>OX336390.1:91969730-92569730 GCA_946902985.2 Meconema thalassinum
AGTCTGTGTGTGTATGTGTGTGTGTGTGTGTGTGTGTCTGTGTGTGTGTGAGTGTGTGGACTCTGAATGTGTGTCCCCCCCTATCAATTCGAACACGGTGAATGCGAATTGAACGAAATTTGGTACAAAGGTAGCACTAGCAAAGGACACCTCAGTGTCATGTTTTATATCGCCACCATCTTGACGGAAACGTAATGGCGGCCACACAAATGTTCAAAGCTTCAATCAAATTACGGCTAACCTAATCATCCGATCTCTACCAAATTTTACAAAACATACCTTTATGGGGGGAGCATCTTTTGACCAAACCAATAGGCCATCAGTGTAATAGTTTGCGGATGGCGGCCATCATTGTGTGAAAATCGATTCCCCCAATTAATTCGAACACGCTGCAACCGAATGGAACGAAATTTGGTACAGAGGTAGTACTAACAAAAAGGCACCTCAGTGTCATGTTTTATATCGCCGCCATCTTGACGGAAACGTAATGGCGGCCACACAAATGTTCAAAGCTTAAATCAAATTACGATTAACCTAATCATCCGATCTCTACAAAATTTTGTAACAACATAACTTTATGGGGGGAGCATCCTTTGACCAAACTAATAGGTCATCAGCGTAATAGTTTGCGGATGGCGGCCATCATTGTGTGAAAATCGATTCCCCCAATTAATTCGAACACGCTGCAACCGAATGGAACGAAATTTGGTACAGAGGTAGTACTAACAAAAAGGCACCTCAGTGTCATATTTTATATCGCCGCCATCTTGATGGAAACGTAATGGCGGCCACACAAATGTTCAAAGTTTAAATCAAATTACGCTTAACGTAACCATCCGATCTCTACCTAATTTTGCAACAACATACCTTTATAGAGGAAGCATCCTTTGACCAAATGACTAGGTCATTAGCCTAATAGTTTGCGGATAGCGGCCATCTTTGTGTGAAAATAATTCCCCCTATTAATTCAAACACGGTGAAACCGAATGGAACTAAATTTGGTACAGAGGTAGCACTAGCAAAGGGCATCTCAGTGTCATTTTTTATATCGCCGCCATATTGACAGAAACGTAATGGCGGCCACACAAATGTTCAAAGCTTAAGTTAAATTACGACTAACATAACCATCTGATCTCTACCAAAGTTTGCAACGACATTCCTTTATGGAGGGAGCATCCTTTGACCAATCTGATAGGTTATTAGCCTAATAGTTTGCGGATGGCGGCCATCTTTATGTCAAAATTGATTCCCCCTATTAATTCGAACACGGTGGAACCGAATGAACGAAATTTTGTACAGAGGTAGCACTAGCAAAGGGCACCTCAGTGTCATGTTTTATATCGCCGCCATCTTGACAGAAACGTAATGGCGGCCACACAAATGTTCAAAGCTTAAGTTAAATTACGACTAACATAACCATCCGATCTCTACCAAACTTTGCAACAACATTCCATTATGGAGGGGGCATCCTTGGACCAATCTAATAGGTTATTAGCCTAATAGTTTCCGGGTGGCGGCCATCTTTATGTCAAAATTGATTCCCCCTATTAATTCGAACACGGTGGAACCGAATGGAACGAAATTTGGTACAGAGGTAGCACTAGCAAAGGGCACCTCAGTGTCATGTTTTATATCGCCGCCATATTGACTGAAACGTAATGGCGGCCACACGAATGTTCAAAGCTTAAATCAAATTACGATAACCTAATCATCCGATCTCTACCAAATTTTGCAACTACATACCTTTATGGAGGGAGCATCCTTTGACCAATCTAATAGGTCATTCGCCTAATAGTTTGCAGATGGCGGCCATCTTTGTGTCAAAATCGATTCCCCCTATTAATTCAAACACGGTGAAACCCAATGGAACGAAATTTGGTACACAGATAGCACTAGCAAGGGGCATCTCAGTGTCATGATTTATATCGCCGCCATATTGACAGAAACGTAATGGCGGCCACACAAATGTTTAAAGCTTAAATCAAATTACGACTAACGTAACCATCCGATCTCTACCAAACTTTGCAACAACATAACTTTATGGAGGGAGCATCCTTTGAACAATCTAATAGGCCATTAGCCTAATAGTTTGCGGATGGCGGCCATCTTTATGTCAAAATTGATTCCCCCTATTAATTCGAACACGGTGGAACCGAATGAACGAAATTTGGTACAGAGGTAGCACTAGCAAAGGGCACCTCAGTGTCATGTTTTATATCGCCGCCATCTTGACGGAAACGTAATGGCGGCCACACCGATGTTCAAATCTTAAATCAAATTACGATTAGCCTAATCATCCGATCTCTAGCAAATTTAGCAACAACATACCTTTATGGAGGGAGCATCCTTCGACCAAACTAATAGGTCATTCGCCTAATATTTTGCGGCCATCTTTGTGTGAAAATCGATTCCCCTTATCAATTCGAACACGGTGAATGGAACGAAATTTGGTACAGAGGTAACACTAGCAAAGGGCACCTCAGTGTCATGTTTTATATCGCCGCTATCTTGACGGAAACGTAATCGCGGCCACCCAAATGTTAAAAGCTAAAATAATCTAGTCTCTACCAAATTTTGCAACACCATATCTTCATGTGGGAAACATATTCAGAACAAACTGCAAGAACATCAGCCCAATAGTTTGCAGATGGTGGCCACGTATGTGTGCAAATCGATTCCCCCTATCAATTCAAACACGGTGAAACCGAATTGAACGAAATTTGGAACAGAGGTAGCACTAGCAAAGGGCTCCTCATATTCATCTTTAATATCCCTATAGCTACTACAACCAACATTCAATCATAACGCCTTGAAAAGGACAAAGACTTATAACAATACCCATGCATTTAGGAGAAAGTAGGCTATATGCTCTTTACTGAACATCTTGTTTAAATAAGTAAAAATCCCTCAGTGTGCCTTTCTTTGGAGGGGAAGTAAAGCCGGCGGTCCCATGTCATAGATTTATGGCGTGTTCAAGAACCTTCCACTAATTACACCTGTGTGGAGCTAAATTGGATAGGTTAAGAATGTAAACAACGCTCTTAGGTTTCTACGTTCGTTGCCAAGAGCAGACTGCGGAGGCGTCTAGTAGCTAAGTTCTGAACTAGGCCTAGTAGTCGTTGACGGTGGCGTTTGGCGGCAAAAGTAGGAACTATTTGAAAAATTGAAAGTTGCAGTCCTTACTCGAATTAAAAAAAAAAACAGATACACACACTAATACAGCCATCACAATTAACACCGTTTATCAGACAGATTCTACACACACCCAAAGTTCACGGGGCTACATGACCGCGTTGTCGCAGCCCCTAAACTGAGGATCCAACCAACCAACGCTTGAGTTACAGCTCTAGACCAGGTCTCGCAGTGTGCCCGGTAATCACCATTCGGGGGACACACAGGAGCCCCGCAATGAGCATTAAACTACGCCGATTGATATTGGTCTCTGCGCAAGCTCTTCTTGCGGGTACTCTGCCGTATGTATCATTACTGGTCACAAGTAGGCAACAAAGGCAGTGCCTGTTCAGTTCGCCTTTTGAAGCCTACTTGACGAGTTACTGTTACATTGTGTTAAATTCTACATCTATGATTGATTAAAAGTGTTTGGAAGTGGCGTACTGTTTTCCTCGCTAGAATACAGTAATTAAGATGAGTGTTAGAGGTATAAGGTGCGTTCAAAAAGTAACGAGCCGGAGGCATAATTACAGAAACCAGTACCTGCATGTTAGAAGTATTGGCCCTGGCTGTTGAGGCACTTGTCCCACTGTGACACGAGGCGGTGAATGGCTGTCTCATAAAATTCCCTGGCCTGCGATGTGAACCAGTTCCGCACGTACAGCTGGACGTCGGCGTCCGAGGTGAATCGTTGGCCACGCAGAGCCCTTTTCAGGGGACCAAACATGGCGTAATCACAGGGAGAGAGGACGGACTGTATGGAGGGTGGCCGAGAACCTCCCATTTGAATTTATGCAGGAGTGCCGCGACTGTGTTGGCCGTATGAGGTCGTGCATTGTCGTGGAGCGACCACGGCAGCTATGGCGTTCACTGTCACTCGGCGGTCCTGGGTAATGAGTGCATCAACCAGCTGGACGTTGTCATCGGTAATGCAGGGGGGTGCCCCAGACCGGGCATCATCGGCTAACGACACCCCTCCTTTCCTGAAGCACTTGTGCCACGCATTCACCCTTGCAAGGGACATGCAGTGTTCGCTGTACACCTGTGACATTCGGCGATGAATGTCCGTTCCCCCTACTCCTTCCACTGTCAGAAACCGAACAACACCTCTTTGCTCTTCGGTTGACGCCTCCATGTCACTGTTTGCAATGTGACTGGCAGCATTGGACGATTGATGCATGCTGCTGCTCGCTTTGTATCGTCACGTGACGTGCACGCGTGCCCTCTAGCGACGGGCTGTGACCTTCCACGCTCTGGTCGGAACCACAGCTCGTTACACACGCCACGATTAGCCGATGTCGTCACCGGTTTGCGCATTCCAGCCTCCAGCTCGTTACTTTTTGAACGCACCTTATTAATATACATCACTAAGTTTAGAAGTCAAAATGTGTAATAGTGATACATATACAGCCTTTGAATATGAATTGTAACTTAAATATAATACCGTATGTACATATTATGAGGTTCATCCAGACTTTTTTTTTAACAATTATATACATAGTATACCATCTTATGATATAATTTTACTAGCAACCCGCCCGGGAACAGTTTTTTCTTCAATGTCAATGAACTACGACCTATATGCGGTTTACGTCTCGACATGATGGGTTAAAATCACTGGCTCCAAACACAACCACTCTTCACTGAAGTCTGAACTCAACACGACTCGGCAGTTTCCTGCTGGCTCTATATGGGGTAATAGGCTCGCCCGCTAGCTAGGCTGTAACCCCCTAGCTAGCTTGTAAACTGTCGCCTCAATAATTGAATAATAATTGAATGGATATTGTTGGAAGAAATTAAAACGTGTAAACGCTTATAGTGGTCGATGTATTGAAGATAGAAATATGCTCTCGCGGAATTTTTTGTAGAACTTTTCATTTCGTGAAAAGTCAACGGAAATATATTTATTTGTTTATAAAATGCTTTTAAACAAATAAACAAGACGATAGCCCCTGGCATCGCGTACAGCCCGCATGTCACTAGAGCCAGGCGGGTAATCTGTACACATGGGGCGCACGGGTCCGCTAGTATAGCTTCTGATAACATTATGCATGAACTATACAGTAAAATATTTTATAAAACATTTCTATAATTCGGACTTTCTATAATTTGGGCTAGACCTCGGCCCCATTAGTCCGAATTATTGAGAGTTTATTGTATACTAGCAGGTACCCGCGGCTTCGCTCGCGATCAAGACAATGGGGACGATGCATTATTGCTGATAGTTGGTTTATTCTATTACAGCAATCGCGGCTACAGCTGGGTAGATTCAAATTCTGAGAATTCTGATACATACAGTATATAGATATGAGCAGCAAAGTGGGAATTTTATAGAGTTGTGAACACATTTGAAAATTTTAGTTTTGGTTTTGCCATCTTCTGCTGAGACATAACGATTTTGTTGTCCGGATACTCGCCAGCACGCCACATACAGTTGTCCATGGGAAATAATGGTTTTGTCTAAACGTACACCTGGAATGGCAAATCTATCTGAATATGGGGAATTAAAAGTATTTTTCCTTAAGCTATTCTGGGTATAATTTTGCCACACTTATTGATGATTTGAACGTCAACATGTCGCTATTAATAGACCTATAGTAAAATATCTCTCACCTTGGTCGCTGATGTACATTATGCAGTCACTTCCAGTGTTACATCCCAGGGATTGAAATTCTCCAACAACCCTTTTGCCTCACATGCCTCTCTAAGTAATTAAAATTCCCGATTGTTGTTGTTTGAGTCTTAAGTTTTTTGACTGGTTTGATGCAGCCCTCCATGCCTCGCTCTCCTGAGCTAATCGTTTCATCACTACATAGCTACCACACCCTACATCCGAGGCAATCTGTATAACCCTGGTCTACCCCTACAGTTCTTGTCCTTGACCCTCCCATCCATAACTAAGCTTGCTATTCCTGGGTGTCTTAATATGTGTCGTACCAACCTATCTCTTTTCTTCATTAGCAGTCGCCAGAAACATCTCTCCTCTCCCACTCGTCTTAATAGCTCTTCATTTGATACCCTATCTAACCGTCTGATCTTCATCATTCTCCCGTAACACCACATTTCAAACGCTTCAATTCTCCTCTTTACTGCAGCACCATTAGTCCAAGTTTCACTTCCTTATAGTGACTCAAAAGCTTTCAAAAATGACATCCTAATACCTAAATGTATATTCGATGTCAAGAGATTCCTTTTTGTGTAGAAATGCTTTCCTTGCCTGAGCCAACCTGCTTTTTATATCCTCTTTGCTTCGTCCATTACTGGTTATTTTGCTTCCTAAGTACCGGTAACAGAAGTCTCCTACTTCCCGTAGCGTTTCACCTGCCAATTTGATGTCCATAGAGGTTTCTGATTTATTTCGGCTGCATTCCAATAATTTTGTTTTACATTTACTGATTTTCATCATGAATTCATTCGTCAAGACCGAGTCCATACCATTCAAAAACTCGTTCAAATCTTCTGGCGTATTGGCCAAGATGACGATGTCATCAGCAAATCTCAGAGATGAAATTATTTCTCCTTGAATCTTCACTCCGAGTTTAAATTGTTCTCCAATTTCCTGATTATTGTGTTTTTAGAGATCTTTGAAATGCGTTGCCCTCGCACATGGTGTAGATGCATTGTCAAAGGAAAACATTCCATGTTACGAACATGGGCCGAATAACCTGTACCGAAAGCCTATTCTGAACAGCAGTTCCTTGAACTCAGATTTGCCAACATTTTATTGTATCTTTCCATGTGGTATGTCTCTGTACCTCAACATACAGAAGAGTGCTTTAAAAATCATGTATTGTGTAAATTTTGGAAAATGTAGTGAGAGTGGTTTTTGCCGGAGTGGATACTCGCTAGTAGAAATTCTTTTCAGTAAAATAGACTGGTTCACAATTTGGTAAGTGCACATTGAGCTTCTGGCGTATTGGCCAAGATGACTATGTCATCAGCAAATCTCAGAGATGAAATTATTTCTCCTTGAATCTTCACTCCGACTTTAAATTGTTCTCCAATTTCCTGATTATTGTGTTTTTAGAGATCTTTGAAATGCGTTGCCCTCGCACATGGTGTAGATGCATTGTCAAAGGAAAACATTCCATGTTACGAACATGGGCCGAATAACCTGTACCGAAAGCCTATTCTGGACAGCAGTTCCTTGAACTCAGATTTGCCAACATTGTATTGTATCTTTCCATGTGGTATGTCTCTGTACCTCAACATACAGAAGAGTGCTTTAAAAATCATGTCTTGTGTAAATTTTGGAAAATGTAGTGAGAGTGGTTTTTGCCGGAGTGGATACTCGCTAGTAGAAATTCTTTTCAGTAAAATAGACTGGTTCACAATTTGGTAAGTGCACATTGAGCTTCTGGCGTATTGGCCAAGATGACTATGTCATCAGCAAATCTCAGAGATGAAATTATTTCTCCTTGAATCTTCACTCCGACTTTAAATTGTTCTCCAATTTCCTGATTATTGTGTTTTTAGAGATCTTTGAAATGCGTTGCCCTCGCACATGGTGTAGATGCATTGTCAAAGGAAAACATTCCATGTTACGAACATGGGCCGAATAACCTGTACCGAAAGCCTATTCTGGACAGCAGTTCCTTGAACTCAGATTTGCCAACATTTTATTGTATCTTTCCATGTGGTATGTCTCTGTACCTCAACATACAGAAGAGTGCTTTAAAAATCATGTCTTGTGTAAATTTTGGAAAATGTAGTGAGAGTGGTTTTTGCCGGAGTGGATACTCGCTAGTAGAAATTCTTTTCAGTAAAATAGACTGGTTCACAATTTGGTAAGTGCACATTGAGGTATATGACGGCGGGATGCCTTAAGTGTTAAGGAAACGGCAATAGCCGCCTCAGAGCTTCGTTGCTATTGAAATTATGACCAGACCGATATTTGTACTTAACTATACGGGATTTGTGAGCCCAGTGTTTATGAAATTGAACGTAGCTATATCGCTACCTTTATTTAATAGCCGCTACTGTAGTGTTTAAAAATTAAAGGTGGTATTAGAAGGCGCTTCCCCTAATATTTTTTACCCCTGGCACTATAGCCCATGAAGGGCCTAGGCCTATCATGCGACCGCTTCCCAGCCATTTGGCCTGCAGATATTGTGGTGACGCGTGGTCAGTGCATAGTGTCCTCTCAGCCGTTAATCGTGTTCTTCGTGACCGGCACGCTGCCTCACAGCTACTCAATTGTCCTCACGAATCTGAGTTCAGCCCGTTGCAGCCCTCACGTCAGTGTCTAAAATCTCTGACGGAGCCGGGAATCGAACCCGGGGCCTCCGGATGGGAGGCAGGCGCGCTACACTGTTCTTATTGTGTTTATATATATCTTGAAAAAGATAATAAATGAACTGGCATTGCCTCCTAGAGGGATATATAGAAAATCGGCCATTTGGCCTGCAGATATTGTGGTGACGCGTGGTCAGTGCATAGTGTCCCCTCTGCCGTTAATCTTGTTCTTCGTGACCGGCGCGCTGCCTCACAGCTACACAAGTGTCCTCACGAATCTGAGTTCAGCCCGTTGCAGCCCTCACGTCAGTGTCTAAAATCTCTGACGGAGCCGGGAATCGAACCCGGGGCCTCCGGACGAGAGGCAGGCGCGCTACACTGTTCTTATTGTGTTTATATATATCTTGAAAAAGATAATAAATGGATTGGCATTGCCTCCTACAGGGATTATAGAAAATCGGATGTCATACCTTGAGGTAGTGTTGCCATGGAAACGGACTTGCGATTAGTTCATCAATCAGAGCGAAGATAGTTTTCTGCGAATATCTTTGAAACTGTTGGTTTTAGAGCCTTAAAATGTAGTTTTCGGTGTCCCGTAGGGACACACCGAGTATTGTTTCTTGCATCGAGGGGAGTAAAATGAGCTTTGTCCGGTCTTTAAGCGACAACTTCGATATTTTGTCCTGGTTGAGTATTTTTGGTGACTTTTCAGTTATGTTGCCCATTCCACGGGAACAATGATTTATTTCCGGACAAAAGGCAGCCTATATGTTATCCCATGGTATAAGCTGTCTCCATTTCAAATTTCATCCAAATCCATCCAGCCGTTTTAGTGTCAAGAGGTAACAAACTAACACACACACTCACACGGACACACAGATTTTCACAATTATAATATATATAGGGATTCTTACGGGTTATTATTCGGATATCCTAGTGCTTGGGATTACATAATGTTGGCCTACAAAAAAATACACAAGAACCTCGTTTATCCGGATTAGGAGGGACCGGAACTGATCCGGATTTTCAAAAATCCGGATAATCCAGGGGAAAACATGTTATATAATCTATTAACATAAGTTGTAATACCATTATCAATTAATTCAATAAATTGTACAAAGAATATAAGAACATTTTTTTACATGTATGCGCTAGAAGAAAATGCGTGTATAGCGTTTGCTCACGAAGACGTTTTATTAACATCAGTTCACAATTCCAGGCGAATGCCGGGACGGTATCTTTGATAGACCGTGACCAAATTACTTCCAATTCCTGTCTTTAACTATCCTTGGCTGAAAAGGCATTCAAGAATAGTCGACCCCGTAAAAGAAATACCATTAAGTGAAAATATTATTTTATTGTTTTAGATCCGGATAAATGAGGTTATTGTGTACTCTAGTTCCTAGATTTACATCCGAAAATATAATTTGAAGATATTAAAGACACACTTTAAATGATAACTAGCTCATTACTTTAATTATCTGTAAGAAAATCACTGTTAAAATTGAGTTTAAATCACTCTGATCCTTTTCTTTCTCTAGAATGAAATACAAAACAAGAAGTTATTATTGCGGTACGTGACCAAAACATAACAGTTCGTATTAAAAGCATGCTAACAATAATAATTCAACACAATAAGTGAAACCGTCGTTACTTCCTACTTGACGTTTCAGTGCTACGCTAGTGCTCTCTAGTGGTCAGAAGTGAAATCACTCTAACCAGCCAATCACAGGCAGACATTCCATCGATATATCATGACAAATCGAGTTTCTTTCGCGATGTCGCTATGGCTATTTTATCCACGAGTTATGTAAATAATTCAAAATTTGCTTTTCAAAACGTTGTTGTTGCTGATTCATTCAGGGGCTATGTGACATCGTAGTCATGTAGCTCCATGTACGTGGGTGTGTGTAGAATCTGTCTGATAACCTGTGTCATTGTGATTACTGTACTAGTGTGTGTATTTGTAATTGTGCTAGGATGTAGGTAGGAAGCAGCCGTGGCCTTAAGTTAGGTACCATCCCAGCATTTGCCTGAAGTAGAAGTGGGGAAACCACGGAAAACCACTTCCAGAATTGCTGAGGTAGGAATCGAACCCGCCTCTTCTCATTTTTCCTCAGGAGGCTGAGTGTACCCCGTTCCAGCCCTCAGACCAGAATTAAAATTCTTGGCAGAACCGGGAATCGATAGCGGACCTCCACGGTGACAGCTAAGAATGCTAGCCACTACGGAACGAGGCGCATAACGTGGGGTGGAAGACATTCAGTAGTTTTTTTTTAGCGTATGGCTTTTAGTGCCGGGAGTGTCCGAGGACATGTTCGGCTCGGCAGTTTTGTAGCTGCTTCGAGACGGACACCCAATGGGTGAGCAACAAGTACCGTTGGGGAGGGAAGGAGGGAAGTTGGAATGTAAGGACGAGGAGTTGGAAGGAAGCGGCTGTGGCCTATAGTTAGGGACCAACCCCGGCATTTGCCTGGAAGGAAGATGGGAAACCACAGACCATCTTCAAGGTTGCCGGCGAAGGGGATTCGAACCTCCTCGCCTCCCGGATGTGAGCGACTGCCATCAGTCATGCCCGTAACCACCACGGCTAACTCACCCGGTATTCAGTAGTAAATCTCAGCAATTGTTTCTTGGTTTAGGCCATGTCTTGTGTGGGGTTTCACCTAGGTCACCAAGCTGGCTCTTGGTATCACATCTTTTTGGAGGCCATCATAGGGAGGTTATGGCTACTTGAGCCTTTAGAAATCACAGTGAAGAGGCGCTGGTGCACTTTATAAAAAGGGAGGTAGCACGCAGTTCGCTACTCCTGTGGGACTCCGGGCGGGGACAACAAGAGCCTGCTGTTGAGCCAGCTTGGTGTCCTAGGCGAAACCCCACACAAGACATGGCGCAAACCTAGAAAAGTTACTGATTTTTAATTCAAAGGTCATGAAAGCCAATATACCATCATTTTGGAGGCCTTCATAGGGAGTTTATGGCTGCTTGAGCTTTTATTTCTCGCAGTAAAGAGGCGCAGGTGCGCTTAAAAAGAGGGAGGTAGCGCGCAGTTAGCTACTCCTGTGGCGGCCCGGGCGGGGACACCAAGAGCCCACTGATGAGCCAGCTTGGTGTCTTAGGCGAAACACCACACAAGACACGGCACAAACATAGAAACATTGATGAGTTTTGATTCAATGGGCGTGAAAGTAAATATACCATTCAGTAGTATTTGTTGTAGTACCACCATGTGATCAACGCCTCTTTTTACTGGCTATTTCTACCTGTGACTGGGACCGAACACGCGATATTGATGGATATTGAGCCGGATCCTCGGCTCCTAATCCTTGAGACAGCTACCGTAATAGGAATCTTATGCAAAGAGGTCTGCACTTTATTCACTGAAGTGAAGGGGTGTTAATACAGTATGTTAATAGCCTACTTGAGGACAGCACGTCTAATGGCGTCGCACTACATGCAGAGAGGCATGTATAATACATTAGGACCGCATGATTGTCATTTGTAACAAAGATATTCTCTCACGCTAATGAAAAAACTAGCTATTACGAGGTCAGTCCATGAAAGCAAATTAGCAGGTAACAATAATGACAAGTATAAGGTGCTTCAGAAAGTGAGGTGCTCTAGGACAGCGTTCAACAATTGAATCATTTTGTGAAACATTGATGGTTGGTTGGTTCCTTAGTTTAGGGGCTGCGACAACGCGGTCATGTAGCCCCGTGTACTTTGGGTGTGTGTAGAATCGGTCTGATAACCGGTGTTAATTTTGATGACTGTATTATTGTGTGTTATCTGTTTTTATATTAAAGTAAGGACTGCGGATGATAATTTCAAGTAGTTCCTACTTTCGCCACCAAATGCTACCGTCCACGACACCTAGCTGTAAACTTCGCTACTACTAGATGCCATCGCAACCAGCGCCCGGTGACGAACGTTGGAAGTTAAGAGCATTAATCAAACCTAACCTACAAATTTTGGCTTCACACAAGCGTAGTTAGTGGAAGGTTGTTTATCATGCCATAATTCTGACATGGGACCGCCGCCTTTACTTCTCCTCCGAAGGAAGGCATACTGAGGGATTTTTACTTTCTTACTGGTCGGCGCTACAGTCCCTGAAGAACCTTGGCCACCTTTATCACCTGCCTCCATTCATCTCTATATTCCGCCTTCCTTCTTCAGTTTCTTATTCGTCTTCCACGTCATCTATCCACCGTCTCCTGGGTCTTCCACTCCTCCTTCTTCCATCCGGGCTTTGTATAAACACCTATTTGACACTACGCGATTCTGGCATTCTCTGTACGTGTCCAGCCCATCTTACCCTCCCCTGCTTAATTTTCACCACAATATCTGCCTGTCCGAAGAGTTCCTGTAGTTTCACATTTGTCCTTAATCTCCAAACTTCCTCCTCTCTCACTGGCCCGTATATTTTCCTCAAGATCTTCCTTTCCCATCTTCGCAGCCAGTCATCTTCTCTTCTATTCAGAACCCAGTCTTCCGATCCATACATAACCACATTCTTAGTATTGTAGTGTAAATTTTTCCTCTAGTAGGCTATTCCTACTAACATTTCTGGATTTAAACATGCTTTGCCGAGCGTAATAGCATCTATTTCCAATTTTTATTCTTTCTTGTATATCCACTGATGTTCTGTTATCCTCCGTTATTATTGAGCCCAAATATTTAAGGCTCTTAAAAAATCCGACGACTTCGGCCGGATTTGAACCCACGACCTTGGGCATAGAAGCTCAGCATGCTACCAACTACGCCACCGATCTTCTTAATTCTGATATTTTGTTCACCACAACTTCTAGTACAATCGCTACATTCCTGTCTTCACAGAGTCTCTACAAATCACAAACCACCACAGCCGACTCGACCCGTCTCTTCCCTTCTTCTTCCACTGCCTTGACAATCTCGTCTTTGGTGATTTAATAAACAGTTTCCTCACCCCATCGCATAAAGCGCTGCTTAATGCCTGTATAGACACGTAGCAGTATTTTTAGTGGTACATTGGGATTTATGCCTCACTAGCTGTTTTGTCCGGTGATGCTCGGGAGGTTGTTTTAATATACAAAAACAAGTAGTTCCGTGAAGAACTATACGGCCTATTTCCATATATCCTACTTTGTTAACTGCCACTATCAACATACAAAATTTCAGTTTGATTGCTGAAATAGATTCGTAGATATTGAGAACCGACTAAATAATTCGGATGGTCGCCATGTTGGATTTTATACATGTAGGTCCAAGAGTTATGTATTGTTACATGAAGATTATTGTGTACGTGTTGCATTCAAACTTTAATCGCTTAATTAGGACACAAGAAGTAACAAGGAGATTTTAAAATTTCGCACAGCTGCCATCTTGTGGTTATGGAAACAATTGAAATAAATTATATGCCAGTGGATTAACATTTGTATACGGATTAACTGTACCAAGTTTTACTGCACTCGGATGGTTAAATTGCGAGAAACGTCCATGTGAATATTAATACTTCGCGTCGCCGCCATGTTGGATTTGTGATCACCAGGTTATTTAAAGTCCTATAGGTGAACTTAAGTTCATAGCCCCTATGAACATAAAAAATTCAGTTTGATCGAATAGATTCGTAGATATTCAGAGCCGTCTAAATATTTCAGATGGTCGCCATGTTGGATTGTTATATGTATAGGCCATAGAGTCATGTACCATTAAAGGAAAATTATTGTGTAGGTTCATTATTCAAACTTTCACTTCGAACGCATGATTACGACACAAGAAATTAAAACTTAATTTTAAAATTCGCACAGCCGCCATCTTGAGGTTAGGTAAACAATTGAACTAAATTAGATACCAGTGCATTACAATGTGTATAAACATTTCCTGTAGCAGATTTCATGCGTTTGGAACATTAAATCCCGAGAAAGGTCGATTTAAAATTTTCAAATTCGCTTGGCTGCCATGTTCGTTTTGTAGTTAAACGGTTTCTGAAAGTCTTATAGACGAACTTCCAGTAGTGCCTTTTATATCCGTACAAAATTTCAGGGTGATACCGCTAATAGTTTCAGAGATATAGAATGCCCGTGATATATTTCGCACATCCGCCATCTTGTGGTTATGTAAACAATTGAACGAAGTTAGATGTCGGTGCATTACAATGTGTATAAACATCAACTGTACCAAGTTTCATTGCGTTTGGTTGGTTGATTCGCGAGAAACGTCTATTTAAAAGTCGCAAATTCGCCTGGCCGCCATGTTGGTTTTGTAGTTACCAGTTTTTCAAAAGTCACATAGGTGAACTTCTAGTAGTTCCCTTTATCACCGTAATAAATTCCAGGGTGATATAGGGAATAGTTTCGGAGATATTGAATGCTGGTGAAATACTTCGCACTGCCGCCATGTTGGATTGGTGAGACGTAACAAAATTTGAAGGGCACGATCGGGGTCGACCGGAATGGTGCTATGAACTTACCGACTTTCATTGAAATCGCTCCAGCCATTTAGAATTTATTAGGGGCGGGACACACACACACACAGCTCACACACACGCACACACACACACGGACAAAAGGTGATCTCATAAGCCTATTTTTTCAAAATTGAAAATAGGCTAACAATACACAGTTTTAGTCCTTCAGGCAACAAAAAACTCAATACCGAAAACATCCTTTAATGTCATACCGGTACACTAGACCAACAGTTCCTAACCATTTTCAACACGCGAACCCTTTATACAACGATCTGAGTTGGGTGAACCACTCACTTTTGTAGAACCCCTCTCGTCTGCCATCGGCTGGTCCGCCGCTCCGGTTAATCCGACCGTGCTGGAGCCGAACTTGCCCCGACTCGTAGCAGTGACTCACTACCCGTCGCGCCATTGTTGTTATCGCTTGTCCCTTTTAGGCTCCGTTCATATTAAGGCGATATAAGATAAGCGACAAAAGTTTGGTGCTTTTCAGTCTGTCAACACGAATGGACCCAAAAGAGCTGGGCTATGCCCTAATCCTGAAAAAATTACATGAGATTAATAAATACTCTAGGATGACCAGTTTCGATCGACAAGCAATCACCATCAGATCCATTACACTTAGGCTGCAAAATCTATGTTTGAAAATACAGGTGAAAATATGTATAATATGTACAATTATTTAGTTGCAATATTGGTAATGCAACTTGTCAGTGTATGCTAGTTGTAGTATATTTGATGTTAGGAGGAATGCTAAAATGGTGATCGAAATCCAGAATTTGTCTGTATGGAATGACTATATGGTTGTAAAAGTCAACTATGGTTGCACTGTATATTGCAGGCTATAACTTATCTGGTTGGATGTCTTCCGTGTTGTAGCTGCGAGTAGTATCAACTTCCCTCTTGGAGCAGTGATGGTCGACTGAATTGGAATGTTGTTCCACTGAACTGGTTTTTCCCTCCCTCCGCCCCGTGTTCCTATGTTCTGTCTGTAGTCAATGCATGTGTAATTGTGACTTGTTGCCAAGCATAGATAAGATATATGTTATTGAATTAAGGAAGGTCTTCAACTATTAAAGACCGTGGAATATTCCCTGCCACGCGTAGACTATTAGCCATTCATACTAAGCGCACCCGGTCTTTGAGGATGTCCCGGCACCATTAATACTGCCGCGAATGCCGGCCTTGGTTTGTTGAAGAAAAAAAGTACATCGTACTAAGGCAACACTGAACAAGTAGTTCCATGAAGAACTATACAGCCTATTTTCATATATCCTACTTATGTTAATTGCCACTATCAACATACACAATTTCAGTTTGATTGCTGTAATAGATTCGTAGATATTGAGAACCGACTAAATATTTCGGATGGTTGCCATGTTGGATTTTATATATGTAGGTCCTAGAGTTATGTACTGTTACATGCAGATTATTGTGAACGTGTAGAATTCAAACTTCAATCGCATAATTAGGACACAAGAAAAAACAAGAAGATTTAAAAAATGTTCACAGCTTCCATCTTGAGGTTATGGAAACAATTGAAATAAATTAGATGCCAGTGGATTAACATTCGGATAAATATTTACTGTACCAAGATTCACTGCACGCGGATGGTTAAATTGCGAGAAACGTCCATGTGAATATTTATAATTCGCGTCACCGCCATGTTGGATTTGTGATCACCAGGTTATTTAAAGTCCTATAGGTGAACTTAAGTTCATAGCCCCTATGAACATTAAAAAATGCAGTTTGATTGCTAAAATAGATTCGTAGATATTCAGTATCGTCTAAATATTTCGGATGGTCGCCATGTTGGATTGTTAAATGTATAGGCCATTGAGTCATGTACCATTAAAGGAAAATTATTGCGTAGGTTCATTATTCAAACTTTCACTTCGATCGCATGACTACATCACAAGAAATAAAAACTTAATTTTAAAATTCGCACTGCCGCCATCTTGAGGTTATGTAAACAATTGAACTAAATTAGATACCAGTGCATTACAATGTGTATAAACATTTCCTGTAGCAGATTTCATTGCGCTTGGAACATTAAATCGCGAGAAAGGTCTATTTAAAATGTTCAAATTCGCTTGGCCGCCATGTTCGTTTTGTAGTTAACCGGTTTTTGAAAATCTTATAGATGGACTTCCAGTAGTGCCCTTTATTTCCGTACAAAATTTTAGGGAGATATCGCTAATAGTTTCAGAGATATAGAATGCCGGTGAAATATTTCGCACATCCGCCATCTTGTGATTATGTAAACAATTGAACAAAGTTAGATGTCGGTGCATTACAATGTATATAAACATATACTGTACCAAGTTTCATTGCGTTTGGTTGGTCAAATCATGAGAAACGTCTATTTAAAAGTCGCAAATTCGCTTGGCCGCCATGTTGGTTTTGTAGTTACAGGTTTTCAAAAGTCACATAAGTGAACTTATAGTAGTTCCCTCTATCACCATAGAAAATGTCAGGGTAATATCGGTAATAGTTTCGGAGATATTGAAGGCTGGTGAAATATTTCGCACAGCCGCCATGTTGGATTGGTGAGTCGTAACAAAATTTGAAGGGCACGGTCGAGGTCACCGGGAATAGTGCTATGAACTTTCCGAGTTTCATTGAAATCGCTCCTGCCGTTTAGATTTTATTAGGGGGGGGGGACACACACACGAATCACACACACACGCACACACACACGGACAAAAGGTGATCTCATAAGCCTATTTTTTTAAAATTGAAAATAGGCTAAAAATGGCTTCAACAAACGCCACAATAAGATAAGCGATATACGATACGTCATACGGACATACAGATACGTAAAATGTAAAGGGAGGCGATAAAAAAAGGTTCACAACCGCACGATTGCACAACATATCGCAAATGGCATATCTCTCGAAGTACCGTTTGCTGGTCTCTTGAGCGATTAGTATCGTACGATAGTTCGAGCTGTATAAAACTCTGATTGAACCCGTTGTACTATATGGATGTGAGACATGGAGTATCCGAAAACAGGACTTTCATAAACTACTCGTATTTGAGAGAAAAGTTCTTCGAAATATCTTCGGACTGGTGAGGGATGTACACACGGGTGAATGGAGGATTAGACACAATCATGAAGTAGAAGACCTGTACCATAGCTGGTACCATCAAAACCCGAAGACTGCTGTGGGCTGGACATGTAGCCCGGATGGAAGACCACCGATAGCCACGGAAGCTACTGGATTTCATCCCCAAAGGAAGGAGACCACCAGGGAGACCAAGGAAGCGGTGGAGTGATGGACTCCATGAAGATCTGCAACAGGCAGCGATACGTGTGGACAGTTGGCGGATGGCAGCTAAGGATAGGAGACGATGGAGAAGGAAACTTGTAGCAGCGCGGGGTCCACTGGGCCTGATCGCGTAGAAGAAGAGAGGAAGAAGTTCAAGCTGTAAACATGATGACGGGAAGAATAGAAGACAATTCTGTAATTCCTTTCGTTAGTGAAAGCTCATGAGTACATCTGAAACTATTCCATTGCCTCATACAGCAATACAGATGTGACAAGTGCAGAATTTTGATTCATGTTGAGACAGCACTCGAGCTATGGTGCACGTTGGTGAGATTCTAGGGATGTACTTAGTATTTCCTTCTTCTCCTCACGCTACACCTGGAACAATATCTTCCACACTTGGGCTCATAATTGCAACTAGGGTTAGCAGGCGTTCCGTTTTGGAACAATTCCGTTTTTTCTTGATTTTTTCCCTTTTCCGTTTCAATCCTTAACGGAGCGCCAAATATTCCGTTACTTGATTAATATATTAAATTTCGCACCAATTTTCAAATGTCCCACTTGAGCAATCCATGCTTGACGTGATTGGCGATTGTTGTTAATGACGTCAAATAGCATCGGCACCGGCACGCCGGCCGCGTTGCAGCACTTTACTGAGTTGTAGGATGCAGGTGCAAGTTTGAAAGAGGAAATGATTTCTATATCTGTGTGAAATTGATGGGTACATGTTAAAGATTTATTACGGGCAACAATATTAAGGAATATATTAGTCCTAGTGAAGTTCATACTCAGCATTTTCCCCTAAAATGATTTTACGGAGAGTTTTTTCTGTCATGAATATCTAATGGAGAGATGATAGAAAAAATAGCTCGATTAGTTTGATAAAACAAGAATTGTTCACATATTTCAATTATGACGAAATTTGTAGTGAATTTTATCAGAAGGTACTTACAAATAACAATAATCTTTGCAAAGGGTAGTTCAAATGATAAGTATTTTTAAGTTTCTGGTTTCATAGGCCTATTATGAAATGTCAGCAATTTCTAATTTTAATTATGTGTATTTGATTATACAATGTTTATTTTATACACATGTGTATTAGCCTATTTATTACAACTTTTAACAACCTTGATAAAAAAGTGACAGTCAGTCTGAAAGACTAGACTTTGTATCATTTTAAACGCTACAAATGCTGAAAAATGCTAGAAAGGCTGGAGGCATCTCGCTTCGCTCGAAGCCAAAGACTCTTGACATGTTAGAAAATTTTCTGCATAATACTTATCTTGTTTCAAATTACTCGCGAACGGCAAGTGCAAACCAAGGGCAAAGCAAGGTAAGGAGCGCGGGATGCCGTCACGCTCACCAGAGCGCGCGGGGACGTGCCCCTTCCATCCAGTCTAAAAACACTTATAGTGGGCGATGTATTGAAGATAGAGATATGCTCTCACGGACTTTTTTATAGAACTTCTCATGCTGACCAATTATTACGCTCATAGTATATTGATATTTTTAACGGTTTGCCCAGCGTAAGCTTAAGAAGCGCACGGACGCCAAGTTTGTTTTCGACTTTTTCACTGAAATCGTTACTGCTTGGCTTCCTTTCATCATACATAAATTACTTTCTACAGAATCTTTCCTCGAGATATCCTTTACAGAATGGTGAAAACCGCACCAAAATCCATCCAGTGGTTCTCGAGATTACCCGTGACATCCAAGAATCGGGGATTTTTGTCTTATACTAACGAAGTAGAGATTGTCGGGGAACACATGCACCAAGTGGTACTATGACGTCACACACCTCAGTGCATCTGGGTACATTTCGTCCCGTCACCGTAACGTAACGCCAGACCCCAGCGTAACGACGAAGTCGACAAGATCATTTAAAATGATAAAAATGTTTTGGGACATGTGTTCCGTTTATCCATTCCTGAAATCTGGCAACCCTATTTGCAACTGAAGTAGTGAAAATTGTGTTCCCACTAAATTTGTATCACCCAGGTCTCACCGATGTATCGCCCACTGTCTGAACCTTCCTAGCAATAGATCGTCACAATATATTCCTTACGACACATCGCTTATCTTATATCACTTTTGTATGAACGGGACCTTGGTGCTCCGTCATTCTCCCCTACCGTTTCTGTCGTCCGTGTTTTGTACAGTACGTACTGCACTGTGAAGATTTTAGTGCTTACTGTTCGTTTGTTTAATGACATTGTTCTTCTGTGTTCGTTACAGAACTGAATAGTAATTTGCTTTTTTGCACATTGTGTGTACGGTACAGTTGTGTGCCTTTTTACAACATGTCAGGAGTAAAACGTAAACACGCTACTCTTTCACTAAACCCCCCCAGGGGTCACGTCTAGTGGAACGTGGGTTGGTGATCACGGGACCCCAGCTGAGTCCGGCATTGCTTCCACTTACTTGTGCCGGGCTCCTCTCTGTTATCTTTCC
The DNA here is from genome assembly GCA_946902985.2 of Meconema thalassinum. Lineage (NCBI taxonomy): Eukaryota > Metazoa > Arthropoda > Insecta > Orthoptera > Tettigoniidae > Meconema > Meconema thalassinum. The sequence goes on from OX336390.1 coordinate 91,990,302, forward strand.
TGTCAGCCTCCCTTGGTCAACTTTTTTTCTCTTCCGACACCGACGGTATTAGGGTATCCGGGACCTAGGGAGTATCTTCCTTTACCGCCTTAATTGGGCCTTGTCTCATCTTTTCTGATACTCTCCTTCTGCGAGGGGTCAGCCTTCTTTTTCATTTCCTGTTATCTCCTGTCTTCTGCTCAAGGCCCTCAAGGAGGCCGGGTGTACGTAGCCCCACCACTTCTGGTGCACCCTAGATATTGCTACACCCTCAGGGGCTCACGGCTGGTGAGTTCGGGAGTTGGCGACCCCGACGGATTCCTGAGCTGGGTCCGGTTTTCCCCCTTTTATCCATTACCAGTGGGGCGGACCCTCTCCTCTTTCACTTTCCTATCTGCCTTCCATGGCTCTCCTTCCTTCCAAGTCCCTCAATCCGCATTCTTCGTGGGTTGAGGGAATTTCTTTTCCTCCTGTCCTTTATTTGCCTTATTCTCCTTTTGTTTTCCATTTCTTCTTCTAGTATATATGTTAGTAGTTAGTTTTAGTGATAGATTACATTTTCATTATCATCTTCACGATCATCCAAACCATTAGGCGCCGATAACCTAGATGTTAGGCCCCTTAAAACAACAATTATCATCATCATCTCTTTCACTAAATTCAAAATTAGCAGTGCCGCGAAGACTGGGCAAAGGAGAATCACTCAAAAAAATTGCAAGGGAACTCAATGTAGGCGTTTCGACAATAAAAGATTGGAGAAGAATTCGGGAAGACATTGAATCATGTACAGTGAGGATAGATTGTGAAAACGCTCGTAAGAAACGCAATACATTGAAAAAGCCTAAACTTGAAGTGCGTGACAACGCATTGCTGATGTGGTTCTACCAAGAAAGAAGAAAAGGAACCCCGATATCTCAAGTCCAGAGATTGTATATTTTCACTAGCAGTAGTGACCGGCTTCGCCCTGTGGATTTATTTGCTTGGATAATAATGAATACTACTACAGAACTGGAGCGCTCAATGATAACGATCTGAAAGCACCAACGCTTATTAGTTAGTTAGTTATTGTTGTTTTAAGGGACGGAACTACGAGGTCATCTGCCCCTACCAACGCTTATTGCAGCTGATAACCTCAGTATTGTACAGGCCCGGGGGGCTGCACCCCTAAAAGCCACCCCCCATCATCTATTAAAACCACCCCTAACTGGCAAACATCATAAGTCCAGAACAGTACCTTTTACACAGCAAGGGCGGCCACCCAGCTCGGGAGGTTAGCCAACCACTTGCAACACATTCACAACATTAACACTATAACTAACTGGGGCAGTTATGTCAGTGGAATGCTGACTGAGCAACGGCAGGACCTATAAGAAGTGAGGCTTTTGGGATCTGTTATCTGTTATACAGTGTGTGTCGCCGAAGGCCCTACTCCAGCTACTATCATCAGGTGAGCATCAGCAAGTATTCGGATATCCTTAACTTGTAACACCCATCCACAAACTTGTACACTTAACTTGTACCATTATTCACATCATTCACATTCCCCTAAAAGGGACTTACAATTGCATACTGACCAATAAAACACTTGGTCAGTAAACTACACATTGTACTCATAATTACACGCCTCTTCACATCCTAATACCCTTCCTGACCTCCGTCACGATTGACCGTGACTAGTAGCCAGTTATTGCTTGCTCAGACTTCATTGTGTTTCCCGCACGTGACCGCCTAGCAGCAAGCCGCTGACACAAGCAGGTCTGTTATATAACTCATTCCAACCAGCTGGCAGGCCGGCACGTTAGCCTGTACTCAGAGGTTCATCCCCCAGTAGACTCTTGCATCTTAGCAGGAACACCCCCTAGCATTTGAACACCAAACAACACGCTACACTGGCCAGCTCTCCCATTTACGAGAGGCTGCCATCATTTAGAAACAACCTTCCAAATTAGCACAATAACACTAATGTTTAGATCCCTAAACAACCCCCCCCCCCAACTAAGGGATCTAAAACAGTATACTGCACAAACACCATCGCCCTTATACAGAGGCATACTATTGTCATGATGATAACTGTTTTAAGGGGCCTAAGAAATTGTTTTACACTAATTACTCCCTGTGACTGCAATTTATAAGCAGCCTGCAATTCTGCACCAGAACACTGGTAAGGGCGACGTTATGCAACCCGCATTGCCAGACAGCAATAGACTAAGGTATTATTGAAGCTGTTCGGGAGCGCTTGTTCTTCCGACTTACTGAACTAAAATCAAGCTTTAATGTTACCTGAGAGGTGTAACCTAATGCTACATAGCCTAAACTATTCCTCTTGAATCAGTCTATCATATACAAAAATAATTTTTGGAACCTGACTGGTAGTTCCAGAGATTATCGCGTTTAATAGTACATTATGCAACGAGCCTATAATGGCTATAATTAAGACACGAGTATTTTTTATAAAACGAGCGTATGCGAGTTTTATAATTTCCATACGAGTGTCTTAATTACCATTATAGGCGAGTTGCATACGACTGTTTATGTTCGACGATAATTATAACTTTATTATATGTTTTAACATGAATATTCATAAATATCTGTTGAGAGTCAGCTACTGGAATTTTGTGATCGCAGAGCGAGCGTTGGGTGTTATATCTTTGTCTTTCAAGAGCTTTGAACAACCGACGCATGCGCTCTGTGTGGTTGCAATGCCATATGCAACCATATGTTTACATCAGCCGTCCCTCAGTAATATTGTCACCGCAGTCATTTGAAGACAATGCGCTGTGTAGAAATTAGGGTTGGTGATTTTAAGGTACAGTGCTATTTCTTGTCTCATATTCGCCAGTTTATATACGCGAACATATGGACGGTGGGTATTCCATGTCGGTAATTTATTATAGTTCGATGTTGTGTTTATGTCCGACATGTTGGATTTTGAGCGCATGCGCGAAGTTATCGTACCTAATTGGTCAATGAATGAGCTCTGATTGGCTGGAGAAACTGTATCATAATGGAAAACAGTGTTATAATGACCATCATTATGATACAGTTATCTGACGCATAATAGTGAGGGTCGAACATAAACACTCAAACAAACAAACTCTTCAGCGTTATTATACACCCTCTGTGTGAAAAGTTCGGTGAATGGGTCTATATTACGAACGATTGTTGGCTTACCTGAAACAGCCGTTACTATCCTTCTAAGTAATCACTTCTTGGAACGGCTGTACAAGTCCTGGCATAGTCTTCCTGAGGGATAGCCTTCAGTTGGGTCGTCACATTACGTTGGATGTCCGAATTGTCCGAAAAACCTATGGCCCTTCAGGGCTTTTCGGTGACCTTGGACCCCGATACTCCATACTTTGACACTTCCCTTCGAGGTCGTACCTCAGGCACCAGGTCTCGTCACCCGTGACGATGGTTTTCAGGACCATTCCATACCACGGAACATTCACCCTTCCCACTGCCACCCGTCCAACAGGTGTGCACGTTAGGTTGCATAAATTCACCCTTCTCACTGCCACCCGTCTGACAGGTGTGCAAGGCAGGTTGCATAAATTCACGCTTCTCTCTTGCTTTCAATTTAGAGTTTTGACGACCCAAACTGAAGGCTATTCCTAAAGAAGACTATGCCAGGAGTTTCCAGGACTTGTTCAGTCGTTCTCAGAAGTGCATAACCATCCACGGGGATTACTTCTAAGGACAGTAACGGCTGTTTCAGGTAAGCCAACAATCCGTTTGTAATAGAGCCCATTCACTGAACTTTTGAGACAGAGGGTGTATTAGTATAGATGTAAATCCGTATTTTTCTTTACTTTCTGATAATCCGACCTTTTTTGCGTTCCGAACATACCCTCAGTCCTAAAGGTGACGGATAACAGGGGTTGTACTGTACAATATACAATGTAAATGTAACTGTTCCTTAGTGGGGTCGCTGTACTGTTATTAGTACTGTTAGAACACAAAGAAGCTGGAAAGAAGCTGGCAGATTAAATTTATATTGTAGCGAAATGAAATGCACTCCTAACGTTATTACATAACTGTAAATCAGGCATTCGCTGTAAATATTAATTCATTGTGGAAATAAAGTGATAAATTCCCCATGTTACACATATGTAACAAGGGACATTACTGGGTTAAATTAATTTTAAAGTAATAATACTCGTACATTCATTCATTCATTCATTTGCAATTGGGCGTGTGTTCCCCGGTGGCAAATTGGATATACATAGCAAATAAATAATTATACATAACAATTCAATAACAATTAAACTGGAGTATTTACACATATGCACATAGTCTTTTCTTTAACACACTTATATGTTTGGGAAAAGGCTCTAAGGCTGCGGAAGGTAGAGAATTCCAGTTATCAATGGCACGGTTTACGAATGAATATTTACCATAATTTGTACGCTGTTGTCTGACCATAACTTTGAAAGGATGATCACTCCTACTCATGTAAGTGGGCTTTCCCATACGTTTGCTAAGCTCACCCCATGCTGGTTGATTTTTTTACGTGTTGTACATAGCGCAGAGTCTAGTTTTCATCCTCCTAGCCTCAAGTGATTCCCACCCGAGTTTCTTTAACATACGGCTCACATTGCTCCTGGGATAAAGGAACTGAGCACAAATCTAGCGGCCTTTCTTTGTACCATTTCCAACTCATTGATGAGCCCTACTTGATATGGATCCCAAACCACCGAGGCGTATTCCAGAATAGGTCTTACAAGTGACAAATATCCTAATTCTTTAGCAAAGGTACTACTTCCTTTTAATACCCTCATTACAAAGTGCAGAGATTTGTTAGCTTTAGAAACTACATGAATACTCAATTTCATATCATTCCTTACATGAACGCCCAAATATACCCTACCCTAATACCCTAATACAGCACTAATTATAATATGAAAATGCCGCAGAAATTTAGGAAACAGTAATAGGCCTAACCTCGAAACCCGCCATTATGGAAAAATGTTTGGCGAATCACAGGTCGGTAAAAGTAGCGCTAGACCTTCCATGAACACTATTCCTTTTTTGGTGCATTTGTAATTAATTATCGTTGTATTCTCCACTTTTCCAAACGTAAAGGACACACTAAACTTTTATTACAAGGTGCCGGCATCATGACACGCGGTAGACTGATGATTGCTCACTGGTAACTCAACCATATCCGGTCGATTAGATTAGCAGTTTGACATTTCTACCACTACGAGCGCTAGTGTGAATCAATGAAACTCAACCATATTCGGTCGATTAGAATAGCAGTTTGGCTTTTCTACCACTATGAGCGCTAGTCTGAGTCAATGAAACTCAACCATATCTGGTCGATTAGGGTAACAGATTGCCTTTTCGCTTGAGCCCTTATAACTACTTCCACTGTGAAAATTATTCAAAAATTCAAAAAACACTTGAGGGTATTGAACCAAGGAACACATTAAAGAAATAATGATTTAAATAAGTTAATTTGGCCATGATTTGGATCAAAAAGAAAACGAGTAAAGAAACAAACAATCTTAGGCTGTTTATACGGAATTGCATTTAGACCGGAAGTGATTTTTCAAAATTTGCTTTTTTAGTTTGATGGAGCTCTCCAAGACTCACAATTTAAAATCTGTTCGGCCCCTTTAGCCCTTCAACATTTGGTACATTTGAGGAAATTGCTTAATTTTGCGTTTTTTGATGAGATGAGGACCCCTACATTGTCTGCTCAGAAGTGTTCTCAACATTTAACAAGTAGTTCCGTGAAGAACTAAAGCCTATTTTCATACATCCTATTCATGTTATTTGCCACTATCAATCTACAAAATTTCAGTTTGATTGCTGTTATAGATACGTAGATATTGATAACCGACTAAATATTGCTGATGGTCGCCATGTTGGATTTTTATATGTGTAGGTCTCTGACTTATGTACTGTTACATGAAGATTATTGTCTACGTGTAGTATTCAAACTTCAATCGCATGATTAGGACACAAGAAGTAAAAACAAGATTTTAAAATTTCGCACAGCTGCCATCTTGTGGTTATGGAAACAATTGAAATAAATTAGATGCCAGTGGATTAACATTTGAACAAGGATTTACTGTACCAAGTTTCACTGCACTCGGATGGTTAAATAGCGAGAAACGTCCATGTGAATATTTATACTTCGCGTCGCCGCCATGTTGGATATGGGATCACCAGGTTACTGAAAGTCCTATAGATGAACTTATGTTCATAGCCCCTATGAATATTGAGAAATTCAGTTTGATTGCTGTAATAGATTCGTAGGTATTGAGAACCGTCTAAATATTTCGGATGGTCGCCATGTTGGATTGTTATATGTATAGGCCATAGAGTCATGCACCATTAAAGGAAAATTATTGTGTAGGTTCATTATTCAAACTTTCACTTCGAACGCATGATTACGACACAAGAAATTAAAACTTAATATTAAAATTCGCACAGCCGCCATCTTGAGGTTAAGTAAACAATTGAACTAAATTAGATACCAGTGCATTACAATGTGTATAAACATTTGCTGTACCTAGTTTCATTGCGTTTGGATCATTAAATCGCGATTAACATCTATTTAAAAGTCGCAAATTCGCTTGGCCGCCAAGTTGGTTTTGTAGTTACCAGGTTTTCAAAGGTCACATAGTTGAACCGCACAACGTTCCAGGGTGATATCGGTAATAGTTTCGGAGATATTGAATGCTGGTGAAATATTCCGCACAGCCGCCATATTGGATTGGTGAGACGTAAAAAAAATTGAAGGGCACGGTCGAGGTTGTCTGGAATAGTGCTATGAACTTACCGAGTTTCATTGAAATCGCTCCAGCCGTTTAGATTTTATTAGGGGAGGACAAACACACGAATCACACACATACGCACACACAGACAGACACACGGACAAAAGGTGATCTCATAAGCCTATTTTTTCACAAATGAAACTGTACATAATGCGTATACCATTTATTGGACACAGGGTTGTGGCCACCAAGAACCCTGGACCTAAATCCGTGTGATTTTATTTCTGCGGTAGTTTAAAATACGAAGTGTACAGATCTAATCCTCGTACTCTAGTGGAACTGGTTAGCAGATTTCCCTCATACGGATGGAGAATTACAACGCGTCAATGCCAATTTATTTACAGGGTAGCTAATGGAGATCATTTGAGAAGGTAAGTTTAGTACTTAACACAGCACTGTGTGTTAAAAATCTTGCATGATATTCAGTGGCAGTGCGCACGGCCATACACGCTCTCTGAACACAATGTTGCTCAGTCCTACGAAGCCTTTCCGCTATCCAGCCCAATTCTTCTACCCTCTCAGCCAAGCTAAACATGCCGATGCGATGGGCTCTCAAGCTCCCCCATGTTCGTCACTCATTCAGACTGTCCCCCGCAAATATATTCCGTCCTTAGTCGTGCAATGCAGTCATTAATAATGCACATCTTGTTCTGAGTTCCTTGCCTCATTGTATGTTAACATTAAGCATCGTATTTCATCGCCCAGAGCATGCAAGAGACACTGTGTATGGTAACTTCAGTGGCACGTAACAATTCCTTCGTGCAGTGTTTAGAAAGACACTAGTGCAATTGTTCGTGCTGTATGAAGTACAGACAACGATGCACTTCGCGACTTTAATACTCTCCTTAACAGTGATTTCGTAATATAATTTATGTCCGACGATGTCGAAATGTAAATATTATATGTCAGAAAACTGTATCATAATGAGGCTCATTATAACACTATTTTTCATTATGAAACAGTTCCTCCCACCAATCAGAGCTCAAGAAACAGTTGTGTGATCAATTAGGTAAGGATAGCATCGCACCTGCGCTGACTTCCGCGGCTTTCTATTTAAAATTTCACTGCGTGGCTAGTGGCATAGTGGAGTATTTGAGGAGGCCATGGTCGAATACAAGGTATTTTCTGCGTCGTACATAAATCTGGCGAAATCTGGACAGATATTTCGAACATAAAATAGTTATAATTATCGTCGAACATAAACAGTCGTATGCAACTCGCCTATAATGGTAATTAAGACACTCGTATGGAAATCATAAAACTCGCTTCGCTCGTCAATTACTATTTACTAATACTATTTAATTACAGCACTTACCTTTGTACTACTAGAAAAATATTTAGATTAAGTATTGTTAAAATGATTCCATTATTGATATTTTATTCTTCTGATTATCACTATTATTTGGACATAAGGGATTTTTAAAGTGCATATTAGTGTGATATGTGTTTCTCATAATTAGATTGTAACCTGTTGGAAGCACTATAGATAAGTAAATAAATACATAAATAAATAAATAAACAAATACATACATATATGCTACAAGCTGTACCCGGCATGCATTGCAATACCAATCAAAGAAATCGTTGGCGCTGTAATTTTGTTAGTTGAAGTGCTTTTGGATACACAATATGTTTAGAGGCAGTCAACGGAAAAATAAAAAAGATATTGTGTACCCAAAAGCACTTTAACAAATAAAATTACAACGCCAACACTTTTTCTGATTGGCATTGCAACGCATGCTTGGTACACATTGTTGGTCAATAAAACAAAGAAGTCCTTTTCCGTAATCCTCTATTTTAGAACTTAACAGGTTCATTCTATTTCCGTATTGACAAACTAATTAGTCTAAACAGGATGAAAGTTCCGCCTAATCAATACTTTATTAATAGAGATCACTGGGTGGTCATTAATGGGACATGTTTCGAGGCCTAAATATTATTATAGGCCCCTTCATCAGCCGCTATGATAGAACGACACAAGTGCTACGCAAAAAATATCCTTGTATCGTTCTATCATGGCGGCTGATGAAGGGGCCAATAATAATATTTAGGCCTCGAAACATGTCCCATTAATGACCACCCAGTGATCTCTATTAATAAAGTATTGATTAGGCGGAACTTTCATCCTGTTTAGAGTAATCCACTATCCCAACCGACCTCTTGAAAATAATGTAATGTGGAAATCTATATAAATGGCTAGGACACAACTGAGTTAAGTCCATGACAATGCCAAAGAGTGAAGCAATGAATATTCAGAGACGCAGTAGATTTCCGAGAGGTGTTCTCTTGCCGAGAGGGTTGTAAATGAAATGTCAACAACACAGGAAATAGCATTCCATAATCCCATATATTGATCTACATACAGCATTATACAGACAGAAATGCTGTTTATTGACGAGAGAACACCGTATTGAAATCAGCTTTTTATTCATTTCCTCCCGTATTGTTCCATGAATATGCAATTACCCTCCAATCAGCAATGTTAATTACTAGATAATAAATTATATAATATTATGTTCGACGATGTCGATATTTAAATATTATATGTCAGAAAACTGATTCATAATGGGGGTCATTAAAGTACTACTTTTCATTATAACACAGTTTTTCCAACCAATCAGAGCTCAATATTTTCATTCATTGACCAATTAGGTAAATTAAACGTTTAAATTATACGCCAAATCAACACATAAACAAATATATGTTTTATATATTAGTACATGTTTCGACCCACAGTGGGGTCATCCTCAGCCTAGAAAGAAAATCAATTAAGAATTGGAAAACTAAAATGGCATATGCGCCTTAAATCTAAATTAAAATGAAAATTAAAGATAATAATTGATAAAATATAGTAATAAAAATGGATATCCTTACAAAGTAGTATTAATTAAATAAATATAAGATTGGTCTTTTAACAATAATTTTAAAAAAGTAGTTAGAAATAAGAACTATTAGACGGTGAGTGTAAGAATGTTAAGCTTTAAATTTTTTATCAAAATATACACAAAATAATTTAGAAAATCAATAAAATAATTCAGCTCGGCCCTTGAGTTAAATAACTTGAATCCTCTTCAATACGGAGACTATTAACGATTTTTAAAAGGTGCCAACCAGTATTATGATGATATGAAATAACCTCGTTGTATGGGATGTAGAAATTGGGAAATTCGTACAAGAATTTGAGTTGAAATGCCCAATATGGATATGTGGCAATTCAAATAAATGTCCAAAACGTTGAGAAGAGAAACCGGGATTCTTGAGATGGAATTGCGGTATCAGAAATTCCACTTTAAATTTGCCAAACAGTGTTAGGTTATGTATATGCTGATTTAATGCAACCGTCGTGTTGAAAATTCTCCCGTAGTACCATATGTACCGCATACATGTACTAATATATAAAATATATATTTGTTGTTGTATTGATTTGGCGTATAATTTAAACGTTTAATTCTAACATCAATACGGATATTTAAAACATTTGTTTCCAATGGCAAATGTATTTGCATTCTACAATTAGGTAAAGGTAGCTTCTGACATGCACACAAAATCCAACATGTCGGACATGAATTACATGATTTGAAAGTTGACAATGTATCCTATATTGGATCAACCATTGTAGTTACAATGCATATACATACTGGGCAATATTGCAAAATAAATAGCACAGTACCTTAATATGCGCAACTCCAATTTCTACACATTCGTAAGATTTAGTCGACAATTTTAGTGAATGCTGTTGTTGACATAAACACACCAGGACGTTATGGAGGAAACAGGCGTACGAAATTCGTTCCACGGAAATTATAATCCAGCTCTCTGTTCAGTAAATGGATTTCTTATTCGAAATGTTTCCGCCAGATGTCATAACTGTTCTATTTGGGACTCAATATTGATTTGCCTTCCATTGAAATTCTATACGCATCGAATTTGAAGAATAACTTGTTGATAATACGATACATTTTAATTTTAAAGAGTTTGTAACAACCTATTTCGTTTTATTTGAACAAAATAACAAAATGATCGAACATAGTACCTGTGCGCTAATTGTTGGAGATACTTCAGGATAAACAATGTTTCAAAGCTTTGGGGATCGTTATTGGGTAGAGATCAAATGCTGAGCCCACACAATTCCCAAGAAGAAGAATTCAACCGACAGAATCTCGACAGATATTTATGAATATTTATGTTAGAACATATAATAAAGTTATCGTCGAAAATGAACAGTCGTATGCATCTCGCCTATAATGGTCATTAAAACAATCGTTTGGAAATTATGGAACTCGCTTCACTCGCATTATAAACATACTCGTGTCTTAATTATTGCCATTATAGGCTCATTGCATAATGTACTGTTGTGTATGTAATGAAACTCATTCCACGCTATCCGCCTCGTTGCGGAGTACCCAGCATCCTTGGCTGTCACCACGGAGGCCGGGGTTCGATTCCCGGTTTTGCCAAGAAATTTAATTCTGGTCTGAGGGCTGGAATGGGGTACACTCAGCCTTGAGGCAAAACTGAGAAGAGGCGGGTTTGATTCCTACCTCAGCCATCCTGAAAGTGGTTTTCTAGGTGAATGTCGGAATGGTTCCTAAATTACGACCACGGCCTCCTCCTTCCCAATCCCTATCTGATTTACAAATACTGTACACACACTGAAACACAGGTTATCAGACAAATTCCACACACACCCAAGTACATGATGGTGCAAAGCCCCTAAGGAATCAACAAAACATCATTCCACCGTCTGTGATGGTGATGATGAAAATATTTTTTAATGGATCTAATATCTAGGATATCGGCCCCTAATGGTTTGAGTGAAAATAAAACAGGAAACGATAAACAAGAACTGAAATTAACTACAAACTAACAACTAACTTACGGGCTAGAAACAGAAACAGATTTAAAACAAGTAGTTCCGTGAAGAACTATACAGCCTATTTTCATATATCCTACTTATGTTAATTGCCACTATCAACATACACAATTTCAGTTTGATTGCTGTAATAGATTCGTAGATATTGAGAACTGACTAAATATTTCGGATGGTCGCCATGTTGGATTTTATATATGTAGGTCCTAGAGTTATGTACTGTTACATGCAGATTATTGTGAACGTGTAGTATTCAAACTTCAATCGCATAATTAGGACACAAGAAAAAACAAGGAGATTTAAAAAATTTTCACAGCTGCCATCTTGAGGTTATGGATACAATTGAAATAAATTAGATGCCAGTGGATTAACATTCGGATAAAGATTTACTGTACCAAGTTTCACTGCACGCGGATGGTTAAATTACGAGAAACGTCCATGTGAATATTTATAATTCGCGTCACCGCCATGTTGGATTTGTGTTCACCAGGTTATTTAGAGTCCTATAGGCGAACTTAAGTTCATAGCCCCTATGAACATTAAAAAATGCAGTTTGATTGCTAAAATAGATTCGTAGATATTCAGTATCGTCTAAATATTTCGGATGGTCGCCATGTTGGATTATTAAATATATAGGCCATAGAGTCATGTACCATTAAAGGAAAAGTATTGCGTAGGTTCATTATACAAACTTTCACTTCGATCGCATGACTACATCACAAGAAATAAAAACTTAATTTTAAAATTCGCACTGCCGCCATCTTGAGGTTATGTAAACAATTGAACTAAATTAGATACCAGTGGATTACAATGTGTATAAATATTTCCTGTACCAGGTTTCAGTGCGCTTGGAACATTAAATCGCGAGAAAGGTCTATTTAAAATGTTCAAATTCGCTTGGCCGCCATGTTCGTTTTGTAGTAAACCGGTTTTTGAAAATCTTATAGATGGACTTCGAGTAGTGCCCTTTATCTCCGTACAAAATTTTAGGGAGATACCGCTAATAGTTTCCGAGATATAGAATGCTGGTGAAATAATTCGCACATCCGCCATCTTGTGATTATGTAAACAATTGAACGAAGTTAGATGTCGGTGCATTACAATGTATATAAACATATACTGTACCAAGTTTCATTGCGTTTGGTTGGTCAAATCGCGAGAAACGACTATTTAAAATTCGCAAATTCGCTTGGCCGCCATGTTGGTTTTGTAGTTACCAGGTTTTCAAAAGTCACATAAGTGAACTTATAGTAGTTCCCTCTATCACCATGGAAAATGTCAGGGTAATATCGGTAATAGTTTCGGAGATATTGAATGCTGGTGAAATATTTCGCACAGCCGCCATGTTGGATTGGTGAGTCGTAACAAAATTTGAAGGGCCCGGTCGAGGTCGCCGGGAATAGTGCTATGAACTTTCCGAGTTTCATTGAAATCGCTCCTGCCGTTTAGATTTTATTAGGGGGACACACACACACGAATCACACACACACACACACACACACGCACACACACACGGACAAAAGGTGATCTCATAAGCCTATTTTTTCAAAATTGAAAATAGGCTAAAAAGTAGGAATAAGGGAAATATACAGGGAACTGTCCTCAACCCTCGAAGAATGAAAATTGAGTACAGCCATGAAAGGCAGATAGAAAAGGAAAAGAGGAGAGGATCCACCCCAAAGTCCATGGAAGAGGAAAACAGACCCAGCTCAGGAATCCCCCGGAGACGACAACTCCCGAAACTTGCCAACTTGAGGGTGTAGGGCTATGCAGGGTGCACCGTAACTGGTATTTATTTATTTTTAGGACAATTCCTAAATCAAAATTTAATGTTTTCAGTCGGTCAACACGATTCTACCCAATTATAATGGGTGTTTCACTAATACTGAAAAAGATCAATTAAATACCTACACTTGGATGACATGTTTTGATCATCATCAGATCCATTTCACTTGGGCTATTAAATCTATGTCTACAAGTATGGGTTATGATGATATTTTCAATATACAGGATGTATCAGTGATTATGTTTCAAACTTTCGGGGATGATGAAGGAAGGCAAATGGATCAATGTGAGACAAGGAACAATAGTATGGAAACGATCGAGTCAACAGTCATTAATAATCGCAGTTGTTCAACGTCCGTCTTCAATTCTGGTTCATAACTGACACTCCCGCAGGCGTTCTTTAACGTGCCGGAAGCCAACGACATGGGGTTGGCACGTGTAAACACCCGTAAACGCCACCGACGCAACGTGTGCAGGTAAACGGTATTAAATATGTAGCATTTTGCTTATCAGTAATATTTTTTTTAAATTATTATTTTGCGTACCGCTTAAATATTTTAAACCTGTTATAAACAAGTAGTTCCGTGAAGAACTATACAGCCTATTTTCATATATCCTGCTTATCAACTATCCACATACAAGCTTCGCTCGAAGCCAAAGACTCTTGACATACCGTAATAGAAAATTATCTGCATAGTACTTATCCTGCTTATCTTGTTTCAAATTACTCGCGAACGGCAAGTGCAAACCAAGGGCAAAGCAAGGTCAAGCGTGCGGGATGCCGTCACGCTCACCAGACGTGCCTTTTCCATCCAGTCTAAAAACACTTATAGTGGGCGATGTATTGAAGATAGGGATATGCTCTCCCGGACTTTTTTGTAGAACTTTTCATGCTGACCATTTCTTAAGCTCATAGTATATTGATATTTTGAACGGTTCGCCCAGCGTGAGCCTAAGAAGCATATGGACGCCAAGTTTGTTTTCGACTTTTTCACTGAAATCGTTACTGCTTGCCTTCCTTTCATCATACATAAATTACTTTCTACAGAATCTTTCCTCGAGATATCCTTCACAGAATGGTATCAAAATCCATCCAGTGGTTCTCGAGATTACCCGTGACATCCAAGATTCTGGAATTTTTGTCTTATACTAACGAAGTAGAGATTGTCGGGAAACACATGCACCAAGCATTACTATGACGTCACACACCTCAGTGCATCTGGGTACATTTCGTCCCGTCACCGTAACGTAACGCCAGACCCCAGCGTAACGACGAAGTCGACAAGATCATTTAAAATGATAAAAAGCAATGCATATAACTTGTGACACGACCTTTTCCGTACTGTGGTTCCTCATCTCAAATGGCACCATTTGCCTTCCTCCATCATCCCTGAAAGTTTATAACATCATAACGGATATATCCTGTATACAGTTATTTAGTTAGAGTAGTAGCACAACTAGCCAAGATATGTGATATTTTGTTGAGATACTGATAGCGTTGATGATCGCTTGACGATCAAAACTGGTCATCCAAGAGTATTTATTATTCAGGAGCATTTGGAAGCAAAATTAAGGAGTACTACTTGAAATTGACCGTCTGCATTCCTTACCTGAATTACAGACTAATACAGCCATCACAATTAACACCGGTTATCAGACAGATTCTACACACACGGAGCTACATGACCGCGTTGTCGCAGCCCCTAAACTGAGGACCCAACCAACATCTCTGCGGGAGATAAAATTTTGCGTGAAGAAGTAACAGACCGTTAGATAGTGTCGAAACCTTGCATAAGGACAGTGTGGGCACAAGTATAAAATTGGACCCCAAATGACGAGAAGGTTACCGTCCCCATAAGACAATAAAATGTTATAAATATTCATATAAAGACGAAAAACAAAGTTTATTAAGCTCTAATAATAAAATACGTTCTCGCAATGAGGTGTATGAAATGAGGTATAATCCTTCTATGAAAACCACCACATTTTGCCTATTTTCGCCTATCCTCTAGTTTGCCTGGCGAAGTCTACCTCTGGCGTACCGAAAGGGATTTTTTACTGCAGAAACTGTGTCCAATTATGAATTAAACACAATTGACTAAACTTAGTGATTATTTGTACTTTATGTACAATAAATTATCGAATATGGTGGATTTGTGTTGTTATGAAACTCATCTATGTATTTTTTAGGTTCCAGTGATAGAAATAGTTGATTAAGTCCAATGGACAGCATGGACGTTACATACAGTTAAACATTAAATCTATTAGCGCACGTAAAATCATGTTGGCAACAATGTCATGCATGTATTGGACAGAAATAATTTGAAATAATACGATATATTGTTGTGCCAATTTTGAATGAAATCCATTAGTTAGTATAGAAGTTACATGCATTTTAAAATTGGACCTATCAGCAGGCTTAGAATCATGTTGGCAGCACTGACGTATATTAGTTACTCCAAATTAATCTAGAATGCCAGGCACTATACGTGTGCAAAGATTAGAGCTATTGGCTAGCATACTTTCTGATATATTGATATTAGGGTAACAAAAATAGAGACAGTATTTATTAACAGTTGGCAGCCCTGGCTGATCTTAAGAATACGCATAGTCATATATGTTATGGTACACATAGCACATACGAAATTTGGTTGAAATCCAAATGATAGTATAGAAGTTACATATATTTATAGTTAGACATCTCAGCAGGCTTAGAATCATGTTGGTAGCACTGACGTTTATAAGTTACTCCAAATTAATGTAGAATGTCCGGTACTATACGTGTGCATAGTTTAGAGCTGTCGGCTTGCATATTTTCTGATATATTGGTATTTGGGTAAAATAAATTGAGAGCATTTATTAACAGTTGGCAGCCCTGGTGGATCTTAAGAATATGCTCAAGTCATATCTGTTTATGTACACATAGCACATACAATATTTGGTTGAATTTCAATTGATAGTGAAGAAGTTATATGCATTTAAAAAGTGGACCTATCAGCAGGCTTATAATCATTTTGGCAACACTGCCATGTATGGCCTCCTGGAAATTAAACTGAAATATTATTATCTATTCGTGTGCCAATTTTGAAATAGCTCCCATTCTAAGATATCCGACATGGAGCTCAAATTTCAATTGCGATATTTCAGCAGTTGGTAGCACTGATATTATTTTCAAATACGGCATTGAGATATTCAGCAAATTTTGTTTCGATTGCTGCAGCCGTTTAGGAGTTGATAGGGGTGGGGGGACACACACAGCCAGACAGCCAGACAGAAGGACAGACAGACAGACATTTGCGCGGATGGATCTCATAAGTCTACTTTTACCTCATTTTTGCAAAATGTGAAAAGTACGCTAAAAATAACATTATTTATAATTATAATAATTAAAATAATTTAAAATGTAGAAACACATAAAAGTAAAAAAATAGTTTTGTCCTAAAAAGTTTAGTTAGTTACTGTTTTTTTTTAAGGGGCGGAATTACGAGATCATCTGCCCTTCTGTCCTATAACGGGTTTGCGACTATAAAGTTGCGATATCAATAAATGTATAGCCTATATTCCTTACTCAACATCTTGTTTTGAAAATGAATATCATGTGGGAAGCGATGTCATCGAACAACCTTCAAGTATGTGGAATGATATACTGATGTAGAGCACGCACGAATGTGGAATGATAGCGTGCTCATACATGGAGATAAAATAGCACCTTGCAGCCTTAGGTAGCGTCAAATTACAGCATGTCACCGAAAATAGACAGGTCCTACACCTAGGCCCTGAAGGATACGATCTTCAACATTGATTTGGACAACTTTATATTCCCTCCGTTGCAAAATATAGTATAGATAAGAAGAAAACTACGGAATATTGTGCGCAGTGACTAGGAGATGAACTTGACTGCTTTGTGTCAACTCATTGCCACATACTTTTGGCCTCATTGTTCTATTGAAGATGCAGCCACGGATGCTTGCGAAACGTCTAGGCCAGGGGTAGTCAACCCACGTGCCAAATACAGAGGTGTGCAAATTATTAGTCTCAAAAGCAAAAGCAAAGTCAACTCCGTACAAGCCATGGAGGCCCGGGGAGTAGTGTAAGGTAGAGGCTTCCACTTTTTGCGACAACAGCAATACATGGGATGGAATTGTCAGCTTCATTCCCGGCCGTCTTTGATCCTAGGGATTACCCTGGTACTCACTTCTGGTGTAGGCTGAGTGAACCCCAGGGCCAATTGCGTTTCTAGAGGTGGTTATTTATTTAATCGTATGGTAATTTATGATCGACCCTGACTATTATATGTCAAAAAACTGTATCATAATGATGGTCATTATAACACTATTTTCATTATGAAAGAGTTTCTCCAACCAATCAGAGCTCAAGAAACAGTTGTTTGACCAATTAGGTGAGGATAGCAACGCACCTGCACTGAGTTCCAAGGCCTTCTAATTTAAATGTCACTGTCTGGTCTAGTGTCATAGTGGGGCAATCGAGGAGGCCATGGTCAAATACAAGGTACTCTGTGCGTCCCATGCGCTCTGTTCAGTACATAAAACTGGCGAAATCTCAACAGATATTTATGAATATTTATGTTCGAACATAAAATAGTTATAATAATTATTGACACGGCGGCGGCTTTGGCCAGCAGCACGTCGGTAACTCGATAACCAACGCTCTGCTTCACCAGAATGACACCGCCCAATGGCCAGCGTGGATGGGCCAACTTACCGTTTATTCAGAGGTCCGCGTCACTTCCACAGCAACAAAATCACCTCCAGATGACATGCCCCAACAGAAGAGCTCCAAAGGGGTGGAAGGAAAGTGGAGAAGGGGAACGCACAGGCTATTCTACAGACCCCCCCCCAATAACCGACAGAATTGCTGCCGGCGAAATAATGCCACAACAGTTGATTAAAAATTTAAAATAAAAATTTAATGTTAAAAATTTAAAGGAGCACCTTCACCAGAAACAGAACATGCTTGCTTGCAAAGAATTAAATTGAAATTAAAATGTTAAAAGTCCAAAGATTAAAATAAAAATTACAGGCATAATACAATGAGAAAGGGCTTGATAATTTACAAGGGAATGCAATACCGATCCGACATGCGGAGATCCAGACCACGATGAAACGAGAAATAAAAATTAAATTAACAAAATAAAATGGGATTAGAAAATAAATTTATGATTTGCATGACGGAGAAAAACACAGGAACATTTACCAAAAACACAAAGTTAAACCAATAAGATTACACTTAAATAAAATTAAGCTAACACACAACACGTTTGAGTTTCGTGGCCGGCGCCAAGAGACTGACGTAGAGACCAGGATGCATCTCGGCAAAACAAAAAACAAACATGGCCACAAAAAAAGGAGACCGCATGCCTGATCGAAACTACGGCAAACAATTAGCCTTAAATTAATTTAGAATCCCCAGAGCGGAATGAAAGGAGGAAAACAATTACATCTAAAAACTATTAACACTAGTCGGTTTATGTCTCGACAGATCTTACATTAGATTGATAATATGCCAATCCCAAGATTGCCAAAAGAAAATAAATAATAATTTAAACGAAAATAAACTTAGAAAAGTGTCTCCAGAAGGTACAAAAAACAATAACAAAATTAATATATATATGGAAACATTATTAAAACATAAAAAGAAATTTTAGGCCTATCAGGCAAAACAAAACACAAGATCAAACATTCATACAAGGCCAATATTGGAGCTCCCAAAATAAAATAATTAAATATATACAATAATTATGTACCTTAAAACTTCACAGTGGAGACACAATGAAAATAAAAAAAACTAACACATTTTAAATAAAATAAAATACGGCACTATATTGCCTTGAAAATGGCCCACCCAGCACATGCTTCGTTTTGGTCACAAGCACAGGTCTGCATCGAGATGCGATTACATTTCACACGTCCACTTCACGGCGAAACGATGAAATTCACAGCCTGAAGAGCACAGGCAATTTCCTAGTAGAATTGGCATTCATATTTGTAAAAGCTGGGGGGGGGGGGCAAGGGCGCCCCTATCCCTTGAAGAGATACTCTGTCACACCAGCAGTTAAGTTGCTTCCTCGACGACAGACAATGGACTTCACAAGATGGCGGAGAAATCCCGCGTCAGATGCCGAACTGCATTCATGTAAATATTTATCGTCCAATCAAGGCTTGACACATCAATCAACAATGTCATTATTCAGAAAATAATTTGGCGGTATCATGAATACCCAGGCATTTGTTTCATGACTTAGAATATAATTGCCTTTCAATTATGCCACGAATTGGTAGAGTTTTAAAAGGCACAAGCAACACTCTCTAGCGGAGAAGCAGGAACTACTTGAAGTAACCCCGAAGTCCGACAGCAGGTGCTATCTCGTGTGCACAAACGGAACCAAATGACCAGGCGGTCGTTTCAAAATGTCATGGAACACCAGAATACAGGGAAGAGGGATTTAAAAAGCATTGGGACGTGCATTGCACGTAACAGTCTCCCTCCCTTAAGCGTGAACACCGTTCACGAATATGCCTAGGCATAGGTAGTACTCCTTAACTAGTCGATTCACCAAGCATGTTTCCAGAAGATAATGTTCACCAGTTAACTCCAATTGATGGACAAAACCTCATCGTTTTGGTTAGGAAGAGTGCATGGTCAGATTATCAGGGAATGGATAATTGATCACCTCGCAAACCACTTAGTTAACAGCTTCCCTGTGTCCATAATTCTTCAGAAACGCAGAACACCAGCACCTGCAGTGCTTTCATAGTCCGAGGCACGTTAGGAACATTTTCAACAAGTCCAAAGTAGTTAGCTTTAAACGAAGTAGGTGGATGCAATGTGCCATATATCATTCGACGCGTGGGCAGCCATTTACAAAACAGAAGTTAATCTTATTTCAAAAAGTTTACAGAAATTACAATTTCTTACTACATTTTACAAAGAGAAACAAAGTTGAATTTATATGAAGAAAATATTTCTGACCAAGCCCTAAATCCGTGCTTACAAAATTTCATTAACAAGTTTACCTTTTTATAGACTAGAAGTACCTTTCAAGATTACATGAGTTAAACGACTATACATTTAGAAGGAACTACGGTAGAGGAGTGACCACTTAAATTCCCAAAGGGAACAGGAATACAAGGTTACCATGAGTTAGGTCTCCCACCGAGCCCAACTTACATGCTAGCCTCTTTTATGAAAACATCAAATTTTAGTTTCAATTTTACAATATACCATAAAATGGGAATTACCCAACAGTTACATTTTGTATCCCATCAGAGTTTTCATATCCAGTTCAAAATTCCAGAAGGAACAGATGCCTGAAGGCTTCAATGAAGGTTAGGGATACTCTACATTATACAAAATTCGTTTTACAAAATTTACGGTAGCATTTCCTCATTAGAAACCTCTCCACCTCGTTTGATGTGCGACAGATGCACTCTTGAAATTTTGTTTGCCTTGGGGTTTCTAATAAGCAGAGTAACGGGAGTCAGGAATGCCTCTACATAACATGGGCCCTTGAAACGAGGGGTCAACTTGCTTGAAACTAGATTACTGACGCCCTTGGGCTCGAAATTGCGAACGTACACAACATCACCAATTTCCAAATCCGTTGGCTTGCGACAGGCATTGTGTCGCCTGGCAAGTTGGTCATGTGATACCTTAATATTATCTCTAGCCTTGTCGAATTTCGCCCTCATATCCTCGGGCGTGAAACTGTCTGGAAGGAGATCGTGCAGGTTCCACAGATTGGACAACGGAGAATTAGCCATAAAGGAAAACATTAACGAAAAAGGGGTGGCTTGCGTGCTCTCATGCACGGCGGTGTTGAAAGCAAAATTGAGCCAATGCAAATTAGAATCCCACTTGGAATGGTCGTCGTGGTGGAAAGCAATCACAGCAGAACGGAGATTACGATTGACTCGCTCAGCGAGAGACGGGTTAGGAAAATAGGGAGTGGTGGTTACATGCGAAATAGCATAATCAAATAAGAATTGACGGAACTGATGAGATACAAAGCACTTGGCATTATCTGACACAAGGAACTGACATGGCCCAAAAGATGAAAAGATGGAATTAAGACACTTTTTGACGGAACTGGTCGTAGCCTGTCTGGTGGGGAAAATCCAACTAAACCGGGTGAAACCATCAGTGCAAACAAGCGCAAATTGGTTTCCCCGACCAGAGCGAGGGAACGGCCCAACATGGTCGATAAAAAGCCTCCCCATGGGTCTAGATGCCGGTTCAGATGACAACAGGCCAACCTTAGTAGAAACCGGAGGTTTGCTAATACTACAAGCAGCACAATTTCTAATGAGCCTCCTGATGTCGCCATCCATACTTTGCCAAATGAAAAACTGTCTGATTTTAGCTCGGGTCTTGAATACTCCTAGGTGGCCACCAATAGGAGATTCGTGATAGTAACGAAAGATTTCCGGAATGAGGACTGACGGGAGCACAATTTTAGGTAGACGGTCATGACGAGACGAACAACACAATACACCATCCTTTAGAGAGTAGGGCTTGATCACTTCACCAGAATTGATTCGATCAATTAGGCTAGATAAGGAGGGGTCTTCTTTATGGAATCGTCTCACATCTTCAAAAAGCACAGGGGAATTGCTGAGAACGACATTGACACAATTTACAACAGATACAAGGTTTACGGGTTCACATTCTTGAATATCCTCTTCAGCTGTTTCCTCATACATGCGGCTTAATGAATCAGCTACCGCTTCGCAAAAATAGCGTCAGAAATAGATTTTCAGACCACCATTGAGCTGTGCTACTAAGACTCAGCTCATCCCAGTTTCGTGAGGATTTGGACAATATCCGCTATGGATAACCAGAAGTTTATCATGTCGGAGTAAACGCAGACAGAGACGCGATGGCACCACAGAGCGATGGATTCGATTCCTGACGAGGAGGAGGTCCACCAGCTGATTCACTTGGGATTCGAAGGCAATCGTCATTGCGTGGGTGGAATGATATTCACGCCGATCTTTCGAGAAATTCATTACATAAGGAAAATCTCAGGCACAGAAGATAACTGCCATGTTCGCATCTTACTACATCTGTGAACAGGTGTTTTCTACATTGAGATGGAATGAATGAAGCCCCCATCTAGCGGCGGCCTGACGCACTATTCTGGGGCAATGATTAAATGGATGACAGGTGAAATGAAATGATAGTGGAGAGTGCTGCTGGAATGAAATTTTGACAGGGAAAACCGGAGTACCCGGAGAAAAACCTGTCTGCCTCCGTTTTGTCCAGCACAGATCTCACATGGAGTGACCGGGATTTGAACCACGGACCCAGCAGTGAGAGGACGGCGTGCTGCCGCCTAAGCCACGGAGGCTTTATTAAGACTTTTGATTAAACATTTTAAATTTATTTATTGGTTTATTTATTTTACGTGTGCAATGCAGAAATTTATAGTAAAATCGACAACCTTGAAGTGATGATCAGAAAACGGCGACTTCAGTTCTACGGACATATGGTCCGCATGGCTTGCTCAAGGTTAAACAAACAAATTTTTTATAAAATATGGAACTATAATGGGCAAGGAGGCTATGTAAAATAAAGGAAAGAAGAACCTCCAAAATTCAAAATTACTTAAGAAGATTATCTAAATCGAATAGAGTACAGAAAAAAATATTTTGGCCTCAAAATTCTAGTCGGGGAGAAGAAAAATCTCAACAGAGGAGAATGGACTACTGAAAGAAGAGCTGCGCAGTCGACCAGGATGAAAGACTTCTGGAAGAGAAAGAAGGAAACTAGACCTATAAAGAAGTGATATTTGCATGGTCCTTGTTGGCCTGTCCGCGGTGTATATATATATATACACGTTTCCTGGAAAAATTACAAAATAAAGGGAACAATACAAACAAAATTACAGACTATAATAACAAATGAAAAAATATATCAAATGGAAATCAAAGACCAGAATTTGGCACTCTTGATGGCCCTGACATTTGCTCTCCAAAGATCTCGGTGGTGCAAGTCTCAGCAGGCGCTGATCTAGAGTTTGGTTTGAGGGGGGGGGGGTCAGAGAATCGATGTAGAGTTTGGCTTTGGAGGGGGGGGGGTCAGAGAATCGAAATTGTTAAGAAAAATGGTAGCCTATCACTAAAGACGCAATCACAAAATAACCAAACGTACAAAACCAGACCAATTTTTTTGCAAGCTTCACGGATAGAAATTTGATGCGTTTAGCGAAACAAAGATATTCGTGCGAATTACAACGGCGTGTTTTGCGACTTTTACAACGAGCTTCGAGAAAAGTATCAAGGTATGTTACAGTTTCGGCAAGCCGAGTAGGTACCGACAAAGGGAGAAAGTCACAGCTCAAATTGCCAACCAAGCTTGCAGTTTGGACGTCGGCAAAAATTTTTGATGCGAAAAAAAGCCCAAAATTCCTATCTGTGCATTGCTGCACATTCATCGTGACATCACTATAAACTTCGATTCGGTAATCACAAGGTTTGCTAAACAAAGTAGACGAGTTGATTTTGTTGTATAAATAATCGTTTTTATATAAGAGGTTTGAAGTTGTAAATATGTACAGTTGTAACACAACATAATAATTCGAATAAAGATATTTCAGTATTGAATAAAATGAAAAGAAAAACTGTTCTTCAGTTAAAATTCGTTAAGTTTTATTTGTCTGGTAATTATCTTTTCGTTTTTTGAGTTTGCAAAAAAATTTGGTCTCCGTTTGGGGGGGGTCATGACCCCCGTGACCCCCCCCCCCCCCCCCCCCGCCCTTGAATCCGCGCCTGAGTCTCAAGTAGATTTCTGCATACCAGAAGATGTTATGGGTCCTACAGTTCCCCACATTCACAAAGTCTGTCTTCAGTGTAGCCCCATGTCTTGAGACTAGCTCCGCATCGATACACTCAGGTTCTCAGTCTGTTGATTGCCTTCCAGATGACATACGGCTGAAGACACCCCGTAGCTGGTTCTTCCCTGACATTGTTCCAATGAGCTTCGGCTAGTGAATCCCTCCATAACTGTAATCGGTGAGTTCCAGGTGATGATGGGATCGCTCCAGTTGTCTGTAGGAAGCTCTTTCTTGACCTAAGCCTTGTGAGGTGATGTACAGGGTCTTTCATATAAAGTATGAACGCCAAGCGGCGGGTTTGTTATCCGCTAGTGTGGTGGCCTTGACCGAGCTTTTGGCGAGCCGTGGCCCCCTGCTTGAAGCGTGTGTACAATCCTCTATGAAATATTACCTTATAAAAGTTGCTGGAAGTGTCGTCCTTCCTGGGTTATACAGGCATTGTATCTGGTAACCACATTTTGGCTGACGCGAGTGAGTCATGCCACTGTATTTTTTCTGATTTTTTATTTTGTGATTTTTTATTGAGCACTGAACCAGTAGTGTCAAAGTTATTTACAATTACGTGAATCTGTGCTAGTGAAGGTGGCACTTCATCAGGAAATTGCTGAACAAATGCATCACGCACCCGCCGAGCCGACTCGTACTTAAAATAAGTTTTACATAAAAAAATACGATGTTGCAATGATAACTGTCGCAACATGTTAGCAGCTGAGGTTCAGACTGTCGACTGACAACACCTGCACGCTTATTGCAAGGTCAAGTTTGTACTATGCGCGCGCTTTCAATACTACAGCAGGGGGCCGTGGTGCGTCACAAGCTCGGCCAAGCCGGCTTCAGCAGCGAATGACAAAACCGCCGCTCTCCGTTCTTACTTTATATGAAAGACCCTGTATGTGTCCAAGTAATGGGTGTCTAGGATCAGTTTCCTGCTTCTTCTTCTTCTTCTTCTCTACTTTTTTCCGCTATCGTTTTACCCTCTAGGGTAGGCTTTTGCCACGGACTAAGCGAGGGATCCCACCTCTATCGCCACTGAGGGCAGTGTCCTGGAGCTTGAGACTCTGAGTCAGGAATACAACTGGTGTGTGTGACCAGCACTAAGCCCAGGCGGCCTCACCTGCAAAGCGAACAGGGGCCTGATGAAGGGATGGGAAGCGTGGAACGGTTAAGCAAGGAAGTGGGAAGGAGGCGGCCGTGGCCTTACAGTAGGAACCATCCTGACATTTGCCCGAAGACGAAGTGGGAAACCACGGAAAACCACTTCGAAGATGGCTGAGGTGGGAATCGAACCCTTTCTACTCATTTGGGCCACCCGAGGCTGAGTAGACCCCGTTCCAGTCCTCACACCACTTTTCAAATTTCGTGGCAGAGCCAGGAATCGAACCCAGGACCTGCGGGGCGACAGCTAACTATGCTGACCACTACGCTACGGAGGCGACCTTCTCTACTTATGAAGCTGAAATAATTTCAGCGCAATGCAAAACATTTATCTTGTAATAAATCACAAAGCATACGAAGTAAATGTAGGAAAACTGCCATCGAGTCTATTAATTTCCACACCTCTACGGGTATAGCGGCCCGTCAAGACATATTGATTGGCCCACCGATATCTCACTAATACGAACCTGTTTATCACTATCAGACTGTGCAATTCATTGAAGCCGATGTTGAAGTACGGTTAATTTCCTTTTCTTGCAACAGTTTTGCGCAGTCTTGCCTATTCGATTCTAAATAATTGTTAATAAAATATTTTTTCTTTGTAAGGTTGGTACACTCTATTGCAGCTTGTGTAGCGCTCTGCAGTCAGTTATTATCAATTAAGATGGCTGTAAGAAAGCGCCAACGGCCTGGCCATGTTGTAACTCCGGATCCCACAAGAACTCCGCAGTTAAGCAGCATTGGGCGTGGTTGGAACTTGGATGGTATGCCAGTTTCGGTAGGACCACGTGCTTTTTTTTTTTTTTTTTTTTTCGTGTGGCCTCTTGAGTGGCCGAGTGCAGGTCTTTCTAGTCGACGCCCGTGGGTGACCTGCGCGTCGGGATGAAATATGTAGTGGATGAAGATGAATGAAACTGGGCAAGGATGTGGAAGGAAGCGACCGTGGCCTGTCAGAAGGTACCGTCCCAGCATTTGTCTGGTGTTGAAAATGGGAAACCACGGAAAACCATTTCAAGGACAGCCGACGGTGGGGCTCGAACCCACGCGTCTACCGAGTCAGCAGAAAGCTTGGTCCCATGACATAACGCTGCGCTTTAGCCAGCGTAGCCACTACTGTCGGTGGGCCATATGCTGTTGGCGCACATTCGGAGGAGCAGAACGGATCTGGCCAACTTCCGCACGTCAACTCCTGGCTGAGGATAGCCTTTTTCATTTCGACATAATCACCACCGGAATTGATGCACTTGTGCGATCAACTTTTGTATTCCTGTATCGTAGAAGTATGCTGCCGCCTGGGAACGGAAGCTTTCGACTTCAGCTCTTTGTCAGTGTGAAAATGCTGACCGGAGCACAGAAACAGTTCTTCAGGACATCGGCTGGGAGCTGTTTTATCATCCACCTTAATCTTAAAAAATGTTCTTGTGTAAGTGTTCATATTTTTGAAAACCAAATAGTGTTGGCCTATATTTTCTACATCTCCATGATCTCCAGGAAAAAGCAAAAATAAAAGCAAAAGCAGAGAAAAACAAAAGCACTATCAAAAAGCAAAAACAAAACCCAAACATAGTTAAAACAAACACAAAGACCAAAACTAAAATAAAACCAGAAATATAACACAAAACAAAAAGGCAAAACCAAAAACTTAACACAAAACAAAAAGCAAAAGCATAAACTTTAGACAAAACCAAAACATAAGACAAAACGAAAAGCAAAAGAAAGCTAAAACAAACAGCAAAATTATAAGACAAAACAAACAGCAGAAACGAAAACCTAAGACAAAACAAAAACATACCGTAAGACTGAACAAAAAGCAAAATCAAAAACATAAGACAAAACAAAATGCCAAAACAAAAACATAGGACAAAACAAAAAGCAAAAGCATTAACCTTAGACAAAACAAAAACATAAGACAAAATGAAAAGCAAAAACAAAATATAAAACAAAAATCAAAAACTTAAGACAAAACAAAAAGCAAAATAAAAAATTATACAAAACAACAAGCAAAATAAAAAATTAGACAAAACAAAAAGCAAAAACAAAAACCTAAGACCAGCCAAAATAAAAAGGAAAACCAAAAAACATAAGACAAAACAAAGAGCAAAAACATAAGACAATACTAAAAGTAAAAACAAAAACATAAGGCAAAGTTAGTTAGTTATTGTTGTTTTAAGGGGCGAAACTACGAGGTCAGCTGCCCCTAAACATCAGACAAAACAAAAAGCAAAAAACATAAGATAAAACAAAAAGCAAAAACAAAAGCATAAGACAAAGCAAAGAGAAAAAAACACAAATCAAAACAAAATGCAAAAACAAAAACATAAGATAAAACATAAGACAAAACATGAAACAAAAACTTAAGACATAAAAATCAAAGAAAATCTAAGACAAAACAAAAATCAAAAGCATAGGACAAAACAAAAAGCAGAAACAAAATCATAGGACGAAGCAAAAAGAAAGAAACAAAAACATTGGACAAAACGAAACCCAAACTCATAAGACAAAAACAAAAAGCAAATACACAAACCTAAGAAAAAAGAAAAAGCCAAAAAACAAAAACATCAGGCAAAACAAAATCAGAAACGTATGACAAAATTAAAAGCAAAAACATAAGGCAAAACAAAAAGCAAATACATAAGACTAAACAAAAGGCAAAAACAAAATCCGAAGACAAAACAAAAAGTGAAAACCTAAGACAAAACAAAAAGCAGATGCTCAAACCTAATACAAAACAAAGAGCAAAAACAAAACCCTAAGACAAAACAAAAATCAAACACATTAGACAAAACAAAAGCCAAATCAAACGTAAAGAAAAAGTAAAAAACAAAAGTATGAAACAAACACAAAAACTGCAAGAGAAGCAAAAGCTAAAACCAATAAACAAATAAAGGCAAATAACAGAAAAAATAAATAAAATCAAATACAAAAGCAAAAACCAGTAAACAAAAAACATACACAAAAACTGAAGCAAATTCAGAATCAAAGACAAAAACAAAATCAAAAGAAAACAGATAGAGAACATTCAAAAAAAATCTATAGAAAAAGCTAAGACAAAAGCAAAAGCGAATAAACAAACTACAGTCACAAAACCTAAAAACAAAATAAAGAACAAAGGCAAAAACAAAAATAAATATAAAGACAGCCACAAAACATTTTACGAAATGTTTAAAAACGTATTGTTGTTTCAATTTAAAGGCTTGGACTGCGTGGATATTTTGCACCGTGTATTTGTGAGTGTGTTGAATTTGTCTGATAACATGTGTTATTGTGGTACTGTAGTGGTGTATGTAAAGAAAACAATAAAAATAAAGACAAAAACCAATACAGACACAATAACCAGAAAAAATAACACTTTAAACTGAAACAGAAAAAAGCAAAACATTTGAAGCACCAGTTCTACCCTATAAACCAGTCAATGGCAAAGTACGGCCCGCAAGCCAAGTGAGGCCCTTGAGCTAGTCTAATCCGGCCCGCGACATGCTTTCGAATTATACTATCTACAATACACATAGGTCATATTTCCTGTTCTGTGTACCTAGAAGTGAAGAACTGTTTCAATCTCATTGTGTTTATGCGTTTTGTGCAATCGAGAAGCAGCTAGAACTGATTGAGTTATAATGTAACAGTGAATTGAAGCAACTATTCCTCAACGTTTCGAAAATTGAGTTCTACAAGGCCCTACCAAAATCAAGCTTCCCAAACTTGAAATCTCATGCACAAAAGATAACTGCCATGTTCACATCTTACTATATCTGTGAACGGGTGTTTTCTACAATGAAGCTTCGCAAAAATGGCGTCAGAAATAGATTAAGAGACCACCATTTAGCTGCGCTACTAAGAGTCAGCTCATTCCAGTTTCAACCAGATTATGAAAAGCTTTTCGAAGCACAGTCACAGTTTCACTTGTCACATACTCTTTCCTCTTCTAACAAATAATGAAGGTGAGTTCATAGTGCAAAGCTGAAGGAATACTGGGCTAAGAAGAAAGCTCGCCAGAGTTTGGCACCGCGTGGTCCAAGGGGCCTCAACGAACCAAGAAGAAGGTGTGTTCTTTTTCCTAAGTTTTCTACCGTTGTAGCCTATAAGTTTTCTTTGATTTAAAATTCAGAAATCAAAAATATTGCAGTCAGTCTGAAAGACTAGACGTTATATCATTTCAAATGACGCATGCTACAAATGCTACACATGTTAGAAAGGCAGGAGGGGTTCTCGCTTCGCTCGAAGCCCCAGGACTCTTTCAACAGACTCCATTACGAACTTAAAACAAAATTTTTCAACAATTAGTTCCATCCAATAAGGGGTTAAAGGTTTCAATCTGACAACTTGCCCACCTCTTTAAGGGTCACACTGTATTTGAGTCTGACATATTTTACAACTCATTAAGGGTCACCCATTATTTGAATCTGATATCTTGCAAACCCCTCTAAGGGTCACCCTGTATTTGAATTGAATCTAACATACTGTACACCTCGTTAATGTCACCCTGTATTTTGCTCTGACATCCTGCACATCTCTTTAGGAGTCACCCTGTGTTCTTATCTGGCATCTTGTACTGTATTTTGCTCTGACATCCTGCACACCTCTTTAGGAGGCACCCTGTATTCTAATATGGCATATTGTATACCTCTTTAGTACTCACCCTGTATTCTTGTGTGGCATCTTGTACACCTCTTTAGGAGTCACCCTGTATTCTTGTCTGACATCTTGTGCTCCTCTTTAGGAGACACCCTGTATTCTTCTCTGCCATCTTGTACACCTCTTTAAGAGTCACCTTGTATTCTTATTTGGCGTCTTGTATATATCTTTAGGAGTCACCCTGTATTCTTATCTGGCATCTTGTACACCTCTTTAGGAGTCATCCTGTATTCTTTTCGCTTCGCTCGAAGCCCCAGGTCGCTCGACGCCCCAGGACTCTTTCAACAGACTCCATTAACCATTATCTTAGGCTTCCCGCCTGGCTGCATGACGTCACGCCCTCGTCGTCCTTTACCCATTAACTTAGGCTTCCCGCGCGGCTGCATGACGTCACAGTCTCCGTCTCCGTAACGCAACCGTCTCCGTCTCGCATAACGTTAGACCCAAAGCATAACGACGAAGTTGACAAGATCATTTGAAATGATAAAAGTTTATAGCCTAATCTATTTGTAAACATGTTTTGTTTTATTTTCGGCCCGGCTAGATTATATTGTATTGCATCTGGCCCTGTCTCTAAAAAGATTGCCCAAGTCTGCAATAAACAGTAAAGGTGTTGGTTGTGTGAGAGCTCTCGCCAGGACGGACACGAAGGGGCACGTGTATCACACATCTCCAGGATCGCCTCCCTAAATAATTCACCCGCCCAGTACAGTGTGTGTTGCAAGGTCACTTAGTGGCTTACGGCATGATGCATTATACATTCCCTCAAACACTTCCTGGTAACGTATTGTGCTCAACCTTGTGCTGAAATATGCAGCAGTTCATACAGCCGAACGTTCTTTAGACTACCATGCACAGTGTGTCATGTTTGTTTGCACGAAACCTCCTCACTGTTTGACCTAATTGCGTCTAGGTGAACTCCTCTTCCTTGTTGTGCTGGTAAATTGGTAAAGACTCCACGATTTTCTTGTCGGTTCAGTCGAGTTCACAACTCAATTGTTTGGTTGGTTGGTTCCTCAGTTTAGGGGCTGCGACAACGTGGTCATGTAGCCCCGTGTACTTTGGGTGTGCGTAGAATCTGTCTGATGACCGGTGTTAATTGTGATGACTGTATTAGTGTGTGTTATCTATTTTTAATACCGACAGCAGTGGCTACGCTGGCTAAAGCGCAGCGTTAGGTCATGGGGCCAAGCTATCTGCTGATTCGGTAGGCGCGCGGTTTCGAGCCCCACCGTCGACCGTCCTTGAAATGCTTTTCCGTGGTTTCCCATTTTTAACACCAGGCAAATGCTGGGACGGTACCTTCTGACAGGCCACGGCCGATTCCTTCCACATCCTTGCCCAGTTGCATTCGCCTTCATCCATTCCATCTCACATCCCGACGCGCAGGTCGCCCACGGGCGTCGACTAGAAAGACCTGCACTCGGCCTCTCAGGAGGCCATACGACCAAAAAAAAAGTAAGGACTGTATACATTCGATTTTTCAAGTAGTTCCAACTTTTGCTACCAAACGCCACCATCCATGACCAACTAGTTCTGAACTTGGTTACTACATGGCACCGCAGTCGGCTCCTGGCGACGAACATTGGAACCTAAGAGCGTTGGTCAAATCTTAACCCATAATTTAGCTTCACACATATGTAATTAGTGGAAGGTTCTTTGTCATGCCATAAATCTATGACATGGGACCGCCGGTTTTACTTCCCCTCCGAAGGAAGGCATACTGAGGGAATTTAACGCTCTTAAAAAATCCTAC
Organism: Meconema thalassinum; assembly: GCA_946902985.2. Classification (NCBI taxonomy): domain Eukaryota; kingdom Metazoa; phylum Arthropoda; class Insecta; order Orthoptera; family Tettigoniidae; genus Meconema; species Meconema thalassinum. Next base: position 92,022,116 of record OX336390.1, read on the forward strand.
GGCTTCGGCCGGGTTTGAACCCGCAATCTTGGGCATAGAGGCTCAGCATGCTACCGACTACGCCCCCGAAGCCGCTAACCCCATTAGTTAAGAAGTTCACAGAGAGGAATACAAACGCTGAAAACTCCGCATGGAATCATTAACATGCATAAGACTTTCTCAGACTACTGAGATTCTCTGACCTTGGGACATTTTGTACTCATCTGAATTGGTAGTTATAGAGGGAGTGTCGAGGATACACTCATTCTCTTCCTTTACCTTACGTTTCCGTTAGCGATCATTTTTCAACGTTCAACAATATACCCAATACAGTAGAAACTCGGTAATCCGAGGAAATTGGAACTAAGAGGAGCTCGAATTTGGGAAATCTCGGATTACACAAAGTTACGAAATTTAAAGACCTTTAATTTAAAATTAGATGCACAAGAACCTTGTGTTTAAATATTCTTACAGTAAACGGCATTATTTCATCAGTTATCGTATAATGTGTTGCATTTAGGCTTTGTTTCAGAAATAAAAACAATATTCTACAAAATAAATGCAAATATGTACATATTTACTTAAAGTACAGAACGATATTTATTATACTGTACATATGTACAGTACTGAAAATACGTAATAGGCTGCTGTACCTTATTTTCTAAAAAAAAAGAGTCAATGGGTTTTTATTTCTGAAAGGAACATGTGTTCTTAGCAGCATAATCCCGCCACCTTCATAGAAGCATGACTTAAGCTGGTGTCGCTGTACTCTGTTGTTCCACGTATCGCAGAGCTAACTCCAGTGCCACCATCCCCTCAGTATGACTCACTTTGGCCACGCGTAAATCGTCTCCTTCCCCTTCATCGCTGCTCTCTCTGCTTTCTTCGTTTATAGCTTCCACAATAGCGCCAAGGATCATGTAAGTATAAGAGATTCGTCACTTTTGGTTATAGAATTTCCGAGAGAGAACACCGCCTGAGGCTATGGATTGTACTGGCAAGTCTGGCAACATAAAAAGTAAAAAGCCATGTGAATGTAGCCTTTATTACACGTAATTGAACAGTATGTTCTGCGATGAGTTATTGATTATTGATGAAAATAACACAAACATAACTGCGCCTTTCGCTAGGCGCTGAAATATACGTCCAGATAGGAAAATAATACATTTTCGTATATATCAATGTTGGCAATAGATTTGTCACGAAGGACACAGTTATGCCGTTCTAGAGCTTAATTCACCTTTAGGCTAATTAAAAATGCTCTCCTACTCTACAGAATTGTTGGGATATTCGATCAATATAAAGAAAACTGTCCAAATGCACACACTATATTGCCATAACCTCACTTTTTGCCTAGCTTGCCGGCTGCCACTCACCCCTCCCCGCAGCCCTAAACCACAAATTTTATTGCAATGCAAAGGAGAATGGGTAAGAAAACAAACAAGAGATGAAATGCACACATTTATTCTCTATATATTTTTATTGGAGAGTAGTCCAGAGAGAAGCAGAACGTGCAGGACTGATGATCAACACCAACAAGACCAAAGAGATGAGGATAAATTCTGACATCACGACTAGTTTGACAGTCAACGGAAAGGACATTGAGCGAGTCGAGTCCTTCCTCTACCTTGGAGGTATAGTCACAAATGATGGGGGAGCAGAGGAAGATGTTCGAACCCGTATTAGGAAGGCAAATGGTGCCTTTGTCCAGCTCTACCCCATCTCGAGAAATAGAAACATTTCCAGGAAGACCAAGCTCCGCCTTTTCAATAGCAACGTAAAGTCGATTCTTCTCTACGGCTGTGAAACATGGAAAGTCACAAAACCGATCAACAACCAGCTGCAGGTGTTCATTAACAGATGTCTGCGTCGCATCATGAATGTGAGTGGCTGGACATAATCTCAAATGAAGATCTTTGGACCATCGCCAATCAACAACCGATTAGCATCCAGATCAAGGAGAGGAAATGGCGCTGGATTGGTCACACACTAAGGAAGCCGGACGGAGCTATTGAGAGGGCGGCGCTAGACTGGAATCCTCAAGGCGCCAGGAAGCGAGGTCGACCTAAGAAGACCTGGAAGAGGACGATCGAAAATGAAATTGCAGAGGTGGACAAGAACTGGAGTCAAGTGAAGAGAATGGCCAGGAACCGTACTGCGTGGAGAAATTTCGCCAAGGCCCTATGCTCCGGAAGGAGCGGCAGGAATTAAGTAAGTAAGTAAGTCAGTCCATATTGCCCACTAGTTTTACACATGGTCAACACCAGGAAGATGAAAATTGCCGTATTGTTCTTACTATCATTATAATTCTTACATCCCGGTGCTTGGCAATTTTTCCTCCCTTGCAGTGGCATGATTGACTCTCAATTCAATTCAAATAAACAATCAAAATACTGAACAAATCAAAACAACCAAAAACACCACGAGGAAAATCAATCAAAACAGACTATTCCCGCTTCCGCCAGTCGGTTTGATGTGAACGTTCATGAGTGCCAACTACGGAACCTTAGTGCTAAAATTAATTCTTCATTGGTTGGCAGAACATCCAGTATACGAGGTTTGCTCCTTATTGTTCGTCTTGGCACAAACAGTCTTGCACTTCATTTTCGTCTGCATTCTCGCACTCAGGAAACTGCTGAACGAGATGTAACAACTGTTCAACTGATGCGCGCATCTCCGCCAAAGACCTTGGGTAAGCTATGCGTCTCACTGTCATCCACCTCGGATTAAACGGAGGCCGGACTACCGGGCCTCGGATTACCGGGGTCCTACTGTAAATAAATTCGTAAGAAAATCACGTAACTAAGAGCATGTATTCATATAGCAAAGTGACGCTACTCGACCTAACATGCTTAGATGAACAAACAACATGTAAGTATCAGGTAAGACAGATCGAAAACCATCTTGAAACTTTGTGGACGCAATCTTTGTATTATAAGAGGACAACGTGCGGAAAATCAGCCTCCAGATTGAACTGCAAGGCTCCGAATTCGTACCTGACATCCTGGTATGCAGGCATGACGGCTGGTGGAGCTAGACATCCCTGTGGCTTTCATAGCTGTCACGTGGCAGGGCGTATATGCAGGCTACTTCCCACCGGCTTAGAGTGCCCGGGCTGTCAGGGTTGTCCCTTCCAACATGTACGGTACTCGCTACTTCCCATTGATTTAAATGAGAGATTCGCCACATGATAAATCAGGAATACCTTATTCTCGGCGTTATCGGCAATGTCGATTTAACCCTTTATCGGGAAAAACTTGCTTGCCACGGTAGGTGAGTGGATAGCGTGTCGGTCTACTAAACCCCAAGATTGCAGGTTCGCTCCTGGCCGTGGTAAGTGATTTTTTTGAAAGGCGGCAAAAATACGACACGCATGTCGTACAATGTTGGCATGTCAAAGAACCCATTTGAATTCAGTAGGCCGTGTTCATAATGGCAAAATTAATCTCGGGAGTTTCCGCCAACACAAAGTTCCTCATTTCTCTACTAGAAACCGCTATAGTGTTCAAGGAGCTTAGATATCTAACCTCCTTGACTTCCATAGTGATTCAAGGAAAAACGAAATTCGACATGCAAGCTACCCTCTGGGTGTCAAATTACAAAGCTTGCACCCGGCACCCAAGGCCATACGATATTATTATTATTATTATTATTAGGGAAAAACTTTTCTTATTTTTATGTGTTTTTACATTTAATTTATTTTAATTATTATTATTATTAATAATGTTATTTTAATTTCTCTAATTTTAATATTTATATATTTCTTTTTAATTTTCAATTTATGTTCTTATAGATTTAATTTTATATTATTTTATTGAATTAATTAATTAACTAATTTTGAATTGATTTTCATAATATTTTATATTTATGTTAATTATTTTAATTTTTAAGTTTCTTTCGTTATTGTAATTTTATTTTTATGATTTTATTTCTATATTTATATTTTATTCTTGCACTTAAATTGTCGATGTTTTTAGTTTTAACATTTTATTTAATGTTATCCAACACTTTAGTCAAGTAGATTCGTATATAATATTTGATTTTTAGAAATACGGTACAGTACTAGCACTTCGGCATGAAAATTTTCCGAAATTTGATAGTCAACAATCAGCATCTATGAAAGAATAAACTGTCCTTATGACAGGTGGTTAATATAGAGACCACTATCCCATATAAAGGGTTAAAGGAAACATCTAGGCTCATTCAAGCCGCTACACCTGTCAAGCCTCTGATATCCCGGACTGTGGACCATTCCTCATTCTTAAAACAGTTTTATTAACTCATCAGGAATGCCGTATTGATAATGTCAACATGACTTCTCACACTAAAGAAACTAGCAGATCGAATTGACTTTTGAAATATTATTATCATCGACTTGAGACCAATACGAGCAGATTAATTAATCATCGCAATGAATGTCTTCCCTGTAACGTGTGCTGCAGTACACAACACACCTCAGTATCCTCTGACCAGGCCATGCTGGATAAACGAGAATGTGGATAATGATTACTTCTGATACAATGTTACTGGCAATGGTATAGGGTCATTATCTATGTGCGCTCAGATAAACACGGGAGGCTAAGCCAGCTGTGACTGGCGCACATTGCGGGCCCGCGTACGCGATTCAGCCGGTGGCAGGCGCGCTCTGCAGAATCATATCGTTAGTTCAAACGTGTTTTGTCATTCATATGGTCGTGTATAAGCAAAGCTTAGACGTTAGTGTTGCACGTTTAGTGAGTATTGTGATTACTGTGATTGTTGGACATGCCTAGACACCAATTCACATTGTGCGAACGTGTGTATATCCATAATTCGTATATGAAAGCAGAAAATCTTGTTCTGAGACGAGACAAATATTTCGAATCAAGTTTCCAGTAAGACCTGTGCCTAATGCTAGTACAACTCCTTGCTAAACGGTTCAAGGAAACAGGCTCCGTAAATATTAAAAGAGTTGACAGACATTCTTTCATGAGAAGATGACAGATGTGTGTTACAAGAAAGGGAGGACATTTTCAGCATCGCCTATGAGCACGGTAAGTACACATTATTGAACATGTTTGGTAAAAGTGTGAAAGTGCGCGCAACCCACCGGCTGAACCGGGTCCACGCGTCCGCGATCTGCGCCAGTCACAGTCGGCTTAGCTTGCCGTGTTTATCGAGGCACACATTAAATAATGACCCTGTAGTTCCCAAACCGCTATTGCCGTTCTTCATTTTCGTCTGCAAGTCTGGTCGGAACTAGGGTGCTGTTTGCACGGCTCTAATTCTTACATGGGAACTTCGCGTACGTCAAGCTCTCGATCAACCCGTAAAACTTTGCATACATGTTGATCTGGTGACATGTTTAAAACACTGCATTTAAGGTAACCTATTACTGAAAGTTTCGCTTGCCACGGTGGGTGAGTGGTTATCGTGTCAGACTACAAACCCAAGCTTGCAGGTTCGCTCCTGGCCGTAGAAAGTGATTTTTGTAAGGCGACAAAAATCTCTGCACCCATGTCATACGTTGTTGGCATGTTAAAGAACCCATTTGAATTCAGTAAGCCGTGTTCATAATGGCAAAATTAATCTAGGGATTTTCCGCCAACAGAAAGTTCCTCTTTTCTCTAATAGAAAGCGCAATAGTGTCAAGGAGCTTAGATATCTAACCTTCTTGGCTTTCATAGCGCTCCAAGGAACAACAAAATTTGACATGCAAGCTGCCCCCTGGACGGCAAATAACGAAGCTTGCACCTGGCACCCGAGGCCATACGATATTATTATTATTATTATTATTATTATTATTATTATTATTACGTAAAGTTTTGCAATATTTAAGAGAAAGAACAGTAGTTTTAAATGTTTGTTCGAAAATATCCCCATCCTTCCACTATGAGAAAACTGTTATTGTTTTGAAGTTGCGCCATTGCTAAAGATCCATATATTTCAGGACAGTTCTCAAGTGTACTGGTATAATTTGAGCCATCAAATTCTGTTTTCTCGCATACTATTTTTCCACTGCTATTTTTCCTACAAAATGTTCCCTACATCACACATTTTACTTGATTGCTATGACACTTTCTGTAATTGCAGTAATATGATCAACGAACGAAACTTACTTAAGGTATTCATATGCGTTTGAAAAGTCGTATTCGGATGAATTAATTAAGATTGATTCAAGATGAAAGCTTAATTTCTCTAAGAGAAAAATGTATGGTCTTTACATGTTTCATGCATAAATATGCTCATAAAATTGATTTAAATGTTAAGTCATGATGTAAAACTTCAAGCGTAATTTACCTGACTAGCCGTGAACATTGTGAGGTTTGAAGCCATTTTTCAGTTTTGCCTAAGTAAACAAAAGTTCGGTGCTTTTCAGTCGGTCAACACGAATGTACCTAAATAGAGCTGGGTTATGCCCTAATCCTGAAATAAATTACATGAGATTAATAAAATACGATAAATACGATGAAACTGGTCATCCTAGTGTATTTATTAATCTCGTGTAATTTATTTCTGGATTAGGGCATAATCCAGCTCTATTTGGGTACATTCGTGTTGACCGAATGAAAAGCACCAAACTTTTGTTAGCTTAATTTACTTAGTTATTGTGCTTTTTACAGGTTCATACATCAATGAATCAAGGTCTAAATCACCTATCAACCTCAGCGAGGTCTTTAATTAAAGATCATTACACTTTGTCTTGCTATCCTGAACCAGTGTAATGATTATTCCTTGCGTGCTGTAATCGCTATCGGAAGGACACGATAACGATCCAGGTACTTGAAGAAATAGTCTACCTAGGAGTTCGCTTTACCACTAAGGTAAACTGTGAAGGAGAAATTAAAACAAGAATAGGTATGGCTAAGAAAGCACTGTCTAGTCTAACAAGAATATGGAAAGATCATCATATTGCCAAGGAAACAAAGAAGCGACTGGTTCAAGCTTTGGTATTTCCTATCGTCACGTGTGGCTCTGAATCCTGGATGCTGCAAGCCGTAGGAGAATCGAAGTCTTCAAGATGACATGTTATCGAAAAATGCTACGAATATCGTGGGTGGCAAGAAGAACAAATGAATATATTCGGAAGGAGCTGAGGATTGCTCCTAAAGCACGCTTACTCCTAAACATCCGAAGGCAAATGTTGGAATTTTTCGGCCATGTCATCCGGCGAGACGACATTGAGAAGTGTATCATCCAGGGTAAAGTTGACGGAAAAGGGCATAATTATTTGGTTGCATATTTTGTCCTTTTTAAGGTCTTTAACATCCAAACCCTAGCTGTAAAGGAAGAAAGCTTGTAGTATAACGTAACTGTTAATCTCGCAATCATGAGCCACAGGACCTCCTTTTTACGTAGAATCCGAACCAGAGGACATGAGATTTCACTTTGAAAATCTCGCATATATTGATCTGGAATCGAACCCGTTCTACCTTGGAGAGAGATTGACAGGTTGACCACTGCGCCACCACTCCCCCAAAACCCTAGTTATGAGAAACCTCCTGTATATCTATACAAATCACTTTAATTTGTTTTCTGTCACTGATTTAATTCCTCTCAAAATGTAAGGCCTCTTCTCTATTGAGCAGTAAAGTTTAGTTCTTCCATTTGCATCAAAAGCAATCACGTTGGTACGTCCTCGAACCTGTTTCAATAATGCAGGAGTGCCAACTGGCTGCTTGCTTGTCAGCTAGGACTGGAGACACCTTCAGAATACATGCATGAGTGATGTTCAAGGGATCACTCACTGCTGCTATGCTGCAATCGATTTGCTGTTGTTGCTGTTGTTGATTGATTTGGGGGCTTTGCGACATGGTGGTCATGTAGCTCCGTGCATTTGGATGTGTCTGGAGTTTGTCTGATAACCTGTGTAAATGTGATGGCTGCATTAGTGTGTGTATTTCTAATATTCAGATGAGGATTGGGAAGGAGGTGGCCGTGGCCTTACGTTAGGAACCATCCCGGCATTTGCCTACAGTAGAAGTGGGAAACCACCTCCAAGAGAGATGAGATGGGAATCTTACCCACCGTTTCTCAGTCTTAGTCTCACGAGGCTGAGTGTACCCTGTTCCAGCCCTCAGGTCGGAATTAAATCTTATTGCAGAGCCGGAAATCAAACCCGGATTTCCGGGCCGTTAGCTAAGAATGCTAATCACTACACCACGAGGACTGTTTTATATATAAAAACTAGCAACCCACCCCGACTTCGCCCAGGAACAGTTACGAATGCATTACGTGATAAGCGCTTTTTTTTCGATGTCAATGAACTACAACCTATATCGGTTTTACGTCTCGACATGATGGGTTAAAATCACTGAGTGGACTATTAATTTTATTATCATGGAGATGCATGGGCAACGAATTCTTGTCAGAAGTAATTTAAGAATGGCGAGGTGCATGAAACACAAATCCCCATTCCGTCCAATCTTAACTTGACTGTGTATTTTGCGGAAAGAAAAGTTCACAGGCGAAATGAAGAAAAGCTGAGTGGAACTTCCAGGGAAACTCCAAACACCACCACCCTTCTCTGAAGTATGTTGGAAGAAATGAAAGTGGAAAAACATTTATAGTGGGCGATGTATTGAAGATAGAGTTATGGTCTCCCAGCTTTATTGTTGAACATTTCAGGCTGAACAATTCATACACTCATAGTATATTGATATTTTTAACGGTTTGCCTAGCGTAAGCTTAAAAAGCGCACGGACGCCAGGTTTGTTTTCGACTTTTTCACTGAAATCGTTACTGCTTGGCTTCCTTTGATCGTAAATAAATTAGTTTCTACAGAAACCTTCATCGAGATATCCTTTACAGAATGGTGAAACCCGCATCAAAATCCATCCAGTGGTTCTCTAGATTACCCGTGACATCCAAGAATCGGGGACTTAGTTTTATACTAAGTAGAGATAAAGTAATATCAAGAACGTATTTGTAGCCACATAGTGATACTCTATCGATAAGGTATTATATTATAAGCTGTATTGACTATCTGTACAAATGACAGCATCATCCACGTATCGAATGTTGTTAAACCACTACCCATTAAAAAGAATTCCCAGTAGCGCATCTTCCAGTATCGGTGATTAAAAACTCAAATTATTCCTTGTCTTCCTTGATATTAGTTCATAACAGCATTGTTAGCCTATTTTCATTTATGAAACAAGATGTTAAGTAAAGAACATATAGCCTACTTTCTCCTAAATGCATGGGTATTGTTATAACTCTTTGTCCTTTTCAAGGAGTTTAATTGAATGTTGGTTGTAGTAGCTTGTTGAAATACAACGTGTTATACGGATATTAAACATGACTATGAGGTGCCCTTTGCTAGTGCTACCTCTGTACAAAATTTCATTCAATTCGGTTTCACCGTGTTTGAATTGATATGGTGAATCGATTTGCACACATACATGGCTGCTATCTGCAAACTATTGGGCTGATGACCTTGTATTTCAGTCAGAAGATGCATCCCACAAAAAGGTATGTTGTTGCAAAATTTTGTAGAGATCAGATTATTAGATTGGCCGTAATTTGATTTAATCTTTTAATATTTGGGTGGCCGCCATTACGTTTCCGTCAAGATGGCGACGATATAAAACATGACACTGAGTTGCCTTTTGCAAGTGCTACCTCTGTACCAAATTTCGTTCAATTCAGTTTCACCGTGTCTGAATTGATCAGGGGAATCTATTTGCACACATACATGGCCGCTATCTCTAAACTATTGGGCAGATGACCTTGTTGTTCGGTCATAAGATGCTTACGACATAAAGGTATGCTGTTGCAAGATTTAGTAGTGATCAGATGATTAGGGTGGTCGTAATTTGATTTAATCTTTTAACATTTGGGTGGCTGCCATTACGTTTCCGTCAAGATGGCGGAGATATAAAACGTGACAATGAGGTGCCCTTTGCTATTGCTACCTCTGTACCAAATTTCGTTCAATTCAGTTTCACCGTGTTTAAATAGATAGGGGGAATCTATTAGCAAACAAACATAGCCGCCATCCGCAAATTATTGGGCTGATGACCTTGTATATTGGTCAAAAGATTCTTCATATGGAAAGGTATAATGTTGCAAATATTGGTAGAGATCAGACGATTCGATTTGTCGTAATTTGATTTAAGCTTTCAACATTTGGGTGGTCGCCATTACGTTTCCTTCAATATGGCGGTGATATAAAACATGACACTGAAGTGGCCATTGCTAGTGCTACCTTTGTACAAAATTTCGTTCAATTCCGTTTCACCGTGTTTGAATAGATAGGGGGAATCAATTTGCACACAAACATGGCCACCATCCGCAAATTATTGGGCGGATGACCTTGTATATTGGTCAGAAGATTCTTCATATGCAAAGGTATAATGTTGCAACAATTGGTAGAGATCAGATAATTCGTTTGGTCGTAATTTGATTTAAGCTTTTAACATTTGGGTGGCCGCCATTACGTTTCCGTCAAGATGGCGGCGATATAAAATATGACATTGAGGTGCCCTTTGCTAGTGCTACCTCTGTACCAAATTTCGTTCAATTCGGATTCACCGTGTTCGAATTGATGGGGGGGACAGACATTCAGAGAACACACACACACACAGACACACAGCCAGACGCACAATTTTTAGCCTACTTTTCACATTTTGCAAAAATTAGGAAAAAGTAGACTTATGAGACCGATCCGGGAAAAGGTGTGTCGGTCTATCTGTCTATGTCTGTCCTTCTGTCTGTCTGTCCATCTGTCTGTCTGTCTGTCTGTCTGTCCTTCTGTCTGTCTGGCTGTGTGTGTGTGTGTGTGCGTGTGTGAGTGTGTGTGTGTGTGTGTCCTATCAACTCCTAAACGGCTGCAGCAATCAAAACCAAATTTAGTATGAGTAAAGATGTATACCGGAATATCTCAAGCCCATATTTGAAAATGATGTCAGTGCTACCAACTGCTGAAAAAACGCAATAGAAATTTGAGCTCCATGTTGGATATCATGGAAGGTATGCATGGGAGCTATTCAAAAATTGGCACACATGTAGATAATAGTATTTCAGTTTAATTTCCAGGAGGCCATATATGACAGTGTTGCCAAAATAATTTTAAACCTTCTGATAGGTCCGATTTTTAAATGCTTATAACTTCTACACTATTAATTGGATTTCAACCAAATTTTGTATGTAATATGTGTATATAAACAGATATGACTGAGTGTATTCTTAAGAGCCACCAAGGCTGCCAACTGTTAAAATTGCTCTGTCTATTTTCTTCATCCAAATACCAATATATCTGAAAGTATGCAAGCCGACAGCTTTAAACTATGCACACGTATAGTACCTGACATTTTAGTTTAATTTGGAGTAACTTATATACTTCAGTTCTACCAACAAGATTCTAAGCATGCTGATAGGACCAATCTTTAAATACATGTAACTCCTATACTACCAGTTGGATTTCAACCAAATTTCGTATGTGCTATGTGTAACATAACAGATATGACTATAAGTATTCTTAAGAGCAATCAGGGCTGCCAACTGTTGATAAATGCTGTCTATATTTTTTAACCCTAATATTAATATATATATCGGAAAGTATGCAAGCCAACAGCTCTATACTTTGCACACATATAGCACCTGACATTCTAGATTAATTTGGAGTAATTAATATGTCAGTGCTGCCAACATCATTCTATGCTTGCTGATAGGTCCAATTTTAAAATACATGTAACTTCTATACTAACAAATGGATTTCATCCAAAATTGGCACAACAAGATATCATAATATTTCCGATTAGTTCTAACCAAGAGTTTAGTGCTTTTCAGTCGGTCAACACGAATGTACCCAAAAGAGATGGGTTATGCCCTAATCCTGAAATAAATTACATGAGATTCATAAAACACTAGGATGACCAGTTTCGATCGTCAAGCGATCATCATCAGATCCAATACACTTAGGCTATAAAATCTATGTTTGAAATACAGGTGAAAATATTTACAATATGTACAATTATTTAGTGCAGTGTTGGTACTGCAACTGTCAGTGTATGCTAAATGCAGTATATATGTTAGGTGAAATGCTAAATGGTGATGGCTATCCGGAGATTGTACTTTAGAGAGATTATATGGTTGTAAACTATGGTTAAACTATAAAATTTTAGGCTAACTACTTATCTGATTGTCTTCCGTACTACAGCTATTCGCAGTTTCCGTGCTCACTTGAACTCGCTGTGCGGTCGACTGCGGTGGTTATCTTAACGACTGGTTTTTCCCTGCCTTCCCCCCCTGTCCCTACGTGCTGTGGGGAGTGATCGCGATGTGTTTATGTGAGGTGTTGCCAACCTAGATAAGATGTATGTTATTGAATGAGGTGGATCTACAACTATTAAAGACCGTGGATTAGTCCTCGCCACGCGTGGAGCATAACCCATTCGAACTAAGCGTTGACGGTCTTATGAGGACGTCCCGGCACCTTTAATACTGCCTCTAATATGGGCCTTGGTTTATTGCAGAAGAAAAGTACATCGTACACCTGATCCAGATAACATTTACCTATTAAAAACCCCCTAATTTTCCCCCCTTTTTTATCTAGCTTGGCTGTGTCGCTAAATTGTGTTTTGTTTCCGACAGGGTGTGTTTTTTAGTAGCGTGAAGAGGGGTGAGCTCTCCATGAACGTGTGTTCATTTAGATTGTTGGGATTGTTTCGTTTGGCTAGGTGTATCTCGATTGCTTCCTTTATGTCAAGAGCTCTGCCTTTCGATTCGTGATGGATTATTTTAAGGTCCGACTCTATGTTGGTAAAGCTATGCCCTGAGTCACACATATGTTCGCACACGGCTGAATGTGTTCCGTATCTTATCGCATTTCTATGTTCATTATAACGTGTGTCTACTCGTCTTCCACTCTGCCCGATGTAATTAGCTTGACAATCGGTGTCTTGGCACGTTATAGAATATACCCCTGACCTTGAATACGGGTCACGTTTATTTAGATTACTATTTAGGAGGTGCCTAGCGGTTGTGTTTTTCGTCGTGAAAGCTATCTTTATGCCTTGCTTTTTGAATAGGTTAGTGATTTTATATGTATTCGCATTCACATAGTTGAAACGCGCAAATTTTTTCTCATTACTGTCCGGTTTGGGAATCGTTTTATCTTTATTTTTATGTTTGGCTATAATTTGATTTATTTTGCTTGGCGAGAAGTTGTTTTCCTTTGCTATTTGCATAATAGTTCTTATTTCCTTATTATAGTTGTCTTTTGACATGGGTATGTTTAAAGCCCTGTGCACCATTGAATTGAAACCCGCTAGTTTGTGCGTACTGGGGTGATTAGACTGATTGTCGATTGCATGCGAGGTTTGTGTTGCTTTCCGGAATATGGAATATGAAAGGTCGTTGTCTTTACGTTCAATAGTTATATCGAGATAATTTATTTTCCGGTCTATTTCGGATTCCTTAGTGAATTTGATAGAATGGTGAAGGCTATTAATGGATTGGAGAATTGTTTCTTCGCTTGTTAGTTCAGTATCGTAGATGCAAATTACATCATCTACGTATCTTTTCCATATTACTATTCCCTTTGTTGAAGTCTTTTCTAAGAACGCATTTTCTAGTGCATTGATGAAGATGTCAGCGATTAACCCACTTAGTGGCGATCCCATTGCTAGGCCTTCTCTCTGTGTGTATATTTTATTGTCGAATTGAAACACGTTTTGGGTGAGAACGACCCTCAGTAATCTCACAATCTCTTCAATTTCTTTTACCGAATTGTTGGATTTTAAGTTGTTTTCGATAGTGTTGATTGCTTCAATAATCGGAATATTGGTGTACATGTTAGTTACGTCGAAGGATACTAGCCTGAAGCTAGGTTTCATTTGTAGGGTGTTCAATGCTGTTACTAGTTCTGTTGTGTTCTTTACAGAGTTGTTTTTGTCGTTGGAAAGACGGCATTTTAAGATTTTTAGTAACTCTTTGCTGATTTTGTAATTAGGGGCATTCCTACAATTGACTATTGGTCTCATTGGGCATTCCTTTTTGTGTATTTTTGGTTGTCCCCTCAATGACGGTATTTTCGGGTTCATGTTTATTAGTTTTGATTTTTCGGCTTTAGTCAGTATGTATTCTGTTTCTTTTAGCGCACTTTTTATTTGTTTTTGGAATTTGTTGGTGGGGTCTTTTGTTAATTCCTTGATTTCGTTGTTGTTTAGGAATTCGACTGTTTTTTCAATGTATTCTGTTTTGTTCAAAATTACTGTAGTGTTTCCCTTATCTGCTTTTGTGATGATTAAGTCATGTTCTTTTATTTTTTGTTTCAACGACTTTATTTCTTTGAGTTGTTTGTTGTTTTGAATGTTATTGCTGAAGCCCTCTCGTTTGAGGATTTTTTGGCTTCGTTGGTGGCGAGATTTTTGGTTAATTCCCTGTCTTCTGCTGGGAGCTTGTGACTGGCTATCTCAATATCTGTGATTAACTGTTTTATATTGTGGTTCGTGTGTGCGTCTGTGCAGTTGTATTTCAAACCTTTGTCTAACATATTCATTTCACCTTGAGAAAAGGTTACGTTCGTTCTGTTGTTTACTCTGCTGTGGAAATTGAATTCATTGTTATTCGTGTGTTGTTCGTTAGATTGATGGTTCTGTGTTTCTCCTAGTTTTCTTAATTTATTTTCTAGCGTTTCATGCTTCCTCGTTGCTCTGATTTTGATGGTGTCATGTAGGTGTTCGGTGAAGCTGTCCCATTGAGCTGCGTGCCAGAAATTACTTAGTTGCAATTGAATGTCGTATAATTGTTGGTTAATTTTTTGCTAAAAAATTAACCAACAATTATACGACATTCAATTGCAACTAAGTAATTTCTGGCACGCAGCTCAATGGGACAGCTTCACCGAACACCTACATGACACCATCAAAATCAGAGCAACGAGGAAGCATGAAACGCTAGAAAATAAATTAAGAAAACTAGGAGAAACACAGAACCATCAATCTAACGAACAACACACGAATAACAATGAATTCAATTTCCACAGCAGAGTAAACAACAGAACGAACGTAACCTTTTCTCAAGGTGAAATGAATATGTTAGACAAAGGTTTGAAATACAACTGCACAGACGCACACACGAACCACAATATAAAACAGTTAATCACAGATATTGAGATAGCCAGTCACAAGCTCCCAGCAGAAGACAGGGAATTAACCAAAAATCTCGCCACCAACGAAGCCAAAAAATCCTCAAACGAGAGGGCTTCAGCAATAACATTCAAAACAACAAACAACTCAAAGAAATAAAGTCGTTGAAACAAAAAATAAAAGAACATGACTTAATCATCACAAAAGCAGATAAGGGAAACACTACAGTAATTTTGAACAAAACAGAATACATTGAAAAAACAGTCGAATTCCTAAACAACAACGAAATCAAGGAATTAACAAAAGACCCCACCAACAAATTCCAAAAACAAATAAAAAGTGCGCTAAAAGAAACAGAATACATACTGACTAAAGCCGAAAGTAGTGGAGTAAGGCGGTTTCTGCCCCACTTCAAAACCCCGTTATTACCACTACTAAGCCTCAGCCATGTTAAATATCTCTTGAACGCATGGTCCGATTTTGACAAATGAGGTATTGTTGGACTCGGGCTGACGTCCTCTTTGCTATGGACCACTCATTATATTTTTCAAAATTTTTTTGAAAATTTTTGTTTTCGAAAATAGGCGATAGTTTGAAAACCAAACAGGATAGAACGTTGTGCCATGGCTCAAACGAACAGTCTTTATGACCTTTATTTTTTGTAATAAAAAATTTTTATTTTTTATATTTTTTTGAAAACACTCGAATTTTGAAAATCCTATATTTTGGAAACTAGGAACTCTACAAAAAAAATTGTTTAACGTAAATCAATGGTCCCTACCCCCTCTACCCCCAAAATAAATTTAAAGTCTCTAGAATGAAAACCTGCAGTAGTGTGGTAAGGACAGAGCTGCTTATAAAAGCAAGTGGTGAGCCCCTGCGACCTTGGAATGGAAGGAGCCATGCTAGGAGGGCGTGCTTGGATTCGTTTTTTTCGTCTCGTCGTGCTCTTTACGGGAATGTCGGTGTCGAAAAGGTGAAAATCTGGAAACACAGTCTTTTTGGGGTAAAAACGTGATTTTAGACTTTTTGCTATATCTCGCGAACCAATCATGCTATAGGCATGTTCGACAGGTCCAAGGACTCGGGGTGACGTCCTCTCTGCTATGGACCACTCGTTATAATTTTTAATAAAATTGGAAACTCGATTTTGGGGTAAACACGTGTTTTTGTGATTTTGCCGATATCTCGCGAACCAATAACGTTAGAGGCATGTACGAGGGGTCCAAGGACTCGGGGTGACGTCCTCTTTGCTATGGACCACTCGTTATAATTTTAAAAAATTTGGGAAACTCGATTTTGGGGTAAACACATGCTTTTTGTGATTTTGCCGATATCTCACGAAGCAATAACGCTAGAGGCATGTACGATGGGTCCAAGGATTCGGGAAGACGTCCTCTTTGCTATGGACCACTCGTTGTAATTTTAAAAAAATTGGGAAATGCGATTTTGGGGTAAACACGTGTTTTTTTTATGATTTTTGCCGATATGTCACGAACCAATAACGCTAGAGACGTGTACGAGGTGTCCTAGGACTCGGGCTAACGCCCCCTTTCAAATGTGGTAGATATTTTTTTTCCAAAAAGATAATTCACAAAGGGCCTAACGCCATACATGTTGAAAAAACGTTTTCTTTTTCTTTACCTGTTTATAATTTTCATGGAGCGTGGTGGTTGAGAGAGACGATACGGCTGGATGTGTGTGTTTCAACGAACTTGTCGCTGACCAAGGTGGCTGTGTTCAATAGATCAATTGATATTTCGACGAGTCGGTGTATGACAGAGCGAGGGTGCGTTTTCTGATATTTTACCTTTAACGTGTAAACGGTGATGAGAACTAGGTTCTATGTTGGTCGAAGCGAGTAGAGAAAACAAACTTACAGGAGGTGAATGTCATTTGAGCTTATTGGAAGGCTCCGATCTGACTTGACAATAGGTGACGCTTGAAGGTGAAATAATCTGACCATCGTGGTTGCAGGGGAGTGTGAAAAGGCATGCACACACACATTTGTGAAACCACATGTAGGCTAAACCAGTGACATCCTGTCTTGCTTCGTACGTGACAAAATGCAAGTTCAGGTGACATTTGATCTACCTCAGGTGTTCGCTTGGGACGTTATCTATCTACATGCGCGATAACTGTTAACAAGTTACATCCTGTCTTGCTTCGTACGTGACAAAATGCAAGTTCAGGTGAAATTTGATCCGGCACAGGTGTTCGCTTGGGTGTTATCTGTCCACGTGCACGATAAGAGAATGTTCAAAGCGTGGGAATCGCTGAATCAGTAAAAAGTATAATGCAACTTGTCGGAATAATGTCACAACCAATAGATAGGCAAGAGCTGCAAACAGCAGTGGTGGGAGGTGAAGGGAGGGAGAGGGGAGGGGGTGATGTATGAGAGAACACAGGAGGAAAGGGAAAGACAAACATGTATGAACATGCATGAAGCGCGGAGCGCTGTACACATAGAGCTATAGGTGGTGTACAACATGTGTGAATAAATAAAAAGTACACAGGTTCACACAACATGTAGTTTATTGATCCAAGAATTAAACGTAGAGTTAAACCCTAACCATTTGACGTAGAGTTTATTTCCTTTTTGTTTCAACACTTTTTCCACAAGATAATGCTGAGGAAATGCTGTTTTCTGAAGTTCATGGAGATAAAATCTACCTTTTATGGGTTGATGGTTGAGGTCCTCGAGTAAATAGGTGACTGGACTGTCCAAGTAGACTCGACGAATTCGAAATAGTTCAGTCCCCCACTGAGGCGTGTAGCCCTTATTGAAGACAGACTTAAATTTGCTTACACGAACAAAATCCCCAATGTTCAGTCGGTGACGTTTAGGATCAGCTGCTTTTATGGGGTTAAACAGTTTATCCAATCGCTGAATATTTTTAGTCACGAGGCGTGGCTTGGTCCCAATCGTTCTATGTTTGGTGTCATTGTAACGTGATACTAGCTCAGGTAACATGTCCAACCAGCGATAACTGCCCTGAGCGGTAAACGCTTTCCACATATGGGTTTTCAATGTTCGGTTGAACCGCTCGACCACACTGGCTTTCAGATTGCTGTACGTGGTGTAATGGTGAATATCCTTAGATTTGAGAAAACTGGAGAAATCCTTGTTGAAAAATTCTTTCCCCTGGTCGGTTTGTAGCAACTGAGGTTGACGTTTGGAGTGTTGAATAATATGTTGAAAGGCCTTGGTAACTAGTGGACCAGACTTGCGACGCACAGGTTCAACAAAGGCCATTTTGGAATAGACATCAATGACGGTCAACATATAGCGTACACCGTCGTTAACGCCAGCATAGGGTATCATTTCAACCAAGTCAGCCTGCCAAAGTTCATCCACACCTCGTGAAATCACCTTGAGTCGCGGATAGTGACGCCTAGCTGGGCGATGCAACTCGTGAGCAATACCCATTTTAATGGGTGAGGGCTTAAACAATAATTTTGGCATTTCGAAGTTCTTGTTCAATTTCTTGAATTTCCCAATCGTGACCGGTGTGGCCAGCTTGACGTGAGGCATGCAACAATTGTAGCCGCTGGACGAGCTTATTGGGATTGTGCCAGTAGGTAACATCCACAAGGGGTTTTAATGGTTTAAAAGTCACTCCCGAAGCGGACACTTTACGACGAGTACTTTGACTGGTGGGAAACATTTTTGCAATGATGGTTTTATATTTTTGAGATATATTGGCATTCACTTGTTGCGTGGGATCATACTGTCTTTTGTGAGCATGGGTATCCAATAAAATGGATTTATATTTGTCAAGGTCCTCTGACGTATAATCATGGGAAGAGGGGGTCCGAGAAAAGAGCAGCTTTAACAGTCCTGGCGTTAATTTATAGTTGATGTTTTTAATGACAGCTTTAGTACGAGCAAATTTAATGGATGAATCGCCAATTTTAAAACTATCATCCTCATAGCGAACACCATACGTGGTATCTGTGTTTCCAATAAATAGATCGGTGAAATAGGGTTCCAATGTTGATCCATAATATTTTATTAAAATGGTTTTCAGTTGAGCTTTATGTTGAGGGGTGGCCAAGAGTTGTGAAAACGGAGACGCTCTGGAAGGGCAAGGTGTTTCGACCATGGCCAAGGATTTCTTTTTTCTCAAAAACTCTGCAAGGGGTGCGGCCTTTTTTTGAGGCGTAAACACTTGTTCCTCCTCATCCTCAACTTCACTATCACTAGTCAAATCTTCCACTTCCTCTTCCTCAGGGTCCTCGTGCAGCGTCTGCGTGGCTTGTGAAACGGTGGGTAGCGTTTCAGATGGCTTGAAAGAGGGTTTCAACATGGCTTTTAGTGGAGGTGCTAAATGTTGCTGAATAAACAAAGCATGATTGGCACGTGATTGTTTCAATTGACGAAACTTTTGGCGAATAGTATTTTTTGCTCTAATAATATGCTTTTTCAATTGACTCTCTGCTAACGCCATGGTGTCTTGACAAATGACTTGATGGCGAATGAGACAGGGCCTTAAATAGCAATAAAATGATCAAACCCTAAGCGATACCGTCCTTGGTTGAGTTCACTTTGTTTGTCAATCACTAAACAGGCATGACGTTGAGTGTTCCAGCACTTGGCACACAATTCTGTAAACATTTGAAAGGTCATATCCGGATTCACATGTTCATTATAAATGTGACGACTGTTCCTCTCGTCCTGACGAAATAAAACAATGACATTGGCATTGTCACGAATCAACTGTTTGGACATTTTAGAATACGTTTGCCCAAGATAGAAGCAATCGATATGTTTGTGTCGACCCATGCTGAAATAGCTTTGAATGATGCCTTGACGTTCAGTGGATACATCATCGAAAATCATGAGTGAATCAGGCTTTACCTCATCCGGTGAAATCACATTTTCTTGCATGGAAAATGTAAAATAACCCATATTCTCTTTTTGTAATCCAGACATGACTTGATCCAGAAACACGTAGAGGGGTTGGTAGAGAGATTTTGCAAAAATATAAATATTTTGAAAACGCAGACCATTGGGCGCTGTAATGAGCGTTAGCAAAAGATTAGTCTTTCCACAGCCGGAAGGCCCCACAATGATGCAGCGAATGGAAGATGGAAACAGTGAACCATGGCGTTGTTCACGTGATGTGGGACAGAGATGGGAAACCATGTCCCCCACGGGGAATGACTCTTGCTGCTTAATAATCTTCATGTCAACTAAGGCTTAGACAGGCTAGCCGGCTGTCTATATACAGGACACCGAACCTTGTCATAGAAACAGTAGACTGCTACTACAGGTTGACGATGGATGTCTTTGGACGTGCGTTGATGGCCAAAGCTAGGCCTGTCCCCATACATGATCCTAAACAGGAAACAGATCCTGCTAATAAACACTATGTGGATAGGTCAGTAGTGCCACGCACAAAACAGGGAGATTATGACTTTAAGGGAAAGCGGTTAACCCATGTAAAACATCCTCAAGTGTCTACAGACGTTACTACGAAAAAGTATGTGGATAACAAAGTGTATGAGTTTTATGACAAAGTGCCCCAGCTTATGGTGAATGGCTATAGCGCTAATCACCATCGGATTATTCACGTGGAAGACCCACAAGACGAAGACGATGTTTGTACCAAGCGTTACGTGACCCATGAAATGAAAAGGCTTTATAAATTTATCCCATCTGTGTTTTTAGTGTATCTGACAAATGAAAAACCTGTGAATGACAGAAACCATTTACCGCTAGTCCATGATCAGCACTTGACCTATGCGCTTGCTTCGGGTTTAAGCCACTATCGATTACACTATGATGGAACCATTCACATCAAATATGCCATACCTGATGAGAACCATTTACAAATAAAGATAAATGGTCATAGGATGTTGCTTCATAACCATGAAATGGTCAATGCAGGTGACGAATTATCCTTTTATCTCATGTTGACATGGGATGAAAAGCAAGCGGGAAAAACCATAAACGACTTCCCACTTTATGTGGAATTGGAATATACAGCCATGAAATAACCATCTGACGTTAGTTGTGATTTAAACTTTCTTGTGAAAGGTTGTGGGTCATTATCATCATGGTGAAACAAAGGTATGCAGTGAGAAAGACTAAAAAAAGGACTTTGTCCTTGGCAAAGCCAGGGCTTACAACATTCGAGGACAAGCCCTTGCGAAAGAAAAAAAGAAAAAATAATGTATTGACCATAAGGAAAGCCCTTCGAGCAGCACAGAGACAGGTTATTCCAAAACGTCGGCGACAGGTTTCAAACCAAGGGCGAGTGATTCCCGTTCCCAAACGAGCGGGATTTTTACCTGCATTATTTGCTGGTTTGGCTGCTCTGGGCTCACTTTTGGGCGGTGCCAGTGCAGTGGCGAAAACCATTAAAGCCGCGCAGCAGGGCAAGCAACAACTCAAAGAAAGTCAGCGACACAATGAAACGATGGAAGCGATTGCCATGGGGGCTAGAAATGCCAATTTAAAGCCAGCCTTTTATCAACAAGGATTTGGGATTTCACCATTTCGAAATATTAAAAAAAAAAAAATTTAACCTCAGCCATAGCGAGACATGCCCTGACGCATCAACAAGTGGAAAGCTATGCTAAACAACTAAAGCTTTCTCATTTTCGAGGTGTGTTTATGCGAAACCAATTACCCCCACGACCCTGGAAACAGGAATGTGCTGTTGTCAATTTGGATGATCACCGAGGACCAGGAACGCATTATGTAGCTTATGTCAAAGAGGGATCCACGGTATGGTACTTTGACAGTTTTGGGAATTTGCCCCCGCCCATGGAACTAGTGACCTATTTTGGAAACAGGATCAAGATATATTATAATGTGAAACGTGAGCAAACGTTTAACAGCCAACAGTGTGGACGTTTGTGTTTAATTTTTTTATATAAGACGCAGCATAAGCAAAAACGCCACCAGTATGTCGGTAGAAAGTAAAACGTTTACAGTGCATGGACGTGGACCTGAAGTCAGCCTAGACTTTTACCCGCCTATCGAATTGAGTGAAAAACCCTATGGTTTAGGACTTGTTTCTCTTGAAACGTACAATCGAATATACAACATACGTGAAAATGTGAACAACAAGTTTTACTATGATGATTCTGTGCTCACCCTGAACTCTGGTGGATACACGATCGATGATATTTATGAACACATTTATGTGGTGTTGATCAATCAGTATGGTTTAAAGTCATTTCTCGACGGAACGCACAAGTTTGAACTTGTAGGCAATACTAACACTCATCGCTGCAGTATTTTCTCTACCTTCAACATTGACTTTAAAACACACCCCGATTCCATTGGCCCATTACTCGGATTTAAACCACGTGTGTTGGAGCCCAACAAAAAACATGAATCGGACCATGAAGTGAAATTCATTGAGGACCATCATGTGTCGGTGACGTGTAATATTATTAGCCAAGTGTACACCAATCAAGAACCATCGCATTCGCTTTATGACTTTATTGTGACATCGCCCAATGGGTATATTATTCGTGAAAACCCTCCAGTGGTGCTTTTTCATGCTGTGGCTGTTGATAGTATTAGTAATATAACATTAAGACTGATCAATAGAGATCAACAACTCATTGATCTAGATTCCACTACACCAGTGACTTACAAGTTGGTGCTAAAGCCACTATGAAATTTGTGTATAAAGCAACAACACCGTCTAGGAATGGTGTTAGTTGTTTGCCGCGTGAATACACGTTAACATCTCAAGGCAAGCAGATTTTACAGCATTTGGGTTACCACGTCAACCCTTATAATGAATTCTATCCTAGAGATAGCGAACCACATCGAGGAGCAACCAGGAGTGGTAAGAATTGATCTCCATTCCTATCAAGCTCAAACACCTGGACTCAATAACAATGATGAAATTCAATTTGTTATCAACAACCAAGATATTTACACCCTACCGCATGAAAGTGTTATTCAGATTGAAGGTCGGCTCACCAAAGCCGATGGCTCTACACCCACTACATCCAAGTTGGCCAACCATGGTTTAGCCTTTCTGTTTTCTGAAGTACGTTATGTCATTAACGATATCGTGGTGGATAGCACTCGAAATGTGGGTATTTCCAGTGTCATGAAACTATACCCCTCTTATAGTGAGGAAGAAGGTAAAACACTTTGCATGGCAGCTTGGTGCCCTGACTCGACCAATGACTGGATGGTACACACCGATGGGACCTTTACTGGATATTTACCTCTTAAACTGGTTCTAGGCTTTGCCGAAGATCACCAACGCATTGTGGTTAACGCAAGGCAAGTGCTTTATCTAGTGAGAGACAGGAGTGATAACAATGCACTCAAGGGGGCCGACAATGCCCCCATCGATTCAAAAATTCAACTACAACGCTTGCTATGGAAAGTGCCTCATGTGACCCTTAACGATAGCAAAAAACTGGACATACTCAAAATGGTAAAGAGAGATATGCCTCTACCCATGGAATTTAGAAGCTGGGCACTCCATGAGTATCCGCTATTGCCCACCACCAACACACACAGTTGGTCTGTAAAAACAGCTCGCTATACAGAGAGACCTCTCTACCTGATCGTGGGTTTTCAAACGAATCGCAAGTATCAACAAACCAAAGATGCCACGCAATTTGATCACCTGCAATTGAGAAATGCACGTCTTTTCCTCAACGGAGCTGTGTTTCCCTATGAAGGACTGGATTTGGATTTTTCAAAAAATAAGTTTGGCCCCCTGTACGACTTGTTTTCTAAATTTCGATGGTCGTATTATCAAAAAGAGAACGGTCCCATGCTACTACCCCAAGCGTTTAAGGCAAGAGCACCACTGATTGTTTTTGACTGTTCTTACCTGGAAGAGTCTGTCAAGCCATCCAATATCGACATTCGACTAGATTTTGAAACGCATGACAATGTACCAGCCAATACGACGGCCTACTGTCTGATTATTCATCACAAACAAGTCAACTATTATCCACTGTCCAACCAAGTGACGAGTGTATAAATAACAGCTCAACCCACGTTAAGTCGCTCAGTCATGTCTTGCTTTAAAGCCTCAAGAGACGTTACATCCATGAATTTAAACTCTGAGGAACAACGTTTCAAGACTTTTGCCACATGGCCAGTGCCTTTCATAAACCCTCAAGCCTTGGCGGCTGCTGGATTCTACTATTTAAAAACAAGAGATGAAGTGAAATGTGCCTTTTGTCCCATCATCATAGACCAATGGCAGGAGGGCGATGAACCCATGCAGGAACATCAGCGCTGGTCACCCACCTGCCCCTACCTGTGCAGAATGAAAGTGGGAAATATACCCTGTCATTCAAGCTATCCCTCACTTGTGTCTCTGGGTGATGAAAAAAATACAAGTTACGATACATGTGGGCCGTATGGTATCCATGGTGCTTCGGTGAGCAGCTCACCATCAAAAACACCTAGTTTAGAGACATTGGGACATCATCGGTGTTATGGACGTTACAAACACAAGAGACTATTTTGTTGTATCAGTTGCTATCGTCCTTATCCTAAAATGAGAAAAGCCTGTAAGACGTGTTATGATAATAAAATGATGTAATTCTTAAATTCTTATTTTTGCATGTCCCCCTGTCCTACCCTAACCTTCTTTTTTGAAACTAGCATGGCAGGTAAGTCCATGCCATGATCACACGTGATCGTCAGTCAGTCGTCAGTTGAACTTGGTCCAGGCAAGCGTCAACATGTTGCGCACACTCATTGTGGATTGCCAAGGGTTTAAAATTGGTGACAACAAATTTATATTTAAACAAGTGGCCATAATCGATTGTACCACGTTTTGGATATCGCAAGCTACGCATTTGCTATTTAAACCACCCCATGCTTTTGATTTGTTGTGTGAAAAAGACCGTAAACAAACCCAGTGGATTGAAAATCATAGGCAACTAGACTGGAATCAGGGAACCATTTCCTATAAATATTTGGACGTGGTCATGAAAGCACACTTGTCCTCGGCCAATGTGGTATTTGTGAAAGGTAATGAAAAACGTCAATGGTTGCAACCATTTTTGGCGTCTTACTGTCAATGTATCGACCTCATGGAGTTGGGCTGCCCCTCCCTGCAAACGCTCATGGATACTTGTTCCTGTGGCAACATTACCCATACAGCCCTATCGCATGCGTGGCATCTCTTTCATTGGTTAACCACTCATGCCTGCTGGGAGTTGTTGAACAAAATTATAACTCAAGATTTACCTGTGAATGACGTCAGTGAGATTTCTACTAGCGACGTGTAAACATCTACAGCACATGATACCATGGAGAAAGGCAATGCTACGGACAAAGCCATCGGCAAGTTCTTTGTGTGCAAAAAGAAACTAGACAGTTTTACCAAAGAGGAACTCTTGGCACTGCCCAAGTCGTTCATTTATTATGTGGCCGCCAACGCGGTCAAAGAAATCTGGCAACATGTACCAAAATCATGGACTCAAGACCCTGTGTTGAGTGAATTGCAACCCTGTACGGATTACGATCACCATAAGCAAGTGGCCATGGCAAAAATACCGTCTATGCGTCAGTGTGCGACTTGCCAGCTAGTGAAACTGTATCACGGTCATAAAAGTCCGTGTAAAGACTTTGTTGAATCATTCCACGAGTGTCATGGCGAGAAAAAGCAACAACAACAACAACAAACACAAACATCGTCCACAGAGGAGGAGGAAGACCAAACCTTTTTACCATCGATGGAAAAGGATATGCCAGACCTGTACTGGCAATGGCGTCATTGACAAAGTGATTCAATACTTACCTTACGAAATCCATCTTCCAGGTTATCGTTTTTGCGGCCCTGGAACTCGTCTCGAAAAACGTTTACAACGTGGTGATGTACCCATTAATCTTTTGGATCAAGCATGCAAGGAACATGACCTTTCTTATCGCCATAGTCATTCTGGTTTAAGACATGTGGCAGATAAATTGTTATTGAAGAAAGCTAAACAACGTTTCACATCCAGTGATGCCTCAGTAGGTGAAAGGATGGCAGCCCTAATTGTCATGAGTGCTATGAAAGGAAAGTTGATGATGCATGGACATAAACATTGAGGAGTGAGGAATTGGGATTTGTTTGTATTCTATTTTTCTTTTGTCAATTCACTATGACTATGAAATAAAAACAAAAGTTTTCCAGAGCACGATGTTTTGTTATTTTTAATTTTAAGAAATCGTGATGTTGATGGCTGATTTTTTCATTTTACACATTTCACACATGATGAATTCCACACACTGTCATTTATCATTTTGCAATTTACAGTTTTTGAAAACGTTCGTTTCAAGTTTAACGTTTTTGATGATATGGATTTTTCCATTTTGCTGATGACACATTTTAAACAATGTCCGTTTGAAGTTTTTGAATTTTCAAATTTCACACATGGCCATTTCCAGTTTTTAAAAATGTCCGTTTTAAGTTTTGCTGTTTTGGTGATATGGAAACATGGAATTTCCATTTTGCTGTTTTCATATTTTTTCCATTTGGTGTATGTCGAAAGTTGAGATTTGACAATGATGTTGATGCGAGTGCTTGACCTTGATAATACTGCAATGTGTTGATGTGTGTTTGGAGAAACGTCGAGGTCTACGGCTACTGCAGGTAAGACTGTTTTTACAAAAATAATGTCTTTTGACTGTCACATTTCAATGAAAAAACGAAACTATTTAAAACAAAATGAATATATAAGTGACCATTTACCCCCACCCCACCCACCCACTCTACCTCATCGTGTTTGCTCTGGTCAATCATACACACCAGTTTTCTCTCTCCACTCATACATTCACACCTGTCTTTGGGAACAAACACAACCACTTTATTTATTCCCAAAAGCACATTCTCGACATGCACACTCATTCCAAAAGAACTTTTTAGTTTATCATTTACATTACGAAAAATAATTAAATACTAGTTATTAAAGTTACTAAAAATCTTACTTATTTCATATTTACAAAAAAACTCAACTTTGTACAGCGTTAAAAGAATCACACTATTTACCAATCAAAAAAATTTTAAAAAATAAGGTTGCACACAACTTTTTAAAGAGCAAAAGGTCCAAGTGAATTGTCACTATTTACAAAATCTACTATTTACAATGACAGAAACCAATATTTACAAAATTCTAAATCTACAAGTTACAAAAAGCCATGCCCCATAAACGATTAAACAGTGAAATCACACCTCCTCCTCGTTGCGATCATAACCCCAGGGCAGGCTAGTGAGCAGGTCATCAGCCCACACACGCTTGTTATCCATGGAGGCGAGGGTGCGTTTTCTCTGTTCCACAAGATACAAATGATGGTTGCTGGATTGTATCCTGCACTGTGTATGAGACATAGCTTTGCCAGTGCGTAAAACCGCTAAGTAATCGTCTACACGTAGCGATTTTACCACTGCCCTACCTACACCTTTTGCTCTCTTGGCTTCCTTACAGTCGAGTGTGCGGTAAGCATACATTTTTGAAGCCAAACCTACGAATTCCGTCATAATGGAATCACCGCATTCATCTTTTAAAACGCCCATTTCCTTTTTGTTCTTTATGGGCAGCTGAAACACGTTGTCAGCACTATAGCAAGAGGTGTCGAACCAGTCACTATGTTGCCTCATGACGTCATAGGGGTTGCAGTGGCGAATGTGGTAAATGAATGAGTCCGTGTCCATATACAAAAGAGAGACGTCCTCAAAATGGCGTTTCGCAAACTCATAGTGGAATCGATACATGACCGATTTAGAAAAGTCTAAAATGACTTGACCCAAGTAAATGGGCTTATCCATGGTCACGCTGGTCTTACTCATTTCAATAGTAGCCAAATCCTCATCGATAATTTTGATCGATTTGAAATTTGGCTTGGCAATGTACCTCCGGGCACCCCACCGCCCCTCCCAGACATTTACCAATTTAATGTCACGGTATTTGCGGACATTCTCCATGGACTTGCCATAGATGCAGTTGTTCATTAATTTAAAAAAATTAATTTCAAACTGCTGTGTTGCCATTTGTCGGTGCTCTGTGTTGAGTCGCATGTACGGCTCAAGCCATGCTTTTTGAGCAAAAGAAATACCCCTGTGGATTTTCTTCAACACCAAGCCTTGGGCGAGGCATTGCACCAACATTTGGATATGTACCACATACCGATTTTTGTTGTAAAGTGTGCCCATGAGTTTTTCAATTTTCACTTTACTGTCAGGGGGAACCATTTGCTCAAGGCAGAATGGGAAATCGGCATGTTCATCATACAAGGATGAGGGATATTCAATATCCACTTCTAGCACATATCCACGGCCTGTTTCTTGGCTAGCCATGTTCACATCAAATTCTGACACTTGTTTCTCTGTCAGCCAAGCAAACTTCCCATAGGGCAAAGGCTGACTCATGGCGTAACCGTACAAATTATTCACGTCATAGTACATTAAGTACGATTCTGGTTTGTCTGGTGAATAATCAGGCATGTAGACATTGTTCGCTTCAGCATGGCGTTGGTTAAGCGACACAAAGCCGCCACGAATGCCCTTTTCAAAAAATAGAACCATGTCTACGTCAGTGAGTAAATCCAATTCCACTTGAGTGTATTTCAAAGCGGCATCAAACGAGAGTCCAGGACTCGTGTAATAGTGAGCCGGGTCAAGACCGTAAATGTGTTGACACAAGTTACGGAATTTTTCAAACACATCAGTGAGCAGCAATACATCCAGTTTTAGGTAATGCAAAGCATATTCACTTAGCGTCTTAATGCCAAACACTCGCCAAACTTGACATGCATGTGCATAGTCTTCATCGGAAACGGTACTGCGTGTTAGTTTCGAGTAAAATTTCTCTTGTGGAGGGAGTTTTCTTTGCTTTAACACGTCCCAGCTGTTGCAGAAATCATACGGGAATATACCTTTCCGAATGCACAATTGAAATTGCTTAGGATCATTAAAATGCATTCTAGTATTTTTTAATTCCTCCTCATTCAAGCCATTCACAAGGCTGTCTAGCGAGGATGCCATAAACTTAAAGGAATCCAAAAATCGAATGCTAAAGTCGCCCAACCACCATGCCAGGGCCGTAAAACGCTCATGGTTTTGGGGAATAATGGTAAACGAGCCCTTGTTGACATGGCCCAATTCACGAATCAAAAACTGAATGTCATAATTCGCCAGATTGTGGAAAAAGACAGCGATGAAACGAGGAGCTGGAAAGTTTAAGTTGCATTTACTATGCGCAGCTCCACGAAACTCCCCTGTAAAATGCGAGTGGTCTCTGACTTTTTCCTCTCCACTTAAAATAGGCTTTTCGCAGATATGGCATGTCATGGCATGCTCATACTGCTGCTGTTGTTCTGGAGATAGGCTCATGGGTACTGGGTGGTCCAGTAATTCCTGTACATGGTCGGCCAACTTGACAAGTTCATCCAAGAACCATTTAGCACAATCTGGCCCCTCGCGGTATTTGTAAACGGATTGTGTGGGGTCATAGGCACACACCACATTAAATCCTATGGCAAAGGGTTCATGTTTTTGAATGGGTGTGGTTGAGCTGATGGTGGGATCTGGTTCACATCCCGCCATGGGTGTGGTGAGTGCTTCGAAATCTGCATACACCACATAGGGGACAGTGTCACGCTTGTGAATGTCCTTAAACTTTAACACAGCCTTGTCCCCTTGTGGCAATATCAATCTCACCGCTTCCTGAGTAACACAATCTACCCTATGACGTTCCAAAAGCGTAGGGGTTTTAAAATATTGCAAGCATCGATCACAAATATGTTTTGGACGCTTGTCCTTTGACATTTGACTGCTTAGCAATCTACTCAGGCTTTTAATGAGGCAATAGTGATTCACTTCTCCTACAGATAAATATAAAAGATGAATGTGATGTCGTTTCGGTTCTTTTGTGGCATAAAGAGGACCCACAATCTCATCACCGTCAAGGCCATACACCATGAACGAAAAGTCCTGGTTGTCTCGTTCAAACCTATGGATCTCGGTTAAGTCCATAGGGAACGTCACTCGAGTTAAATTTAAAGTATGTTTCAATTCAACAAACTTGGCCTTGTACATTCCTGGTCTGTTAACATGACGATCTTGAGCTGGCTGCAAGTACGCAGCCACAGCCCACAGAAAGCATTCATTGTCATGGTTCTCAATATTCACCACAGCCTTTTTCGAAGCTATTGCTAGAGGTGTTTTAATATAGCTAGACCCAGCATTCAACGGGTTGAAATGACAAATGTTGATTTGTAAATAATGAATTTTGTCTAAGGCTAGACCACTCGGTCCTTGTTGCAGTTTATCAAATTTTGACAGCAAGGCATTCACTACGTGGGTTTCATACCACTGTTCCAAATTATGGGCTATGAATAGCTCTTGCATTTTACTGCAAATATAGAATGTCTCTTTATGCTCTACATCCTTCTTTTTATATACGAAATCGCACACTAGTTCTGTATTCACCTTTAAAGCCGTATGCAACCTTTGCGCTGTACAAATTTCAATTTTAAAAATTTCAAAACAAGATTCTAAAAATTCTTTGGGAATCGAACTTTTTCTAACATTCACTATGCGGCCAGAGCACACACGCGATTTGAAACAACTGTTTAGGGTTTCCCAAGTTAACGTATCCGCAGCAGTAAAAGACATTATTTTGAAAGAACACACTCACCTGAGTTTAGAAATGTAGACTGTCTGACAATAATCCAAAAAACACACACGTTCCTGGTTATTCACAGAGGTCAAGCGTTTTCCAACACTCTAAAAAGAAATAAAATAAACCACCATAAGTATATCCATTCCATATAGTTTATGCATTTCATAAACAAAACAAAATCAAACAGGTTATATATTTAAAAAAACAAATCTCACCTTGACGTGTAATGCTTTTCTATATTCCCGTCTCGTGGGCTAGTATGGAAATGGTTTTCTTTTCTAGTTGTCTGTCTTTCT
The DNA here is from genome assembly GCA_946902985.2 of Meconema thalassinum. Taxonomy (NCBI): domain Eukaryota; kingdom Metazoa; phylum Arthropoda; class Insecta; order Orthoptera; family Tettigoniidae; genus Meconema; species Meconema thalassinum. The sequence continues at coordinate 92,053,083 of OX336390.1, forward strand.
CTTTCTTTAATATATTTCCCACAGACACACGACAGGTAGGCTATACACGTTATCTGCAAACAAATAAATAAATAAAATCATTAATTATCTAATCAATAAATAATTACATGTATTTATATAAAATCAATAAATATATAAATGAATAAATATATACCTACCCCACAACAAGGTTAAGTATTTTCCACCAACACCAAAACTGATAAACGCAGTGTGTTCAAAGGTAGTCACCTAAGTGAGCGTGGAAATGATAACGACATGTCTTTATATATGCTACATTGCATGTATAATCATTTTTTCCTACGCTTTGAACATTCTGTTATCGGTCACGTGGACAGCTAACGTCCCAGGCGAACACCTGTGGCGAATCAAATTTCACATGAACTTGCATTTTGTCACGTACGAAGCAAAACAGGATGTCACTTGTTAACAGTTATCGCGCACGTGGACAGCTAACGTCCCAGGCGAACACCTGTGCCGGATCAAATGTCACATGGACTTGCATTTTGTCACGTACGAAGCAAAACAGGATGTCACTGGTTTAGCGTGCCTGTGGTTTCACATGTGTGCACGCCTTTCGCACTTCCCTGCCACCACGATGGTCAGATTATTTCACCTTCAAGCGTCACTTGTTGTCAAGTCAGATCAACGCCTTCCAATAAGCTCAATTGATATTCACCTCCTGTAAGTTTGTTTTCTCTACTCGCTTCGACCAACATAGAATCAAGTTCTCATCACCGTTTACACGTTAAAGGTAAAAGGTGTGAAAAAAAACCGCACCCTCGCTCTGTCATAAACCGACCCGTCGAAATAGCGATTGATCTATTGAACACAGCCACCGTGGTCAGCGACACACACACACACACACACACACCCAGCCGTATCGTCTCTCTCAACCACCACGCTTTATAAACATTATAAACAGGTAAAGAAAAAGAAAACGTTTTTTCAACATGTATGGCGTTAGACCCATGTGAATTATTTTTTGAAAAAAAATATCTACCACATTTGAAAGGGGGCGTTAGCCCGAGTCCTAGGACACCTCGTACACGTCTCTAGCGTTATTGGTTCGTGACATATCGGCAAAAATCATAAAAAACACGTGTTAACCCCAAAATCGCGTTTCCCAATTTTTTTAAAATTACAACGAGTGGTCCATAGCAAAGAGGACGTCTTCCCGAATCCTTGGACCCATCGTACATGCCTCTAGCGTTATTGCTTCGTGAGATATCGGCAAAATCACAAAAACACGTGTTTACCCCAAAATCGAGTTTCCCAAATTTTTTAAAATTACAACGAGTAGTCCATAGCAGAGAGGACGTTACCCCGAGTCCTTGGACCCATCGTACATGCCTCTAGCGTTATTGGTTCGTGAGATATAGCAAAAAGTCTAAAATCACGTTTTTACCCCCAAAATCGCGTTTCCCAATTTTTTTAAAATTACAATGAGTAGTCCATAGCAAAGAGAACGTCAGCCCGAGTACTTGGACCCGTCGAACACACCTCTAGCATGATTGGTTCACGAGATATCGGCAAAATCACAAAAACACGTGTTTACCCCAAAATCGAGTTTCCAATTTTATTAAAAATTATAACGAGTGGTCCATAGCAGAGAGGACGTCACCCCGAGTCCTTGGACCTGTCGAACATGCCTATAGCATGATTGGTTCGCGAGATATAGCAAAAAGTCTAAAATCACGTTTTTACCCCAAAAAGACTGTGTTTCCAGATTTTCACCTTTTCGACACCGACATTCCCGTAAAGAGCACGACGAGACGAAAAAAACGAATCCAAGCACGCCCTCCTAGCATGGCTCCTTCCATTCCAAGGTCGCAGGGGCTCACCACTTGCTTTTATAAGCAGCTCTGTCCTTACCACACTACTGCAGGTTTTCATTCTAGAGACTTTAAATTTATTTTGGGGGTAGAGGGGGTAGGGACCATTGATTTACGTTAAACAATTTTTTTTGTAGAGTTCCTAGTTTCCAAAATATAGGATTTTCAAAATTCGAGTGTTTTCAAAAAAATATAAAAAATAAAAATTTTTTATTACAAAAAATAAAGGTCATAAAGACTGTTCGTTTGAGCCATGGCACAACGTTCTATCCTGTTTGGTTTTCAAACTATCGCCTATTTTCGAAAACAAAAATTTTCAAAAAAATTTTGAAAAATATAATGAGTGGTCCATAGCAAAGAGGACGTCAGCCCGAGTCCAACAATACCTCATTTGTCAAAATCGGACCATGCGTTCAAGAGATATTTAACATGGCTGAGGCTTAGTAGTGGTAATAACGGGGTTTTGAAGTGGGGCAGAAACCGCCTTACTCCACTACTGCCGAAAAATCAAAACTAATAAACATGAACCCGAAAATACCGTCATTGAGGGGACAACCAAAAATACACAAAAAGGAATGCCCAATGAGACCAATAGTCAATTGTAGGAATGCCCCTAATTACAAAATCAGCAAAGAGTTACTAAAAATCTTAAAATGCCGTCTTTCCAACGACAAAAACAACTCTGTAAAGAACACAACAGAACTAGTAACAGCATTGAACACCCTACAAATGAAACCTAGCTTCAGGCTAGTATCCTTCGACGTAACTAACATGTACACCAATATTCCGATTATTGAAGCAATCAACACTATCGAAAACAACTTAAAATCCAACAATTCGGTAAAAGAAATTGAAGAGATTGTGAGATTACTGAGGGTCGTTCTCACCCAAAACGTGTTTCAATTCGACAATAAAATATACACACAGAGAGAAGGCCTAGCAATGGGATCGCCACTAAGTGGGTTAATCGCTGACATCTTCATCAATGCACTAGAAAATGCGTTCTTAGAAAAGACTTCAACAAAGGGAATAGTAATATGGAAAAGATACGTAGATGATGTAATTTGCATCTACGATACTGAACTAACAAGCGAAGAAACAATTCTCCAATCCATTAATAGCCTTCACCATTCTATCAAATTCACTAAGGAATCCGAAATAGACCGGAAAATAAATTATCTCGATATAACTATTGAACGTAAAGACAACGACCTTTCATATTCCATATTCCGGAAAGCAACACAAACCTCGCATGCAATCGACAATCAGTCTAATCACCCCAGTACGCACAAACTAGCGGGTTTCAATTCAATGGTGCACAGGGCTTTAAACATACCCATGTCAAAAGACAACTATAATAAGGAAATAAGAACTATTATGCAAATAGCAAAGGAAAACAACTTCTCGCCAAGCAAAATAAATCAAATTATAGCCAAACATAAAAATAAAGATAAAACGATTCCCAAACCGGACAGTAATGAGAAAAAATTTGCGCGTTTCAACTATGTGAATGCGAATACATATAAAATCACTAACCTATTCAAAAAGCAAGGCATAAAGATAGCTTTCACGACGAAAAACACAACCGCTAGGCACCTCCTAAATAGTAATCTAAATAAACGTGACCCGTATTCAAGGTCAGGGGTATATTCTATAACGTGCCAAGACACCGATTGTCAAGCTAATTACATCGGGCAGAGTGGAAGACGAGTAGACACACGTTATAATGAACATAGAAATGCGATAAGATACGGAACACATTCAGCCGTGTGCGAACATATGTGTGACTCAGGGCATAGCTTTACCAACATAGAGTCGGACCTTAAAATAATCCATCACGAATCGAAAGGCAGAGCTCTTGACATAAAGGAAGCAATCGAGATACACCTAGCCAAACGAAACAATCCCAACAATCTAAATGAACACACGTTCATGGAGAGCTCACCCCTCTTCACGCTACTAAAAAACACACCCTGTCGGAAACAAAACACAATTTAGCGACACAGCCAAGCTAGATAAAAAAAGGGGGGAAAATTAGGGGGTTTTTAATAGGTAAATGTTATCTGGATCAGGTGTACGATGTACTTTTCTTCTGCAATAAACCAAGGCCCATATTAGAGGCAGTATTAAAGGTGCCGGGACGTCCTCATAAGACCGTCAACGCTTAGTTCGAATGGGTTATGCTCCACGCGTGGCGAGGACTAATCCACGGTCTTTAATAGTTGTAGATCCACCTCATTCAATAACATACATCTTATCTAGGTTGGCAACACCTCACATAAACACATCGCGATCACTCCCCACAGCACGTAGGGACAGGGGGGGAAGGCAGGGAAAAACCAGTCGTTAAGATAACCACCGCAGTCGACCGCACAGCGAGTTCAAGTGAGCACGGAAACTGCGAATAGCTGTAGTACGGAAGACAATCAGATAAGTAGTTAGCCTAAAATTTTATAGTTTAACCATAGTTTACAACCATATAATCTCTCTAAAGTACAATCTCCGGATAGCCATCACCATTTAGCATTTCACCTAACATATATACTGCATTTAGCATACACTGACAGTTGCAGTACCAACACTGCACTAAATAATTGTACATATTGTAAATATTTTCACCTGTATTTCAAACATAGATTTTATAGCCTAAGTGTATTGGATCTGATGATGATCGCTTGACGATCGAAACTGGTCATCCTAGTGTTTTATGAATCTCATGTAATTTATTTCAGGATTAGGGCATAACCCATCTCTTTTGGGTACATTCGTGTTGACCGACTGAAAAGCACTAAACTCTTGTTTACTAAGGCAACACTGAAAATATGGCTTCAAACACCACAATGTAGTTCTAACCAGTACACGCATGACATTGTTGCCAACATGCTTTTACGCGTGCTGATAGAACCAATGTCTAACTGCATGTAACGTCCATTGGACTTCAATCAATTTTTGTATTCTGTACCTTAAGAGATGGAACTAAGAATATATTCAGTCACCTGGGCTGCCACGAATACCAAGATTAACGGCTGAGGGGACCCGACGCGCTGATCACGCGTCACCCCAATATCTGCAGGCCGAATGGCTGGGCAGCGGTCGCTTGGTCAGCCTTAGCCCGTCATGGGCTGGATAGTGCCAGGGGTTGACTTTTTTTTTTGACCTGGGCTGCCAACTGTAGTGCTCTATTAGGCTACATTATACCAGGAATATTTCGAACTAATTGGACATTTCGATATTACCAACTTTATTTCGTCATTATTCTAGATAGGTTCATATACTGTAGAATAATCATTGGCACGTCTCCAATTTTAAAATGCATGTAACTTATATACTAACAAATGGATTTCATCCAAAATTGGCACTAAAAGAGATCATAATATTTCAGATTTTTTCTGACCAACATATGCATGACATTGTTGCCAACATGATTTTACGCGTGCTGATAGATCCAATGTCTAACTGCGTGTAACGTCCATGCTATCCATGGGACTTCAACCAATTTTTTTATTCTGTATCTTAAGAGATGGAACTAAGAATATGATCAGTCAACAGGGCTGCCAACTGTAGTGCTCTATTAGGCTAAATTATGCCAGGTATTGAACCCTTTATCCTCTGTTGGATAAATGATTCTATGTTTTATTTCTTCAATTAATAAATATTTCTACAAGCATCATGAAAATAGCCAGACGGAGATGAGGAAATTTCAAGCATTGCTGGAGCCAGTGGGGACATACCTGAAGCTATTTGACAAAAGGCTAAATACTTAGGAATGTGAAAAGAATGACCATAGCTATGATTCAGAAGGACAGGTGGTGGCTGCCTCAAAATAGAAGCGACGCGCAGTGAGACACGGCTCTGGTATGTTCATTGTAATATTCGCGCCTAGAAGAAATATGATGCAGTAACATGAGTGGCTGATGAGCATGCTAAACACTCCTACTAGCCAAGGTCTGGATAAAAACCGCCAAGATACAGAAAAGGTGGGAACCAATGAGAGAAAAATGCTTATTTAGCGCGGCAGGTCTAGCGTGGGCACGCTCGGCTAGCATTCACGCGGGAGATTGCCTAGACAAAATCTCTACGATCGATTCTAGGATTAATGGGCATATTCTTGACCTGCGCAATTTTTCGAGTTCAGTGATATTTATTTCATTCCTGTATCACTATTATTTTGTGAAATTTTTATCTAGTTTCCCCCTCTATCTACACCTAGAGCTGGTTCATTTATAAGTGGTGTGAAGTGCCAAGACATTGGTTATTACTTCGGTGTGTCGAGGGCACAGTTTATTACTTCGGTGTGTCGAGGGCACAGCTTATTGTTTGCCACGTCTGAGGACGGGAGGGCTTATTACGTTTGTTCGTTTGAGGACAGAGTTAATTACTTTGATGTGTCAGTGGACGCAGACAGTTATACTTTGCGTGTCATGAAGGACACAGAAACTATTATTAAAAGTGTTAAATTCAGTGTTAGATAGTCATAGTACTATATTTGTAGGGGCAGTATCTTCGATAATTCGCCAACAGACTGTTTGGGGGAAGAAGTACCCGAACGGCGAATTTAGTAGTCAGACATCAAGTGTATAATAATTTAATTTTTGAATCAGCACGAGAGATGACATCATTGACCATGAAGGAAGCCTGGAAATATCAAGACTCCGCCAAGATGGTTGAGATGAGATAAGAAGAATCCGGTTGGGAGATGGCTCCGGATGTTCTTTGACGGGTGGCTGGCTGAGGATGAGTACATGAATAATATTTATTATTATCTGATAAATTAACTTACGGTGTATGGGACATAGTTTGTTTTGTAAATAATTTGCTTGTGTGATTAACGTAGTCTATTTAGTTTTGGTCTGACACACCTTTTGCATGGAAACAGCTCGCATATATGTTATTAGTAGAAGGTTTTTTTCTTGTTTGTTGTTTTAACTAACGTAGCTATGTGAACGACCGTGTTTGCATACGCTACGCAATGCGGTTAAAAACGTCTCTCGGAGATATGTTGTGTTTCAGAAGTAGGACTGAAGTAATATAATTATACAGTAGATTGGAGGGTAATTGATTTTCTTTTGTTTTATTATTGATCAGATTCAGTGAGATTATTGCCTTTGGAGCAATGTGATTTGTGACGAAGAGCAGTCAGCTCTATCGTAGGTTTTAATATTTTTTTTAATTGTATGTTGGTGAGCATCTATTCAGCCGATCTGTGTGAAAACGTATTGTCATTCCCAGATGTGTGTGTGTGAGTGTGTGTATTTTGTGTTATTACAAGCGGGAATTTCAGCGTAGACTGATTTCTGGCAGCTTGATAACGAATCCAGATTGTGACCTCGCGAGGGCAATTCTGGATATTTTGATTAATGTCTGACCATAGTGGTTGAGTTTGTTGCTGTTGATCCCTTGAGATAACGGCGCAGCTGGTCAGTTATATTTATACACACTAGAGTGGGACAATGACAGGTGATTGAGGAAGAGGGGACATGTTTCGCAAGATGGACTGAAGGTTGCCGGCCAGGTCATTAGTAGAGAGTGCTTGTGTGGCTCATTATAACTTGAAATACAGAATTAAGAACTGATCAATGATAAATATTGTTTTAATAAATGGGAGTTGCCTACGAATCACGATAATCTCCGAAGCGTTAGCTTAACTTGCAGTTTTGTTCATATAAAGTAATGTCAGCCAGTCAGGCTTTTGTTGTTGTTGGTTTATTTCATGTTTATATTCCATTCAGTGACCCGTGAGTCACATGCTATGCTGTATTTCCTTGTCTGTGTTGAGCAATTTGGCCACTGCTGGCAGCTCAAAGTCAAGTGCGTCTTCGCGCTAATGAGGGTCCCGAGAGAGATACCTGTAAAATAGTAGATTTAGTGCGTGTGTCAGCATTACGTTTTTAAGGGTTTTTATTAATGTCATGTTCCATATCCGTAAACGTTGATTTACGAGATGATTGTTCGTGAGCATCGTGGCTGTTAACCCGTTGTAAACGAACAGTCATCCAAAGTACTCATTCCTCGTAGTTAGTCATTACGCGCACATAAAACCCAAATTGCAAAGTAGTGGAACCAGGATCCACATTTTAAATAAAGGGGAGATCCGTCTGACTCCTCAGATTTATAGATATTCTTGTCATGGCAAATTCAGGGAGGATTGTTTTATATTTTATTGTTGTTTATTTTTTATGCACTATTAGTCATTAAATCATGTTATTATTTTACATCTTGCCACCTTTCTTTCTAATTTATAGTTTTTATCCTATGACCCTTACCTCAGTAGAGCATGTTGTTTGGCGAACGTAAAAATCACATAGGAACTGAGCGCGACCCCTTGATTAAGATTTCTTACATTAAACACTGCTTTTCTGAAGGGTTCAGTATAGACTACAGTATTTCGAACTAATTAGAAATTTCGATATTACCAACTTAATTTCGTCATTGTTCATGATAGGTCTACTGTATATAGAATGGCATGAATCTTAAATTTTAAGAAAAGTAGGCTCTTTAGTTCGTCACGGAACTTCCTGTTCGTCCTGTGTTGATCTCATAAGTCTACTTTCATTTTTTGCAAAAACCGAAAGTAGGCTAAAAATAGGCTTATGAGATCACCTTTTGTCCGTGTGTCTGTCTGTGTGTGCGTGTGTGTGTGGTGATGTTGTGTGTCCCCCCTAATAACTTCTAAACGGCTGGACCAATTTCAATGAAACTCGGTAAGTTCATAGCACTATTCCGGGCGACCCCGGCCGTGGCCTTCAAATTTTGTTACGTCTCACCAATCCAACATGGCGGCTGTGCGAAATATTTCACCAGCATTCAATATCTCCAAAACTATTACCGATATCACCTTGGAATATTTTACGGTGATAAAGGGAACTACTAGAAGTTCACCTATGTGACGTTTGAAAACCTAGTAACTACAATACTACAATACAACTACAGTATTGAAGATAGAGATAGCATATCTCTATCTTCAATACATAGCCCAAGCGAAGTTGCGACTTTTAAATAGACGTTTCTCGTGATTTAACCAACCAAACGCAATAAAACTTGGTACAGTATATGTTTATACACACTGTAATGCACCGATATCTAACTTCGTTCAAGTGTTTACATAACCTCAAGATGGTGGCTGTGCGAAATATTTCACCGGTATTCTGTATCTCTGAAACTATTAACGGTATCGCCCTGAAATTTTGTGCGGAGATAAAGGACACTACTGGAAGTTCATCCATACGACTTTCAAAAACCGGTTAACTACAAAACGAATATGGTGGCCAAGTGAATTTGAAAATTTTAAATAGACCTTTCTCGCGATTTAATGATCCAAACGCAATGTAACCATAACCACAAGATGGCAGCTGTGCGAAATTTTAAAATCTCGTTTTTACTTCTTGTGTCCTAATCATGCGATTGAAGTTTGAACATTACACGTACACAATAATCTCCATGTAACAGTACATAACTCTAAGACCTACATATTTAAAAATCCAACATGGCGACCATCCGCAATATTTAGTCGGTTCTCGATATCTACGAATCTATTACAGCAACCAAACTGAAATTTTGTATGTTGATAGAGGCAATTAACATGAAAATGAAAATCCACAGCCTGCTTCCAGTCTCCTACCGGGTCAGGAATGGAATGAATGAAGCCCCCATCTAGCGGCGAGGATATGAACTGTGCCAGCTGCCGAGGCCTGACGCACTCCTCTGGGGCAATGGTTAAATGAATGACAGATGAAATGAAATGATAGTGGAGAGTGTTGCTGGAATGAAATTTTTACAGGAAAAACCGGAGTACCCGGAGAAAAACCTGTCTGCCTCCGTTTTGTAGAGGCAATTAACATAAATAGGATAAATGAAAATAGGCTGTATAGTTCTTCACGGAACTACTTGTTTTTACTTTGGTATTTCCGAGATCTATTGATCCATCCCAGCTGACCACTATTCCCACATCTCCGAGCAGAGCACGTAGGCTATATTTGGCACTAGCCGTATGTTAGCAGAGCGCTATCGTATCGCAGTGGAAACCAGGTAAACCGTGTAACACACGACTTCCCGTAAATATCCCCGAGGATTAGGGACACCCCTAGTGTTTTACCTTGACTTTCACGTGTTTCCTGAGCCAGGAGCGCAAAATGTACCAGCAGGTCTTCTTGTAGGTGGCGGGAGAAATGAAAGTATGGATCAATACGAGAGTTGGGACCGCACTTGTTGAGTCTCAAGAGATGGAGCGATCAGGTTGTTATATAGGGTGTACCATTGTTGGAGCTTCAAGAGATGGAGTGATTAGGGGCATGTTATATAGGGTGTACCATTGTTGGAGCTTCAAGAGATGGAGTGATTAGGGGCATGTTATATAGGGTGTACCATTGTTGGAGCTTCAAGAGATGGAGTGATTAGGGGCATGTTATATAGGGTGTATCATTGTTGGATTCTCAAGAGATCGAGCTGTCAGGGGCAAGTTATATAGGGTGTATCATTGTTGGAGCCTCAAGAGATGGAGCGATCAGGGGCAAGTTATATAGGGTGTATCATTGTTGGGGTCTCAAGAGATGGAGCGATCAAGGGCAAGTTATATAGGGTGTATCATTGTTGCGGTCTCAAGAGATGGAGCGATCAAGGGCAAGTTATAGAGGGTGTATCATTGTTGGAGTCTCAAGAGATGGAGCGATCAGGGGCAAGTTATATAGGGTGTATCATTGTTGGAGCCTCAAGGGATGGAGCGATCAGGGGCAATTTATATAGGGTGTATCATAGTTGGAGCCTCAAGAGATGGAGCGATCAGGGGCAAGTTATATAGGGTGTATCATTGTTGGAGTCTCAAGAGATGGAGCGATCAGGGGCAAGTTATATAGGGTGTATCATTGTTGGAGCCTCAAGAGATGGAGCGATCAGGGGCAAATTATATAGGGTGTATCATTGTTGGAGCCTCAAGGGATGGAGCGATCAGGGGCAATTTATATAGGGTGTATCATTGTTGGAGCCTCAAGAGATGGAGCGATCAGGGGCAAGTTATATAGGGTGTATCATTGTTGGAGCCTCAAGAGATGGAGCGATCAGGGGCAATTTATATAGGGTGTATCATTGTTGGAGCCTCAAGAGATGGAGTGATCAGGGGCAAGTTATATAGGGTGTATCATTGTTGGAACCTCAAGAGATGGAGCGATCAGGGGCAAATTATATAGAGTGTATGATTGTTGTAGTCTCAAGAAGATGGAGCGATCAGGACAAGGTTACAGCGTGTATCATTGTAGTAGTTAGCTTGCCACGGTCGGTGAGTGGTTATCGTGTCGGACTGCCAACCCCAAGCTTGCAGGTTCACTCCTGGCCATGGTAAGTGATTTTTGAAAGGCGACAAAAATCACGATACACATGTCATACGTTGTTGCCATGTTAATGAACCCATTTGAATTCAGTAGGCCGTGTTCATAATGGCAAAATTAATCTCGGGATATTCCGCCAACACAAAAGTTCCCCCTTTCTCTACTAGAAAGCGCTAGTGTCAAGGAGCTTGGATATCTAACCTCCTTGACTTTCATAGCGCTCCATGCAGCAACAAAATTCGACATACAAGCTGCCCTCTGGGCGCAAATAACAAAGCTTGCATCCGCTATCCGAGGTCAAATGATATTATTATTATTATTATTATTATTATTATTATTATTATTATTATTATTATTATTATTATGTGCGTATGGACCCTATTGGATCACGCATTACATTTATGATTCGCCTTTCTAACAGACCATATTGCTTTCATTCTTTCACTGTGCGCTTGTTTCCTTTCTTCTGACCACTTAGTCCCTGATCTTCTGGGGACTTCATTCTCTGGCTGTACCACCCATTTATTTATCTTCTGACGGTAGACATTTCTGTCTAGTATTTTTGACGTTTCTATCCGGGCCTTTTCCAAGTCATTTTTAACATCTTGTATCCAAGATACGTTCTTCAGTTTTCCAGAGTATGTCAAAATCTTGTGAGTTAACCTTGAAGATGAGAGTCTGTGAACGTGTCCATAGAATTTCAGTCTTCGTTTCCTGATGTCTGCGGCGAGGTTGGATAGTTTTTCCGTGGCTTTGCGTGATTTGAGTCTATACCCTTCTTCACTTTTCTCTGGGCTCAGAATTTTCCTCAAGATCTTTCTTTCCTCCTTCAAGATATTTTCCAGATCACCTTTCTTATTAAGTACCAAGGTTTCACTTGCATACAGCACTTCAGGTTTAATCACCGTATTATAGTGTTTGATTTTTGTATGTATGGACATGCATTTCTTGTTATAGATGTCACGGCTTCTCCAATACGCTCTTTTGAGTTTTTGTAATCGTACTTTCTGAGCTTCCTTTTCCAATCCTGTTGGTTCTAGGATCTCACCGAGATATTTAAAGTGTGGAACCCGTTTGATGTGCCCGTATTTTGTTTGTAGTTCCTGGATGTCGAACCTAGTGCAAATAAACTTGGTCTTCTCGAATGAGATTTGCAACCCAGTTTTCTCAGCGCATTCCTTGAGGACTTCAATCTGTTTGATCGCTAAAATATCGCTGTCTGCTAGTATCGCTAGGTCGTCAGCGAAAGCTAAACAACTGACCTTGATGTCATCATTCTTTCGTCCAAGTTGAATGGGTTTCCAGAGCTTCTGGGCATTCAAGTCCTTCTCCCATTCTCGAATGACTTTATCTAGAACAAGGTTGAAGAGCAGTGGTGACAATCCGTCACCCTGTCGCACGCCGGTCTTAATCGCAATGGGCTCTGATAATTCACCCAGAAATTTTACTTTTGACTTCGTGTCCGTGAGTGTTTCCTTGATGAGTCTTAATGTCTTTGGATCAAGTCCTAGTTCTTCTAAGATGTTAAAGAGAGACTGTCGATCGACCGAATCGTACGCCTTCTTAAAGTCGACGAAACTACAAATGATCGGAGAGCTTCGGGTCGCTCTATATTTCAATATCGTCTTCGAGTTAAAAATTTGTTCAACACAAGAACGCTCAGGTCGGAAACCAGCTTGATATTCACCAATTTTGTGTTCAAGCTGTTCTTGTACTCTTTGAAGAAGACACGCGGAGAGAATCTTGTAGGTGACTTGAAGGAGAGAAATCCCTCTGTAGTTATTCACATCCGTTCTGTCACCTTTCTTGTATAACGGATGGATGAGTGCACATTTCCATTCTTCAGGTAGCTTTTCTGTTTTCCAGATATCCATGATGATTAGTGTGAGCTCCTCAAGTGTATTTGGGCCTATGTTCTTTAATAGTTCTGCAACTATGCCATCTTCTTCAGACGCCCTGTTACTTTTGAGTCTGAAAATGTGTCTCTGGATTTCTTCTTTAGTAGGTGGTGGAGATTCAGGGTTTACATGTACGGGAGTCTCTTTGGGCCATCGTGATGTTGGCTCCTCGCAATTGAGTAACTCAGAGAAATACCGAGCCAGTTCACTACAATTATCCCGGTTGGACAACGCGGGGTTTCCGTCTTGTTTTCGGAAACACAAGTTATTTGGGGTGTATCCTCGGATTCTTCCTGCGAACGTCCTGTAGAAATCTCGCGTTTTGTGATCTCGGAAGTCTTGATCTATAGATTCCAATTGGTCTTTCATGTGTTTCCTCTTAGTTTGTCTGATTACTTTTGACACTTCCTTCCTGGTATGAAGATAGTGTTGTTGAGTCTCGAGTGACTTCTTACTGTTGTATTTCTGAAAAGCTCTCTTTCTCATTTCCAGTGCTTCTTCACATGCAGAATCCCACCACGGGTGTTTCGTATTCCTCTTCAATGGAATAGTCTCTTTAGCTCTCGTAATGATCTTGTCATGGAACTGCTTCCAGGTGGTTGCCTTTTCCTTTTCCCATTCCTCTGTTATGTTACTTTCCTTTATCTTTTTCGTGTCAAATTTCTGAAGATGAGATTTCTTGGGGTGGATTCTTTTCGGGGTAAATTTCACTTTGATTCGCACTAGATAATGGTCGGGGTCAATATTGGCTCCTCTTCGAACTTGCACATCATGAATTTCTTTCTGTAAAGGATGTGTGATGGCCACATGGTCGATCTGATATTCTCCAAGAGATTGCACAGGTGATCGCCAAGTCTTCTGTTTTCGAGGGTGCTTCCTCAGAGAGGTGGACATTATCCTCAAGTTGTTCTGTTGGCACAGTTCAATGAGTCTCATGCCATTCTTGTTGGTGAATTTATGAGCTGGGTATTTGCCTACAGTCTTTTGGTATTCTTTTTCTTTGCCAATCTGTGCATTGAAATCACCTAGTAATATCCTTGTGTCTTCTCTAGGAACCGTTGCCACGATCTTTTCGAGTTTAGACCAGAACTGTTCTACCTTCTGCAAGTCCCTTTTATTTTCAATGTTCGTGGGGGCATGTGCGTTAATTAATGTGTATTTTTTGTTCGCACATTGTATGCGCATAGTCATTACTCTATTACTTATGGGAGTGACTTCTTTTATCGAATCAACTATGCCCTTGTGAACTACAAATGCCATACCCAAGAGGGGGGTGCCACCTCTTCCTATTCGTTTGTCCGTCTTACTTTTGAAAATACGGTAGTTACCATAGTCTAGTGTGCTCTCATCTCTAAAGCGTGTTTCCTGGAGCTAGTATCTGTATCCTTTGTCGATCTAGTTCTGATGTTAAGGTGTTTAGTTTGCCTGGTTTTAGTAATGTGTTGATGTTGAAGGTCCCGATGTATGTGGGTGTCTTTGATAGTAGTTTGCCAGAGAACTCCGACTTTCTCTGTGATCGTGGTTGCCCAGGTCCCCCAGAGTCCGAAAACCTGGTTGCCATCCATGGACGGGTGGATTGGTTACCACCTGGGGTAATTCTGTAGTTACTCGCACGAATCATAACTGCTTGTAATCAAGGATTAATCCAGTGTTTCCACTGGGAGTTTAGGACCAGGGATTGCTAGTTCTTGGAACATAAGTTATGCAGCCGTACCTACTAGGTAAGCAGACGCTGACCACTTTGCCGCTCGATCCAAGTCAGACGCGAAGTGGATTTCAATTTTGGTTCTTCCGCCCTCGCTGCCATTGAGACATAGGTCCTCCTCTGCCATCGAAGCCGTTGGCCATTGTTTTATTCACCTCAGTTGATCCGCGGGTGCTTATTGTTATTATTATTATTATTATTGTTGTTTAACAACATTATCACGGCAAATACCGGCTACATTTTCTGTTACAGCCTGGTTCGGCCTTAGCAAGGAACCATCTGTACTGAGATAATTACGATTACACTGTTCAGAGACTTCACATCCATGTCGTGCCCGCAGTCTTCACGAGTCTCCTTCATTTGTAGGATGAGCTAAATTCCCATCTGGATCATCGATCTTTGCTGAGTATTCGACCAGGGCATTGTCACCAAGAAACTTCCTAACAATATGGCATGTGTTTAACAGAACTGCCTTCTGAAGTTCAATATATATATCTGCGGGTGCAGATTCAATATTGATAGACTACTGTGGAGAGTTTTTGGTATAACACCAGTACACGACACAATTATTGGGAGGGTAGTCACCGAATCAAGTTTCCACATCTGCTTTATCTCAATTGCCAGCTCTGTGTACTTAGATATTTTAATAGCAGCTGTTGTTTGGATGTTTTGAGTGTTGGGACATGCGATATCTATCAGTAATGCCTCTTTGTGTACTTTATTGATGACAATGATATCTGGCCGGTTGTTACTGACTGCGACATCTGTCACAACTCCTCTGTCCCAATAGAGCTTGTGTGTGGCATTTTCGAGTACTGCAGATGGAGTGTATTTCCAATAGGGGCGGAGCTTTCAAGAAGTTTGTACTTCAAGGCCAGTTTCTGGTGGATAATGTTGGCAACTTGATCGTGTCAATGTTTGTAGTCAGTGTTGGCAAGGTGGGAACAACCTGATATAACGTGTGGAATGGTCTCACTACATTTGCCACAGCGGCGACACTTCTCACTCTCTGTTGTTGGATCTTTTATGATAAATTTCCGATAGCTTCGAGTAGCAAGAACTTGGTCTTGGATAGCTACAACAAATCCCTCTGTTTCCGGAAAGAGGACCGAGTGGGTCAACCATGCGTGCGACGCTAACTTGTCGATGTGAGGCTGGTCCAACTCATGTGGAAACTTCCCATGAAGCGCCTTCTGTTTCCAATACCCGATCTTGTATTCAGTAGTTTTCATTTCTTTTACTGGTGGATCTAAAGATGACAGATGGAGCGGTGAGTAATTATCATCAGCTGAAGATACAGTGTGATGGAGAGGGGATGTTTCTCCTTTGTTGTGGAAAAATGCACGCAGAGTTGTCACTTGTTTTGTATGAAGGTTCATGATGTCTATCAGTCCTCTACCACCTTCAGACCGAGGTAGAGTCAGGCGCTCTGTTGCTGATTTCGGATGGTGCATACGATGGCGTGATAAAAGCACCGATGTTTTTCGTTGCAGATCGTGCAGTTCAGTTTGAGTCCACCTGATTATACCAAAGGAGTATGTAACTACGGGCATTGCAAATGTGTTAACTGCCTTAATGATATGTTTAGCGCTAAGTTTTGAAGAGAGAACACTGCGAAGTCGTGAAGTATACTGCTCAGTTATGTTCTTCTTGATATCACCATGTCTGAGACGGGTACTCTGGGCGAACCCAAGATATTTGTACGGCTGAATACTTCTATGTCCCTCTCCAACGGCTATTCCTTGTGCAGAGTGCGAGCCTCTAATAACAGTCTGAGTTCTGCACTTATCAAAACCAAACTGCATATGGATATCTGAAGAAAAGCTCTGAGTGATAGAGATGAGATATTGTAGGTGCACTTTAGTTGATGCATACAGTTTAATGTCATCCATGTAAAGAAGATGGTTCATCTTGTACGCTTCACCATGATTACCCTTAATACTAAATCTGTAGTTGCTACTGTTCAGGATTTGCGAGAGAGGATTCAATGCCAGACAAAACCAGAGTGGGCTTAGTGAGTCTCCTTGGAAAATTCCTCGGCGAATCGGTATTAATGAAGATGTTAAACGAGTGCCACCCACTGTAAGTTGGAGGGCAGTGCTCCATGAAACCATTACGCTCTTCAGGAAGTTCACTATAATAGGGTTGACCTTGTAAATCTCCAAGCTCTGTATAAGCCATGTATGAGGCACGGAATCGAAAGCTTTTTGGTAATCAATAAAGCAGGCATAAATATTTCGTGATCTACGGCAGGCCTGCTCTAATGCCACGGCATCAATAGTGAGCTGTTCCTTACATCCTTGAGAATTCCTTCTGCAACCCTTTTGCTCCTCTGCGAGAATGGCGTTTTCCTCACAATGCGCACGAATTCGATTTGCAATAATGGATGTAATGATCTTATAAAAGTTTGGCAAGCAGGTGATGGGGCGATATTTAGATGGGTTTGTGATTTTAGAGTCCTTTGGCTTGAGATAAGTTAACCCTCTGGCTAGGAAAACTGGAAATGCAGCAGGATTTTCCAAAAAACATTGTATGTGAATAGCCAGTAAACGGTGGGTACATGTGAGCCTTTTATAGTAGTAATTATGGATTCGGTCAATTCCAGGTGCTTTCCAATTCTGTAGGCTGCTGATGACCTGGCGTAGTTCCTCAACATCAACGTCTGTATGTGCCATTTGATTTATTCGTCTGGTAGCATTCTCTATTTCCTTAAACCACGGAGCTTCATTGTTGTGTTCTTCCGGCCTGGACCATATTGATGACCAGTAGTCGGTAACACTCTCCGCACTGGGTCCTTCTGGAGAATCATTCTGAACTTGAGGTATCTTTTTCAGGTCTTCATAGAACTTTCTCTCATTTCTCATGAAGTCATTGATCTGTTTCTTCCGTTCGGTAATGTTCTGGTATCTCTTAAGGCGCTTAGAGAGGGCTGCAAGTTTTTGTTTATAAGTATCAAGTACTTCTTTTATCACTGCGTCCTCGGGGACCTGAAATTCTTCTAGTGAGGAGTCCATCATGATCCTTCGTATGCGGTTGTTCAGACGTCTACTTCTCACTCCATTCTTATACTGTTGCAGTCTGTTCACATTCTGGCGTAGTTGTTCAATGCGTTGTTTTAAACGTATTGCCCATGGTGGATTATTATTATTATTATTATTATTATTATTATTATTATTATTATTATTGTAGTAAATTCGAGGAGATGGCGCGATCAGGATAAATAATAAAGTGCGAATCAATCTTAAAATCTCAAGGAGATAGAGCGATCAGGAGCAAGTTATACACGTGTTTCATTATTGGAGCAACAAGGAGATTACTTTAACGGTCAAGTAGTTCCAGCAAATTCTTCTGGATTTCGCCATATCTGTTTTGAGGTTTCGCCAAGGTGCTCCAAGTTAGACTCATCAGCAGGGTTTGGGTATACCCTACCTGGACCCTTCTGGGATGTGAACCATTCACTGCGTCCCACCATTACATGTCTTTACTTTCTCAACATTATCTCTTCTCTATAGAGGCACCAAAAGATGGAATATTGGTTTTCACTGCCAAATAGCCCAATGAAAGTAATTATATACTCCGCAATAGGCTGGTCAGAAACGTAGAAGATTTTCTGAACATAAAGAAGTGACTTATTTTTTGGCAGTTCGAGTATGAAGACTTCAACTATATAGTGGTCAGCTAATAATGCAGCACGTTCGCGTTCCAATCCCGTCACAGTAGTATTATTACATAATTCCCGTTTCCAACGGGATCGGGGATGACATGTGATGACATTCTATGTGGTGGATGGTTTTTGCGGCAGGATGCCCTTCCTGACGTCAACTTCATGAGAGGAGTCAATGAGAGATGAAATGAATGAAGATGACTGAAACTGGGCAAGGATGTGGAAGGAAGCGGACGTGGCCTGTCAGAAGGTACCGTCCAAGCATTTGTCTGCAGTTGAAAATGGGGATATCACAGAAAACCATTTCAACGACGACCGACGGTGGGGCTCGAACTCGCGTCTACTGAGTCCGTAGGAAGCTTTGGCCCATGGCCTTGCGCTGCGCTTTAGCGAGCGTAGCTGCCGATGTCGGTCGGATGTTAATAAAGTAACCCTTTATTATTGCGCATCTGAAATCCTCATTTAATCTTATATATAAAAGTGAAAGTCTGTATGTATGTGGGTATGTATGTGGGTCTGTTCCGTATACAAATCTACACCGTTCCGCCAATCTCAACCAAATTTTGCATACATATAGTTTAGGATCCAGAAGGAACCGCTGGCTACATGAATTTTCGATAGTCTTTCTCATTCTTCTGATTTCGGCCCTTTTGCACTCAAGCACAGGCTAATCAAATCATAAAACAAGAAGTTCCGTGAAGAACTATACAGCCTACTTTTCATGCCAATGATTATTCTACAGAATATGAACCTATCTAGAATAATGACGAAATTAAGTTGCTAATATCGAAATTTCCAATTAGTTCGAAATACTGTATACCTGGCA
Source organism: Meconema thalassinum (assembly GCA_946902985.2). Classification (NCBI taxonomy): domain Eukaryota; kingdom Metazoa; phylum Arthropoda; class Insecta; order Orthoptera; family Tettigoniidae; genus Meconema; species Meconema thalassinum. The sequence goes on from OX336390.1 coordinate 92,072,325, forward strand.
TAATGTATCCTAATAGAGCACTACAGTTGGCAGCCCTGATGACTGAATATATTCTTAGTTCCGTCTCTTACGGTACTAAATACAAAATTTGGTTGAAGTCCACTGGATAGCATGGACGTTACATGTTGTTAAACATTGGATCTAACAGCGCGCGTAAAATCATGTTGGCAACAATGTCATGCATGTATTGGTCAGAAATAATCTGAAATAATATGATCTATAGTTGTGCCAATTTTGAATGAAATCCATTACTTAGTATAGAAGTTACATGCATTTTGAAATTGGACTTATCAGTAGGCTTAGAATCATGTTGGCAGCACTGACGTATATTAGTTACTCCAAATTCGTCTAGAATGCCAGGTACTATACGTGTGCAGAATTTAGAGCTATTGGCTTGCATACTTTCTGATATATTGATATTAGGGTAACAAAAATAGGGACAGCACATATTAACAGTTGGCAGCCCTGGTTGCTCCTTAGAATACGCATAGTCATATCTGTTATGGTACACATAGCACATACGAAATTTGGTTGAAATCCAAATGATCGTATTGTGCCCAACTCTAGGAATGGGTATTCCAAGTTTCAGACACCTAGATATCAAGGGAAAGGCTGTAGCCGCTTTTGAAAGTTCAGATATTTGAATATCGCGCTACATTGCTTCTCGAAGCCTTTCGAAGGAAATTACCGATAGTTGGATGGTAAATGACGTAGCGAGTAACAGCAGAGGTGGAGACTATTTATTGATTAAATAGTTAACTATGGAGCAGAGACTTGAGACTGGGATCAGATTACTGGCACGGCCAAATGAAAGAGAATGCAATTAGTATCAAGTAAATCGGACCAGGGATTCAAGAGATATGAGGATTTCTAGATATCAGGCGATGACGCGTGACCCTGACCGTTTTTGTATAAAAGCAAGCTGGAGCAAGCTTAGGGAGCTCAATTCATCACAAGCACTTGGCGAACAAGTTGCGTCTACGCTGAGCCAAGGCACATGGTTGCCACGTCTACGAAGAAGTACTTTTCAAATCGTGATAGTCACGAGGAGTGCTGCGCAAACGAGTTGGAACTTAGTAAGTTTCTGGTGAGGAGAATCACTGAGGTGATTGTATTTCTACAGACAATGGTGGAAATATTTATATTTCAAAAAGGACATATGCTAGACTTGGTCTAGAAAGTAGTATTTGTCACAGTCCAATAGTAAATTAATACTTGGATGTTTAAATCCATTTAAAGTCAGTTTCATATTTTGTAACTATTTAACCACTTCGATCCGTCAGTACATTGAAGAATAGTCTATAACGGTGGCGTTCATTAGTCTACGCAAGGGAAACTGCAAGTTGTCTAGCGCATGGCAGATGGTGATATACAAACCATGCCCAGGGAACGATCTTCAGAACAGCCGTTAACTGCTTAGACTGTCAACGTTTTTCTTGTACTGATGAGATTACAGTGAGTTAAGTTACAACTGACACATTTAAGAAGAGATCGCTTAGATCTGACCCTTTTCAAACAAACTGTTATGGCTTTGTTAGAAGCACATATTAAAATGGAACCACAGTCATTTAAAACGTCGAAGGATACTACCACTATGTCTGACTAGACGATTTGTGGGTCTACAATGGCGGCCGATACAAGGATTATACGTGCTTGTCCGATAGGGCATGTCTACGAATAAATCTGGTACAGACCAGGTTTACTACACTTCAAGAACATCAAGAAATGTAAGCCACATTTGAATTATTTTATGCTTAGCTAATTGGAACAAACTATTTTTCTGCAGATGACCAACACATTTTTTTTCGTCATATTTAAAGCTTGTAATGATTTACGCAAGACTAGTTAGATTTATTCTGAGCATTTTCAGCACTCAGAACAGTTTAGGATCGATGACCGAGCATTTTGAGCATTTATTTGAATTTTTCATATTTTTGGGAAATCACGGTAATCAGCCGATGTAACTGTAAAAGTTAAATTTATTTTTGTTGAGGAATGGATATTTTTTTCCATATTCGAAGGTTCGAACATGTGGATTCTCACATAATGAGATGATAATTAAACATATTTGAAATAATAATAATAATCCACTAATAATAATAATAATAATTTTCATAATTTTTCTAAATAATTCTTGGATATTATATTTTATAATAATCATATGTATTGAGAAAGAGCCTATGAAGTAGTTGAAACATTTCTAGTTTGGAACAGGAGATTTTACGAAGGAGAGTGGTTAGCGCAAGCCCGCATTCAACCTACATTTCAGTTCTGGTTGAACAGTTGATATTTGCAATGAGCAAAGTATATGTTTCATATAACGCGGAGAGGCATGAAACGGGAAGCAATTGATATTTGTATCAAATAGGATTTTTGTATTTATATAAAATCATGACGTAAATACACTTCGAAAGTGAAATGAAGCTTTTCATAAGTATGGTAAATTCACAGGTTGAACTGAATGGTAAAATAAAATAAACTTGTCAGTTTATTAATCTTCCAGTGTTGATAACAAGCAGAGGCTTGATTTATTGTATAAATTTTGGGAAGATAATTTATGTGTGTGGAATAGTTGTAATGCCATTCCCAGGTGCGCAGGTTTAAGTCGCAGGAATGAAGGTTTTTTCGAGCATCAATCAAATAGCAGGTTCGATGGCTCAGGTTTATAGTTGGAGTATTGGAGCCACACATTTCGTCGTATGAATAACCCGAAGGTTATTTCTTTGAAACCATCAGTTCTTATTTCAACCTTGTTTACGAATTCCATTTAGAATTTGATTTTGCTAGAACCCGGATTTGTCATGATAGTAGTTTATTCTTCTTCAGAGGAAGACCTTTGCCGTTGTTGTTGTTGTTATAATATTGTGTTCCTACACAAATAGTAGAATGGGCCACTGCCAATTTAAAATAATTCTTTAACCACGAATAATTTGAAGGATATTTTCAATCCTAGTGCCATGAACTAAATGAATTCATTATAAGACTACAATTCTAATTTCGCATTCTGTCGAAGAATTGCAAGTTGTGAAAGTTGCTAGAAATGGCCATAAATATAAATATTTTTTTCATAATAATTCCAAGTGGAAAATCTAATAGTTGAATGGTTCAACCATTTATTGATCAAGTTAATGATTCAGAAATCATATGTTTTGTTTGGAACTTGAAGTTCATAATCGAGTCACTTCTCGAATGTTTAATGTCAGAAGAACAATTAATTGTTGTTGTGCTTCGCACAGTTCTTCGATGCTATGCTCAATGGTCAAATACTTTTCAGATGTTGTTAATATGTGTTAATAATTTGTGTTGCTACGATGATAATAATATGTTCAACGATATATTTTGGAAAACTGGAAAACAAATGAAAGTCTAAGAAATTCTATAAACATTTATTCTACGAGTGTTAATATCATGTAAATAGTCAAACTGTGATCTACGTTATTTCCAGTATGGACAATTCATTTTGCACTGGAATAAAATGTTAATAATTTTGGAACACAGTCCACAGGACTAACAATCGGACTTGTGTTTTCAAAAAGATTGTCAAATGTGTTTGGAATATTTCTGTATATTGTGTGTAAATAAGAGTGTGGATCGCCACACGTGGATGATGCTGCTTTGAGCATTATTCTTGCAGTCAGATTTTAACTTTAAATAAACTGAGATAATTTTACCAGATGTGTCTTACCCAATTAAATCTCCTTCTATCCTTATTGTTGCATTGAGCCAAAAATCAGCAAAGCATTTTTATAAATTTGATGTCGTTTTTGCGATTTGCTTTAACCCATCTGGCGCTCCGGGATATTTTGATTCTCGTGCTGACTGATTATTGGTAAAATGCATATGTGGTCGTGCGGACTCCGGTCTAAACGGGCACATAAAATAAGATAGAGAGAGAAATGGCTTCGAACGTGGGTCCCGATTTAGACATGGTCAATCGCATGCCGATTTGAAATTGTGATAATTTTTATAGAAATATTTTGGGAGTTGAGAGATGTCTGGTTTGGATGAATAAATTAGTAGGAAACCCAATTAGTGGGAAAATTAAAAATTTAACTGGTTAATAATTAGAATGGGTTTGATTATTTTTGATAATGGCTTAACCATTAGGGCGTCAAGTAAATTCAGTAGTAAACGTTTGATGACTGGAGATACACATTATTAGAATCCAGGTGGAGGATATTTGAGAACTAGCATATTTTTCTTGTGATATTATGGTAAATGTAATTCGTAAAAGTAAAGAATTTTGTTTTTCCATCACGTCGACATTAGGACAAATCTCATTTTATTATAGTGTTCCAATTAGCTATTCATATTTCTTGTTCTAGTTATAAGCTTGTGTTTGCCACTGTTGTATACCCCTAAGTTTTGAATTATTGAAATTATGGAAGAAATGATGAGGATGATGAGGAGTTTGGAGGAGAGTTCAAAACAGGCTGGACTGCGTGTAGCAGCCATTATGAAAGAAAATACTGAGGCTTTAGAAAAGAAACTTAAAGAAAATTCTGATAGTTTGAAAGAAAGTTTAGATGATAAACTTAAAGAAAATTCTGATTCTTTAGAAAGCTGGTTAAAAGATAACTTGAAGGAAAATTCTGATTCTTTAGAAAATAAACTTAAAGAAAATTCTGATTATTTAGAAAATAAACTTAAAGAAAGTTTGGAGGATAAACTTAAAGAAAATTCTGATTCTTTGGAAAGTAAACTTAAAGAAAATTCTGATTCTTTGGAAAACAGGTTAAAAGGTAATTTGAAAGAAAATTTAAACAGTAAATTTAATTCAATGGAAAGTAAATTTAAAGAAAATTCTGAAATTTTGAAAATGACACTTGAAAGTAAAATGAATAAATTATGCGATAAAACACATGAGCTCGAAACTTCATTAGCTACTAACGCTAGTATAATGGACGATAAATTTCGCGATGCCGATCTTCGATCCCAAAGCTTAGCTGATAGGATAGAACATGGTCTTAGGAAAGTTGGTGAAGACATGGTCAACCTGGAAGTCAGAGTGAAGAAGGAGAGTAACGAGATGGGAATTCTAGTTGTTCAGCGTTTAACGGAACAATTCAAGGAACTTGTCATGGGAGAAATAAGAGAAGGAGTGATATCTTAATTGCATCTGAGACTAAGGAGGAACATTTGCTACATCTTCAAATGTTATTCGCAGATTTGAGGAAAGCGAACTTCAAAGTAAACCTTCGAAAATGTCAGTTCTTTCGAAAGGAAATAAAATTTTTGGGTCACATTTTGGATGGAGAAGGGTACCGTCCCAATGAGACGAAGATACAAGCAATTGCAAATTTCCCTAGACCTACTAGAGTGAAGAATGTCCGCAGTTTTCTCGGGACATGCCAATTCTTTGCAGGGCATTGTCCGAACTTCACCAAGACAGTTGCGCCATTGCAGGAGTTGTTAAAGAAAGGAAATAAATGGAAATGGGATAAAGATTGTGAACAATCATTTCAAGATGCCAAGAGGTTATTGGTAAACAGTGTGAAATTGGAGTATCCTGACTTTACCAAAAATTTCATCATAGAATCTGATGCATCCACCGTAGGGATTGGAGCTATTCTACTTCAAGAGGATGAAGACCACAAGAGACATTACCTGGCGTTCATTAGCAGGAAACTTCGTCCATCAGAGAGGAATTATTACACCACAGAGTTAGAAGCACTTGCTGTAATATTCGCTTTGGAGTCGTGGAAGAAAATGTTAATTGGACATTCAGTCATTGTGAGGACTGATCACCACGCATTGGAGTTCATTTTGAGAACAAACTTTGCCAGCGATAGAATAACTAGATGGTCACTTTTTATTCAGCAATTCAACCTAGTTATTGAACACACTCCTGGAAAGTTGAATGTGGGAGCTGATTTGTTGAGTAGAGCAGTGGAGTCTACCTCTAAGGTTTTTCAAGTTAACCTGACGCAGGAGGATGAAGATACCTTGAGAAGGTTAAGGTTATTGCATTTATCCCAGAGGAGAGACCGACGTCTTAGGAACATTTTTCGTTTTCTACAGGGTAACATGGATCCCAATGATGATGATTTTGTGGAAACTGAAAGAATTTCCAGAGATTTTATGATGTTAGATGGTTTAATCTACAAGTTTGCAGATCCCGACCATACGAAGTTGAGAGTAGTGATACCTCCACGATTGCAAAAACCCATTATTTGGATGGCACATCGAATCGCAGGTCATGCTGGAGTAGATAAGACAGTCAACATGATTCAAGAGAAATTTTCGTGGGAGCGAATGCGACAAACTGTCAGAAACACTATTCGAGAATGCGACTTATGCCAAAGGAGTAAACATAATTCTAGATTATTGAGAGAATTACCAAGGCCTATTATTCCTTCTAAGCCTTGCGAAATCTTCGCGACTGATTTATATGGTCCTCTCCCAAAGTCTAAAAGAGGTAACCGATATATTTTGGTGACTATGGATGTTTTTAGCAAATACACCATGTTACATCCAATTCAGAAGGCAAACGCAAAGTATTGTGCGAAGAGAATTAGAGACAGCGTGATTCCGGAAGCAGGCAAACCGGAATTCCTTTTATCAGATCGTGGACCTCAATTCACATCATTAGAATTTCGAACCAGCATGAATAATCTTGGGATTAGACAATTGTTTTGTTCTATTAGACATCCAGAGAGCAATCCAGCGGAACGCGTGATGGCTGAGATAGCAAAATTTTGCCGCCTCTATTGTCCAAATGAGCATTGGAAATGGATGGATGTTCTTTCTTTAGCATCCGAATCCATCAACTCTACTATTCATGAGAGTACTGGACAGATTCCTATGTTGCTACATCATGGGATTAAACCAACACGATTATGGGATCGAATCATCTCTATTCCACCTGAGATTGAACCAAGTCGTCAGATGAGGGAAACTCTAGCTTTAGACAAGTTAAGGATTCAAGCTGAGAAGAGAGAGCGCAGAGTGAGAGGAAAGCGTTTTCGCAGACCCTTGCGCGTAGGAACTCTTGTTTTAGTGAGAAGACCTACACCCTCTGACGTGCAAAATCGAGTGTACTCGAAATTTGCAAGCCTTTACGCTGGACCCTACCGTATTGTGGAAGTAAACAATAATGGAAGCTATGAAGTAGCTAATACACGAACTGGTAACATCGTGGGAACTTATAATGCTTCGAATTTGAAGATCTATTATTCAAGAACCAGATAATTTAATGTGTAGATAGGAAAAATAAAAATTTTTCAATTTTTATTTTTTGCCAGGTGTGGGGTGGATGTGCCCAACTCTAGGAATGGGTATTCCAAGTTTCAGACACCTAGATATCAAGGGAAAGGCTGTAGCCGCTTTTGAAAGTTCAGATATTTGAATATCGCGCTACATTGCTTCTCGAAGCCTTTCGAAGGAAATTACCGATAGTTGGATGGTAAATGACGTAGCGAGTAACAGCAGAGGTGGAGACTATTTATTGATTAAATAGTTAACTATGGAGCAGAGACTTGAGACTGGGATCAGATTACTGGCACGGCCAAATGAAAGAGAATGCAATTAGTATCAAGTAAATCGGACCAGGGATTCAAGAGATATGAGGATTTCTAGATATCAGGCGATGACGCGTGACCCTGACCGTTTTTGTATAAAAGCAAGCTGGAGCAAGCTTAGGGAGCTCAATTCATCACAAGCACTTGGCGAACAAGTTGCGTCTACGCTGAGCCAAGGCACATGGTTGCCACGTCTACGAAGAAGTACTTTTCAAATCGTGATAGTCACGAGAGTGCTGCGCAAACGAGTTGGAACTTAGTAAGTTTCTGGTGAGGAGAATCACTGAGGTGATTGTATTTCTACAGACAATGGTGGAAATATTTATATTTCAAAAAGGACATATGCTAGACTTGGTCTAGAAAGTAGTATTTGTCACAGTCCAATAGTAAATTAATACTTGGATGTTTAAATCCATTTAAAGTCAGTTTCATATTTTGTAACTATTTAACCACTTCGATCCGTCAGTACATTGAAGAATAGTCTATAACGGTGGCGTTCATTAGTCTACGCAAGGGAAACTGCAAGTTGTCTAGCGCATGGCAGATGGTGATATACAAACCATGCCCAGGGAACGATCTTCAGAACAGCCGTTAACTGCTTAGACTGTCAACGTTTTTCTTGTACTGATGAGATTACAGTGAGTTAAGTTACAACTGACACATTTAAGAAGAGATCGCTTAGATCTGACCCTTTTCAAACAAACTGTTATGGCTTTGTTAGAAGCACATATTAAAATGGAACCACAGTCATTTAAAACGTCGAAGGATACTACCACTATGTCTGACTAGACGATTTGTGGGTCTACAATGGCGGCCGATACAAGGATTATACGTGCTTGTCCGATAGGGCATGTCTACGAATAAATCTGGTACAGACCAGGTTTACTACACTTCAAGAACATCAAGAAATGTAAGCCACATTTGAATTATTTTATGCTTAGCTAATTGGAACAAACTATTTTTCTGCAGATGACCAACACATTTTTTTTTTCGTCATATTTAAAGCTTGTAATGATTTACGCAAGACTAGTTAGATTTATTCTGAGCATTTTCAGCACTCAGAACAGTTTAGGATCGATGACCGAGCATTTTGAGCATTTATTTGAATTTTTCATATTTTTGGGAAATCACGGTAATCAGCCGATGTAACTGTAAAAGTTAAATTTATTTTTGTTGAGGAATGGATATTTTTTTCCATATTCGAAGGTTCGAACATGTGGATTCTCACATAATGAGATGATAATTAAACATATTTGAAATAATAATAATAATAATAATCCACTAATAATAATAATAATAATTTTCATAATTTTTCTAAATAATTCTTGGATATTATATTTTATAATAATCATATGTATTGAGAAAGAGCCTATGAAGTAGTTGAAACATTTCTAGTTTGGAACAGGAGATTTTACGAAGGAGAGTGGTTAGCGCAAGCCCGCATTCAACCTACATTTCAGTTCTGGTTGAACAGTTGATATTTGCAATGAGCAAAGTATATGTTTCATATAACGCGGAGAGGCATGAAACGGGAAGCAATTGATATTTGTATCAAATAGGATTTTTGTATTTATATAAAATCATGACGTAAATACACTTCGAAAGTGAAATGAAGCTTTTCATAAGTATGGTAAATTCACAGGTTGAACTGAATGGTAAAATAAAATAAACTTGTCAGTTTATTAATCTTCCAGTGTTGATAACAAGCAGAGGCTTGATTTATTGTATAAATTTTGGGAAGATAATTTATGTGTGTGGAATAGTTGTAATGCCATTCCCAGGTGCGCAGGTTTAAGTCGCAGGAATGAAGGTTTTTTCGAGCATCAATCAAATAGCAGGTTCGATGGCTCAGGTTTATAGTTGGAGTATTGGAGCCACACATTTCGTCGTATGAATAACCCGAAGGTTATTTCTTTGAAACCATCAGTTCTTATTTCAACCTTGTTTACGAATTCCATTTAGAATTTGATTTTGCTAGAACCCGGATTTGTCATGATAGTAGTTTATTCTTCTTCAGAGGAAGACCTTTGCCGTTGTTGTTGTTGTTATAATATTGTGTTCCTACACAAATAGTAGAATGGGCCACTGCCAATTTAAAATAATTCTTTAACCACGAATAATTTGAAGGATATTTTCAATCCTAGTGCCATGAACTAAATGAATTCATTATAAGACTACAATTCTAATTTCGCATTCTGTCGAAGAATTGCAAGTTGTGAAAGTTGCTAGAAATGGCCATAAATATAAATATTTTTTTCATAATAATTCCAAGTGGAAAATCTAATAGTTGAATGGTTCAACCATTTATTGATCAAGTTAATGATTCAGAAATCATATGTTTTGTTTGGAACTTGAAGTTCATAATCGAGTCACTTCTCGAATGTTTAATGTCAGAAGAACAATTAATTGTTGTTGTGCTTCGCACAGTTCTTCGATGCTATGCTCAATGGTCAAATACTTTTCAGATGTTGTTAATATGTGTTAATAATTTGTGTTGCTACGATGATAATAATATGTTCAACGATATATTTTGGAAAACTGGAAAACAAATGAAAGTCTAAGAAATTCTATAAACATTTATTCTACGAGTGTTAATATCATGTAAATAGTCAAACTGTGATCTACGTTATTTCCAGTATGGACAATTCATTTTGCACTGGAATAAAATGTTAATAATTTTGGAACACAGTCCACAGGACTAACAATCGGACTTGTGTTTTCAAAAAGATTGTCAAATGTGTTTGGAATATTTCTGTATATTGTGTGTAAATAAGAGTGTGGATCGCCACACGTGGATGATGCTGCTTTGAGCATTATTCTTGCAGTCAGATTTTAACTTTAAATAAACTGAGATAATTTTACCAGATGTGTCTTACCCAATTAAATCTCCTTCTATCCTTATTGTTGCATTGAGCCAAAAATCAGCAAAGCATTTTTATAAATTTGATGTCGTTTTTGCGATTTGCTTTAACCCATCTGGCGCTCCGGGATATTTTGATTCTCGTGCTGACTGATTATTGGTAAAATGCATATGTGGTCGTGCAGACTCCGGTCTAAACGGGCACATAAAATAAGATAGAGAGAGAAATGGCTTCGAACGTGGGTCCCGATTTAGACATGGTCAATCGCATGCCGATTTGAAATTGTGATAATTTTTATAGAAATATTTTGGGAGTTGAGAGATGTCTGGTTTGGATGAATAAATTAGTAGGAAACCCAATTAGTGGGAAAATTAAAAATTTAACTGGTTAATAATTAGAATGGGTTTGATTATTTTTGATAATGGCTTAACCATTAGGGCGTCAAGTAAATTCAGTAGTAAACGTTCGATGACTGGAGATACACATTATTAGAATCCAGGTGGAGGATATTTGAGAACTAGCATATTTTTCTTGTGATATTATGGTAAATGTAATTCGTAAAAGTAAAGAATTTTGTTTTTCCATCACGTCGACATTAGGACAAATCTCATTTTATTATAGTGTTCCAATTAGCTATTCATATTTCTTGTTCTAGTTATAAGCTTGTGTTTGCCACTGTTGTATACCCCTAAGTTTTGAATTATTGAAATTATGGAAGAAATGATGAGGATGATGAGGAGTTTGGAGGAGAGTTCAAAACAGGCTGGACTGCGTGTAGCAGCCATTATGAAAGAAAATACTGAGGCTTTAGAAAAGAAACTTAAAGAAAATTCTGATAGTTTGAAAGAAAGTTTAGATGATAAACTTAAAGAAAATTCTGATTCTTTAGAAAGCTGGTTAAAAGATAACTTGAAGGAAAATTCTGATTCTTTAGAAAATAAACTTAAAGAAAATTCTGATTATTTAGAAAATAAACTTAAAGAAAGTTTGGAGGATAAACTTAAAGAAAATTCTGATTCTTTGGAAAGTAAACTTAAAGAAAATTCTGATTCTTTGGAAAACAGGTTAAAAGGTAATTTGAAAGAAAATTTAAACAGTAAATTTAATTCAATGGAAAGTAAATTTAAAGAAAATTCTGAAATTTTGAAAATGACACTTGAAAGTAAAATGAATAAATTATGCGATAAAACACATGAGCTCGAAACTTCATTAGCTACTAACGCTAGTATAATGGACGATAAATTTCGCGATGCCGATCTTCGATCCCAAAGCTTAGCTGATAGGATAGAACATGGTCTTAGGAAAGTTGGTGAAGACATGGTCAACCTGGAAGTCAGAGTGAAGAAGGAGAGTAACGAGATGGGAATTCTAGTTGTTCAGCGTTTAACGGAACAATTCAAGGAACTTGTCATGGGAGAAATAAGAGAAGGAGTGATATCTTAATTGCATCTGAGACTAAGGAGGAACATTTGCTACATCTTCAAATGTTATTCGCAGATTTGAGGAAAGCGAACTTCAAAGTAAACCTTCGAAAATGTCAGTTCTTTCGAAAGGAAATAAAATTTTTGGGTCACATTTTGGATGGAGAAGGGTACCGTCCCAATGAGACGAAGATACAAGCAATTGCAAATTTCCCTAGACCTACTAGAGTGAAGAATGTCCGCAGTTTTCTCGGGACATGCCAATTCTTTGCAGGGCATTGTCCGAACTTCACCAAGACAGTTGCGCCATTGCAGGAGTTGTTAAAGAAAGGAAATAAATGGAAATGGGATAAAGATTGTGAACAATCATTTCAAGATGCCAAGAGGTTATTGGTAAACAGTGTGAAATTGGAGTATCCTGACTTTACCAAAAATTTCATCATAGAATCTGATGCATCCACCGTAGGGATTGGAGCTATTCTACTTCAAGAGGATGAAGACCACAAGAGACATTACCTGGCGTTCATTAGCAGGAAACTTCGTCCATCAGAGAGGAATTATTACACCACAGAGTTAGAAGCACTTGCTGTAATATTCGCTTTGGAGTCGTGGAAGAAAATGTTAATTGGACATTCAGTCATTGTGAGGACTGATCACCACGCATTGGAGTTCATTTTGAGAACAAACTTTGCCAGCGATAGAATAACTAGATGGTCACTTTTTATTCAGCAATTCAACCTAGTTATTGAACACACTCCTGGAAAGTTGAATGTGGGAGCTGATTTGTTGAGTAGAGCAGTGGAGTCTACCTCTAAGGTTTTTCAAGTTAACCTGACGCAGGAGGATGAAGATACCTTGAGAAGGTTAAGGTTATTGCATTTATCCCAGAGGAGAGACCGACGTCTTAGGAACATTTTTCGTTTTCTACAGGGTAACATGGATCCCAATGATGATGATTTTGTGGAAACTGAAAGAATTTCCAGAGATTTTATGATGTTAGATGGTTTAATCTACAAGTTTGCAGATCCCGACCATACGAAGTTGAGAGTAGTGATACCTCCACGATTGCAAAAACCCATTATTTGGATGGCACATCGAATCGCAGGTCATGCTGGAGTAGATAAGACAGTCAACATGATTCAAGAGAAATTTTCGTGGGAGCGAATGCGACAAACTGTCAGAAACACTATTCGAGAATGCGACTGATGCCAAAGGAGTAAACATAATTCTAGATTATTGAGAGAATTACCAAGGCCTATTATTCCTTCTAAGCCTTGCGAAATCTTCGCGACTGATTTATATGGTCCTCTCCCAAAGTCTAAAAGAGGTAACCGATATATTTTGGTGACTATGGATGTTTTTAGCAAATACACCATGTTACATCCAATTCAGAAGGCAAACGCAAAGTATTGTGCGAAGAGAATTAGAGACAGCGTGATTCCGGAAGCAGGCAAACCGGAATTCCTTTTATCAGATCGTGGACCTCAATTCACATCATTAGAATTTCGAACCAGCATGAATAATCTTGGGATTAGACAATTGTTTTGTTCTATTAGACATCCAGAGAGCAATCCAGCGGAACGCGTGATGGCTGAGATAGCAAAATTTTGCCGCCTCTATTGTCCAAATGAGCATTGGAAATGGATGGATGTTCTTTCTTTAGCATCCGAATCCATCAACTCTACTATTCATGAGAGTACTGGACAGATTCCTATGTTGCTACATCATGGGATTAAACCAACACGATTATGGGATCGAATCATCTCTATTCCACCTGAGATTGAACCAAGTCGTCAGATGAGGGAAACTCTAGCTTTAGACAAGTTAAGGATTCAAGCTGAGAAGAGAGAGCGCAGAGTGAGAGGAAAGCGTTTTCGCAGACCCTTGCGCGTAGGAACTCTTGTTTTAGTGAGAAGACCTACACCCTCTGACGTGCAAAATCGAGTGTACTCGAAATTTGCAAGCCTTTACGCTGGACCCTACCGTATTGTGGAAGTAAACAATAATGGAAGCTATGAAGTAGCTAATACACGAACTGGTAACATCGTGGGAACTTATAATGCTTCGAATTTGAAGATCTATTATTCAAGAACCAGATAATTTAATGTGTAGATAGGAAAAATAAAAATTTTTCAATTTTTATTTTTTGCCAGGTGTGGGGTGGATGTGCCCAACTCTAGGAATGGGTATTCCAAGTTTCAGACACCTAGATATCAAGGGAAAGGCTGTAGCCGCTTTTGAAAGTTCAGATATTTGAATATCGCGCTACATTGCTTCTCGAAGCCTTTCGAAGGAAATTACCGATAGTTGGATGGTAAATGACGTAGCGAGTAACAGCAGAGGTGGAGACTATTTATTGATTAAATAGTTAACTATGGAGCAGAGACTTGAGACTGGGATCAGATTACTGGCACGGCCAAATGAAAGAGAATGCAATTAGTATCAAGTAAATCGGACCAGGGATTCAAGAGATATGAGGATTTCTAGATATCAGGCGATGACGCGTGACCCTGACCGTTTTTGTATAAAAGCAAGCTGGAGCAAGCTTAGGGAGCTCAATTCATCACAAGCACTTGGCGAACAAGTTGCGTCTACGCTGAGCCAAGGCACATGGTTGCCACGTCTACGAAGAAGTACTTTTCAAATCGTGATAGTCACGAGGAGTGCTGCGCAAACGAGTTGGAACTTAGTAAGTTTCTGGTGAGGAGAATCACTGAGGTAATTGTATTTCTACAGACAATGGTGGAAATATTTATATTTCAAAAAGGACATATGCTAGACTTGGTCTAGAAAGTAGTATTTGTCACAGTCCAATAGTAAATTAATACTTGGATGTTTAAATCCATTTAAAGTCAGTTTCATATTTTGTAACTATTTAACCACTTCGATCCGTCAGTACATTGAAGAATAGTCTATAACGGTGGCGTTCATTAGTCTACGCAAGGGAAACTGCAAGTTGTCTAGCGCATGGCAGATGGTGATATACAAACCATGCCCAGGGAACGATCTTCAGAACAGCCGTTAACTGCTTAGACTGTCAACGTTTTTCTTGTACTGATGAGATTACAGTGAGTTAAGTTACAACTGACACATTTATGAAGAGATCGCTTAGATCTGACCCTTTTCAAACAAACTGTTATGGCTTTGTTAGAAGCACATATTAAAATGGAACCACAGTCATTTAAAACGTCGAAGGATACTACCACTATGTCTGACTAGACGATTTGTGGGTCTACAATGGCGGCCGATACAAGGATTATACGTGCTTGTCCGATAGGGCATGTCTACGAATAAATCTGGTACAGACCAGGTTTACTACACTTCAAGAACATCAAGAAATGTAAGCCACATTTGAATTATTTTATGCTTAGCTAATTGGAACAAACTATTTTTCTGCAGATGACCAACACATTTTTTTTTCGTCATATTTAAAGCTTGTAATGATTTACGCAAGACTAGTTAGATTTATTCTGAGCATTTTCAGCACTCAGAACAGTTTAGGATCGATGACCGAGCATTTTGAGCATTTATTTGAATTTTTCATATTTTTGGGAAATCACGGTAATCAGCCGATGTAACTGTAAAAGTTAAATTTATTTTTGTTGAGGAATGGATATTTTTTTCCATATTCGAAGGTTCGAACATGTGGATTCTCACATAATGAGATGATAATTAAACATATTTGAAATAATAATAATAATAATAATCCACTAATAATAATAATAATAATTTTCATAATTTTTCTAAATAATTCTTGGATATTATATTTTATAATAATCATATGTATTGAGAAAGAGCCTATGAAGTAGTTGAAACATTTCTAGTTTGGAACAGGAGATTTTACGAAGGAGAGTGGTTAGCGCAAGCCCGCATTCAACCTACATTTCAGTTCTGGTTGAACAGTTGATATTTGCAATGAGCAAAGTATATGTTTCATATAACGCGGAGAGGCATGAAACGGGAAGCAATTGATATTTGTATCAAATAGGATTTTTGTATTTATATAAAATCATGACGTAAATACACTTCGAAAGTGAAATGAAGCTTTTCATAAGTATGGTAAATTCACAGGTTGAACTGAATGGTAAAATAAAATAAACTTGTCAGTTTATTAATCTTCCAGTGTTGATAACAAGCAGAGGCTTGATTTATTGTATAAATTTTGGGAAGATAATTTATGTGTGTGGAATAGTTGTAATGCCATTCCCAGGTGCGCAGGTTTAAGTCGCAGGAATGAAGGTTTTTTCGAGCATCAATCAAATAGCAGGTTCGATGGCTCAGGTTTATAGTTGGAGTATTGGAGCCACACATTTCGTCGTATGAATAACCCGAAGGTTATTTCTTTGAAACCATCAGTTCTTATTTCAACCTTGTTTACGAATTCCATTTAGAATTTGATTTTGCTAGAACCCGGATTTGTCATGATAGTAGTTTATTCTTCTTCAGAGGAAGACCTTTGCCGTTGTTGTTGTTGTTATAATATTGTGTTCCTACACAAATAGTAGAATGGGCCACTGCCAATTTTAAAATAATTCTTTAACCACGCATAATTTGAAGGATATTTTCAATCCTAGTGCCATGAACTAAATGAATTCATTATAAGACTACAATTCTAATTTCGCATTCTGTCGAAGAATTGCAAGTTGTGAAAGTTGCTAGAAATGGCCATAAATATAAATATTTTTTTCATAATAATTCCAAGTGGAAAATCTAATAGTTGAATGGTTCAACCATTTATTGATCAAGTTAATGATTCAGAAATCATATGTTTTGTTTGGAACTTGAAGTTCATAATCGAGTCACTTCTCGAATGTTTAATGTCAGAAGAACAATTAATTGTTGTTGTGCTTCGCACAGTTCTTCGATGCTATGCTCAATGGTCAAATACTTTTCAGATGTTGTTAATATGTGTTAATAATTTGTGTTGCTACGATGATAATAATATGTTCAACGATATATTTTGGAAAACTGGAAAACAAATGAAAGTCTAAGAAATTCTATAAACATTTATTCTACGAGTGTTAATATCATGTAAATAGTCAAACTGTGATCTACGTTATTTCCAGTATGGACAATTCATTTTGCACTGGAATAAAATGTTAATAATTTTGGAACACAGTCCACAGGACTAACAATCGGACTTGTGTTTTCAAAAAGATTGTCAAATGTGTTTGGAATATTTCTGTATATTGTGTGTAAATAAGAGTGTGGATCGCCACACGTGGATGATGCTGCTTTGAGCATTATTCTTGCAGTCAGATTTTAACTTTAAATAAACTGTGATAATTTTACCAGATGTGTCTTACCCAATTAAATCTCCTTCTATCCTTATTGTTGCATTGAGCCAAAAATCAGCAAAGCATTTTTATAAATTTGATGTCGTTTTTGCGATTTGCTTTAACCCATCTGGCGCTCCGGGATATTTTGATTCTCGTGCTGACTGATTATTGGTAAAATGCATATGTGGTCGTGCGGACTCCGGTCTAAACGGGCACATAAAATAAGATAGAGAGATAAATGGCTTCGAACGTGGGTCCCGATTTAGACATGGTCAATCGCATGCCGATTTGAAATTGTGATAATTTTTATAGAAATATTTTGGGAGTTGAGAGATGTCTGGTTTGGATGAATAAATTAGTAGGAAACCCAATTAGTGGGAAAATTAAAAATTTAACTGGTTAATAATTACAATGGGTTTGATTATTTTTGATAATGGCTTAACCATTAGGGCGTCAAGTAAATTCAGTAGTAAACGTTCGATGACTGGAGATACACATTATTAGAATCCAGGTGGAGGATATTTGAGAACTAGCATATTTTTCTTGTGATATTATGGTAAATGTAATTCGTAAAAGTAAAGAATTTTGTTTTTCCATCACGTCGACATTAGGACAAATCTCATTTTATTATAGTGTTCCAATTAGCTATTCATATTTCTTGTTCTAGTTATAAGCTTGTGTTTGCCACTGTTGTATACCCCTAAGTTTTGAATTATTGAAATTATGGAAGAAATGATGAGGATGATGAGGAGTTTGGAGGAGAGTTCAAAACAGGCTGGACTGCGTGTAGCAGCCATTATGAAAGAAAATACTGAGGCTTTAGAAAAGAAACTTAAAGAAAATTCTGATAGTTTGAAAGAAAGTTTAGATGATAAACTTAAAGAAAATTCTGATTCTTTAGAAAGCTGGTTAAAAGATAACTTGAAGGAAAATTCTGATTCTTTAGAAAATAAACTTAAAGAAAATTCTGATTATTTAGAAAATAAACTTAAAGAAAGTTTGGAGGATAAACTTAAAGAAAATTCTGATTCTTTGGAAAGTAAACTTAAAGAAAATTCTGATTCTTTGGAAAACAGGTTAAAAGGTAATTTGAAAGAAAATTTAAACAGTAAATTTAATTCAATGGAAAGTAAATTTAAAGAAAATTCTGAAATTTTGAAAATGACACTTGAAAGTAAAATGAATAAATTATGCGATAAAACACATGAGCTCGAAACTTCATTAGCTACTAACGCTAGTATAATGGACGATAAATTTCGCGATGCCGATCTTCGATCCCAAAGCTTAGCTGATAGGATAGAACATGGTCTTAGGAAAGTTGGTGAAGACATGGTCAACCTGGAAGTCAGAGTGAAGAAGGAGAGTAACGAGATGGGAATTCTAGTTGTTCAGCGTTTAACGGAACAATTCAAGGAACTTGTCATGGGAGAAATAAGAGAAGGAGTGATATCTTAATTGCATCTGAGACTAAGGAGGAACATTTGCTACATCTTCAAATGTTATTCGCAGATTTGAGGAAAGCGAACTTCAAAGTAAACCTTCGAAAATGTCAGTTCTTTCGAAAGGAAATAAAATTTTTGGGTCACATTTTGGATGGAGAAGGGTACCGTCCCAATGAGACGAAGATACAAGCAATTGCAAATTTCCCTAGACCTACTAGAGTGAAGAATGTCCGCAGTTTTCTCGGGACATGCCAATTCTTTGCAGGGCATTGTCCGAACTTCACCAAGACAGTTGCGCCATTGCAGGAGTTGTTAAAGAAAGGAAATAAATGGAAATGGGATAAAGATTGTGAACAATCATTTCAAGATGCCAAGAGGTTATTGGTAAACAGTGTGAAATTGGAGTATCCTGACTTTACCAAAAATTTCATCATAGAATCTGATGCATCCACCGTAGGGATTGGAGCTATTCTACTTCAAGAGGATGAAGACCACAAGAGACATTACCTGGCGTTCATTAGCAGGAAACTTCGTCCATCAGAGAGGAATTATTACACCACAGAGTTAGAAGCACTTGCTGTAATATTCGCTTTGGAGTCGTGGAAGAAAATGTTAATTGGACATTCAGTCATTGTGAGGACTGATCACCACGCATTGGAGTTCATTTTGAGAACAAACTTTGCCAGCGATAGAATAACTAGATGGTCACTTTTTATTCAGCAATTCAACCTAGTTATTGAACACACTCCTGGAAAGTTGAATGTGGGAGCTGATTTGTTGAGTAGAGCAGTGGAGTCTACCTCTAAGGTTTTTCAAGTTAACCTGACGCAGGAGGATGAAGATACCTTGAGAAGGTTAAGGTTATTGCATTTATCCCAGAGGAGAGACCGACGTCTTAGGAACATTTTTCGTTTTCTACAGGGTAACATGGATCCCAATGATGATGATTTTGTGGAAACTGAAAGAATTTCCAGAGATTTTATGATGTTAGATGGTTTAATCTACAAGTTTGCAGATCCCGACCATACGAAGTTGAGAGTAGTGATACCTCCACGATTGCAAAAACCCATTATTTGGATGGCACATCGAATCGCAGGTCATGCTGGAGTAGATAAGACAGTCAACATGATTCAAGAGAAATTTTCGTGGGAGCGAATGCGACAAACTGTCAGAAACACTATTCGAGAATGCGACTTATGCCAAAGGAGTAAACATAATTCTAGATTATTGAGAGAATTACCAAGGCCTATTATTCCTTCTAAGCCTTGCGAAATCTTCGCGACTGATTTATATGGTCCTCTCCCAAAGTCTAAAAGAGGTAACCGATATATTTTGGTGACTATGGATGTTTTTAGCAAATACACCATGTTACATCCAATTCAGAAGGCAAACGCAAAGTATTGTGCGAAGAGAATTAGAGACAGCGTGATTCCGGAAGCAGGCAAACCGGAATTCCTTTTATCAGATCGTGGACCTCAATTCACATCATTAGAATTTCGAACCAGCATGAATAATCTTGGGATTAGACAATTGTTTTGTTCTATTAGACATCCAGAGAGCAATCCAGCGGAACGCGTGATGGCTGAGATAGCAAAATTTTGCCGCCTCTATTGTCCAAATGAGCATTGGAAATGGATGGATGTTCTTTCTTTAGCATCCGAATCCATCAACTCTACTATTCATGAGAGTACTGGACAGATTCCTATGTTGCTACATCATGGGATTAAACCAACACGATTATGGGATCGAATCATCTCTATTCCACCTGAGATTGAACCAAGTCGTCAGATGAGGGAAACTCTAGCTTTAGACAAGTTAAGGATTCAAGCTGAGAAGAGAGAGCGCAGAGTGAGAGGAAAGCGTTTTCGCAGACCCTTGCGCGTAGGAACTCTTGTTTTAGTGAGAAGACCTACACCCTCTGACGTGCAAAATCGAGTGTACTCGAAATTTGCAAGCCTTTACGCTGGACCCTACCGTATTGTGGAAGTAAACAATAATGGAAGCTATGAAGTAGCTAATACACGAACTGGTAACATCGTGGGAACTTATAATGCTTCGAATTTGAAGATCTATTATTCAAGAACCAGATAATTTAATGTGTAGATAGGAAAAATAAAAATTTTTCAATTTTTATTTTTTGCCAGGTGTGGGGTGGATGTGCCCAACTCTAGGAATGGGTATTCCAAGTTTCAGACACCTAGATATCAAGGGAAAGGCTGTAGCCGCTTTTGAAAGTTCAGATATTTGAATATCGCGCTACATTGCTTCTCGAAGCCTTTCGAAGGAAATTACCGATAGTTGGATGGTAAATGACGTAGCGAGTAACAGCAGAGGTGGAGACTATTTATTGATTAAATAGTTAACTATGGAGCAGAGACTTGAGACTGGGATCAGATTACTGGCACGGCCAAATGAAAGAGAATGCAATTAGTATCAAGTAAATCGGACCAGGGATTCAAGAGATATGAGGATTTCTAGATATCAGGCGATGACGCGTGACCCTGACCGTTTTTGTATAAAAGCAAGCTGGAGCAAGCTTAGGGAGCTCAATTCATCACAAGCACTTGGCGAACAAGTTGCGTCTACGCTGAGCCAAGGCACATGGTTGCCACGTCTACGAAGAAGTACTTTTCAAATCGTGATAGTCACGAGGAGTGCTGCGCAAACGAGTTGGAACTTAGTAAGTTTCTGGTGAGGAGAATCACTGAGGTGATTGTATTTCTACAGACAATGGTGGAAATATTTATATTTCAAAAAGGACATATGCTAGACTTGGTCTAGAAAGTAGTATTTGTCACAGTCCAATAGTAAATTAATACTTGGATGTTTAAATCCATTTAAAGTCAGTTTCATATTTTGTAACTATTTAACCACTTCGATCCGTCAGTACATTGAAGAATAGTCTATAACGGTGGCGTTCATTAGTCTACGCAAGGGAAACTGCAAGTTGTCTAGCGCATGGCAGATGGTGATATACAAACCATGCCCAGGGAACGATCTTCAGAACAGCCGTTAACTGCTTAGACTGTCAACGTTTTTCTTGTACTGATGAGATTACAGTGAGTTAAGTTACAACTGACACATTTAAGAAGAGATCGCTTAGATCTGACCCTTTTCAAACAAACTGTTATGGCTTTGTTAGAAGCACATATTAAAATGGAACCACAGTCATTTAAAACGTCGAAGGATACTACCACTATGTCTGACTAGACGATTTGTGGGTCTACAATGGCGGCCGATACAAGGATTATACGTGCTTGTCCGATAGGGCATGTCTACGAATAAATCTGGTACAGACCAGGTTTACTACACTTCAAGAACATCAAGAAATGTAAGCCACATTTGAATTATTTTATGCTTAGCTAATTGGAACAAACTATTTTTCTGCAGATGACCAACACATTTTTTTTCGTCATATTTAAAGCTTGTAATGATTTACGCAAGACTAGTTAGATTTATTCTGAGCATTTTCAGCACTCAGAACAGTTTAGGATCGATGACCGAGCATTTTGAGCATTTATTTGAATTTTTCATATTTTTGGGAAATCACGGTAATCAGCCGATGTAACTGTAAAAGTTAAATTTATTTTTGTTGAGGAATGGATATTTTTTTCCATATTCGAAGGTTCGAACATGTGGATTCTCACATAATGAGATGATAATTAAACATATTTGAAATAATAATAATAATCCACTAATAATAATAATAATAATTTTCATAATTTTTCTAAATAATTCTTGGATATTATATTTTATAATAATCATATGTATTGAGAAAGAGCCTATGAAGTAGTTGAAACATTTCTAGTTTGGAACAGGAGATTTTACGAAGGAGAGTGGTTAGCGCAAGCCCGCATTCAACCTACATTTCAGTTCTGGTTGAACAGTTGATATTTGCAATGAGCAAAGTATATGTTTCATATAACGCGGAGAGGCATGAAACGGGAAGCAATTGATATTTGTATCAAATAGGATTTTTGTATTTATATAAAATCATGACGTAAATACACTTCGAAAGTGAAATGAAGCTTTTCATAAGTATGGTAAATTCACAGGTTGAACTGAATGGTAAAATAAAATAAACTTGTCAGTTTATTAATCTTCCAGTGTTGATAACAAGCAGAGGCTTGATTTATTGTATAAATTTTGGGAAGATAATTTATGTGTGTGGAATAGTTGTAATGCCATTCCCAGGTGCGCAGGTTTAAGTCGCAGGAATGAAGGTTTTTTCGAGCATCAATCAAATAGCAGGTTCGATGGCTCAGGTTTATAGTTGGAGTATTGGAGCCACACATTTCGTCGTATGAATAACCCGAAGGTTATTTCTTTGAAACCATCAGTTCTTATTTCAACCTTGTTTACGAATTCCATTTAGAATTTGATTTTGCTAGAACCCGGATTTGTCATGATAGTAGTTTATTCTTCTTCAGAGGAAGACCTTTGCCGTTGTTGTTGTTGTTATAATATTGTGTTCCTACACAAATAGTAGAATGGGCCACTGCCAATTTAAAATAATTCTTTAACCACGAATAATTTGAAGGATATTTTCAATCCTAGTGCCATGAACTAAATGAATTTATTATAAGACTACAATTCTAATTTCGCATTCTGTCGAAGAATTGCAAGTTGTGAAAGTTGCTAGAAATGGCCATAAATATAAATATTTTTTTCATAATAATTCCAAGTGGAAAATCTAATAGTTGAATGGTTCAACCATTTATTGATCAAGTTAATGATTCAGAAATCATATGTTTTGTTTGGAACTTGAAGTTCATAATCGAGTCACTTCTCGAATGTTTAATGTCAGAAGAACAATTAATTGTTGTTGTGCTTCGCACAGTTCTTCAATGCTATGCTCAATGGTCAAATACTTTTCAGATGTTGTTAATATGTGTTAATAATTTGTGTTGCTACGATGATAATAATATGTTCAACGATATATTTTGGAAAACTGGAAAACAAATGAAAGTCTAAGAAATTCTATAAACATTTATTCTACGAGTGTTAATATCATGTAAATAGTCAAACTGTGATCTACGTTATTTCCAGTATGGACAATTCATTTTGCACTGGAATAAAATGTTAATAATTTTGGAACACAGTCCACAGGACTAACAATCGGACTTGTGTTTTCAAAAAGATTGTCAAATGTGTTTGGAATATTTCTGTATATTGTGTGTAAATAAGAGTGTGGATCGCCACACGTGGATGATGCTGCTTTGAGCATTATTCTTGCAGTCAGATTTTAACTTTAAATAAACTGAGATAATTTTACCAGATGTGTCTTACCCAATTAAATCTCCTTCTATCCTTATTGTTGCATTGAGCCAAAAATCAGCAAAGCAATTTTATAAATTTGATGTCGTTTTTGCGATTTGCTTTAACCCATCTGGCGCTCCGGGATATTTTGATTCTCGTGCTGACTGATTATTGGTAAAATGCATATGTGGTCGTGCGGACTCCGGTCTAAACGGGCACATAAAATAAGATAGAGAGAGAAATGGCTTCGAACGTGGGTCCCGATTTAGACATGGTCAATCGCATGCCGATTTGAAATTGTGATAATTTTTATAGAAATATTTTGGGAGTTGAGAGATGTCTGGTTTGGATGAATAAATTAGTAGGAAACCCAATTAGTGGGAAAATTAAAAATTTAACTGGTTAATAATTAGAATGGGTTTGATTATTTTTGATAATGGCTTAACCATTAGGGCGTCAAGTAAATTCAGTAGTAAACGTTCGATGACTGGAGATACACATTATTAGAATCCAGGTGGAGGATATTTGAGAACTAGCATATTTTTCTTGTGATATTATGGTAAATGTAATTCGTAAAAGTAAAGAATTTTGTTTTTCCATCACGTCGACATTAGGACAAATCTCATTTTATTATAGTGTTCCAATTAGCTATTCATATTTCTTGTTCTAGTTATAAGCTTGTGTTTGCCACTGTTGTATACCCCTAAGTTTTGAATTATTGAAATTATGGAAGAAATGATGAGGATGATGAGGAGTTTGGAGGAGAGTTCAAAACAGGCTGGACTGCGTGTAGCAGCCATTATGAAAGAAAATACTGAGGCTTTAGAAAAGAAACTTAAAGAAAATTCTGATAGTTTGAAAGAAAGTTTAGATGATAAACTTAAAGAAAATTCTGATTCTTTAGAAAGCTGGTTAAAAGATAACTTGAAGGAAAATTCTGATTCTTTAGAAAATAAACTTAAAGAAAATTCTGATTATTTAGAAAATAAACTTAAAGAAAGTTTGGAGGATAAACTTAAAGAAAATTCTGATTCTTTGGAAAGTAAACTTAAAGAAAATTCTGATTCTTTGGAAAACAGGTTAAAAGGTAATTTGAAAGAAAATTTAAACAGTAAATTTAATTCAATGGAAAGTAAATTTAAAGAAAATTCTGAAATTTTGAAAATGACACTTGAAAGTAAAATGAATAAATTATGCGATAAAACACATGAGCTCGAAACTTCATTAGCTACTAACGCTAGTATAATGGACGATAAATTTCGCGATGCCGATCTTCGATCCCAAAGCTTAGCTGATAGGATAGAACATGGTCTTAGGAAAGTTGGTGAAGACATGGTCAACCTGGAAGTCAGAGTGAAGAAGGAGAGTAACGAGATGGGAATTCTAGTTGTTCAGCGTTTAACGGAACAATTCAAGGAACTTGTCATGGGAGAAATAAGAGAAGGAGTGATATCTTAATTGCATCTGAGACTAAGGAGGAACATTTGCTACATCTTCAAATGTTATTCGCAGATTTGAGGAAAGCGAACTTCAAAGTAAACCTTCGAAAATGTCAGTTCTTTCGAAAGGAAATAAAATATTTGGGTCACATTTTGGATGGAGAAGGGTACCGTCCCAATGAGACGAAGATACAAGCAATTGCAAATTTCCCTAGACCTACTAGAGTGAAGAATGTCCGCAGTTTTCTCGGGACATGCCAATTCTTTGCAGTGCATTGTCCGAACTTCACCAAGACAGTTGCGCCATTGCAGGAGTTGTTAAAGAAAGGAAATAAATGGAAATGGGATAAAGATTGTGAACAATCATTTCAAGATGCCAAGAGGTTATTGGTAAACAGTGTGAAATTGGAGTATCCTGACTTTACCAAAAATTTCATCATAGAATTTGATGCATCCACCGTAGGGATTGGAGCTATTCTACTTCAAGAGGATGAAGACCACAAGAGACATTACCTGGCGTTCATTAGCAGGAAACTTCGTCCATCAGAGAGGAATTATTACACCACAGAGTTAGAAGCACTTGCTGTAATATTCGCTTTGGAGTCGTGGAAGAAAATGTTAATTGGACATTCAGTCATTGTGAGGACTGATCACCACGCATTGGAGTTCATTTTGAGAACAAACTTTGCCAGCGATAGAATAACTAGATGGTCACTTTTTATTCAGCAATTCAACCTAGTTATTGAACACACTCCTGGAAAGTTGAATGTGGGAGCTGATTTGTTGAGTAGAGCAGTGGAGTCTACCTCTAAGGTTTTTCAAGTTAACCTGACGCAGGAGGATGAAGATACCTTGAGAAGGTTAAGGTTATTGCATTTATCCCAGAGGAGAGACCGACGTCTTAGGAACATTTTTCGTTTTCTACAGGGTAACATGGATCCCAATGATGATGATTTTGTGGAAACTGAAAGAATTTCCAGAGATTTTATGATGTTAGATGGTTTAATCTACAAGTTTGCAGATCCCGACCATACGAAGTTGAGAGTAGTGATACCTCCACGATTGCAAAAACCCATTATTTGGATGGCACATCGAATCGCAGGTCATGCTGGAGTAGATAAGACAGTCAACATGATTCAAGAGAAATTTTCGTGGGAGCGAATGCGACAAACTGTCAGAAACACTATTCGAGAATGCGACTTATGCCAAAGGAGTAAACATAATTCTAGATTATTGAGAGAATTACCAAGGCCTATTATTCCTTCTAAGCCTTGCGAAATCTTCGCGACTGATTTATATGGTCCTCTCCCAAAGTCTAAAAGAGGTAACCGATATATTTTGGTGACTATGGATGTTTTTAGCAAATACACCATGTTACATCCAATTCAGAAGGCAAACGCAAAGTATTGTGCGAAGAGAATTAGAGACAGCGTGATTCCGGAAGCAGGCAAACCGGAATTCCTTTTATCAGATCGTGGACCTCAATTCACATCATTAGAATTTCGAACCAGCATGAATAATCTTGGGATTAGACAATTGTTTTGTTCTATTAGACATCCAGAGAGCAATCCAGCGGAACGCGTGATGGCTGAGATAGCAAAATTTTGCCGCCTCTATTGTCCAAATGAGCATTGGAAATGGATGGATGTTCTTTCTTTAGCATCCGAATCCATCAACTCTACTATTCATGAGAGTACTGGACAGATTCCTATGTTGCTACATCATGGGATTAAACCAACACGATTATGGGATCGAATCATCTCTATTCCACCTGAGATTGAACCAAGTCGTCAGATGAGGGAAACTCTAGCTTTAGACAAGTTAAGGATTCAAGCTGAGAAGAGAGAGCGCAGAGTGAGAGGAAAGCGTTTTCGCAGACCCTTGCGCGTAGGAACTCTTGTTTTAGTGAGAAGACCTACACCCTCTGACGTGCAAAATCGAGTGTACTCGAAATTTGCAAGCCTTTACGCTGGACCCTACCGTATTGTGGAAGTAAACAATAATGGAAGCTATGAAGTAGCTAATACACGAACTGGTAACATCGTGGGAACTTATAATGCTTCGAATTTGAAGATCTATTATTCAAGAACCAGATAATTTAATGTGTAGATAGGAAAAATAAAAATTTTTCAATTTTTATTTTTTGCCAGGTGTGGGGTGGATGTGCCCAACTCTAGGAATGGGTATTCCAAGTTTCAGACACCTAGATATCAAGGGAAAGGCTGTAGCCGCTTTTGAAAGTTCAGATATTTGAATATCGCGCTACATTGCTTCTCGAAGCCTTTCGAAGGAAATTACCGATAGTTGGATGGTAAATGACGTAGCGAGTAACAGCAGAGGTGGAGACTATTTATTGATTAAATAGTTAACTATGGAGCAGAGACTTGAGACTGGGATCAGATTACTGGCACGGCCAAATGAAAGAGAATGCAATTAGTATCAAGTAAATCGGACCAGGGATTCAAGAGATATGAGGATTTCTAGATATCAGGCGATGACGCGTGACCCTGACCGTTTTTGTATAAAAGCAAGCTGGAGCAAGCTTAGGGAGCTCAATTCATCACAAGCACTTGGCGAACAAGTTGCGTCTACGCTGAGCCAAGGCACATGGTTGCCACGTCTACGAAGAAGTACTTTTCAAATCGTGATAGTCACGAGGAGTGCTGCGCAAACGAGTTGGAACTTAGTAAGTTTCTGGTGAGGAGAATCACTGAGGTGATTGTATTTCTACAGACAATGGTGGAAATATTTATATTTCAAAAAGGACATATGCTAGACTTGGTCTAGAAAGTAGTATTTGTCACAGTCCAATAGTAAATTAATACTTGGATGTTTAAATCCATTTAAAGTCAGTTTCATATTTTGTAACTATTTAACCACTTCGATCCGTCAGTACATTGAAGAATAGTCTATAACGGTGGCGTTCATTAGTCTACGCAAGGTAAACTGCAAGTTGTCTAGCGCATGGCAGATGGTGATATACAAACCATGCCCAGGGAACGATCTTCAGAACAGCCGTTAACTGCTTAGACTGTCAACGTTTTTCTTGTACTGATGAGATTACAGTGAGTTAAGTTACAACTGACACATTTAAGAAGAGATCGCTTAGATCTGACCCTTTTCAAACAAACTGTTATGGCTTTGTTAGAAGCACATATTAAAATGGAACCACAGTCATTTAAAACGTCGAAGGATACTACCACTATGTCTGACTAGACGATTTGTGGGTCTACAATGGCGGCCGATACAAGGATTATACGTGCTTGTCCGATAGGGCATGTCTACGAATAAATCTGGTACAGACCAGGTTTACTACACTTCAAGAACATCAAGAAATGTAAGCCACATTTGAATTATTTTATGCTTAGCTAATTGGAACAAACTATTTTTCTGCAGATGACCAACACATTTTTTTTTCGTCATATTTAAAGCTTGTAATGATTTACGCAAGACTAGTTAGATTTATTCTGAGCATTTTCAGCACTCAGAACAGTTTAGGATCGATGACCGAGCATTTTGAGCATTTATTTGAATTTTTCATATTTTTGGGAAATCACGGTAATCAGCCGATGTAACTGTAAAAGTTAAATTTATTTTTGTTGAGGAATGGATATTTTTTTCCATATTCGAAGGTTCGAACATGTGGATTCTCACATAATGAGATGATAATTAAACATATTTGAAATAATAATAATAATAATAATCCACTAATAATAATAATAATAATTTTCATAATTTTTCTAAATAATTCTTGGATATTATATTTTATAATAATCATATGTATTGAGAAAGAGCCTATGAAGTAGTTGAAACATTTCTAGTTTGGAACAGGAGATTTTACGAAGGAGAGTGGTTAGCGCAAGCCCGCATTCAACCTACATTTCAGTTCTGGTTGAACAGTTGATATTTGCAATGAGCAAAGTATATGTTTCATATAACGCGGAGAGGCATGAAACGGGAAGCAATTGATATTTGTATCAAATAGGATTTTTGTATTTATATAAAATCATGACGTAAATACACTTCGAAAGTGAAATGAAGCTTTTCATAAGTATGGTAAATTCACAGGTTGAACTGAATGGTAAAATAAAATAAACTTGTCAGTTTATTAATCTTCCAGTGTTGATAACAAGCAGAGGCTTGATTTATTGTATAAATTTTGGGAAGATAATTTATGTGTGTGGAATAGTTGTAATGCCATTCCCAGGTGCGCAGGTTTAAGTCGCAGGAATGAAGGTTTTTTCGAGCATCAATCAAATAGCAGGTTCGATGGCTCAGGTTTATAGTTGGAGTATTGGAGCCACACATTTCGTCGTATGAATAACCCGAAGGTTATTTCTTTGAAACCATCAGTTCTTATTTCAACCTTGTTTACGAATTCCATTTAGAATTTGATTTTGCTAGAACCCGGATTTGTCATGATAGTAGTTTATTCTTCTTCAGAGGAAGACCTTTGCCGTTGTTGTTGTTGTTATAATATTGTGTTCCTACACAAATAGTAGAATGGGCCACTGCCAATTTAAAATAATTCTTTAACCACGAATAATTTGAAGGATATTTTCAATCCTAGTGCCATGAACTAAATGAATTTATTATAAGACTACAATTCTAATTTCGCATTCTGTCGAAGAATTGCAAGTTGTGAAAGTTGCTAGAAATGGCCATAAATATAAATATTTTTTTCATAATAATTCCAAGTGGAAAATCTAATAGTTGAATGGTTCAACCATTTATTGATCAAGTTAATGATTCAGAAATCATATGTTTTGTTTGGAACTTGAAGTTCATAATCGAGTCACTTCTCGAATGTTTAATGTCAGAAGAACAATTAATTGTTGTTGTGCTTCGCACAGTTCTTCGATGCTATGCTCAATGGTCAAATACTTTTCAGATGTTGTTAATATGTGTTAATAATTTGTGTTGCTACGATGATAATAATATGTTCAACGATATATTTTGGAAAACTGGAAAACAAATGAAAGTCTAAGAAATTCTATAAACATTTATTCTACGAGTGTTAATATCATGTAAATAGTCAAACTGTGATCTACGTTATTTCCAGTATGGACAATTCATTTTGCACTGGAATAAAATGTTAATAATTTTGGAACACAGTCCACAGGACTAACAATCGGACTTGTGTTTTCAAAAAGATTGTCAAATGTGTTTGGAATATTTCTGTATATTGTGTGTAAATAAGAGTGTGGATCGCCACACGTGGATGATGCTGCTTTGAGCATTATTCTTGCAGTCAGATTTTAACTTTAAATAAACTGAGATAATTTTACCAGATGTGTCTTACCCAATTAAATCTCCTTCTATCCTTATTGTTGCATTGAGCCAAAAATCAGCAAAGCATTTTTATAAATTTGATGTCGTTTTTGCGATTTGCTTTAACCCATCTGGCGCTCCGGGATATTTTGATTCTCGTGCTGACTGATTATTGGTAAAATGCATATGTGGTCGTGCGGACTCCGGTCTAAACGGGCACATAAAATAAGATAGAGAGAGAAATGGCTTCGAACGTGGGTCCCGATTTAGACATGGTCAATCGCATGCCGATTTGAAATTGTGATAATTTTTATAGAAATATTTTGGGAGTTGAGAGATGTCTGGTTTGGATGAATAAATTAGTAGGAAACCCAATTAGTGGGAAAATTAAAAATTTAACTGGTTAATAATTAGAATGGGTTTGATTATTTTTGATAATGGCTTAACCATTAGGGCGTCAAGTAAATTCAGTAGTAAACGTTCGATGACTGGAGATACACATTATTAGAATCCAGGTGGAGGATATTTGAGAACTAGCATATTTTTCTTGTGATATTATGGTAAATGTAATTCGTAAAAGTAAAGAATTTTGTTTTTCCATCACGTCGACATTAGGACA
Organism: Meconema thalassinum; assembly: GCA_946902985.2. NCBI lineage: Eukaryota > Metazoa > Arthropoda > Insecta > Orthoptera > Tettigoniidae > Meconema > Meconema thalassinum. The sequence goes on from OX336390.1 coordinate 92,103,436, forward strand.
AATCTCATTTTATTATAGTGTTCCAATTAGCTATTCATATTTCTTGTTCTAGTTATAAGCTTGTGTTTGCCACTGTTGTATACCCCTAAGTTTTGAATTATTGAAATTATGGAAGAAATGATGAGGATGATGAGGAGTTTGGAGGAGAGTTCAAAACAGGCTGGACTGCGTGTAGCAGCCATTATGAAAGAAAATACTGAGGCTTTAGAAAAGAAACTTAAAGAAAATTCTGATAGTTTGAAAGAAAGTTTAGATGATAAACTTAAAGAAAATTCTGATTCTTTAGAAAGCTGGTTAAAAGATAACTTGAAGGAAAATTCTGATTCTTTAGAAAATAAACTTAAAGAAAATTCTGATTATTTAGAAAATAAACTTAAAGAAAGTTTGGAGGATAAACTTAAAGAAAATTCTGATTCTTTGGAAAGTAAACTTAAAGAAAATTCTGATTCTTTGGAAAACAGGTTAAAAGGTAATTTGAAAGAAAATTTAAACAGTAAATTTAATTCAATGGAAAGTAAATTTAAAGAAAATTCTGAAATTTTGAAAATGACACTTGAAAGTAAAATGAATAAATTATGCGATAAAACACATGAGCTCGAAACTTCATTAGCTACTAACGCTAGTATAATGGACGATAAATTTCGCGATGCCGATCTTCGATCCCAAAGCTTAGCTGATAGGATAGAACATGGTCTTAGGAAAGTTGGTGAAGACATGGTCAACCTGGAAGTCAGAGTGAAGAAGGAGAGTAACGAGATGGGAATTCTAGTTGTTCAGCGTTTAACGGAACAATTCAAGGAACTTGTCATGGGAGAAATAAGAGAAGGAGTGATATCTTAATTGCATCTGAGACTAAGGAGGAACATTTGCTACATCTTCAAATGTTATTCGCAGATTTGAGGAAAGCGAACTTCAAAGTAAACCTTCGAAAATGTCAGTTCTTTCGAAAGGAAATAAAATTTTTGGGTCACATTTTGGATGGAGAAGGGTACCGTCCCAATGAGACGAAGATACAAGCAATTGCAAATTTCCCTAGACCTACTAGAGTGAAGAATGTCCGCAGTTTTCTCGGGACATGCCAATTCTTTGCAGGGCATTGTCCGAACTTCACCAAGACAGTTGCGCCATTGCAGGAGTTGTTAAAGAAAGGAAATAAATGGAAATGGGATAAAGATTGTGAACAATCATTTCAAGATGCCAAGAGGTTATTGGTAAACAGTGTGAAATTGGAGTATCCTGACTTTACCAAAAATTTCATCATAGAATCTGATGCATCCACCGTAGGGATTGGAGCTATTCTACTTCAAGAGGATGAAGACCACAAGAGACATTACCTGGCGTTCATTAGCAGGAAACTTCGTCCATCAGAGAGGAATTATTACACCACAGAGTTAGAAGCACTTGCTGTAATATTCGCTTTGGAGTCGTGGAAGAAAATGTTAATTGGACATTCAGTCATTGTGAGGACTGATCACCACGCATTGGAGTTCATTTTGAGAACAAACTTTGCCAGCGATAGAATAACTAGATGGTCACTTTTTATTCAGCAATTCAACCTAGTTATTGAACACACTCCTGGAAAGTTGAATGTGGGAGCTGATTTGTTGAGTAGAGCAGTGGAGTCTACCTCTAAGGTTTTTCAAGTTAACCTGACGCAGGAGGATGAAGATACCTTGAGAAGGTTAAGGTTATTGCATTTATCCCAGAGGAGAGACCGACGTCTTAGGAACATTTTTCGTTTTCTACAGGGTAACATGGATCCCAATGATGATGATTTTGTGGAAACTGAAAGAATTTCCAGAGATTTTATGATGTTAGATGGTTTAATCTACAAGTTTGCAGATCCCGACCATACGAAGTTGAGAGTAGTGATACCTCCACGATTGCAAAAACCCATTATTTGGATGGCACATCGAATCGCAGGTCATGCTGGAGTAGATAAGACAGTCAACATGATTCAAGAGAAATTTTCGTGGGAGCGAATGCGACAAACTGTCAGAAACACTATTCGAGAATGCGACTTATGCCAAAGGAGTAAACATAATTCTAGATTATTGAGAGAATTACCAAGGCCTATTATTCCTTCTAAGCCTTGCGAAATCTTCGCGACTGATTTATATGGTCCTCTCCCAAAGTCTAAAAGAGGTAACCGATATATTTTGGTGACTATGGATGTTTTTAGCAAATACACCATGTTACATCCAATTCAGAAGGCAAACGCAAAGTATTGTGCGAAGAGAATTAGAGACAGCGTGATTCCGGAAGCAGGCAAACCGGAATTCCTTTTATCAGATCGTGGACCTCAATTCACATCATTAGAATTTCGAACCAGCATGAATAATCTTGGGATTAGACAATTGTTTTGTTCTATTAGACATCCAGAGAGCAATCCAGCGGAACGCGTGATGGCTGAGATAGCAAAATTTTGCCGCCTCTATTGTCCAAATGAGCATTGGAAATGGATGGATGTTCTTTCTTTAGCATCCGAATCCATCAACTCTACTATTCATGAGAGTACTGGACAGATTCCTATGTTGCTACATCATGGGATTAAACCAACACGATTATGGGATCGAATCATCTCTATTCCACCTGAGATTGAACCAAGTCGTCAGATGAGGGAAACTCTAGCTTTAGACAAGTTAAGGATTCAAGCTGAGAAGAGAGAGCGCAGAGTGAGAGGAAAGCGTTTTCGCAGACCCTTGCGCGTAGGAACTCTTGTTTTAGTGAGAAGACCTACACCCTCTGACGTGCAAAATCGAGTGTACTCGAAATTTGCAAGCCTTTACGCTGGACCCTACCGTATTGTGGAAGTAAACAATAATGGAAGCTATGAAGTAGCTAATACACGAACTGGTAACATCGTGGGAACTTATAATGCTTCGAATTTGAAGATCTATTATTCAAGAACCAGATAATTTAATGTGTAGATAGGAAAAATAAAAATTTTTCAATTTTTATTTTTTGCCAGGTGTGGGGTGGATGTGCCCAACTCTAGGAATGGGTATTCCAAGTTTCAGACACCTAGATATCAAGGGAAAGGCTGTAGCCGCTTTTGAAAGTTCAGATATTTGAATATCGCGCTACATTGCTTCTCGAAGCCTTTCGAAGGAAATTACCGATAGTTGGATGGTAAATGACGTAGCGAGTAACAGCAGAGGTGGAGACTATTTATTGATTAAATAGTTAACTATGGAGCAGAGACTTGAGACTGGGATCAGATTACTGGCACGGCCAAATGAAAGAGAATGCAATTAGTATCAAGTAAATCGGACCAGGGATTCAAGAGATATGAGGATTTCTAGATATCAGGCGATGACGCGTGACCCTGACCGTTTTTGTATAAAAGCAAGCTGGAGCAAGCTTAGGGAGCTCAATTCATCACAAGCACTTGGCGAACAAGTTGCGTCTACGCTGAGCCAAGGCACATGGTTGCCACGTCTACGAAGAAGTACTTTTCAAATCGTGATAGTCACGAGGAGTGCTGCGCAAACGAGTTGGAACTTAGTAAGTTTCTGGTGAGGAGAATCACTGAGGTGATTGTATTTCTACAGACAATGGTGGAAATATTTATATTTCAAAAAGGACATATGCTAGACTTGGTCTAGAAAGTAGTATTTGTCACAGTCCAATAGTAAATTAATACTTGGATGTTTAAATCCATTTAAAGTCAGTTTCATATTTTGTAACTATTTAACCACTTCGATCCGTCAGTACATTGAAGAATAGTCTATAACGGTGGCGTTCATTAGTCTACGCAAGGGAAACTGCAAGTTGTCTAGCGCATGGCAGATGGTGATATACAAACCATGCCCAGGGAACGATCTTCAGAACAGCCGTTAACTGCTTAGACTGTCAACGTTTTTCTTGTACTGATGAGATTACAGTGAGTTAAGTTACAACTGACACATTTAAGAAGAGATCGCTTAGATCTGACCCTTTTCAAACAAACTGTTATGGCTTTGTTAGAAGCACATATTAAAATGGAACCACAGTCATTTAAAACGTCGAAGGATACTACCACTATGTCTGACTAGACGATTTGTGGGTCTACAATGGCGGCCGATACAAGGATTATACGTGCTTGTCCGATAGGGCATGTCTACGAATAAATCTGGTACAGACCAGGTTTACTACACTTCAAGAACATCAAGAAATGTAAGCCACATTTGAATTATGTTATGCTTAGCTAATTGGAACAAACTATTTTTCTGCAGATGACCAACACATTTTTTTTTTCGTCATATTTAAAGCTTGTAATGATTTACGCAAGACTAGTTAGATTTATTCTGAGCATTTTCAGCACTCAGAACAGTTTAGGATCGATGACCGAGCATTTTGAGCATTTATTTGAATTTTTCATATTTTTGGGAAATCACGGTAATCAGCCGATGTAACTGTAAAAGTTAAATTTATTTTTGTTGAGGAATGGATATTTTTTTCCATATTCGAAGGTTCGAACATGTGGATTCTCACATAATGAGATGATAATTAAACATATTTGAAATAATAATAATAATAATAATCCACTAATAATAATAATAATAATTTTCATAATTTTTCTAAATAATTCTTGGATATTATATTTTATAATAATCATATGTATTGAGAAAGAGCCTATGAAGTAGTTGAAACATTTCTAGTTTGGAACAGGAGATTTTACGAAGGAGAGTGGTTAGCGCAAGCCCGCATTCAACCTACATTTCAGTTCTGGTTGAACAGTTGATATTTGCAATGAGCAAAGTATATGTTTCATATAACGCGGAGAGGCATGAAACGGGAAGCAATTGATATTTGTATCAAATAGGATTTTTGTATTTATATAAAATCATGACGTAAATACACTTCGAAAGTGAAATGAAGCTTTTCATAAGTATGGTAAATTCACAGGTTGAACTGAATGGTAAAATAAAATAAACTTGTCAGTTTATTAATCTTCCAGTGTTGATAACAAGCAGAGGCTTGATTTATTGTATAAATTTTGGGAAGATAATTTATGTGTGTGGAATAGTTGTAATGCCATTCCCAGGTGCGCAGGTTTAAGTCGCAGGAATGAAGGTTTTTTCGAGCATCAATCAAATAGCAGGTTCGATGGCTCAGGTTTATAGTTGGAGTATTGGAGCCACACATTTCGTCGTATGAATAACCCGAAGGTTATTTCTTTGAAACCATCAGTTCTTATTTCAACCTTGTTTACGAATTCCATTTAGAATTTGATTTTGCTAGAACCCGGATTTGTCATGATAGTAGTTTATTCTTCTTCAGAGGAAGACCTTTGCCGTTGTTGTTGTTGTTATAATATTGTGTTCCTACACAAATAGTAGAATGGGCCACTGCCAATTTAAAATAATTCTTTAACCACGAATAATTTGAAGGATATTTTCAATCCTAGTGCCATGAACTAAATGAATTCATTATAAGACTACAATTCTAATTTCGCATTCTGTCGAAGAATTGCAAGTTGTGAAAGTTGCTAGAAATGGCCATAAATATAAATATTTTTTTCATAATAATTCCAAGTGGAAAATCTAATAGTTGAATGGTTCAACCATTTATTGATCAAGTTAATGATTCAGAAATCATATGTTTTGTTTGGAACTTGAAGTTCATAATCGAGTCACTTCTCGAATGTTTAATGTCAGAAGAACAATTAATTGTTGTTGTGCTTCGCACAGTTCTTCGATGCTATGCTCAATGGTCAAATACTTTTCAGATGTTGTTAATATGTGTTAATAATTTGTGTTGCTACGATGATAATATGTTCAACGATATATTTTGGAAAACTGGAAAACAAATGAAAGTCTAAGAAATTCTATAAACATTTATTCTACGAGTGTTAATATCATGTAAATAGTCAAACTGTGATCTACGTTATTTCCAGTATGGACAATTCATTTTGCACTGGAATAAAATGTTATTAATTTTGGAACACAGTCCACAGGACTAACAATCGGACTTGTGTTTTCAAAAAGATTGTCAAATGTGTTTGGAATATTTCTGTATATTGTGTGTAAATAAGAGTGTGGATCGCCACACGTGGATGATGCTGCTTTGAGCATTATTCTTGCAGTCAGATTTTAACTTTAAATAAACTGAGATAATTTTACCAGATGTGTCTTACCCAATTAAATCTCCTTCTATCCTTATTGTTGCATTGAGCCAAAAATCAGCAAAGCATTTTTATAAATTTGATGTCGTTTTTGCGATTTGCTTTAACCCATCTGGCGCTCCGGGATATTTTGATTCTCGTGCTGACTGATTATTGGTAAAATGCATATGTGGTCGTGCGGACTCCGGTCTAAACGGGCACAGTATGGAATTTACATGTATTTAAAGTTGGACCTGTCAGCAGGCTTAGAATCATGTTGGTAGCACTGACGTATATAACTTACTCCAAATTAATATAGAATGTCAGGTACTGTACGTGTGCATAGTTTAAAGCTGTCGGCTTGCATACTTTCTGATATATTGGTATTTGGATAAAATAAATTAGGAGCATTTATTAACAGTTGGCAGCCCTGGTAGGTCTTAAGAATACGCTCAGTCATATCTGGTTATGTACACATACAACATACGAAATTTGGTTGAATTCCAATTGATAGTGTAGAAGTTATATGCATTTAAAAATTGGACTTATCAGGAGGCTTATAATCATTTTGGCAACACTGCCATGTTTGGCCTCCTGGAAATTAAACTGAAATATTATGATCTGTACGTGTGCCAATTTTGAAATAGCTCCCATTCATACTATCCAAGATATCCAACATGGAGCTAAAATTTCAATTGCAATTTTTTAGCAGTTGGTAGCACTGACATCATTTTCAAATATGGCCGTGAGATATTCAGGTATAGATCTTTACTCCTACCAAATTTTGTTTCGATTGCTGCAGCCGTTCAGGAGTTGATAGGGGGGGACACACACACAGCCAGACAGACAGACAGAAGGACAGACAGACAGACAGACAGACAGACAGACACACATTTGCCCGATCTCATAAGTCTACTTTTTCCTCATTTTTGCAAAATGTGAAAAGTAGGCTAACAAGCCAGACAGTTTCCATGGCAACATAGCTAAAGTGGAGACACGGCCGACGGGATGCCAGTTCTGCTCTGCACTACCGGTTTAGAAAAAGAGGATCTTTACTTGAAATGCCGTTAGTTACTCAACTACTCACACAGCACTGTCAACCGAGTTTAGCATAACAAAGACTTGACACTATCATCTACTATATATATTTGTCAAATACCACTCACTCACTCATTCATTCATCAGGAAATCTCAGAAACCACCGACGGATTGGAATGAAATTTGGTATGCAGCTTCCCAAAGGGCCGCAAATGCCCACTAAGAGAGGATTTTTGGATATTCAGGTTCTAAAGGGGTGTTAAGGGGGTAGACCTGCATTTCATTGAATTGCAATATCTCCCGATTGGTTTCATTGGGGGATGTGATACTCGGCATGTAAACTCATCCTTAACAAGAAGTTCCGTTAAGAACTATACAGCCTACTTTTCATGCCAATGATTATTCTACAGAATATGAACCTATCTAGAATAATGAAGAAATTAAGTTGTTAATATCGAAATATATAATTAGTTCAAACTATACCTGGTATAATGTAGCCTAATAGAGCACTAAAGTTGGCAGCCCTGGTGACTGAATATATTCTTAGTTCCATCTCTTAAGGTACAGAATACAAAATTTGGTTGAAGTCCAATGGACGTTACATGCAGTTAGACACTGGATCTATCAGCACGCGTAAAAGCATGTTGTCAATAATGTCATGCGTGTGCTGGTCAGAAATAATCTGAAATATTATGATATCTTTTTGTGCCAATTTTGGATGAAATCCATTTGTTAGTATAGAAGTTACATGTATTTTAAAATTGGACATATCAGCAGGCATGGAATCATGTTGGCAGCACTGCCTTGTATTAATTACTCCAAATTAATCTAGAATATCAGGTGCTATACGTGTGCAAAGTATAGAGCTGTTCGCTTGCATACTTTCTGATATATTGATGAAAAATCCACAGCCTGCTTCCAGTCTCCGACCGGGTCAGGAATGGAATGAATGAAGCCCCTATCTAGCGGCGAGGATATGAACTGTGCCGGCTGCCGAGGCCTGACGCACTCCTCTGGGGCAAATGATTAAATGAATGACGGATGAAATGAAATGATAGTGGAGAGTGTTGCTGGAATGAAATGTTGACAGGGAAAACCGGAGTACCCGGAGAAAAACCTGTCTGCCTCCGTTCTGTCCAGCACAGATCTCACATGGAGTGACCGGGATTTGAACCACGGACTCAGCGGTGAGAGGCCGACGTGCTGCCGCCTGAGCCACGGAGGCTCTTGATATATTGATATTAGGGTAAAAAAATATAGACAGCATTAATTAACAGTTGGCAGCCCTGATTGCTCCTAACAATACCTATAGTCATACCTGTTATGGTACACATAGCACATACGAAATTTGGTTGAAATCCAACTGATAGTATAGAAGTTACATGTATTTAAAAATTGGTACTATCAGCAGGCTTATAATCATGTTGGTAGAACTGACGTATATAAGTTACTCCAAATTAATCTAAAATGTCAGAATATTCGTGTGCATAGTTTAAAGCTATTGGCTTGCATACTTTCGGATATATTGGTATTTGGATAAAAAAAATAGAGAGAGCAATTTTCAACAGTTGGCAGCCCTGGTGGCACTTAAGAATACGCTCAGTCATATCTGTTTATGTACAGATGTTACATACAAAATTTGGTTGAAATCCAATTGATAGTGTAGAAGTTATATGCATTTAAACATTGGACCTATCAGAAGGCTTAAAATTATTTTGGCAACACTGTCATGGTTGGCCTCCTGGAAATTAAACTGAAATAGTCTTATCTACATGTGTGCCAATTTTGGAATAGCTCCCATGCATACCATGCGAGATATCCAACATGGAGCTCAAATTTCTAGTGCGTTTTTTCAGCAGTTGGTAGCACTGACATCATTTTCAAATATGGACGTGAGATATACCGGTGCACATCTTTACTCATACTAAATTTGGTTTTGATTGCTGCAGCCGTTTAGGAGTTGATAGGGGGGGACACACACACAGCCAGACAGACAGAAGGACAGACAGACAGACAGACAGACACACATTTTCCCGGATCGATCTCATAAGTCTACTTTTTCCTTTGGATGTGGTGTATATCATGAGGTGAAAGGGGTGAAAAGTGGGGATTGAAAGATTCCTAACGGAGCGTGTATCTCTTAAACGACATAGGTGAGGAGTTTGAAACTCAGCGGAAAACAATCAGCATACAAAATACGTAAATATGTGTTTGACCGTTTATTCATAAATCCAATTTAAGGGGCCCATGGGGAGGGGTGAAATTCGGGGGGGGGGGGGGGACAGGAAGAAAGTGTCCTAAATGATTGACTGACTCACTCACTCATCAAACTCAGGGGAAACAAGATGTTCAGCAAAGAACATATAGCCTACTTTCTCCTAAATGTATGGGTATCTTTATGACTCTTTGTCCTCATCCCTAAAACAATCACCCCAACCACAATGTATTGTTTGTTTTCTTTTATATTGATAATAAGCCAGTAAGTGTCAAGATCAATATTATATACTTTATGATGATTGAATAACAAAACTACTAACTTATTGTAATGCATTCACGTCCGTTAATCTCTATATTAAGCCAGCCTGCAAAATTAAGAATCTTCCGCCCCAATCACAGTAGGTGGTGCTGCGACCTATCAGTGAATTAATCTTTATCGTAATGTACTACGATGGCAGTGTTCTATGGGTGTTGAATGAGTAGGCAGTTTAAAGTAGCCAAGAGGGAGGCGATCCAGCTGGCAGTGTTTAAAGGTATTCGGAGCGCGATCGTGGCTAATAGTTGAACTACCAGTATTACAAAATTGCCATACTTCAGGAGGCCAGCTCAGGCATTTACACAGCGTTATGTTTGGAACAATATTACCCACATAACCCACAAGAGGACAGCACCGTACAGAGTCATTAAGAAGGCTGTGGTTAATGACAACGTGTATCTAGTTCTTCTATTCTCCTTTTTCTAATGTCTTCTGTTTATGTGCGATGCTGGGACTGTGATTTTATTAATATACTAGTGTATACTTTATCCTCTCCTTTGAGCTAAATTACATTTTATTCAGTATCTGTGGAAAAAGCTCGTGCACATCATTTGTAAAAGAATTCAAGAAAAAAAAAAACCTAACTGTAGCAGTACTCGATCCCCAGTCAACTGCGTGTCAGACTAACATGCTAGCCCAGAGCTAACCGTATCCATGACGTCAGGTGTTCTTAGCTGACATATTAGATACAAACTGTTGGCAAATAATGACTTTAAATAAACGATTTCTTCACTGCAGTACATCTTCATTAAAGATCATTTCATACAAAGTTTATATTATTGTATCAGTACGGTATATCACATACAACATACTAAAACTACTGAAATATAAGACAGGCACATGAGGACAGCTGCCATCTTGTCGTGTGACACAAACGGCTCAGCTCTTTTAAGCCACTCATACTGTATAATATTATAATATTAAATTATAATAAATAACGGATCACGACCTTCAGGATAGCTTAAACCCCCCTAGGCTCGATAATCGGAATTGGTGGGTCTTAAGCTATTTATTAAAATGGTTGCATAATTCACACGGCCGCCATCATGAAATGGCATGGCCGATGACCTTGAATTTTGGGTGAAAGACGCGTCCTATATAAAGGTATGTTGTCACCAAATTTGGTAGAGATCGGATGATTAGTTTAGCCGTAATTTGATTTTACGTTTTGAACATTTGAGTGGCCGCCATTCTGTTTTGGTAAAGATGGCGGCGATATAAAGTATGACACTGAGGTGTCCTTTACTAGTGCTACCTCTGTATCAAATTTCGTTCAATTCGGTTTCACCGTGTTCGAATTGATAGGGGGGGACAGACATTCAGAGTACACACACTCACACACACACAGACACACACACACACACAGACTCACACACACACATACACACACACACACAGACTCACACACACACATACACACACACAGACAGACACACTTTTTTCGCCCTGTGTTGATCTCATAAGTCTACTTTCATTTTTTGCAAAAATCGAAAGTAGGCTAAAAACTGCTTTAAAGTAAGTAAATAGCTGTTCGACAGTTTTCTTATTAAATCAAATTTAAGGGGTTCATGGGGAGGGGTGAAATTCTGAAAAAAGAAAATTGAAAGATAATGTCCTGACTCACTCACTCACACACTCATCACCGCCCAGCCAAAATTATTGAAGTTAGAAACATGACAGTTTGGGGATATGTTCATTGTATGTCAAAACCGTCTACTAAGGGAGGATTTTCGGATATTCAGGTTCTGAAGGGGTCTTAAGGGGGTTAAACCTGCATTCCATTGAATAACAATATCTCCCGATTGGTTTCATTGGGGGATATGATACACGACATATAAACTCATCATTAAAAAGGAAGAAGACACGTCTCTAAGGGGTTTTCGATGTGGTGTATATTATGAGGTGAAAGGGGTGAAAAGTAAGAATTGAAAGATTCCTAACGGAGCGTGTATCTCTTAAACGACATAGGCGAGGAGTTAGAAACTCAGCGGAAAAAAATCAGCGTAAAAAATAAGTAAATATGTGTTTGACCGTTTTTTCATAAATCCAATTTAAATGGCCCATGGGGAGGGGTGAAATTCTGGGGGGTGGGGGGAAACAGGAAATAAAGTGTCCTAACTGATTGACTCACTCACTCATCAAACTCAGGGGGGGGGGGGACTGCTTTAAAGTAAGTTAATAGCTGTTCGACAGGTTTTTTGATCAATCATATTGAAGGGGTTCATCGGGAGGGATGAAATTCTGAAGGAAAAAAATGAAAGAAAATGTCCTGACTCATTCGCTCATGATCGCCCAGTCAAAAATATTGAAGTTGGAACCATGGCATTCTGGGGATATGTTCGTTGTATCTGAAAACCGTACCCTAAGGGAGGATTTTTTGATATTCAGGCTCTAAAGGGGTCTTAAGGGGGTTAAACCTGCATTTCATTGAATAACAATATCTCACGAGTGGTTTCATTTGTTGATGTGATACTCGGCATATAAAATAATCATTAAAAATAAGCAGACATGTGTCTAAGGGTTTTTCGATGTGGTGTATTATTATGAGGTGAAAGGGGTGAAAAGTGGGAGTTGAAGGATTCCTAACGGAGCGTGTAGGCCTATCTCTTAAACGACATAGGCGAGAATTTTGAAACTCAGCGAAAAAAAATCAGCTAAAAAATTAAGTAAATCGGTGTTCGACCGTTTTTTCATAAATTATTTTAAGGGGCCAATGGGGTGGGGTGAAATTCTGGGGGGAAAAAGGAGAGAAAGTGTCCTAACTGACTGACTAACTCACTCACTCATCAAACTCAGGGGAAAAAGACAGCTAAAAAAATAATTTAATAGGTGTTCAAGCGTTTTTTCATCAATCCAATTTAAGGGGCCCATGGGGAGGGGTGAAATTCTGGTAAAAATAATTGAAAGAAAATGTCCTGTCTGACTCACTCACTCATCACGCCCAGCGAAAACTATTAATGTTGGAAAAATGAAATTTTGGGAATATGTTCGCTGTATGTCAAAACGTCAACTAAGGAATGATTTTTCTTTATTCGGGTTTTAAAGAGATGTTAAGGGGGTAAACGTGCATTTCATTGAATAACGATATCTCATGAGTTGTTTCTTTGGGGATGTGATATTCGGTATATAAACTAATCATTAAAAATAATCAGACATATATATAAAGGTTTATCGATGTCGTGTATATTATGAGGTGAAAGGGGTGAAAATTGGGGATTGAAGGATTCTTAACGGAGCGTGTATCTCTTAAACGACATAGGCGAGAAGTTTGAAATTCGGCGGGATAAAACAGCTTAAAATACAAGTAAATATGTGTTCGACCGTTTTTTCATAAATCCAATTTAAGGGGCCCTTGGAGAGGGGTGAAATTCTGGGGGGATAAAACAGGAAAGAAAGTGTCCTAACTGATTGACTCACTTACTCACTCATCAAACTCAGGGGGTAATCAGCTTTAAATAAGTAAATAGGTGTTCGACCGTTTGTTTCATAAATCCATTTAAGGGGCTCATGGGGAGGGGTGAAATTATCAAATATAAATGAAAGAAAATGTCCGGACTGACACACTCACTCATCATCGCCCAGCCAAAATTATTGAAGTTGGAAACATGAAATTTTGGGGATATGTTCGTTTTATGTCGAAAACGTCCACTAAGGTAAGAGTTTTGAATATTCAGGTTCTAAATACGTGTTAAGGGGGTAAACGTGCATTTCATTGAATAACAATATCTCACGAGTGGTTTCATTTGGGGATTGATACTTGGCATATATACTAATCATTAAAAATATGCTGACACATGTCTAATGGTTTTTCGATATAGTGTATAATATGAGGAGAAAGGGATGAAAAGTGGGGGTTGAAAGATTCTTAACGGAGCGTGTATCTCTTAAACGACATAGGCGAGGAGTTTGAAACTCGGAGGAAATCAATCAGCTTAAAATAAATAAATAAATAAATAAAATAAATAGGTGTTCGACCGTTTTTTCATAAATCCAATTTAAGGGGCCTATGGGGAGGGGTGAAATTCTGGAAGAAAAACGTCCACTAAGGAATGATTTTTGGATGTTAACTCTCATCGACCAACCAAAACTATTAATGTTAGAAGAATGATATTTTGAGGATATGTTTGTTGTGTGTCGAAAACATCTACTAAGGAGGGATTTTTGGATATTCAGGTTCTAAAGGGGTGTTAACGGGGTTAAACCTGCATTTCATTGAATAACAATACGACACGACTATGACGCGAGCGAAGAGAGACTAAAAATGAGATGGTGTGTGTCTGTGTATTACTCAATCACGCAAGTACGACTGGTCCGATTTACATGAATTTTACATGGAAGTAGCAGATTTACCTGGTTAACATACAGGTTACTTTTGATTTCAATAATTTGCACTAATTAAAGATGGCGACCATTTTAGTGACGTCACTCTACCCTTTGGTTTTAAACTTTCATATTTCCATTTCAAATAAAAAGAGAACGCTAAGAAATAGCAAACTTTTGATGGCATGTACGAGGTTAAAAATTGCATTTTCTATCCGAAATGTATCTCTAACCGTTAGCGAGTAAAACCTAAATGTGTGCTATAAAACACGGTCAAGGCAGAGCGGTGTAGTTGGACAAAATGTTCCATCCTTAATCTCGCTCTGCGCAGCACCTCGCCTATCCCCTGTTTTAACTGTCACCTTCACATTTTAATTTATTTACGACCCGTAGCGAAGCACGGGTACTTCAGCTAGTTACCTATAAATGTGCCACCCAAGTTATGTTTACGCGCCATCCTATTCTACTGTGCAATATCCTGCGGTTTAACTGGTTCTGCGCACACGAAGACTATGGAGACATTACCGCCGAGCCACTGTGTGTAACTAAGCCTCAATACCGAGACCTAACTTCGTATATAATTAAATGCGAGTCTATTTTCATTTATGAAGTAAGATGTTTAGTGAAGAATATAGCCTACGTTCTCCTAAATGTATGAGTGTAGTTATAATTCTTTGTCTTTATCAAAGAGTATAATAGAATCATTTCTTGGTTGAAGACCTTAGGAACTAAAATAAAAAATAAAAAAGTATCGTATTATCAACTTGTCATTCTTCAAAGTTGATGCGTATAGAATGCCAATGGTATGCTAATCAATCGAGTCCGACGTAGACCAGCCGTGACATCTAGTGGATAACTATCAAAGAAGATAATCCTAATAGGGCGAGTGCATTCTAGCGTCCATAAAAGGAAACTTTTCAATTAAAGCTGTAAGTTAATCTGTGGGCCGGTGCGCAGTTCGCAACCAGTTGTCCATGATAATTCGCCTGATTGCTGTTAGATGTCTCGTGCAGATCCGCTGGCGAATTTTGTTTAAATTAATATATATTTTCCATTGTGACATGCGCCTGAGTGATTACAATACAATACATATCAAAAATTTCAAGCAAAAGAAAAAAACAACTCTGATAGGATTTGAACCGTAGCCATACGAGCGAAAGCCCAACGCTTTACCACGCAGCCAAGCGTGTCAAATGACTGACACAGCAAATAATGATTTAAACTAAACGATTTCTTCAGTGGAGTATATTATTTATATATAAAGCATTTCATACAAAGTTTATATATTTTCTATCAGTAGGCTAAATTGCATGCAATACTCAAACTAGTGAAATATAGGTCAGACACAAGATATCAGCTGTCATCTTGCCTTGTAACTGAGACGGCTCAACTTTTTAAAATCACTTCTGCACTATAGTATTACAATATAAACCTTTAATTTCGAATGTGCCTCGTCGTTAAGAACAGTTAAAACGATTCTCGGATCGATAATCGGAACTGGTGGGTCCCATGATAAGGATTATAAAGTTTGCATAATTCACACAGTCACCATCCTGAAATGGTACGGTGGATGACCTTGCCGTTTGGTGGAGTATGCCCTAAAAAACTCCAACTCATAGAGGGAGAACTGCATCAAGCATTAGCTTGGAATGTATAGCATTTTGGGGAAGCATTAGACTGAATTAATATTAGGGCTGAATGGATTCCACACTCAAACATATTCTGCAACGATATATATATAATTTATTTCAACATGGTGCAATAATTTGAATGAATAACAACAATAAATAATTAATAACCATCAGAAACAATTCAGAAAAGAGTTCTTTGAACTTATCCACTTTGGATTTGAAATTGTGATTAAAATGTCTTGAAATATAAATAAAAAAAACGTTTAAACTTAGCTTTGGTATATTTGTTGAAAGTATGTTCGTAGAGGATCCTTCCTCATAAGAAGAAATGCGGTGGAAACGAAGTGATGTGGTTATGAGTTGCAACTTCCATAGACAGCCCGCTCAACACTTGAAGTTGAAATCACTCTGCTTTGAACTTTGACCAACAAATGGGCCATGCTAAACATTGAAAATATCACGAAAAGTGATCACCGTTTGGGCACAAGACGCGTCCCATATGATGGTATGTTGTTACCAAATTTGGTAGAGATCGGATGATTTGCTTAGTCGTTATTTGATTTTACGTTTTGTACGTTTGAGTGGCCGCCATTCTGTTTTGGTACAGATGGCGGCGATATAAAACATGACACTGAGGTGTCCTTTGCTAGTGCTACCTCTGTACCAAATTTCGTTGAAATCGCATTCACCGTGTTTGAATTGATAGGGGGGGGGGGGGGGTGGACAGACATTCACAGTACACACACACACACACACATAGACACACAATTTTTGGCCCTGTGTAGATCTCATAAGTCTACCTTGATATTTTGCAAAAATCGAAAGTAGGCTAAAAATAGGCTTATGAGATCACCTTTAGTCCGTGTGTGTATGTGTGTATGTGTGCGTATGTGTGTGTGTACCTAATAAAATCTAAATGCCTGAAGCGATTTTAGTGAAACTCGGTAAGGTCATAGTAGTATTCTCTCCGATCCCGACGGTGCCCTTTAAATCTTGTTTCGTCTCACCAATCCATATAATATCTCCGAAACTATTACCGATAACACCCTGTAATTGTCTACGGTAATAAAGGGTACTACTAGAAGTTCACCTATGTGGCATTCAAAAACCTGTTAAGTACAAAATGAACATGGCGGCAAGCGAAGTTGAAACATTTAAATAGACGTTTTTCACGATTTAACCTTCCAAACGCAGTGAAACTTGGTCAAGAAAATGTGTATACACATTGTAAAGCACTGACATCTAATTTAGTTCAATTGTTCACATAACCTCAAGATGGCGGCTGTGCGAAATTACGTTTCTATTTCTTGTACCCTAATCATGCGATAGAAGTCAACGTTTGAATAATGAACCTACGCCGTAATCTCTCTATATTTAAAAATGAAAGTTTGTGTGCTTTTTTCTGAATTTCCACGGAAACTTGAGTTATTAACGCGTTTCAGACTGGTTTAAGACGGTTGCGCACAAAAACAACATTTTTGTCTGTCTGTCTGTCTGTCTGTGTACAACTATGTACGCGCATCACTCGAGAACGGCCGAGTGGATCAGCGTAAAATTTGGTACAGATGTCCATCAGGGGCACGAAAGTAATCATTGATGTAACTCTTCTCCATACCTCTCATAAAAGAGGGCCAATCCCCTTAAAATGCATGCTGAAATGGGCGTAGAAAGACGAGAAAAAGCTCATTTTTAGCGTCTCAATGAGAGAAACAAAACTCGGGAGCCCTACGGGCCCCGAAAACCACATGTTAAGGTCCTAAAACCAAGAGTTTTTGTGATATTCCCAGAAAACTAATTTCATTTAATAAACACTATTGAAAGAATGCAAGCCGGTAACCATGGCAACACAATCTCAGGAGTCCATCTATTTCTGTAAGACGCAATGCCATTCCATTTATTACATTACTATGAACGTTCGCAAACGGCTATAAGGTTATCACGGAACTAACTTCAGCTGTAAAATTCATCAATATGTATAAGCTTATAGTGCGCTTAATGGGGTCAAGGGATACTCTTGAATTTTTTCACGCGATTTACACGTGCGGGTGTGGTACTGAAGGTCTATTATATCCCTATACGTATATTATTAAATTATTATCATTATGATTATTATTATATTATGGCGTACAAGGACGAGACAAAACTCATTTTCAGCCCCTCGGTGGCTCGGAGGCTACTACGTTTTAAGGCTCTAAACCACGTTTCTGAGATATTCCCAGAAAACTAATTTCATTTAATAAACTAATAAATAGATGACGAGTAGAGAAGAACACCAAATCAGGAGCTATATAGATATACTGAGAAAATCACAGATGTGGCCAGGAAGAGACGTCTGGCTTTCTACGGACATCTCTCAAGGATGAACCCAACGAGACTAACCAACCGGCTTCTCAACTACTGGGAGAATAGAAAGGGCGTAACACCATGGCTAACAGAAGTTAACAAGGACATCCAAGTACTGAAGATAATGGAAGGTGATATTAGAAGCCGATCACATCTCAGAAAGATACTTAAACAGAAGATTTTTTAGGACAGACCACCCATTAAGAAAACCGGCATCATCTGGACAAAAGAGAGAAAGGAGAAACATAGCCAGAGAATATTGGGCAAACATCAAGTCCCTCTCCAAGTTGAAAAGTTCAACGTCGTGGTCCTTATCTGGCCCATCTGAAAGGAGAAGAACAAAAAGAAACTAATGAAGTAATGCAAGCCGGTAACCATGACAACAGTATCTCAAGAGGTGACATCCAACTTTCCATCTATTTCTGTTAGAAGCAATGCCACTCAATTTATTACATTTCTGCGAAAGTTTGCAAATGGCTATAAGGTTATCATGGAATCAAACATAGACAGTAAAATTCAACAATGCGATTAAGGGGGTCAAGGGGTACCCTAGAATGTTTAAACGCGACTTACACGTGCGGTATGTTGTACAGAAGGTCTATTTTATCTCCACGCAGCAACATTATTATCAAAAATTCCTGAATTGACTACCCGGTAGTGATTTCTGCAGCTTTTGGGAATTTGGGCCATTGGAGGCTACAAATCCTGAATTTGCATACACCACAAACCTTTATAAATTATTAAAGGGGTCTTTTGGGGATAGGGACTTTCCACAATGGTGAGGGTCCGTGTTTATTTGACATATATTGCGTTTCGTCAATATGGTTTTCAATAATTTTTTCACGTCAGGAAGTACACGTTAGGTGAATTTAGTTTGAAAGCACATTTTAACTAATCATATTTTTGTCGACAAACGGGCTCATCGTAAAGTTGATTTTGTTTGACACTGTGTGGTTGATATATCTTTATGTTTATGTACGCCTATAACTCGTGTTCATGTGCTTGGAGCATCGTAAAATTAGGTATTTTAACCATGAGTCAATTCACCAATAATTTATAAAACACTTCACCGTACTTCTCATAGAAGTGTGGGTATAGGGAAAAACTTTTCAAAATACATGCAAAAATAGGCGAAAAATAAAAATGATCCTAGAAAGACGACCAAAGCATATGTTGCGCTTCTCAATGTGTGACACAAAACTAGGGAGTCTATAAAGGGTCTCAGAAAACTGAATTTTAAGGCCCTTAAATTAACAGTGTCTGTGATATACCAAGAAAACTAACTTCGTTCTGATAAACATATGAATGAATGGCAAGCCCCTAACCATTGCAACAGTAGCTCAATTGATAACGTCTGGTTATTAATACCGAAGACCGTTCGAAGAGCGGGTACTTCTGCAAGTCGTGATATAATAGTACATAACTCTATGGCCTACATATATAACAAGTAGTTCCGTGAAGAATTATACAGCCTATTTTCATACATCCTACTTATACTAATTGCCACTATCAACATACAAAATTTCAGTTTGATTCCTGTAATAGATTCGTAGATATTGAGAATCGACTAAATATTTCGGATGGTCGCCATGTTGGATTTTATATATGTAGGTCCTAGAGTTATAAACTGTTACAAGAAGATTATTGTGTACGTGTAGCATTCAAATTTCAATCGCATGATTAGGACACAAGAAATAACAAGGAGATTTTAAAATTTCGCACAGCTGCCATTTTGTGGTTAAGGAAACAATTGAAATAAATTAGATGCCAGTGGATTAACATTCGTATAAGGATTTACTGTACCAAGTTTCACTGCACTCGGATGGATAAATTGCGAGAAACGTCCATGTGAATATATATGCTTCGCGTCGCCGCCATGTTGGATTTGTGATCACCAGGTTATTTAAAGTCCTATAGGTGAATTTAGGTTCACCCCTAAGAACATTAAAACATTCAGTTTGATTGCTATAATAGATTCGTAGATATTCAGAGCCGTCTAAATAATTCGGATGGTCGCCACCTTGGATTGTTAAATGCATAGGCCATAGAGTCATGTACCATTAAAGGAAAATTATTGCGTAGGTTCATTATTCAAACTTTCACTTCGATCGCATGATTACGACACAAGAAATAAAAACTAAATTTTAAAATTCGCACAGCCGCCATCTTGAGGTTATGTAAACAATTGAACTAAATTAGATACCAGTGCATTACAATGTCTATAGATACTTCCTGTACCACATTTCACTGCGTTCAGTGAGTTAAATCACGAGAAAAGTATATTAAAATATTTCAAATTCGCTTGGCCGCCATGTTCGTTTTGTACTTTACAGGTTTATGAAAGTTACATAGATAAACTTGTATCAGTACCCTTCATCACCGTACAAAATTTCAGGGTGATATCTGTAATAGTTTCGGAGATATAGAATGTCAGTGAAATATTTCGCACAGCCGCCATGTTGGATTGGTGAGACGTAACAAAATTTGAAGGTCACGGTCAAGGTCGCCCGGAATAGTGCTATGAACTTACCGAGTTTCATTGAAATAGCTCCAGCCGTTTAAAAGTTATTAGGGACACACACACACACACGCACGCACACACACACGGACAAAAGGTGATCTCATAAGCCTATTTTTTTTTTTTTCAAAATTGAAAATAGGCTAAAAATCCAACATGGTGACCATCTGAAATATTTAGACGGTTCTCAATATATACGAAACTATTACAGCAATCAAAATGAAATTTTAAATGTTGATAGAGGTAATTAACATAAGTAGGAAATATGAAAATAGGCTATTTAGTTCTTCACGGAACTACTTGTTGTTGTTGTCGTCTCATTCAGGGGGCTTAGACATCGTGCTCATTTGTGTTATTGTGGTGTCTGTTGTAGTGTGTATTTGTAATTCATGTGGGGATTGGGAAGGATTCGACCGTGGCCTTAAATTAGGAATCATCCCTGTTTTTGCCTGGAGTAGAAGTGGGAAAACCACGGAAAACCTCTTTCAGGATGGCTGAGGTGGTATTCGAACCCACCTATTCTCAGTTCTGCCTCAAGTAGCTGAGTGGACCCCGTTCTAGCTCTCAGGTCGAAATTTAGGTTATCTGCAGACCCTGAAATAGAATCCCTATTCTCGGGGGGTGACAGTCAATAACACCTCGAGGCAATTTGAACCTTTAGACCGGAGGTATAAAGGTACAACAAACAAAAGAACCCTCGGCTAGTTCGATTCGCGCAGCTCACTTCGTCTCAACCCGATCTTCCCCGACAATACGGGATCAAGGACAAGACTTATGTGCGCGGCTAGCTGTCAAGCTGCCGTTATCACATAGGCTATCGTATCTTACCTTTCTCGAAGTCATCTATTTCGATCCTTTTCTTATGGACTGTTTATTTTCCATCAGGTGTAGAAAACTGCAGACGACCCAAGGCCATAGACGTCTTCCCTTCCGCTATTATACGCTTCACGAGTGACTTTGAAACACCCGTTGCTTCACTTGTAGAAGGCACAACATTATACTTGAGTTTATGAACGGTTTTCTGTTCTCGTAGGTGAGCAGTTACATTATAGACTATTTCTCTAGCTTGTCCCCTTAATGGTCGTCCAGACTTGCATTTCTTTATTGTAGTACTATAATCCCTTGTGGTGTAGCGTGTACTTTATTGGTAAATGTGTTTATGTATATAGTGTTGTGTACCATGCTATTCTAGTAACAGTATCATTTGAGTTTCGTTATGGCTTCTACTTCGAAGTATGGTAGCAAATTGGCAACGAAGCTCTTGTCAACGGGTTTCCACAGTGTGCTTGGTACGGCGGCCAGACAGCATGAGATCCCCTCCTACGCTCCTCAATGACGTCGCACAACCACTCGGACTGAATGCGCGGGGAAGTGAGCTTTGCGCAGGTTCTTTTGATCGTTGCAGGTTTATAGTAGACAATTTGTTTCCGATGCCCCACAGTGTGTCGAATCCCAATTCTAGGTGGAAAGAATTAATAACTTCGTTAATGGTGCTGGGATTCTATTAAATGTTGGCAATATACTGTTTTCGAGGTCGCTGAATTAATTTCTGGCATCGTCTAAAGTGTACGATCTTCGGGGGCAAATATATAGGGGTGATGGGTAAGGTGAGGTGTAAAAAATGACCGAAAGAAACACAAGAATCATCCATTTTGGTAGTAAAAATCACTATTTGGATGAGTATATGATAGTTTATGACAGTGGTCAACATACTATTTAGAAATGGATAAAATATGAATAACAATGAGACTTTCAGTCAAGTATTCTTGTTACACCTTATTTGAGGGAATAGACGAAGTCACTGTATGTAAAGTCATCCAGATTAAAAACGTATATTAAATTGTTATTAAACATAGAACAACGAAATATGCACAAAAAATAACATTTATTTTCTAAAAATAAAAAAATATTCGTCAAAATCATACAAACAATTTCTTTATAACAAAATGTCATTTTACAGTCCTCTTAATGACGTAGTTTAAGTAAAGCAATATTATTTCTCTAGAATAGCATGGAAATAAAGACGACATATATTGAATATTAGGCCTATTTCTCCTATTGCAAATAAAAAGAAAACGTCCATTCGTCAAGTAATGTTCTCATTAATCTCACTCCCCTTAATAATGTAACGATTCGATCCCATAGCGGTTATATTTAAAGGGTTATTCATTTATAATTATCATATTTATTATTCTTATTAATTAGTACATCAATGAGATGATTTTATATCAGATAATTGTAAGCGGTTTTTATTATTATATTCAATTAGATTTTTTATTAACATTTATTTGTAAAGAGACGAAGTATGATATATTGCAACAAGATTGGCGATATGGACTAACCCAATGCGTCACAAACTGAACGACGTAGTAATAATTTCACCACGGCAAACTGCGTCATTTTCCTGAGATGCTAAGAAACCCACTATGGTGTAACCAACACGCCATTTTCTACGGTACATACGCGTCAAAGCTGCAAGTTATGAGTCAAGAATGGAGAAGGCTAATAAGAGAGGGAAGCTGTGACACCACGTGACAAGGAAGTCATTAGTACCTGCACCCTGGAGAAGACAAGCATTGATCTACAGCTCTCAATGAAGGGAGGAAGCAATAACCTGGCTTCCTGGTATAGCATCGAACTGAGCATACAGAGTCGAAACTGAACGATGTCCTGCCGATTATACTAGTACATAAAGGGTTATATCCCTGATCAAGAGTCTTTCTACAGATGGCAACGTATTTAATGAGGATATTTCATAGTAATTGAGATATCACATCATTTTTTAAACATATGCGACGTAACATCGAGATCATCGATCATTTCTTAAATATGACGAATCTTCGACTGGGTGAGCAAACAATTCAATAAAACTATCGTCTCTATTATAATTTAACTTCAATTAACTTTCAATTCATTTTAAATGTTCATTTTCTTTTAAATAATTAAACCGCAGTTGGTAAATTAAATTCTTTTTTGTAACTATTAATATTTTGTTTTTGCATATAATAAATTCATTTTCTTTAACTTCATGACTGTAACTTTTCTTGTAGTTAGCACATACTATAGGCAAAATCAATCATACGCCTTAAATAAGTACTGAATGGTTAGTCAACTCAGTTACACTACGGCCCGGGTAAGTGGTCTCGAACTCTACTGCTTATAGCCGAGGTTAATTCACAAATTTCGATTCACTGTCTTAAATAGGAATCTGGCGCTCAACAACAACTTATTATATTATACTATCGCAGGTAAGGTCACACCACAGTGTATATTATTTATTCTTATTATGTTTGTTTTTATTGAACCACAATAGTTAACACCACGTTTAAAGGACTTATTAAAAATGTTACATTTGGCGCCACAAAGTAGGACACGAAAACCATTCGGTATTTAGGAGAAGAGTGTATAATTTCAGTGCAAATTGTCAGTGCTTTTGGGGGACAGTGAAGTGAAGTGAAATTTTGGAAGGGCAATTGTTATACGGTGTACTTCGAGATGTCGGAAGAGGAACAGAGGCAGTTGAGAAGTAGGAATAAAGTCGAGAAAGTTAATTATAAGGAGGTTGATAGCAGTAGCGATGTTGAAAGCGTAGAGAATAATACCAAGATGTCGGAGGTAAATCTTGAGAGTAATCCTGAAAATAATCCTGAGGTTAACCCTGACACTAATTCAGAGGAAAATCTCGAGACGAATACAGAGATACATCCTGAGACTAGTGGGAGTAAGGAAAAAGAAAAGTCTATAGATATTCCTGACGATAAATTCAATTTACTCATGAGGATGTTGCAGAATATGGATGGGCGAAATCAGGAGAGTAAGAAAGATAATCAGGAAAGTAGAAAGGAATTCAATGATAAATTTGAGAAATTAGATAAAGATATGAATAAAAATAGTGAAGAGAATAAAAGAAGTTATTTGGAATTCAATGATAAATTTGAGAAATTAGATAAAGATATGGGTAGGCTAAATCAAAATATGGAAGAGAGTAAGAAAGATAATTTGGAAAGTAGGAAGGAATTGAGTAGAGATTTAGGTGAGAAATTAGATAAGAGTAATCAAGAGATGAGAGAGGATATGAGTAAAATAAATCAGAAGCTGGAAGAGAATAATGTAAAACTAGATATTGTGGAAACGATGAATAGAGAATTAAGTATGAAGTATGATATGCTACAGGAGAGTATTCAGGGGGTGAAACAGGAAATCAGAGGTGAAATTAAGGAGGAGGTAGAGATGAAGGCTAAAGATATTATTAAGACAGTAGATAAGAAATTAGAAGCAGCAGAAAGTAGGATTCAGGAAAGAATAGTAACTGTGATTGAAGAGAAAATAGCCACTCAAGGTGAAAGTTTTAGCAAATTGGTAGAAGCGGAAACTACGCAGGTGAGGGTAGATTTAGGGGAAACTGCAGTAGAATCAGTAAAGACAGCCTGTAAGGAGACTATAATTGAAAGTAGAATGGAGTCAGACGAGATTTTAGGTGAAAGCAAATTGGAATTAGGGGAGATTGTAGGTGAAAGCAGATTGGAGTCAGAAGAGATAAAAGGAGAAAGCAGATTAGAGTCAGTGGAGATGATAGATGAAAGCAGGATAGCTGTAGAAGAAACTATAGAACGTAGTGAAAAAGAAGAGAAGATGAAAGAAAAGATAGGGATAGAAGTAGGTAAGATAAAGAAAGTACTAAGCACCCAAGAGATTAAGATGCAGACAATCATAGATAAATTAGATAGACAAACTAGGGAAGAATTTAGTCCTGAGATAGAGGAAGTTAATATGAAATTATTAGAGGCAGAGAAGCGTGCGTTAAGTCATAGTCAGAAGAACATAATTAGTAAACAGGTTAAGAGGAGGAGAGAGATAGATAAGAGCAGAAGCAATAGTCCACGGGTAAAGAGAACATTAAGTGATAGTAATGGAGAAGTGAAGGGAAGACATGTAGGTAGATATTTAGGAAGTAAAATGAAAGAGAAGAGAATTAAGTTGTTAGAGGAAAAGGAAATAAGGATGAAAGAGAGAAAGAAAGCATATGATGTGCAGTGGCGTACTGAAGTAGCTAGACTTGGGGAAGTGAGAGGGGGAAATTCAAAGTACTGTGTTACTATGGATGAATATAGTACAAAGAAAGTAGAAATTAATGTTATAAGGATGGAGGAAAGTGGAATTCTAGTTAAAGATAGAATTGAAGATGAATGTGGTAAGAACTGTGAAATGCCAGAGAACGTAGTTATGTAAATTTATATTAACGATAGTTACTCTTCCGTATGACTTAAATATGAAGTAATAAAATTTTATATGATTTAAAAGAGGTAGATAAGAAACCTGCTGTGTGTAATTTTAATTCAGTCGTGAAGTTAGGATGGTTAGGGGCGCGTAGTGCCTACGCTTATTGATTTAGATTGACTAAAATCATTTAATTTGGAAGACAGAGGTTGTCGTGCTAGTGAGCAATTCAGGTAAGTTGATTGTGGGTCCTTAAACTGCAGGTAAGTTATAAGAAGTAAGAATTAAATTAAAAAAGTAGGAAGATTATTACAAAGTTAAGTACCGGTAATCGAAAGAAAGTAATAATTATTATGGCAACCATAATTATGAATATAATGGTAATGAAGATTCAATTCTAAAATGAGAGAAGATAAGATGATTCAGTGGTAATAAAATTAATTAGTTGAAGAAGTAATGATTTAATAAAGAAGTTTCATTTTGAGGACAGCGAGGTTATCAGTGGATATATTTTGAGAAATTTATAAGTGGTTTAGAATTGTTAATGGTAATGCGTTGTATGAATTAACCAACATCGGGTTGAAATGAGGAAGTAGTAACTAATTAGGACATCTGATACTTGTTGACAGATATGTGTGTGTGTATGTGTGTATTTTCACGTAAATGGACGTGAGTTTGAAGAAGTAGGCCAACGAAGGTAATGCCGTTGAGCAATGTGGTTTTAAGTTTTGGTAAGATGCCAAATGAAGTTGTTTTTTGAGGAAGTTTTTGGTAAGATGCCAAAAGAAGTAGATTGGAGGAAGTTTTTGGAGGATGAAGTAGGTCAGCGAGGTATATTCCGTTGAGCAATGAGTTTTTTATGGTGTCTACGGGACTACGTGAAGTTAATGTTGGGAGTTTTTTTTAAGTATATATGGATGCATGCACACAAGGTAATAAGAGATTACAAAGGTAATATGGTCCAAGTTTGAGTTACAGTTACGCAGGTTTTAAAGATATTACAAGGCTTGTTATCGAGCTAAACCACTTTTAGTAAAAAGTTACTAACGAATCAATTATGTGGTAGATTGTTGTCCTACACACAGGTTAAAGTAAAGATAATAGTAATAATTATATGGTTGGCATAATATTTTCTAGAAGTGAAAGGAATTTGTTATAATTCGATGTTTTGAGGAGTTTAAAGATAAATCATTTTTTTAGTAGACGAGAAATTAAAGTTTTATTTATGTCACACGGAGTTAGTAAAGAGAAGTTTATATTTTTGAAGACAAGAATAAGTTAGTAAGATAAGTGTATACCTAAGGGGTAATAATGAAGTTTCAATTAAAGGCAGGTGTAATTTACGCGTTTAATTTGATAGAGAAGAAAGTATCTGAACTGTGTTATAACTCAGGACTTGCTTTATGAAGTGATTTTGGGAGAATATTTGCCAATTAGGAGTGTCGGTGTTATTGACTATCAACTGGAACACTGTGATTATTTTAGGAAGACAATAGTTAGGAAAACAAAGTGTGATGTTATTATTCCAAGGAATTAGTCGAAGCATGTAAGATTTTTTAGCTGAAATTTAGTGTGTTATTGGTCAGTAAGAGGTGACCTGTAACAGTAAGAAGATGTGGGATTATACCACGAATAGGGGAGGTTTTTTTGTATGTGACGTGTGATGTCACGATGAGTTTTGAGAGATTCTGGTGTAGTAGGAATAAGCTATACTCCAGGCGGTCAGAACAAGTAGGAAGTTATGTCTGTTGGACTTAATTAAGAGTTTTAAGAGAAAACTAAGTTGTTTTTTTAGGTATTCAGCAAGAAGTCAAATCATGAATAGACTAAATTTAAAGTATAAGAGCATTAATATTTTGTGGAACGAAATATTTATTCCGAGGAGTTTGTCATGAGTTTTTGTGAAATAGTTTAGTGATATACGTAATTCAGGTATTGAGTAGTATTTTGTCCTCGTCTTAATCATTTTGTTATGGTAAGTAAAGAATGACAATACAGTAAAGTTATATCTTAACGCTAAGTTAAATTTTATAAAGTGAACGAGAAGTTAGATTTTATGTTTATTTGTGATTTTGAAAATTCAAGTTATTGTTTTCGAGAAGTAGTAAAGAGGAATCATGGTTTTATGAGAAGTTGAGAAGTCGTGGAGACTTAGGAAGTATTAATTTGAAAGGAGGCGGCCGTGGCCTAAGAAAGAATTAAGCCACGAAGGCAGGTGAGTAGTAACTTGGATATTTATGTGAACTGTTTAATAACTGCTTTAAGGTATTTCGATGTCATTATGTATTTGGGGAAATATTTACATGTATGACATATGCACTGAAATTGGAATTGCCTTAGGTATCTTGCTAAGTTATTTTTTTCTTCAATTATTGAAATTTTACTGCATTTGAGTAATCCCTTTATAGAGACGAAAGGGATATTATGTTGATTGTATCACCACATCGCGTGCAGTGATATGCGTGTGCAACGAAGTAATTACTTCGAAGAATGTAAAGTGAAGGGCATTATATGTATATTTTTTTACAGTATATATATATATATATATATATATATATATATATATAAAGATGAATGAACATTATGAACATTTGGAAGAATGAGATGAATGAAAGTTAAAATATGAATTTTTTGTGAAGAATACATTTATATAATTTTTTTTACAATATATATAAAGAAGAATGAACATTATGAACATTTGTAAGAATGAGAAATGATAGTACAAATATGTAAAGTGAAAAGAGTATGTTCTTGTATATTTTTGTGTCTTGATGAAGAGTATATTGTATGTTGTCTTTTTGGGGGTTATGATATTTATATTTATAGTTTTTTTTATGTTGGATGTGGTAAGAGAAATAATGTGAAATGTCATTTAAATTATTTATCTTAGGGGCGATTGTAACGATTCGATCCCATAGCGGTTATATTTAAAGGGTTATTCATTTATAATTATCATATTTATTATTCTTATTAATTAGTACATCAATGAGATGATTTTATATCAGATAATTGTAAGCGGTTTTTATTATTATATTCAATTAGATTTTTTATTAACATTTATTTGTAAAGAGACGAAGTATGATATATTGCAACAAGATTGGCGATATGGACTAACCCAATGCGTCACAAACTGAACAACGTAGTAATAATTTCACCACGGCAAACTGCGTCATTTTCCTGAGATGCTAAGAAACCCACTATGGTGTAACCAACACGCCATTTTCTACGGTACATACGCGTCAAAGCTGCAAGTTATGAGTCAAGAATGGAGAAGGCTAATAAGAGAGGGAAGCTGTGACACCACGTGACAAGGAAGTCATTAGTACCTGCACCCTGGAGAAGACAAGCATTGATCTACAGCTCTCAATGAAGGGAGGAAGCAATAACCTGGCTTCCTGGTATAGCATCGAACTGAGCATACAGAGTCGAAACTGAACGATGTCCTGCCGATTATACTAGTACATAAAGGGTTATATCCCTGATCAAGAGTCTTTCTACAGATGGCAACGTATTTAATGAGGATATTTCATAGTAATTGAGATATCACATCATTTTTTAAACATATGCGACGTAACATCGAGATCATCGATCATTTCTTAAATATGACGAATCTTCGACTGGGTGAGCAAACAATTCAATAAAACTATCGTCTCTATTATAATTTAACTTCAATTAACTTTCAATTCATTTTAAATGTTCATTTTCTTTTAAATAATTAAACCGCAGTTGGTAAATTAAATTCTTTTTTGTAACTATTAATATTTTGTTTTTGCATATAATAAATTCATTTTCTTTAACTTCATGACTGTAACTTTTCTTGTAGTTAGCACATACTATAGGCAAAATCAATCATACTCCTTAAATAAGTACTGAATGGTTAGTCAACTCAGTTACACTACGGCCCGGGTAAGTGGTCTCGAACTCTACTGCTGATAGCCGAGGTTAATTCACAAATTTCGATTCACTGTCTTAAATAGGAATCTGGCGCTCAACAACAACTTATTATATTATACTATCGCAGGTAAGGTCACACCACAGTGTATATTATTTATTCTTATTATGTTTGTTTTTATTGAACCACAATAGTTAACACCACGTTTAAAGGACTTATTAAAAATGTTACAATAATAACAAAATGTCTAATGTTCATTCGTCACCTGATTCTTCTGCAGAGTCCAGAGCATAGTAGTCATTGCTATACTGGTCTTCATCATTTGATGTCAAAGCTCCTTTGGGGTCATCAAGTAACTCAATAGCTTCCATAGGTAGATTAGCTATGTACGTGGCATTGTTCTTACCTCACTCTCCCGTTTTTTTATATTATGGGATATCAACTTAATTTTGTTTCTTAGCTCCTGAACCTCAGTATTAGTAAGAGTTGTAGGATAAAATTTATTCAAAACATATTGAAATATGACGTCAGTACGCCCCTATTTAGGACACGACCGCCACGCGTTGAAATATTCTTCTCGCGGTAATGCCCACATAGTCACCGAAAATAAGAAAATAAACCATTATGCACATTCGTGCGCAACCAAACCACTACAGATAGTGAATGTACATTAAATTTCCTATCGAATGACGTTTAAAGTAAAGAGGCACATTGAGGCACTCATAAAGTAAATAATTTATTCAGTGCAGAAAGCTTGTATCACGCATAAAAGTGCGAACACATACCTCTTTTCACTATTCCATGAGCCGCAGAAGACAACACCTCGTCGAACTCACTAGAATCACAAAGGTCGGTTTACTCCGATACCTCCTATCAAATGATCTGATAACTGCCAGGAAGACGTTTCAGCACCTATAACCTCCCTCCTACGCACCAGAGAGCGGAAAGGAAGACCGAAGTTCACCATCTGGTTTGCTCACTTTCGAATGAGCCAGTTTTCGCTTTCATTTGCGACAGTGAATTTTTTCCACCTAGATATGGGAA
Organism: Meconema thalassinum; assembly: GCA_946902985.2. Taxonomy (NCBI): domain Eukaryota; kingdom Metazoa; phylum Arthropoda; class Insecta; order Orthoptera; family Tettigoniidae; genus Meconema; species Meconema thalassinum. The sequence goes on from OX336390.1 coordinate 92,134,060, forward strand.
TCGACACACTGTGTGCCCCTACCCTACGGTCTGGGCTCGTTAAATCATGCACCACGGTCGCGCGGCAGCTGTGGCAAGTCCGGAGATCGCGACGCAGGTTCGAATCTTGGCGCTGACCATGGCTATCCTGAGGATGCGTTATCCACACTCCCCCCAGTCATATACCGGGTTAGTAGCTTACATGAAGTCTCGGGGTACCTGCCTCATCACTGTCCCTACTTTGTTATATTTCTCAAAATTTCTCACACGAATCACATTTTGACTGATTTGAATGAAATATTCCAAACACGTTGTTCAGAAAGAAACTACTGTATAAACAAAGTTGCTGTGTAAAAATTCAAATTTCAATGTTCTTTAGCGGCCTTGGTGGCGTAGTTGTTAGCATGCCGAGCTTCTGTGCCCAAGGTCGCGGGTTCAAATCCGACCGAAGTTGGATATTTTAAGAGCGTTAAAATCCCTCAGTATGCCTTCCTTTGGAGGAGAAGTAAAGCCGGCGGTCCTATGTTATAGATGTATGGCGTGATAAAGACCCTTCCACTATTTACACTTATGTGTAGCTAAATTATAGGTTATATTTGACTAACGCTAAAAGTGTCCGTGGCTTAGGCGGCAGCACGCCGGCCTCTCACCGCTGGGTCCGTGGTTCAAATCCCGGTCACTCCATGTGAGATTTGTGCTGGAGAAAGCGGAGGCAGACAGGTTTTTCTCCGGGTACTCCGGTTTTCCCTGTCACAATTTAATTCCAGCAACACTCTCCACTATAATTTCATTTCATCTGTCATTCATATAATCATTGCCCCAGGGGAGTGCGAAAGGCTTCGGCAACCGGCACAGTTTATGTCCTCGCCGCTAGATGGGGGCTTCATTCATTCCAATCTCTGACCCGGTCGGTCGACTGGAAGCAGGCTGTGGATTTTCATTTCATTTCACTAACGCTCTTAGGTTCCAACGTTCGTCGCCAGAAGCCGACTGCGGTGGCATCTAGTAACAAAGTTCAGAACTAGTTGGTCGTTGACGGTGGCGTTTTGTAGCAAATGTTGGAACTATTTGAAAATCGAATGTCTGCAATCCTTACTTGAATTAAAAACAGATAACACACACACTATTACAGCCATCACAATTAACACCGGTTATCAAACAGATTCTACACACACCCAAAGTACACGGGGCTACATGACCGCGTTGTCTCAGCCCCTAAACTGAGGAACCAACCATCAATGTTCTTTAGGAAGAATTAAATATTTTGCAAGAAAATTCCAAAAATATATCATGTTTATTTTTACTTTTTTAAGAAATCAATTACAGCTATAATATATCTGTACAATTGTTAGCATGTCTGAGGATATTTAACATCAAATAATATTATATATTGCAATGCTAATGGGTGTATAGATCTCTCACTTTCTTCGTTAACGAGCGGCTCGGTAGATATGTTTACATTCCATGACTGTGGGGATCCAAGGCTTCCCCAGCTCGATGCACAGTGTTGTCAACTCTCCACCGTAGCCACTGAGAACAAGCAGCGAGACTGGGCAGAACTACGTACAGCTGTGCAACACTGGACACTTGATATGCGAGCAGGCTGCCAGGACCAGATTCTGAAGTCCACATTAGAGACCTGCGCGGATAAACACAATGTTATCCGCTTCCGGCCCGCATCTGCACGACTTTTATCCGCATCCGCACGTTTGTTAACCGAATCTAGTGGTATTGCAATAAGATTTTTAATTAAAGCAACACATTTAGACACTTGTGGAGAAAGTCGGCTATATATCTGATGTGCTATGTTTAATATGAATGGTATACAACCAGAATTGAAACCCTTTTCAGTTCGGAGTGTTAATTATGCTTAATGCCATGATTTGAATGAGATTGGCTCAAATCATCATCTTACACTCGACAAGAATAAAGAAGTTCCGTGACGAACTAAAAATCCTACTTTTCTAAAAATTTAAGATTCATGCCAATGACTAATCTATATGGACCTATCTAGAATAATGACGAAATTAAGTTGGTAATATCGAAATTTCTAATTAGTTCGAAATATACCTGGCATAATGTAGCCTAATAGCGCACTACAGTTGGCAGCCCTGGTGACTGAATATATTCTTAGTTCCATCTGCTAAGCTACAGAATACAAAATTTGGTTGAAGTCCAATGGATAGCATGGACGTTACATGCAGTTAGACATTGGATCTATCAGCGCGCGTAAAATCATATTGGCAACAAGTGTTGAAATATTATGATCTCTTGTTGTGCCAATTTTGGATGAAATCCATTTGCTAGTATAGAAGTTACTGGTATTTTAAAATTGAAACTATCAGCAGGCTTAGAATCATGTTGGCAGCACTGACATATATTAGTTACTCCAAATTAATCTAGAATGTCAGGTACTATACGTGTGCAAAGTTTAGAGCTGTTGGCTAGCATACTTTCTGATATATTGATATTAGGGTAGAAAATATAAACAGCATTTATTAACAGTTGGCAGCCCTGATTGCTCTTAAGAATACGCATAGTCATAGCTGTTATGGTACACATAGCACATAAGAAATTTGGTTGAAACCCAATTGATAGTATAGAAGTTACATGTATTTAAAAATTGGTCCTATCAGCAGGCTTAGAATCATGTTGGTAGCACTGACATACATTAGTTGCTCCAAATTATTCTAGAATGTCAGGTACTATATGTGTGCCAAGTTTAAAGCTGTTTGCTCGCTTACTTTCTGATATATTGGTATTTGGATGAAAAATAGAGAGTGCATTTATTGACAGTTGGCAGCCCTGGTGGTTCTTAAGAATACGCCCAGTCATATCTGCTTATGTACACATAGTATATACGAAATATGGTTGAAATACAATTGATAGCGTAGGGGTTATATGCATCTAAATATTGGACCTATCAGCAGGCTTAGAATAATTTTGGCAACACTGTCATGTATGGCCTCCTAAAAATTAAACTGAAGTGTTATTATCAATATGTGTGCCAATTTTGGAATAGTTTCCATGTATACATTCCAAGATATCCAACATGGAGCTCAAATTTCAATTGCAATTTTTCAGCAGTTGGTAGCACATACATCATTTTCAAATACGGCATTGAGATATTCTGGTATAGATATCTTTACTCCTACTAATTTTGTTTCGATTGCTACAGCCGTTTAGGAGTTGATAGGGGGGGGGGACACACAGACAGACAGACAGACAGACAGAAGGACAGACAGACAGACATTTGTCCGGATCGATCTCATAAGTCTACTTTTTCCTCATTTTTGCAGAATGTGAAAAGTAGGCTAAAAAAACATAACGGAAAAATATGATATGTCAAACATCCGGGTCTTAGTAATGATAACAGATTTAGATTGTATTCTAAAAAGTATTCACAAATTTGCTTCAAACATTATCCGCAGCTTATCCGCTATCCGCACAGCCATGCAAACTATGTCCGCATCGCGAAAACTTTTGCGGATATCCGCGTACGCGCAGTGCTTTAGTCCACATGGATAGCTAAAGGAAGCATGCTATTGGTCAAGAACCGTCAGCTATTGGTCAGTAGTGAACAATGGTTATTGTCTGCGCGTGCTACTGCCTAACGCTTGGATTGATATTGAGTTAGACGAAGAGTGTTTGTGAATATAGAACAAGAAGTTCCGTGACGAACTAAAGAGCCTACTTTTCTTGAAATTTAAAATGCATGACAATGATTAATCTGTATGGATCTATCTAGAATAATGACGAAATTAAGTTGCTAATATCGAAATCTCTAATTAGTTCGAAATACTGTATACCTGGCATAATGTAGCCTAATAGAGAACTACAGTTGGCAGCCCTGGTGACTGAATATATTCTTAGTTCCATCTCTTAAGGTACAGAATACAAAATTTGGTTGATGTCCAATGGATAGCTTGGACGTTACATGCAATTTAACATTGGATCTAAGAGCGCGCGTAAAATCATGTTGGCAACAATGACATACATGTATTGATCAGACATAATCTGAAATAATATGATCTATTGTTGTGTCAATTTTGAATGAAATCCATTAGTTAGTATAGAAGTTACATGCATTTTAAAATTGGACCTATCAGCAGGCCTAGAATCATGCTGGCAGCACTGGCGTAGGCCTATATTAGTTACTCCAAATTAATCTAGAATGCCAGGTGCTATACGTGTGCAAAGTTTAGAGCTATTGGCTTGCATACTTTCTGTTATATTGATATTAGGCTAACAAAAATAGAGACGGCATTTATTAACATTTAGCAGCCCTGGTTACTCTTAAGAATACGCTCAGTCATATCTGTTTATGTACACATAGCATATACGAAATGTGGTTGAATTCCAATTCATAGTGTACAAGTTATATGCATTTAAAAATTGGACCTATCAGCAGGCTTATAATCATTTTGGCAACACTGCCATGCATGGCCTCCTGGAAATTAAACTGCAATATTATTATCTATATGTGTGCCAATTTTGAAATAGCTCCAATTCATACCTTCCAACATATCCAACATGGAGCTCAAATTTCAATTACGTTTTTTCAGCAGTTGGTAGCTCTGACATCATTTTCAAATATGGCCGTGAGATATTCAGATCTTTAATCCTACCAAATTTTGTTTCGATAGCTGCAGCCTGTTAGAAGTTGATAGGGGGGGACACACACACAGCCAGACAGACGGACAGAAGGACAGACAGACAGACAGACAGACAGAAGGACAGACAGATAGACATACACACATTTGCCCGATCTCATAAGTGTACATTTTCCTCGTTTTTGCAAAATGTGAAAAGTAGGCTAATAAATGTTAAGTGGACTGTAGGTAAATGTGGGTATTGACGAGGTGGAGTAGCAGGTGTAACCACTGGATTCTTGTGGAGTATTACACTACTAAAGAATATTTATAAGCTAACAAGCAGTGCCCGGCTTGCGTTTCAGTGCCAATCAATGAAAGTGTTGGCGTTGTAATTTTGTTTCTTGCTTTTGGATACACAATATTTTTTTTATTTCCGTTAACTGCCTCTAAACTATCGTAAAATGGATTAACTATTTTAGAAACATTCGTGGGAGCGTGTACAATAACTCACCAAAGTTTCATCGCTATCGGATGAATGGCATATGAACGCATACGAAATTTTGTTTAAACGATTCGTGCACTGTCACTCATTTGTTGAATCGACGCGTGCGCTACCTACTGTGAAATAGATTTACTAAGTTAGAACCCTTCATATAAGTGTACACAACTCATCAAAGTTTCATCGCAATCGGATGATTGGCATATGAACGCATACGGGATTATGTTTAAACGATTCGCGCGCCGTCACACATTTGTTGAATCTACTCGTACGCTACCTATTGTAAAATGGATTTACTAAGCCTGAAACCTTCCCTGGAGTGTACACAACAATTCACCAAAGTTTCATCGCAATCGGATGAATGGCGTATGAACGCATACGGGACTTTGTTGAAACGATTCGCACGCCGTCACTCATTTGTTGAATCTACTTGTACGCTACCTATTGTAAAATGCATGCACTAAGTCAGAAACCATCCCTGGAGTGTACGCAACATCTCGCCCAAGTTTCATCGCTATCGGTCGAATGGTATATGAACGCATACGGGACTTCGTTGAAACGCTTCGAGCGTCGTCGTACATTTGTTGAATCTACTTGTGCAATACCTATCGTAAAATGGATTTACTACGTCAGAAACTTTACGTTAAGTGTACACAACATCTCATTCATGTTTCATCGCTGTCGGACGAATGGTATATGAACGCATACGGGACTTTGTTGAATCACTGCGTGCGTCGTCGCTCACTTGTTGAATCTACTCGTGCGCTACCTATTGTAAAATGGATTTACTAAGTCAGAAACTTTATCTGAAGAGTACACAACATCACACCCATGTTTCATCGCTTTCGGACGAATGGTATACGCATACGGGACATTGTCGAAAACCTTCGCACGTCGTCACTCATTTGTTGAATCTACTCATGCGCCACCTATTGCAAAATGGATTCACTAACCCAGAAACCTTCCCTGGAGTGTACACAACATGTCACCCAAGTTTCATCGCTATCGGACGAATGGTATATGAATGCGACGGAACTTTGTTGAAACGCTTCGCGCGTCGTTGCTCATTTGTTGAATCTACTCGTGCGCTACCTGTTGTAAAATGGATTTACTAAGTCAAAATCTTTACCTGAAGTGTACACAACATCACACCCATGTTTCATCGCTATCGGACGAATGGTATACGCATACGGAACATTGTTGAAACGCTTCGCACGATGTCGCTCATTTGTTGAATCTACCCGTGCGCTACCTATTGCAAAATGGATTTACTAGCCCAGAAACCTTCCCTGGAGTGTACACAACATCTCACCCAAGTTTCATTGCTATCGGACGAATGGTATATCAACGCATACGGGACTTGGTTGAAACGCTTCGCACTTCGTCGCTCATTTGTTGAATCCACTCGTGCGCTACCTGCTGTAAAATGGATTTACTAAGTCAAAATCTTTACCTGAAGTGTACACAACATCACACCCATGTTTCATCGCTATCGGACGAATGGTATACGCATACGAAACATTGTTGAAACGCTTCGCACTTTGTCGCTCATTTGTTGAATCTACTCGTGCGCTACCTATTGCAAAATGGATTTAATAACCCAGAAACCTTCCTTGGAGTGTACACAACATCTCACACAAGTTTCATTGCTATTGGACGAATGGTATATGAACGCATACGGGACTTTGTTGAAACGCTTCGCACGTCGTCGCCCATTTGTTGAATCTACTCGTGCGCTACTTATTGTTAAAATGGATTTACTAACCCAGAAACCTTCCCTGGAGTGTACACAACATCTCACCCAAGTTTCATCGCAATGCGATGAATAGTATATGAACGCATGTGGGACTTTGTTGAAACGAATTGCACGCCATTTTGTTGAAGCTACTCGCGCGCTATCAATTGTAAATTGGATTCACTATGCCTATAACTTTCCCGGGAGTGTGCACAACAATTCACCAAAATTTGATCGCAATCGGACGAAGTGTATATGTACGCATCGCCAACACTCATTTGATTAAACTACTGCCGCGCTATCTATTGTAAATTGGATTATCTATGCCTGTAACTTTCCCGGGAGTGTGCACAACTATTCACCAAAATTTGATCGCAATCGGATGAATCGTATATGAACACATCGCCAACACTCATTTGTTTAAACTACTGCCGCACTATCTATTGTAGATTGGATTAACTATGCCTATAACCACCCCGGGAGTGTGCACAACAACTCACCAAAATTTTATCGCAATCGGACGAATTGTATATGAACGCATCACCAACACTCATTTGTTTAAGCTACTGCCGCACTATATATTGTAAATTGGATTAACTATGCCTATAACCATCCCGGGAGTGTGCACAACAACTCACCAAAATTTGATCGCAATCGGATGAATGGTTTATGAACGCATAAAAGACGAACAGATAAACATTCTTTTCTATAACACAAGCACGGCTCCCTCTCATTTGCGCACCCTTAAATGCCAGCTGACGTCGCCAGGATTCGATCCTGCAACCTTGCTCACTGCAGGTGTGAACATTACCACTGAGCCACGCAGTCAGTCCCTTATCAATAAGCCCAGCCTTCTGAGGATAACTAAAATATAACTTCTCGTGGTTTTTTCACTCCTGTTCCCAGCGATTGCCAGGTTGATGCCTGAATTGGGGCGCGGCTGACACCTTGCAACCTACCTTCACAATTGAATTTACACATTGTGCGAACACCACAGTGACACAGTTTGGCAGACAGTTTTTGTACACGAGGCTGATTTCCATGGTGTTGCAGTCCCCTAAGTAGAACGACAGCTTTATTTAAAACAAAGGTCACCACCACCTCAACAGCGGCTTCGGTGGCGTAGAGGGTAGAATGCTGAGCTTCTATGCCCAAGATCGCGGGTTCAATCCCGGCCGAAGTAGTCGGATTTTTAAGAGCGTTAAAAATCTCTCAGTATGCCTTCCTTCGGAGGGAAAGTAAAGCCGGCAGTCCCATGTCATAGATTTATGACATGTTAAAGAACCTTCAGGGGCAGATGACCTCGTAGTCCCTCCCCTTAAAACAACAATAACTAACTAACCTTCCACTAATTACACCTGTGTGAAGCTAAATTATATATAGGTTAAACATTCGACAGACGCTCTTAAGTTCCGACGTTCGTCGCCAGGAGCCGACTGCGGTGGCATCTGGTGATCAAGTTCTGAACTAGTAGTCGTTGACGGTGGCGTTTGGCGGCAAAAGTAGCAACTACCTGCCAAAAATGCAATTTCTGCAGTTCTCACTTGAATTGAAAACAGATAACACACACTAATACAGTCATCAAAATTAACACCGGTTATCAGACAGATTCTACACACACCCAAAGTACACGGGGCTACATGACCAAGTTGTCGCAGCCCCTAAACTGAGGAACCAACCAACCAACCACCTCAACTACAGCTTAGAAGCTAGGTTATCACAGTAGCTAACAATACTATGGATCCATTGATACCAAAATCTTGACATATAGTGCCATAATAAGAACGTATTGCTTGTCATGAACCTATCGTGGGCGTGGTAGCCTAATGGCTATGGTGTTCGACTCCTCAGCAGACAATGCAGGTTCGATCCCCAGTGGGTGGCATTTTTGATGTGTAACATCTTTCCGCTCGGTTGCTGGATAGTTTTGTGGGAGTGATTTTGAAAATTGGGGACGGAAGTGGATCGGAACGATCGAGCTGGCAGTGGTGGATCAAACGGAAGTATGCACTGCCCGCTCGATCGATCAAACGGAAGCGTACTAGCTAGCAGTGGTGGACAACGGAAATATGCACTGCCCGCTCGATCGAGCAAACGGAAGTGTACTAGCTGGCAGTGGTGGACAACGGAAGTATGCACTGCCCGCTCGATCGATCGAATGGAAGTGTGCCCTAGCTGGCAGTGGTGGATCGACGCACTGCAAACTCGATCGATCGATCGATTCAGCTGGCACTGGTAAGAGAAACAATCAGCGCGCGGTGTCGAAAATTGATACCATGACGCACTCTCGGCCATGTGGAATGTATATGACATACTGAACGGAAAACGCTCATGCGAATTCTGGTAACAAGTGATTTAAGCAAATGACATGGTACATGTTCGAAGTCTTCGTATCAGTATTTAAATGGTAAAATGCCTTAATATCAAACATTGTAAGTAGTCGGAATTGCATTGGCATAAGGCATTTTAAACTCAGTGTCACTCAGGAACATTATCGAAACAAGCAAAATATAAATGAAACTTAATTCCGTAATGCAGTATTATTGGAACGTGGAAATAAGTCACCATCTTGTGCACAATATTTGCGTAGTCGAAATAGCCGTGGGGTTATTGCGTAAGACTGTGAATTTAGAGATCTTGGGTTCTAATCCTGGGCGGGATAGATATTTTTCCTACCAGATTATCATTTTAAACGATATTTATCATATCAATATGACTCATTTTAACAGAATCCATATGAAATTACGTGTTGGTCCGTGAATCAAGAGGACCTGTTTATAAGGAATTTAAGGTTGTGAGCGGTGTCGCGTCTATTAATCTAGTTGATCCATATCGTATTCTTTATCTAGGCTAGTGCTGGTGGAAGCTACAATTCATCTAATAAAATGAGTTCCGTATTATAAACTACAATATCTGTAAAACACTCCCTTTTACAATATATTAGTATTTGTGCCAATAATACCATAAAATACCGGTGTATCAACAATTCCACGTGAGGTTTCTTCTATGTCAGATGTTACACATCATATGCGACCACTGTAAGGCTCGTAATTTTTTGAATCAATTAAGAATGATTGTAATCGATTTATTTCAGGTCAAAGAGAAGAATTGAACTTTTATTTTAGGAATGATAAAAGATAAGATATTTAATATGCCGAATGATCATACATGCTTTAATTCTATTAAAAAAGGAGGCACGATCCCTCACGAAACGTATAGGATTTCTTTTATTATTTTCACACGGCATAAACCCAAAAATAGCTTGTCACGGTGGGTGAGTGGTTATCGTGTTGATCTACCAACTCCAAGCTTGCAGGTTCGCTCCTGGCCATGGTAAGTGATTTTTTTGAAAGGTGACAAAAATCACGACACGCATGTCACACGTTGTTGGCATGTTAAAGAACCCATTTTAATTCAGTAGGCCGTGTTCATAATGGCAAAATTATTCTAGGGATCTTTCGCCAACACAAAAGTTCCGCCTTTCTTTACTAGAAAGCGCTATATTGTCAAGGAACAACAAAATTCAACATGCAAGCTGCCCTCTGGATGTCAAATAACAAAGCTTGCACCCGGCACCCAAAGCCATGCGATATTATTATTATTATTATTATTATTATTATTATTATATTTATTATCCCAAAAATATGAATAATATTAATAATGAGAAGCAAATACACCACCAATTCCAGGAAAAAGCGAAATTAAAAGCCGGCAAGAAGTGGTCTGATGAATGAAAGGAGTTTCACAGGCAGCGAATGCGTGAACACTGGGCTAAGCTCAAGGCCCAAAGACGAAAACAGTTGAAATGACGTGGTCCATAGCAGGCCTAAAAGAAAAGAAAGAAGAAGAATTAGAAGTAAATTGGTGTACATGTTAGTTGTCAAAATTTTAGGAAATCCTGTTCAGAGATATGGAATTTTAGTCAAAATTTAAGGAAATCCTGTTCAGAGATATGGAATTTTAAAAATTAAATACCAATGTTCCTTTAAATTGTTCAACCTTCTGGACATTTGGACCATGTGAAGGGACCCGAAATATGAGATCTTTAAAGAAAGGAAAAGTAATTGACCCGTCAACCTCATTAACCATCCGTGAGCTAAATCGCATTTCATGATGAATACGAATTGGCATTGCAATCAAGTTCAACAGCAAACATAGCGAAAGATCTATTCTGCTGATAATAACAGGCATTATAGTAATAGTTTGACTCCTAGAATAATATTTTTGGCATCACTCTTGTAAGAACTGACCTGCAGTGCTTGAAGTGGGTTGATAATAATTACCCTCAAAGACAGGCAGACAGGCTCAATATGGCCAGACATCACGTCAGTGAAATATTGCTGGCTGAACTTTAGGAATCTCCACCCTATATAACGAGGCGATGTTTTAACTCTCCAACCCACTTCAGAATAATTGAAAGTAGTAAACTAGGTCACTCTTCTTCCTCTATTTTAGTCTGCAATGACCGAATCTTCCTCAAATCCATACTTCTCTTTTTATTGTTGTTAACAATCCATTTTATGTGTTGGGACATGGACGTCATCAGCCCCGTATACTTGAATGTGTTATCATTATGGTGTTTGAAGCAATTTTTCAGTGTTGCCTTAGTAAACAAAAGTTTGGTGCTTTTCAGTCGGTCAACACGAATGTACCCAAATGAGATGGGTTATTCCCTAATCCTGAAAAAAAATTACATGAGATTAATAAATACACTTGGATAACCAGTTTCGATCGTCAAGCGATCATCATCAGATCCATTACACTTAGGCTATAAAATCTATGGTTGAACGCTTGGGTGAAAATATTTACAATTATTTAGTTGCAGTATTAGTATAGCCCGACCCAGCGGTTTCTGCCGCGACATGACCGGACAGGCGTGGCTTCAGAACAGTGGGAGGCTGACGGCTCGCGTCACGCGTCACCGAAACGAAATATCACGCGCACCGAGGGGTCAAGTTTGACCAATACGGTTTCTACATAAAAGTAAGATGAAAGGCAGCATTTTACTGAATATATAGAAACTTGAATCACAATTCTATGCCCAGTAGTTTACTTTTTATGTCATTTTAAAAATAATGAGCAAACTGCTTCGATACTAGCCGCTGCTGATTTGGGGAGCCAATGTAATGTTGCCAAGTCGTTGCACAATGACGAGTGGGTGAGCGAAGCTCTCGTCTACATTGCGTAGTATTATGTTATCACGGCCAAGTCCAAGCAGAGAATGAACGATGTAGCTACATCGGGACTCGGGAAGTCAGGACGTGTCACGTCTGCCAGAGGAGGTGTGAACGAATTGAAGTGCGTAACTGAGTCGCGACAGACATTCCTGGGTCGGGCTTTAATGCAACTCGTCAGTATATGTTAGTTGTAGTCTATGTGATGTTTTGGTGAGATACTGGAAGTGGTGATTGACCTCCGGAATTTGCTTCTTTGGAGTGAATATGTGGTTGTTGTAAATAGTCAATTCGGATTGTATTGTACAGGCTACTTATCTGGTTGAGTCTTGCGCGGTCCTGTTGAGAGCAGTTCACTTTGTCACTTATTGCACTCGACTGAATGGAAATTTCTGTGTGTGAGGGTCCGTTATCTCGCTGGGCTGTTCCCCCTCCCGCATTCCTAACTGCTGTGTGTTCCCCATCTCATTTGAGCACAATCGTGTTGACCGACTGAAAAGCACCAAACTTTTTTTTTACTTGAATATGTGTTGAATTTGTCTAATAACCTGTGTTTCTGTGGTGGCTGTAGTCAGGGTCAGGAGGGTCAGTACTTGAAATAAGGTAATATCCCGGCATTTGCCTGAAAAGGGAAACCCCTGAAAAAATGTTGCACTCAGGATTGTTGCTGTCAGCGCCAGGCTTCGAAAGTCCGATCTCCGGACTCTGCAACTCCTAATGACAGTCGTGGTGAGCGATTAAACACAAAAGTACAACAAAGTTAACAAAACGACCATAATTTGATTTGGTTGCAAAACAATGCGGAAAACACAGTAAAGTACAGTCGAATGTTCCACGTGTGTTAAAGATGGCGAAGAGTATGATCAGTGAATAATTTACTTTCTGAACTTCTTTCTTCAGGATTTTTTGATTATGTTTGCAACTGTTGTTAAGTTACGAGGGCTGTTTTTTAAGTAAGCGCCGTTTTTTTAAGCCCGTAGTTAGTGCGCACACCGCACCAAGCGTACACACTACCTCCCGGCATCCTTTGCGAACAAGCAGGCGTCAGTTGCAGCTGTGGAGCTACTTGTACGCTGAACTGTGCATCTTTACAATGTTCAAGATTATTGATTCGCCCGCCGCGTGTGAGGGACGATCTGTGATACGTTTTTTGAGTGCTAGAAACATGTCGGCTGCAGACATTCATCGTCAACTTTGTGAGGTGTATGGTGATAATGCAATGACGGAAGGTAGAGTGCGAAAATAGGTACGCGAGTTCAAAAAGTGGCCGTGAAAATGTTCATGACGATGAACGCTCAGGTCTGTGATGACAGATGACTTGGTGACTGCAATTGACACGAAAATTCACGAGGACCGAAGATTCATGATAACCACTCTATCAATGGATTGTCCTCAAGTGTGAATTCTTGGTTGTCAGTGCAGGCGGCAAACGTTTATGCATAGGGATTTCAGAACCTAGTTTCAAGGTATGACAAGTGCCTAAATAAACAAGGCAACTATGTAGAAAAATAGAGGAAGGTATGTAAAACCTAAAAATAAATGTGGTTTCAAAATAAAATGTTCGGTTGATTTAAAAAAACGGCCATTACTTAATAAACAGCCCTCGTATATTTTTGCCATTTTAGGTTCATTTAAGGTTCAAAATACAAGATATGTTGATTAAAGGATAAGGCCAATCACACAAACGGAATTTATTATGGTGGTCACAAAATATCCCCCCGTTGGTAGCCCTTGGTTTGAAAAAATAGCGTGGTATTGCTAGGGTTAATGCATACGGTAAGTAAATTTTCCTTCTGGTCTGTAAGCCCTTGTCACCTCCATCATTTCCTAGTAGCAGTTAACTGCGGCCTCCTCTGCTTCTACCCCTCTCATTTTGAGATTGTTCAACACTAAATCTAACCATCCCCTCCTAGCCTACCCTCAACAGCTGAGCTCGATAACCTCTTAGGTAATCTCTCCTCCTCTTTTCTCTTCACATCACCCCACCATCTGAGTTGGCTCATACAAATAGCATCATTTTCTTTGCACGTGTATACAGTGTGTTTCGAAAAAAAAGTGTCCGATATTGCAACAGGGGTTGGTATTGGTCAAAACGAGAAGAAATGTTCCTATAAACATACTGTATGTCCGGAAACAAATACCTATTGAGATATGCACCATTTTACCCGCATGAAGAAGGCGTTATGTTTGGTGGTTCAGGCGTCTTTCCGTTGAAGGTCTTTGCATAAGTCGGATGTTCAGTCATAGAATGCGGTTGTGCTGGCAGTGCAATGTGGTACCACCAGACTGTTGGTCCCGTGCTGTGTGGATGACGTAAACAGTGCGATGGAGTATTCCTCGAGAGAAAGGCAAACATGTTTTTTCAGCTATGGATTAGAAAATGGTAGTAGCATGGCCTCCCCGTTCTCTGGACCTTAATCCATTATGTTTCTGGCAATGGGGACATTTAAAGACATTGGTGTATTCCACACCCATCGACAATGTGCAGATGTTACAAGAGCGTGTGACCAATGAGAGTGCCCACATCCACGCTCAGCCAGCCGTGATTGGACGAGTTGGGGATTCCCTGCGAAGAAGAGCCAAAGTATGTGGTAACCATGTGGAGCATCTCTTGTACATTGCAGATGGTATCCGAGGACAGACCGGCTGAAATCATCACAGCTCCTGGTTGGTGGTGTGGATGGATCTGTTAAGCGTGTGTGACAGTCAAGTGTTCATTGAAAGTAGCTGGTAGGAAGACGTCCATTGTCTGAAGTGTACAAACACAACACGAGTAAAATGGCTCATATCTCAACAGGTATTTGTTTCCGGACATATGTTTACAGGAGCATTTCTTCTCGTTTTGACCAATCCCAGCTCCTGTTGAAATATCGGACACTTTTTTCGAAACACCCTGTATTTGTAATTTAGCCCGTGTCTCTTCATTACGAGTACCTTCCTGCCATTGCTCACAAAGAATTATTTGTGCTATCCTCATATCAGTTACCTCTAACTTAAGTGTAAGTGTAAGTCTTCTAATCTAGTGGCAACCAATGGTTTCGTCCTAACAGTCATCTAACCTGGTGGGAACCAATAGTTTCGTCCAGACAGTGGTCTAACCTAGTAGCGACCAATGGTTTTGTCCAGACAGTGTGTAGCAGCTTCGCTTGCCCCTAACTGTTGGGTGATAATTGTAACTGTTGACCTTTGCCTAAGCTATGTTGTTTTAATGGGCACCAAGACCTCAATGCAATGCTGAAATCTAAATTTGTATTTAACAACGTCTAGCTCTGGGAGAACACCTTCAAGAATCTATTCACTCAGATCGTGGTATGATTTGATCATTAACCCAACAAACAATTGAATCAGGAGAAGGAGTTGGTCTATATCTAAAGCTACCTACTGAAAGCAAAGATTGCATTGTAAAAGAAATGAATTTATTATATAAAACAAGTATAGCAAAATTAATAATAATAATAAGTTTAAAATTTAAATTGGAGCGTTGCGATTTTAATATTACCGATAGAAAATTACGTGAAAACGGAGTCTGATAAATTGATTTTACTCTTATTTCCAAGCTATGAAGTTACTGAAATATGAAATGTAAAACAAAGAAAAATGAGAGATTGCGTATTTCTGCGTCATTTGCGCTTACCACTGGAAATTGCTAAAGCATTTCCCTCGTACTGGATGATGCTGTGTGCTTCCCACAGTCTCCTGGACGTCGCCATCTTCTTCGTTATTTGATGATATTCTGGTAGATTAGATAATTCTATGGTCCGTACATCGGACCCAAACCGTACAACCACCACGGTTAAGTTTCACAAAGATAGTCGCTAACTCCACTGAACATCGGAGCGACACGCACTTGCAACCGTACTCGGCAAGTTCTACACAGATTCTTCTCGTTCCACGGCGCGTCGAACGATATATGCACACGTTGGCTCCCCACTCCGGAGCCGTCTTCCAGCTTACGTCGTCTCCACTGATTGGCTGCACCCCACGCGCTATACTCCCCTCCTCTGCCTCATTACACTCGGCGGTAAGGGGAAGTCGTATTCCGTTCCAACAATTCGCCTTTCCTTGACGATGCGACCCAAGCTTGCGTCATGTTTCCCGACAAGATTAAGCTTGTATTTGAATTTCCAGTGACTCATGTCTCTCATAATATACCCTAACTGACGAAAACTCCGTAAAATTCCGCAATCACATAATTTTCTATGATATTGTCGTTCGTAATAATTTGCTTGATAGCGTTTTCTAAGACATAGAAAACCTATCTGAATGCTAATAATTTTTATAAAATGCTCCGAAAATACCTTAATAATAATTATAATAAATTAATAATAATAATAAATTAACATGAAAAATTCTCTTGGCTGAACAATTTGCCGCGTAAATAAATATAGAATGGCTTCCTACTGACTTATGCCAGTTGCATAAAAACCCCTCGAAAAACACGTTACATATTCGCCTCGGATCATCGGATGATTTACCGTGACGACGGTCCATTATCCGATTATCCCAGACACGTTAATAATCCCCATCCAAAATACATATTACATAAATGAAATCACCCTAAATTACAGATATATACACTCATAATTTTTCTTCACGCACTTTGCGTCAAAGTTTGTTGTCCCTATGGATTGCACTATGCAACCAGTCCAATGTTTTACACATAGAATAGTGTTCCACGGATATATCCGCCTCTCAAATTCCTCTATGTTGGAGAAATAGACATAATTAATGTGTGAGCACTATGTATTTATGATGTCATATCACACGCATTGAAGGTGTTCTGATATATTTATATCACCATAGAACTTCCTAATTTCACTGGAGTTCCCTTCCTTATGGTGAAATTTAATCTCACTTATCACTGAGCACACGATCACACTATTGTGGCAGCGCCTCGTGACCATAATACATGATCTCTCTTTATAAAAGATGATTAAATTAATATTGACTTCTGAAAAAAAAAACAGTAAATGTGCATTAGATATAACACCAAATATTTCTGTGCCGTAATCGCCCTGTCTTGTTAAGTTCCCGTAGACCATATTCTACTTAATACTAGTTCTCAACACAGATCAATTCTTCTCACACAAATAATACCTTTGTACAAATTATCTTAAATTACACACTTACAAATCTTACATGGCGAGGCCGTAAACAGAAATCACGTGTGCTGATATGTATGAGTTTCATGAAGGACTGTCTCGCATTCTGATGGCCCATCTTTTGCCTCGTGGACGCCTTAAGCAAAAATACCATGTACAAGCGCTCACCCATCTCTTGGAGGCAAATGGGAATTCACCAGCGCTACCAAATTCTGGCCTTGGTGTATCGAGACATTTTAGTGCTCAAGAGCATCCGACAATCCCGTCATATTTCCCTGTACCTTAAAAACTCTCATTTACTTACATACTACCCCCCTGTGTGACTTCTGATACGCCTGCCTGGAAGACCAACTCCTCCCACGCACCAAATACCACACTTACTCATTTGATAGGCTGGCTCGCCAGCTAAACACACTCACTTTATGACACATATTTTCGTAGACTATGTATATTATACGTTCCGTATAATCTGTTTCCCTCACTATTCTCCAGCACATATGCTGTTTTCCCAATACGTTTGGAAACTATAAATGTTTCTGCGTCACCTGCTTCCAACCTTGCAAGTGGCTCCCTTAAATGAACGTCATCACGTTGCTCTACCTAGCATATTACTCAGTGTCTGTAACGATGCCCTGTTGCTACTGTCCACACATGCACATATTAAAATACCGTCCTCTGCTTTAACCACAGGATAATCCCTACATAAATTAGTGTCCCTCGATAGCATGTCTGCAAGAATGTTATCTTTACCTTTAATATATTATACTGTGAATTCGTATTCCTGCAGAGCAAGAATCCACCTACTAACTCTGTTAGAACTGAGTTTACAAGTTCTCATATACAGTAATGCATGGTGATCTGTGTGGATCTCAAATTTCCTCCCTACTAAATACATTCTAAATTTCCCTAAACTGAAAACAATACCTAAAAGCTCTAACTCAGTAATCGTGTATCTTTTCTCTGCTGCTGTCAGTCCTCGCGAGGCTAAAGATACAATGCACCGATTACCCTCATCATCTTTCTGACATAATACTCCAGCAATGCCTATATGTGAAGCATCTGTCATAACCACATATTCCTTATCTTTTAACGGATATTTCAGCACTACAGCTTTCTCAAAACCTTCCTTCAGCGCTCTAAAAGCCTGATCATGCTTGGACTCCCATCTCCACCGAGTCCCACTTTTAAGCAATTCCCTGAATGGTTCTACCAACCCTGAGTATTTAAGAACGAACCTCCTGAAAAAGTTGCAAATTCCCAGGTAAGTTTTTAACTGTTTAACATTCTGTGGCACCTCTGCGTTAAGTATCTTATTAACCCTACTTTCTTCTGGTGTTACACCTCTACTCGACACTCTATGACCTAAAAATGTCACTTCTGACTGACAGAATGACGACTTAGACAGCTTCAAAGTAAACCCTGCCTGATCTAACTTCTGAAAAACTATATCTAAATGACACAGATGCTCCTCAAAACTGCGTGAACTAATTACCATATCATCTATGTAAATGGTTACAAACTCTCCTGTGTCATCCCCTAATGCGATGTTTAAAGCCCTAATTAAAGCTGCTGAACTACTCTTTAACCCATAAGGTGTTCTACAAAATTGATAAAGGTTATATTTATGACTAAAAGCTGTAAATGGTCTATCTTCGTACATAAGTGGCACTTGCCAAAAACTGGAACTCAAATCTACACAAGTGAAATACTTCTTCCCCTCAAATGTTTGCATTAATTCCTCTATTGACATAGATTTCAGCTGATCTGAACTAATTCTACTGTTAACCAAACGAGCGTCTAAACAAATACGAACAGTGCCGTCGGTCTTGGGTACCGTGATCAAAGAATTAACATATGGACTGTTAGAGTGCTCAATAATCCCATCTTCAAGCATCTGGTTATTTTGTGCCTCAACTGCACTCTGATAAGCGAAAGGTACAGGATATCTATGTCCTGTGAATACTGACCTATCAATAACGTTCAATGAATGTGTATAGCAATTGGCCATACCAATGCGATCCTCAAAAACTCTCCTATTACACAATAACACATCATAGAGCCGAACACACTGTTCATCCTCTATATTTCTCAGAAATGCAGCCTCACGTAACGAGTCCTCTAGACTTCCGTTCGTAATCACACTACCCACAAAACATGGAGAACCCCGCTCTACGGCTGGCGATATCTCATTTAAAGTACAAATCACACCTACAATACTACTCCTCTGAATATGGTCATTGAACGCTACTTCTACTTCAGAATCTCCCCATTTAAATTTCAAACTCCCTACATCATAACATAAGTTACCAGACACTCTACTTAGCCACTCTGAACCCAAGATAACACTGAATACTAAATTTGGAATTACAAGGCAAATCTGCTTCTCTACATGATTATTAATTTTAATGTCTACTAAAACTTGCTTAGAAATTACTTTAGACCTCTTCCCAACAGCTGTGATAACAAAAGTGCTTTTAATTGGCATCTCCTCAAAATTTACTCCAGTTCCTTTCATTTTATCATAAAATGCACTACTTATGCAACTCTTCATACAACCACTATCAATTAAAACATCTGTGTACGCCTCGGACACGTTAAATTTAACTATGGGGCTCTTACTAACCACTTCCTGAATAATACCTTCATCATTTAGTTCATGTAATAATTCATTTCTTACATTTAGGTCATAGGGTTCCTGTATAATTGTATGGACAGGGCATGCTACAGACTGAGATTCTGACCTTACTTCGCAGCCTGGTTCGCGTTTAAAGAACCGCTACAGCTGGCCGTAGTACTACTAACTACTGAACTGGTCTGGTTGTTCTGGGCTGTGTTGTCATTGTTTGGCTGTATATTACTACCACTAGGCTGTCCTCTTCCTTGACCCCTATTCTGGTTGTAATTATTGTCATTATAATTTCTCCCTTGATTTCCCCTGAAATCATTGTTTCTCCCTTGATTTCCCCTGTAATCATTGTTCCTCCCTTGATTTCCCCTGAAATCATTGTTCCTCCCTTGATACTGATTACCATAGCCATTTCCTCTGTTCTGATTTAGCTGATTATTATTATTTCTATTTTGAGCGTTGGCCCCTTCGCCACCGTTCCCTTGAACTTCTTGATGCCTGGCTTCATTAGGTCTATTATTATTATTACCCTGGTTCCGATTGAAATTGTCCTCATAACCCCCTCTCCCTAGTGCATCAAATGTGCTTAACAAATTTTCTACTTGTGATATAGTCTTTACATTCTGGATACAAGCAGCCTCCTTGATCCTATAGGGAAAGTGCCGAAGTAGCAACCTCACCACATCACTTTCCTCCTTCAAGCCATCCAGATATTTACACACTAATACCTGCCCTAAAAAGTATTCGTTCATGGTGGAGCTTCCTTTAGGGTTATATTTACCACACACTACTCCCTCACGATGCTGCGACTGAATAACCTCATTCCAGAACTTTTCACAGAATTTCATTTTAAAGTCATTAATATCAGTAAACTTGTCTCTGTAGACAGCAAACCAATTCCTCGTTTCCCCCACAAACACTTGTTCTAAAATTTCAACTACCTGGCACCACTCAATACTACCATTTTCCAACCTCTCCCCGAATTTATTTTCTATAGTGTTCATGAACTCCATTGGGCACCCCTGTCGATTGCTGAACTTACCCAGTTCTACCTCCCTGTGTGTGCTATTCACAAAAACTGGCCTATTCTGACTATTTTCTTGCCTGATCCTAGCTTTTAATTTTAACTCTAATTCTGCGATTTTCTCCTCAGCCTTCCTCTCAATACTGTTTACTGTTAATTTAATGTTTCCTTCTGATTCTTCTACTTTATCATATAGCTTTGCTTGTTTCTCCTCAATCTTGCTAATGCTCTCTCTATTACTCTCTCTTAAATCATTTACTTCTGCAACTATTTGTGAGTGGACTTTCTCAATTCTACCCCCCAGCTGTTCCTTAACCTCTTTAGTTGCTACCTGAATTTTGTCAATTTCTCCCCCCAATTGCTTTTTGACCTGCTGTGTTTCCAGTTGCACTAGTTCTTTTAAATTTTCAGCCTGTGTACTGATTCTAATTTCCAACTCCTCCTGTACTTTTCCTAATTTTCTGTCTACATCTGCAATAATCTCTTTAGCCTTTTCTTCCATCACCCCCCTGATCTCACCTCTAATCAGTTCGAATTTGTCACTCATTTCCCTACTGTTTTGTTCTAATTTAGCATTTAAAGTTTCAGTACTCTGTCTATTTTCCTTACTGTTTTGTTCTAATCTGGCGTTTAAAGTTTCATTACTCTCTCTATTTTCCTTACTGTTTTGTTCTAATCTGGCGTTTAAAGTGTCATTACTCTCTCTATTTTCCCTACTGTTTTGTTCTAATTTAGCATTTAAGGCATCTGTACTTTCTTTATTTTCCCTACTGTTTTGTTCTAATTTAGCGTTGTTTTGTTCCAGTTTTGCATTATTCTGTTCTAACTTTGCATTTAAGGCATCACTACTAACTTTGTTCTGATACATGAACTCGAGAAGTAAAGTCTTTAATTCTGGTTGGCCGCCTACACTCCCTGTTTCAGTATCGGGATTTACCTCCGCTACCCCGGTACTACCATCACTCGACATACTGCTCGTATCATCACTCTCCCGTTGATGACCACTACGTAACCTCATCTGTCTTTCTTTCTCATCCCCCATAATGATATACACTGATACAGACAAATAACCCCCAAAATACAGGCACAGAAATATATACCCTTCTCCTTCCACAAATGTTATTAGGTTTTCATCCCCACGTTGGGCGCCAAATGTAGCAGCTTCGCTTGCCCCTAACTGTTGGGTGATAATTGTAACTGTTGACCTTTGCCTAAGCTATGTTGTTTTAATGGGCGCCAAGGCCTCAATGCAATGCTGAAATCTAAATTTGTATTTAACAACGTCTAGCTCTGGGAGAACACCTTCAAGAATCTATTCACTCAGATCGTGGTATGATTTGATCATTAACCCAACAAACAATTGTATCGGGAGAAGGAGTTGGTCTATATCTAATGCTACCTACTGAAAGCAAAGATTGCATTGTAAAAGAAATGAATTTATTATATAAAACAAGTATAGCAAAATTAATAATAATAATAAGTTTAAAATTTAAATTGGAGCGTTGCGATTTTAATATTACCGATAGAAAATTACGTGAAAACGGAGTCTGATAAATTGATTTTACTCTTATTTCCAAGCTATGAAGTTACTGAAATATGAAATGTAAAACAAAGAAAAATGAGAGATTGCGTATTTCTGCGTCATTTGCGCTTACCACTGGAAATTGCTAAAGCATTTCCCTCGTACTGGATGATACTGTGTGCTTCCCACAGTCTCCTGGACGTCGCCATCTTCTTCGTTATTTGATGATATTCTGGTAGATTAGATAATTCTATGGTCCATACATCGGACCCAAACCGTACAACCACCACGGTTAAGTTTCACAAAGATAGTCACTAACTCCACTGAACATCGGAGCGACACGCACTTGCAACCGTACTCGGCAAGTTCTACACAGATTCTTCTTGTTCCACGGCGCCTCGAACGATATATGCACACGTTGGCTCCCCACTCTGGAGCCGTCTTCCAGCTTACGTCGTCTCCACTGATTGGCTGCACCCCACGCGCTATACTCCCCTCCTCTGCCTCATTACACTCGGCGGTAAGGGGAAGTCGTATTCCGTTCCAACAATTCGCCTTTTCTTGACGATGCGACCCAAGCTTGCGTCATGCTTCCCGACAAGATTAAGCTTGTATTTGAATTTCCAGTGACTCATGTCTCTCATAATATACCCTAACTGACGAAAACTCCGTAAAATTCCGCAATCACATAATTTTCTATGATATTGTCGTTCGTAATAATTTGCTTGATAGCGTTTTCTAAGACATAGAAAACCTATCTGAATGCTAATAATTTTTATAAAATGCTCCGAAAATGCCTTAATAATAATTATAATAAATTAATAATAATAATAATAAATTAACATGAAAAATTCTCTTGGCTGAACAATTTGCCGCGTAAATAAATATAGAATGGCTTCCTACTGACTTATGCCAGTTGCATAAAAACCCCTCGAAAAACACGTTACAAGTGGTCTAACCTAGTAGCGTACGATGGTATTGTCCAGACAGTTGTCTAACTTAGTAGCGACGAATGGTTTCGTCCAAATAGTCGTCTAACCTAGTAGCGACCAATGGTTTCACCCAGACAGTTGTCAAACCTAGTAGAGACCAATGGTTTCGTCCCGACAGTTGTCTAACCTAGTAGCGACAAATGGTATCGTCCAGACAGTCGTCTAACCTGGTAGCGACCAATGGTTTCGTCCAGACAGTCGTCTAACCTAGTAGCGACCAATGGTTTCCTCCAGACAGTCGTCTAACCTAGTAGCGACCAATGGTTTCCACCAGACAGTCGTCTAACCTAGTAGCGACCAATGGCTTTAGAAGAGTACAGTGCAACTTTTGAATTGAATTGAACAACTAAAAGTAATTTATCAACATTCGTAACTCACCTCCAAACCTCATACTTGAACACATCTGACTGCATCCGCATGTAACGACGTTCTGTTTGAAACCTCATACAGCTGAGCAATGTGGCGGCAATTCAAGTCAAAGCATCAAACAAACATCAACGTCCACACGTAATCCGTGACATCATAGACTTCATTGAAAATTTCCCCTAGGCAAGGGCGTATCGCGGTATATACTTGATCCAGATTACTTTCGGGTAGTCGGGACACAGATCTCGATAACCACAAGTGTCAACTTTCTGTTAACTTGGAGGCTTGCAGTTGGCCTTACAATTTTGCCTTTGCAAACCGGTAGGAAACATTTCATGATCGTGAGTTGTTTATAATCAATGGTTCTCTCGTAAATTACCAATCAGCCATTGTTGAAGCTGAGAAATAATTAAACCACAGTTGGGTCATTGACATGAACTTCCTGGTTTAACGTTCCGTAACAGGTCTTGAATAAATAATAGGCCGTTGAGATAGAGCAAATGACAACTCTGATTACGACACAGTAAGCACTTTTAGAAATAAACTATCGATAAATTGTAACACGCGAACAAATCCTTAACAGACACTCGATAACATGCAACGCAAACCACGCAAGTAGAATGCCACATTAATGATTCTCGCATGTAGACTACATAATAAGCTAAGTAAGGCCCGGAAGTTCATTCACTGTTAAATGAATAAATATGCATGCATAAATGCACTAATTATTGGTCAAATATGCAACACATTTCAAAAAAATTGCACTATGAAATAACTACAGCAATGACGACCACTCCGTATTCTTTAGCGTTTCTATTTTGAATATAAAGAAAATATGAACAGACGGACATATAACTACACCGTTCTTAAAATATCTCAACTAAGAAACAGTTCAAAATACTGTAGTAGGAAATGTTATTTTATGGAACTGCCAGCGGTGTTGACCATCAATCTTATATATTAAAATAGTTTTCAAAAATTTCACCCTTTACTAAAACTGAAATATCTCTGGAAGTATTTGGGCTACGACGACGTTTGTTGTCTTAAAATGTAATGCCCGTCAAGCACCGTCGATTGATATCAAACTTACTTGATTATATCATTCGAGTATTAAAATAATTGCGAATATTACTTCCTTCAAGGTCTCACGAAAATAGAATATCGAATGACTTGACGGACATATTGTCGCTAGGCGACAACGACTAACACTGTATAATGATATTCAACGCCGCCCCAATAATAAATCTACAGTAACTTGATATTAACAGAGAGTTCCCTAATTACGTCTTGATATCGTTAACTTCTACCTGCTCCACTCGGGCGCTAATGTCGCATGTATCCATACATGATATCGTTAACTTCTACCTGTTCCACTCGGGCGCTAATGTAGCATGTATCCATACAATAAGCAAAACAGGATTCTGTGCACATAATTTAATTAAAACTTCTCAAAGAATGGATTACTTTGAGACTGAAATGCTCATGCACAATCAGCAGCCATTTTGCTAATGACACTGTCATGTCAACATCTCTTTGAATGACAACAAATACTGTATACGAAAGACAACTAATTTCACGAAGATGCCGCTACAGTCGAATGTTGGAACCGCCATTTTGTGTTGTGTATCCGATCATTCAATTATATAGTCTTTGGTCTTACCAGCTACAAACTGTCTTCTTTTCGTTTCATCATTCGTCCTTATAGGTTGCGTGCTCAATCAATACAATGAATCATATTATGTTGAATGAGAGGCGACACTCAATTACAAATGTTATAAAGATTAAAGGTGACGGTAATTGTCTGTTCAGGTCATTGGCATATTGTGAGTACAACAATCAGAGTTTATTTACACAGGTTAGAAAGCGAATTGTAAAACATGTTACAGACAAGTGGAATAATTATTCTTCCTTTATTGTTCGCAACAGCGATATGTACAAAACTGCTATCAATACGAGCGATGATTACAAAATGTATATGTCTATGAATGGTGTTCATGGAGGTCATGTTGAGTTAGTTGTCGCTGCTCAAGTTTGCAAAATGGATATTTATTCGTGGATTACTACTGTCGTATGGAAGGTGACCCGTTAAAATAAATACGTCATCAACAAACAAAGTTACGAGTTGATACATATGCCGGTTTAGCAGACGCCTTGCATGTACGAGCAGAAAATGAAAATCTCAGAGTCGGTCGTATTGTAGTTTTGCCATCTTCTTTTACGCGTAGACCAAGGAAAACATTGCAAAATTATCAGGATACGATGGCGATAGTGAGGAAGTTTGGAAAGCCAGATTTATTCATTACGTTCACCTATAATGCGGGATGGCCAGAAATACTTAACAGCATTCATCTCTGGTAAACGGCTAATAATAGGCCTTATATTGAAGTGAGAGTTTTCCATTGCAAAGTAAAGGAATTGCTACGATTGATTAATGTTAAGGAAATTTTCGGTAAAAGCATATCTATATACAGTGGAATTTCTAAAACGAGGTCTCCCGCAAATCCGTTTACTCTTAACATTAATGGAAGATTGTAAGTTTCGAGAAATTTCTGACATTGGCAGTGCGGTGTCAGCCGCAATACCAGATCTCGAGGATGAAGCGCTATACGATTTGGTAAGGCGTCATATGGTACATGGTCCTCGCGGATCTTTGAATCCTGCTTCAGTCTGTGTGAAAGATGGCGTATGTAAGAAAGATTGCCCTAAACAGTTTCAGGAAGAGACCAAAGATAATGCCAATGGTTATCCTTCGTATAGGAGAAGAAATAATGGACGGATTATTATAAAAACAATTCGAGGCATTGACATTGAAGTCGATAGTCGATTCATTGTTCCCTACAATCCATTTCTTTTACTTAACGTGCAAGCTCCTATTAATGTTGAAATATGCCCAAGTGTTCGGAGTATTAAATACATCCACAAATATCTTATATATTAAAATCCACAAGTATGTGTATAAAGGTCATGACTGCTGCATTGTTAAAATATGTCCTGAAGGCGAAACGGTGAACTACGATGAAATTACGAGTTGATGCATATGCCGGTTTAGCAGACGCCTTGCCTGTACGAGCAGAAAATGAAAATCTCAGGGTCGGTTGTGCGATTACCAGTTCACTTGCCAAACTTGCAAAATATATATTTTAAAAATGATAAAGCTCCTGATATTTTACTTCAAATACAGTTGCGAAACACGGAATTACAAGCGTGGTTCAAGTTAAATCAAGATTCGCAAGCCAGAAGTCCGTATATATATATATCCTGAAACACCAGTACATTACGTCTGGAATAAGAGCAACTGCCAGTGGCAAAAAAGATTTTTTTTTTCAAAAACTATAGGCAAACTGTATAATGTTTCGCCCACAGAAACAGAAAGGTGTTATTTACGCCTGTTAACGCTTCACGACATAGGTGCTACCAGCTTCCAGGATCTACGAACATGCAAAGCAGTTGTCTATTCTACTTTTAAAGAAACAGCCAAGGAGCGAGGTTTGCTGATTGACGATTCTGAATGGCAGCGTTGTTTGGCAGAAGCGTCACAATTTCAGATGCCTTCTCAATTACGACAACTGTTTTCTTACATATGTATCTTTCAGACCCCTTCAAATGTAAGATAGTTATGGGACATTTTCAAGAATTCATTATCAGAAGATTATCTGCAGTTTCACGAACCTAACATTGCATATCAGTTCACTCTTATACATATTTCTAATACATTAAAGCTCCATGGTCTTCCCATTACTTCTCTAGAATTGCCAGCTATTATTGATAGTTTCCCTCAGACAAATTTACCAATGAATTATCCAAAACTTAATGAGGATCAATTAAGTCGGATGATAAACCAAGCAAATGGAAATCGAACGGCTATAATTACAGAAATTTTGGGGTTAGTACAAAACAGCAATGAAAGGATGAGTAATGCATATTTCATTGACGGTCCAGGGGGCACCGGGAAAACATTTCTTTACCAATGCTTGATTCACAGTTGCACAAATTTGGGGTTAAATGTAGTTTCTGTTGAATGGACTGGTATTGCAGCAATGTTACTACCTCAGGGGCGCACTGTACACAGCCAGTTCAAGTTACCTCTACATTTACATGAATGTTCTGTATCAGGAATAAAAGTTAACAGCAAGGAAGCGTTTTATATTCGTTCAGCAAAACTTATCATCCGGGTTGAAGCCTCTATGGCTAATAAGCACGCGTTGATGTGTGTAAATCGGTTGCTCAAGGACATCATGAATAACGGCGTGCCTTTCGGAGGAAAAACTATCATATTGGGTGGAGATTTTAGGCAGGTATTGCCTGTTGTGCCTCACGCATCTAAAGCAGCATCAGTCCAAATGTCAGTAAGGTTCTCTCCTTTGTGGCCATTATTCAAAATTTTTTAACTCAACAAAAATATGCGAGTGGATACAGATCAACGTGGCTTTGCAAACTTCTTCATACAAATTGGTAACAGTGAATACCCTCACGTCGATGGAGAAAATTCAGAATTAGTCCCACGCTGAAAAATATTTCACGCTTATCAAAAATAGCGATTATAGCACCTAAAAATGAGCATTGTAAAGAATTCAATGACAAAGTTTTAGACCTAATCCCAGGATCATCGAGAACTTACATCAGTGTGAAAAATTTGATTACTGAAGATGAGAGCGAACTTCTACTATTCCCAATAGAATTTTTAGACAGCATAGGCATAAGTGGATTGCCACCTCATATCCTTCGGCTAAAAGAAGGCTCAATTGTGATTTTGTTGAGAAATGTTAATGTTACCCAAGGTCTGTTGAACGGTACTAGACTGTTGGTTTGGAAGATGCATGACAATTGCTTACACCTGGAAATTATTACTGGCGTAAATGTTGGAAACAATGTCCTACTCCCTCGCCTTGACCTTACGCCATCAGATAATTCTATGCCATTTTCCTTCAAAAGGAGGCAGTTTCCAGTACGTTTGGCTTTTTGTATAACTATCAATAAAGTTCAAGGTCAAACACTAGATCAAGTAGGCATTTATTTACCTCAACCGGTGTTTAGCCACGGACAACTTTACTGTATGCCGCACTATCGCGAGCAAAATCCTTTCATGACGTCAAAGTTCAGATAGAACCAAAAGGCAAGCGAACAGCAAATGTCGAATGGAAGGAAGTACTATTAGAATTTTGAAACGAATGTTCCGGAGGAGCACAGACCTCAGCAAACGGGGCACAGATTAAATAACAATAAATTATACAAGGACGTCCGCATCCCTAATTCGATAACTGTCCTGTGGTAATGGTAAAAAATTACTATTTTCCTACATCGGTGATTACTATCCTGCATCCTGTTATTTCATTCCCCTCAGTTCTATAACAAAGATATACTCAATCAAATTTACAGCTTAATAAATATTAATTCCTTCTGTGTGAGTTATCTTTTCATTTCTCATCAATCGCCTTTACTTACTATTCTATCTGTAGGGGTGGAGGCGATAGCTGTCTTTACAGAGATGTGCAAATTCTTAGATTCGATGTCAGTTTTCCAAAATTGCATTTTTACTTTTCACGGTTTAATGCTCTAAGTATATTTACAAGGCGATGAAATTACTTCAAATGTTTAACCAAGACTCCTAATTATATTTTCATATAAGAAACTCAAATTAAAATGATTTTTTAGAATTTCCACTAACAGAGTAGCCTTGCAAATGCAAAATGCCACACGTTTCGTTTTTATTACTTCACTCTACTTTACATGTGCATTTAGAGCGGAGGGATTTGGGGTCTTTTAACTGATGAAAGCTATTGAACTATTCAAAGATTCATGAACTATGCATTGAAATCACCTGACTTGAATTCTAAAGTCAATGAAAAATTGAAAGTGGACCCAGCTCAGATATCCCTCGTAATCCAATAATCTGAAAGTTTCCAGACGCAATTCCTTATGGGAAAAGGTGTAATTCCACGGGAGAGGAAACACTACTAAGTAGGACAACAAAAGAAGTTGGTCAATAAAATGATTTTGAATAAAAGTAATTACGACTAATTAAAATTATTTATTTAATTCTATTAATTTGCACACCTCTATTTGTTAACCAAGAGTTACATCTCTAAATTCAAATATAAGAGACTCATCTTTTATTGTAAATTTATACCATTGTTCATAAGTAGACAAAACACCAAATTGTGCCGCTGTAGCCTTAAATTGTGTGGATATCTCTATCTACTTAGTATAAAACAAAGTTCCCAATTCTTGGCTGTAACGGGTAATCTCGAGAGCAACTTGATGGATTTTGATGCAGTTTTCACCATTCTGTAAAGAATTTCTCGATGAGGGATTAGGTAGAAAAACATAATTATGACCAAAAGAAGCCAAGCATTTACGATTTCAGTGAATTGAGTTGAAGAAAAACCTAATGTCCATGTGTCTTTTAAACAAATCGATATTCTCTGAGAATTGTTCAGCATGAAAAGTTCTGCAAGAAAGTCCGCGACAGGTCCCACATCGACCACTGTAAGTGTTTTTACGTTTTCATTTCTTCCAGCAATCTCCATTCAGTGGAAATTTAAATTACTAGCTTCAGAGTGAGTTTACGAGCTTGCGAGCGACCTATCACCCTAGCTTCAGCCAGCATCAAACTGCCGAGTCGTGTCGAGTTAATTCTTCAGAGAAGAGTATAGCTTATGTGTTTGGAGTTAGCTGTTCACCTCCGCCTGTCGTCCGTATGAGTATGGGAGAGCTAGGAGTTCTGCTTCACCCATTTTATTTGTACCAGACTGTGCAAGTTAAAATAATTAATATCTCTCAAACGCATGGTCGGATGTTGACAAATGAGGTGTCGTTCGACTCGGGCTGACGCCCTCTTTCAAATGGACCACTCATTTCAACCCCTAAATAAAACCTACCCCTACTAGAGGATGAAATTGTAATTTTTTAGTGAAAGTCTCTTTTCAAATGCGACATGTATAAAGTGCCCTGCTAAAATGAACTTAAAAGTGGTTGCTCATATCGCGCATGCGTTTGGCTGGCTGCCGCTATGGATCAACATTTTTGTTTTTGTCTTATACGCATGCGCACTTGGGATTTTTGTAAGAGGGCGAGCTCTTTGAAAAAAATGATTGATAAGAAGAGGTTTTGGTGGTGAGGAGAGAACCAGATAGTCGCCTACTTTCCTACGAAGTTTTCCGATATCTCTCGAACGCAAGGTCGGATTTGGACGTGTGACGTGTCAAATCGCTTGTCTCGAAGCCCTATATATGTTATTAATAGGTTAAAGTTTTGAGAATGAGGAAACAGGCTTTTTGGAGGTAAAACCATGATTTTAGACTTTTTCTGATATTTAACGAAGCATGGTCGGATTTGGTCCTATGACGTGTCAAATGGCTTGTCTCGAAGCCCTCTTTATTTTGGTAATAGGTTAAAGTTTTTGAGAGTGGGGGAAACAGAATGTTTTGGGGGGAAAACCGTGATTTTAGACTTTTTGCTATATTTCGCGAACCAATCATGCTAGAGGCGTGTACGACGGGTTCAAGGACTCGGGGTGACGTCCTCTTTGCTATGGACCCCTCGTTGAAATTTTTTAAAAAATTTGGAAACTCGATTTTGGGGTAAACACGTGTTTTTTGTGATTTTTGCCGATATCTCACGGACCAATAACGCTAGAGACGTGTACGAGGTGTCCTAGGACTCGGGCTAACGCCCCCTTTCAAATGTGGTAGATAATTTTTCCCAAAAAAAATTCACAAAGGGCCTAACGCCATACATGTTGATAAAACCTGTTTTTTTTTCTTTGCCTGTTTATAATGTCCATGAAGCGTGGTAGTTGAGAGAGACGATACGGCTGGGTGTGGGTGTGTGTGTGTGTCAACGAACCTGTCGCTAACCACAAGGACCTTGCTTAATAGAACAATCGCTATTTCGGCGGGTCGGTGTATGACAGAGCGAGCGTGCGTTTTTCTGATATTTTACCTTTAACGTGTAAACGGTGATGAGCACTTGGTTCTATGTTGGTCGAAGCGAGTAGAGAAAACAAACTTGCCGAGGAGCAGGAGGTGAATGTCAATTGAGCTTATTGGAAGGCGCTGATCTGACTTGACGACAGGTGCAATGGAAAAATGACCATGACGCTTCAAGGTGAAATAATCTGGCCATCGTGGTGGCAGGGGAGTGCGAAATGCATGTGAGCATGTGTGAAACCACATGAGGGCTAAAACAAGTTACATCCTGTTTGCTTCGTACGTGACAAAATGCAAGTTGACGTGAAATTTGATCTGCCACAGGTGTTCACCTTGGACGTTAGCTGTCCACGTGCCTGATAACAGAATGTTCAAAGCGTGGGAATCGCTGAATCAGTAAAAAGTATGATGCAATTTGTGGGAATGATGTCACAACCAATAGATAGGCAAGAGCTCCGAACAGCAGTGGAGGGAGGTGAAGGGAGGGAGAGGGGGAGGGGTAATGTATGAGATAACACAGATGGAAAGAGAAGGAAATATGTGGAGCTGAGGACTGTACACATAGAGCTATAGGTGGTGTACAAAATGTGTGAATAAATAAACTAAAAATTGCACAGGTTCACACACCATGAAATTTATTGATCCAAGAATTAAACGTAGAGTTAAACCCTAACCATTTGACATATAGTTTATTTCCTTTTTGTTTCGCGTACGAACATGTGCGATGTTTACCATGTGTGATGAAACATAGCTAGGTAGAGAAAGAATTAGTGTAGACTACATGTATGGTGACTGACAAGTCTTTTACCATTGAAACTTGTTTTTCAGATCAAACTGCAGTATAGAGAGAGTATAGGTTGCAGGTATGGGTTAATAAATGACGAACGGTGTACACAAACTCTGATTTATCGATTCAAGAATTAAGAGTAGACTATCTTTAATTGATTGGTTCAAGAGGATAGCTAAAACACACACAAAAAATGCTCAGTGGTTACCGGGACAAGATGGTCGCTACACACAACAAGCTTTAAATACTTGAGGCTAATAATCTATACACACACACTCGCTTGTTCTAAACTAAACTGTGTTGCTGTCAGTACTCAGACAGTAGGCTGATGACAAAATGCATTGCTAACGGAAATATAATCATTTCCGGTTGTATAATGTTACCAGCTATCCATTTTGTGTTGTCGTGTTAAGCACTTTTAGCTCTTGTACTGGTGGTCTTAACTCGATTTCCAGGTCTGAGGCCTAGAACGAGTCAATCTAAGAAACAAGGGCATGGTGGTGTAGTGGTTAAGCTGTTAGCCTGTTCACCAGGGTTCGATTTCAGGTTAATATGCATGTCATAAACATATTAAACAAAACAAAACAGAGATAACGTTTAAAACTGATTACATTTGTGTATTTTCAAATTATTACTTGGATTACAAATACAAAGGTGAACTGGGTTTGATATACAGTTAATGCTGTCTATCACACACTAGACTGTAAGAAAGCCAAATAGCAAAAGGCGTAGGTAGAGCAGTGGTAAAATTGCTATATGTAGAGAACTACCTAGCGGTTTTATGAACTGGCAAAGCTATACCGCATAAACAGTGCAGGATACAATCCAGCAATCAAATTTGTATCTTGTGGAACAGAGAAAATGCACTTTTACCTTGATGGATAGCAAATGAGTGCAGATGAATGACCTATGCATTAGCCTACCATAGGGTTATAACCACGAGGTGGAGATGTGACTTCTATATTTTATTGTTTAGAGACATGGCTTTTTGTAACCAGTAGATTTAGTATTTCGTAAATATTCATTTTTGTAATCGTAAATAGTGGAAACATTTTTTTGTAATAGTAAATATTAAATGTATAACTAAAAGTTATTTGGGATAAGTGTGCATGTCAATGATAAATAGCGTGGTTGTATTTGTTTTTCAAAGACAGGTATTGTTGTGTGAATGTATGACTATAGATAGAATGATAGAGAGAGAGAGAAAGCTTGTGTGTATGTGTGTGTGTGTGTGTGTGTGTGGGTAGCTTTGATTTTTCAACCAAAGCAAACACGGCAAGGTAGGATGGTGGGGTAATTAATGTATATAGCAAATGGTAAATAGTATACTGTATTTTTTAACACTTGTGTTTTTTTAATGCAGCAGTAGATAGGTGTTATTTTGTAAAACAGTCTTACCTACAGTAGTAGTAGTAGTAGTAGTAGTAGTAGTAGGCCTATATGTTTTTGGAAACAAACAGAAAGAGAATGCACTATTGCCATGGCCAAGCACTTTCATTAAGGTGATTTCAAGAAAATTTAAATCAGCAAATGTGTGTTTTACAAAACTAAACTTTCAGCATGGACTAAATCATAAACGTGTCGTCTGTGATATGGAAAAAAATAGGAAATCCATGTTTCCATATCAACACAATTTAACAACTTAAAACTGACATTTAAAAAATGTAAATGGGAAATTGACAAATGTGTAAACAACAAAATGGAAAATTCTTGTTTCCATATCATGAAATCCAAAAACTTTAAACTGACATTTTCAAATCGTGTACATGGAAAATTGACAAATGGCCATGTGTAAAATGTGAAAATGAAAAAAAAATGAACAAATGGCTATCATTATTTAAAAAAATAAAAAACCGTCGTGTTCTATCGTTAAAGTGTGAATTAAACCACATCTACTTATTTGGATCACCCGAGACTGAGTAGACCTGTTTTAGTCCTAATATACTTTTAAAATTTTATGTTAAAGCTCAAATTGAACTCAAGAGCTTTAGAGTGCCAGCTAACTATTATAACCGTTACGTCACAAAGACTACTTTACACTACTCTTAATGAACAATAATAAGAAAAAAGAATAATAAATGTTGATTTTTTTTTAAGGATGAACATGGTGACACTGCTTCTGTTGCACAGTCTGCTAGCTACTAGCCAGCAGCTGGGGTCTTAGAAAACGATACAGTTGACATTTTGTAATGAGATGTGACATGTTTCAAAGTACAGTATTATGGGTTGCTGTTGAGTATAAATTAATCCTGTACAAGGTAGCAAGGGTTCGAACCCCTTACCTAACATTACTATTGCCTGCACATGGCTTGACGACACTGTATTATTATGATACTCGGTACACAAACCACAGATAGAGTGTATTAAGATCACTTTCTCTCTGAACATAGGTGGAGACTGTTGATGGTTAACAATGGCATTAATATAGTAGGACGTGGGTATAGCAATTAAGAAAAAACCGACAATACCCATACAATATTTTTATTTATTTAATATAAGTACTTGTACAATAGTTACATTCAAAATAC
This sequence comes from Meconema thalassinum, assembly GCA_946902985.2. Classification (NCBI taxonomy): domain Eukaryota; kingdom Metazoa; phylum Arthropoda; class Insecta; order Orthoptera; family Tettigoniidae; genus Meconema; species Meconema thalassinum. The sequence goes on from OX336390.1 coordinate 92,168,917, forward strand.
ATTTCTTTTTTCTCTATTACTATTTAGTCCTTCTTGATTCTCTTGCATATGAAGGGTAGATAACATTGTAGTTCAGCCCCTTAAAACAATAACAACACAACCTTTAGCATAGTCTGTGATGTTGACGACTCTTGAGATGTGGAAGATGGATTAAACATAACTTTTACAGCCGGGGTTAAATGTTGCTCAATAAACACTGCACTATTTTGAGTAGCAACATTTTTTCTTGTACTAGCTTTTTAGCATTGTCATGATTATTTGTTGACACCAACAGTGTTTCATCTGGTACACCACATTGATGATCACTCACACTTAAACCTTACCATTTCTACTTTTTAGATTGCCTCGACATTCTTTTGAGCATCGCCAAAATATTATTCCTTTTACATTTTGACGATTATAGTTATAAGAATAGCCTTTATAGAGTACACGTTGTTTACCTTTGTTAGTTGTAGTAAGTTCCATAGTAGCAACTAACCTTTTAGTATGATTTGCTCACTACAAAGGTTATAACTTTTCTGATAATAAAATCATTTAGCGTTGGCTTTTATATTTAATATGTACAGTTTGAAGTGATAGCAAAAGTGAGAGCAAAATGGTAGCAGAGTGGTAGAAAATATAACATGTATGGTAAGAAATAGTTTAAGAGGTTATGTGGATCCATTACATAATAATTTTAGCACGACGAAGCTCATTCTCTACATCCAATAGTTCTTCCTCATATTCAGTATAACCAGCCTGTTTATAGACATGCAGTTGCTGAAGCCACCGGATTAGCTTACTTGGATTGTTCCAGTAGACAAATTGAACAAATGATTTTTAGGTGTAAACAAAGCATTACCATTATCATTATTATCTTCATCATCATCATCATCATCATAACCATTATCATTATCATCATCATTATTATCATCATCATGATCATTATATTCCTCATCACTATTACTATATAGTCCTTTTTGATCCTTTTGCAATACCACATTTTGCACAGTCTGTGTTGCCTTTGATAATGTTGGGAGTTTCTCAGACATTGACAACTGTCCTAACACGACTTTCTGAGGAGATGATACATGCTTCTTAACAAACAATGCACTATCTTGAGCTGCAATATCTTTTTCTGGGACAAGTGTTTTAGCATTTTGAAGAGTTTTTTTAAACAGCAACGATGTTTTATCTGGTACACTACATTGATGATCACTCACACTTAAGACATCACTATTTTTACTTTTCAGTGCACCTTGACACTGTTTTGAACGATGTTTTGAACAACGACAAACAACAGTTCCATTTTATTGGTTCGTTTTACAATATATGTATATCCTTTATAGAATGCGTATGGCATACCATTGTTATTTGTTGATACTTCCATGTCAATTGTCAAGCATGAACTAATCTCTAGCAAAGTTCACTCGATAATATAAATAATAGTTTAAAGTGAGAGGAAAAGTGGGTGCAAAAGTGGGTGCCAAAGTGGGTGCAAGAGTGGGTGCAAGAGTGGGTGCAAGAGTGGGTGCAAACGTGGGTGCAAAAGTGGGTGCAAAAGTGAGTGCAAAAGTGGGTGTAAAAGGGAGTGCAAAAGTGGGTGCTAAAGTGAATGCAAAAGTGAATGCAAAAGTGGGTGCAAAAGTGGATGCAAAAGCGGGTGCAAACGTGGGTGCAAAAGTGGGTGCAAAAGTGGGTGCAAAAATGGGTGCAAAAGTGGATGCAAAAGTGGGTGCAAAAGTGGGTGCAAAAGTGGGTGCATAAGTGGGTGAAAAAGTGAGTGCAAAAGTGGGTGCAAAAGTGGGTGCAAAATTGAATGCAAAAGTTGGTGCAAAAGTGGGTGCAAAAGTGGGCGCAAATGTGGGAGCAAAAAATTGGGAGCAAAAAGTGGGAGCAAAAATTGGGAGCAAAAAGTGGGATCTGAAGAAAGCAGGAGCAATTATGAGAGTAAATGTGAAAGCAAAAGTGGGAGCAAGTATGGGAGCAAATGTGAAAGCAAAAGTGGGAGCAAAAAGTGAGAGCAAAAAGTGGGAGCAAATATGAGAGCAAAAAAAAAGTAGGAGCAAGTATGAGAGCAAATGTGAAAGCAAAAGGGGGAGAAAAAAGTGAGAGAAAAAAAAGTGGGACCAAAAAGTGTAAGCAAAAGTGAGAGCAAATATGAGAGCAAAGAAAAGTGAGAGCAAAAAGTGGGAGCAAAACGTGTGAGCAGAAGTGGGAGCAAACAAGTGTGAGCAAATATGGGAGCAGAAAGTGGGAGCAAATGTGAAAGCAAAAGTGGGAGCAAAAAGAGCGAGCAAAAGTGAGTGCACAAAGTGGGAGCAAAATGTGTGAGTAAAAAGTGGGGTCAAATGTGGTGTTTTACTAAAACAATCTCCCCTAACCTAACCTAACCTAACCTAACTTCAACCAACCTAATTTCACCTAACCTAACTTCACCTAACCTAACCTTCCAACTCTCAGATCAAAAATTAAATTCTGGCCATAGTCGAGTTGGAACCCAAATCCTCTGGGATAACACCCAAGTATACTAGCTACTACACCGCGAAATGGGCAAATTATCATGCAACACAACACAAAAATAAAAAGTTTTCTGTAGTGTAACTCATTGGCTGACAACCATAGTTGAGAATTCAAACCCAAGACCTCAGGACTTTTGTTTTGAACATTATCAGAAATATTATTCCATTTACGTTTTGCTGTTGCTTATAGTTATAAGAGTTGGCATTAATATGGGAGCAAAAGTGAAAGCAAAAAGTGGGTGCAAGCATGGCTGGTTGTAGAGACTTTCATATCAACTAATACACATAAATTAAATTTTAGTAAAGTGACTTGGCTAATAATAATAATAATAATAATAATATTAACAGTTTAAAAAAAATCAAGGGGATTGATATTTTTCAGAGTGTAGTTTCCAAAGTACTGTCAAGAATAATAATTACATGAACAGATTCCAAGAACTCTAGAGTGCTTTTAAGGTTAATGATTGGCTAGGAGTGAGATAGAGCTAGCTAACCTAAGTTAACCTCAGCTCAGTAAACCTAACCTTGTCACATGGCATGTTCTACAAGTATAGACTTGCTTTGAGACTGGCTATGACGTCACAGATGAATGGCGGTGGGAGGCTGGCAAAAAGGAAAATGTTTTTGGGTAATAAAAAGTCATGTCCAACCTCCCACCGCCATTCATCTGTGACGTCATAGCCAGTCTCAAAGCAAGTCTATACTTGTAGAACATGCCTTGTGACAAGGTTAGGTTTACTGAGCTGAGGTTAACTTAGGTTAGCTAGCTCTATCTCACTCCTAGCCAATCATTAACCTTAAAAGCACTCTAGAGTTCATGGAATCTGTTTATGTAATTATTATTCTTGACAGTACTTTGGAAATTACGCTCTGAAAAATATCAATCCCCTTGATTTTTTTAAACTGTTAATATTATTATTATTATTAGCCAAGTCACTTTACTAAAATTTAATTTATGTGTATTAGTTGATATGAAAGTCTCTACAACCAGTCATGCTTGCACCCACTTTTTGCTTTCACTTTTGCTCCCATATTAATGCCAACTCTTATAACTATAAGCAACAGCAAAATGTAAATGGAATAATATTTCTGATAATGTTCAAAACAAAAGTCCTGAGGTCTTGGGTCAGGCGCGGATCTAGAGTTTGGTTTTGGGGGGGTCAGAGATTCGATCTAGAAATTGGCTTTTGGGGGGGGGGGGGGTCAGAGAATCGAAATTGTTAAGTAAAATGGTATCACTAAAAACGCAATCACAAAATAACCAAACGTACAAAACCAGACCAATTTTTTTTGCAAGCTTCATGGATAGAAATTTGATGCGTTTAGCGCACCAAAAATATTCGTACAAATTGCAACGGCGTGTTTTGCGACTCTTACATCGAGCTTCGAGAAAAGGATCAAGGTACCTTTACAGTTTCGGCAAGTCGAGTTGATACCGACAAAGGGAGAAAGTCACAGCTTAAATTGCCAACCAAGCTTGCAGTTTGCACGTCGGCTAAAATTTTTGGTGCGAAAAAAGCCCCAGTTTCCTATCCGTGCATTGCTGCACATTCATCGTGACATCACTATAAACATCGATTCGGTAATCACAAGGTTTGCTAAACAAAATAGACGAGTTGATTTTGTTGTATAACTAATAGTTTTTATACAAGAGGTTAGAAGTTGTAAATATGTACAGTTGTAACAGAACATAATAATTCCAATAAAGATAATTCAGTATTGAATAAAATGAAACAAAACTGTTTTTCAGTTAAAATCCGTTAAGTTTTATTTGTCTGGTGTTTTCGATTTTTGAGTTTGCAAAAAAATTTGGTCTCCGTTTGGGGGGGGGGGTCATGACCCCCGTGACCCCCCCCCCCCCCCTTGAATCCGCGCCTGTCTTGGGTTTGAATTCTCAACTATGGTTGTCAGCCAATGAGTTACACTACAGAAAACTTTTTATTTTTGTGTTGTGTTGCATGATAATTTGCCCATTTCGCGGTGTAGTGGCTAGTATACTTGGGTGTTATCCCAGAGGTTTTGGGTTCCAACCCGACTATGGCCAGAATTTAATTTTTGATCTGAGAGTTGGAAGGTTAGGTTAGGTGAAGTTAGGTTAGGTGAAATTAGGTTGGTTGAAGTTAGGTTAGGTTAGGTTTGGGGAGATTGTTTTAGTAAAACACCACATTTGACCCCACTTTTTACTCACACATTTTGCTCCCACTTTGTGCACTCACTTTTGCTCGCTCTTTTTGCTCCCACTTTTGCTTTCACATTTGCTCCCACTTTCTGCTCCCATATTTGCTCACACTTGTTTGCTCCCACTTCTGCTTACACGTTTTGCTCCCACTTTTTGCTCTCACTTTTCTTTGTTCTCATATTTGCTCTCACTTTTGCTTACACTTTTCGGTCCCACTTTTTTTTCTCTCACTTTTTGCTCCCCCTCTTGCTTTTACATTTGCTCTCATACTTGCTCCTACTTTTTTTTGCTCTCATATTTGCTCCCACTTTTTGCTCTCACTCTTTGCTCCCACTTTTGCTTTCACATTTGCTCCCGTACTTGATCCCACTTTTGCTTTCACATTTACTCTCATAATTGCTTCTGCTTTCTTCAGATCCCACTTTTTGCTCCCAATTTTTGCTCCCACTTTTTGCTCCCAATTTTTTGCTCCCACTTTTGCACCCACTTTTGCATTCACCTTTGCACCCACTTTTGCACTCACTTTTGCACCCACTTTTGCACCCACTTTTGCACCCACTTTTGCATCCACTTTTGCACCCACTTTTGCACCCACTTTTGCACCCACTCTTGCACCCACTTTTGCACCCACTTTTGCACCCACTTTTGCACTCGCTTTTGCACCCACTTTTGCACCCACTTTTGCATTCACTTTTGCATTCACTTTTGCACCCACTTTTGCACTCCCTTTTACACCCACTTTTGCACCCACTTTTGCATTACTATTGCACCCACTTTTGCACCCACGTTTGCACCCACTCTTGCACCCACTTTTGCACCCACTTTTGCACCCACTCTTGCACCCACTTTTCCTTTCACTTTAAACTATTATTTATATTATCGAGTGAACTTTGCTAGAGATTAGTTCATGCTTGACAATTGACATGGAAGTATCAACAAATAGCAACGGTATGCCATACGCATTCTATAAAGGATATACATATATTGTAAAACGAACCAATAAAAATGGAACTGTTATTTGTCGTTGTTCAAAACATCGTTCAAAACAGTGTCGAGGTAAGCTGAAAAGTAAAAATAGTGATGTCTTAAGTGTGAGTGATCATCAATGTAGTGTACCAGATAAAACATCGTTGCTGTTTAAAAAAACTCTTCAAAATGCTAAAACACTTGTCCCAGAAAAAGATATTGCAGCTCAAGATAGTGCATTGTTTGTTAAGAAGCATGTATCATCTCCTCAGAAAGTCGTGTTAGGACAGTTGTCAATGTCTGAAAAACTCCCAACATTATCAAAGGCAACACAGACTGTGCAAAATGTGGTATTGCAAAAGGATCAAAAAGGACTATATAGTAATAGTGATGAGGATTATAATGATGATGATGATGATGATGATAATGATGATGATAATGATAATGGTTATGATGATGATGATGTTGATGATGAAGATAATAATGATAATGGTAATGCTTTGTTTAACCTAAAAAATCATTTGTTAAATTTGTCTACTGGAACAATCCAAGTTAGCTAATCCGGTGGCTTCAGCAACTGCATGTCTATAAACAGGCTGGTTATACTGAATATGAGGAAGAACTATTGGATATAGAGAATGAGCTTCGTCGTGCTAAAATTATTATGTAATGGATCCACATAACCGCTTAAATTATTTCTTACAATACATGTTATATTTCCTACCACTCTGCTACCATTTTGCTCTCACTTTTGCTATCACTTCAAACTGTACATATTAAATATAAAAGCCAACGCTAAATGATTTTATTATCAGAACAGTTATAACCTTTGTAGTGAGCAAATCATACTAAAAGGTTAGTTGCTACTATGGAACTTACTACATCTAACAAAGGTAAACAACGTGTACTCTATAAAGGCTACTCTTATAACTATAATCGTCAAAATGTAAAAGGAATAATATTTTGGCGATGCTCAAAAGAGAGGTCAAAAATATGTCGAGGCAATCTAAAAAGTAGAAATGGTAAAGTTTTAAGTATGAGTGATCATCAATGTGGTGTACCAGACGAAACACTGTTGGTGTCAACAAATAATCATGACAATGCTAAAAAGCTAGTACAAGAAAAAAATGTTGCTACTCAAAATAGTGTAGTGTTTATTGAGCAACATTTAACCCCTGCTGTAAAAGTTATGTTTAATCCATCTTCCACATCTCAAGAGTCGTCATTATCACAGACTATTCTAAAGGTTGTGTTGTTGTTGTTTTAAGGGGCTGAACTACAAGATTATCTACCCTTCATATGCAAGAGAATCTAAAAGGACTAAATAGTAATAGAGAAAAAAGAAATGTATATTGAATGTAACTATTGTACAAGTACTTATATTAGATAAATAAAAATATTGTATGGGTATTGTCTGTTTTTTCTTAATTGATATACCCACGTCCTACAATATTAATGCCATTGTTAACCATCAACAGTCTCCACCTATGTTCAGAGAGAAAGTGATCTTAAACAATACACTCTATCTATGGTTTGTGTACCGAGTATCATAATAATACAGTGTCGTCAAGCCATGTTCAGGCAATAGTAATGTTAGGTAAGGAGTTCGAACCCTTGCTTCCTTGCACAGGATTAGTTTTTACTCAACAGCAACCCATAATACTGTACTTTGAAACATGTCACATCTCATTACAAAATGTCAACTGTATCGTTTTCTAAGACCCCAGCTGCTGGCTAGTAGCTAGCAGACTGTGCAACAGAAACAGTGTCACCATGTTCATCCTTTAAAAAAATTCAACATTTATTATTCTTTTTTCTTATTATTGTTCATTAAGAGTAGTGTAAAGTTGTCTTTGTGACGTAACGGTTATAATAGTTAGCTGGCACTCTAAAGCTCTTGAGTTCAATTTGAGCTTTAACATAAAATTTTAAAAGTATATTAGGACTAAAACAGGTCTACTCAGTCTCGGGTGATCCAAATAAGTAGATGTTGTTTGATTCACACTTTAACGATAGAACACGACGGTTTTTTATTTTTTTAAATAATGATAGCCATTTGTTCATTTTATTTCATTTTCACATTTTACACATGGCCATTTGTCAATTTTCCATGTACACGATTTGAAAATGTCAGTTTAAAGTTTTTGGATTTCATGATATGGAAACAAGAATTTTCCATTTTGATGTTTACACATTTGTCAATTTCCCATTTACATTTTTTAAATGTCAGTTTTAAGTTGTTAAATTGTGTTGATAAGGAAACATGGATTTCCGATTTTTTTCCATATCACAGACGACACGTTTATGATTTAGTCCATGCTGAAAGTTTAGTTTTGTAAAACACACATTTGCTGATTTAAATTTTCTTGAAATCACCTTAATGAAAGTGCTTGGCCATGGCAATAGTGCATTCTCTTTCTGTTTGTTTCCAAAAACATATAGGCCTACTACTACTACTACTACTACTACTACTACTGTAGGTAAGACTGTTTTACAAAATAACACCTATCTACTGCTGCATTAAAAAAACACAAATGTTAAAAAAATACAGTATACTATTTACCATTTGCTATATACATTAATTACCCCACCATCCTACCTTGCCGTGTTTGCTCTGGTTGAAAAATCAAAGCTTCCCACACACACACACACACACACACACAAGCTTTCTCTCTCTCTCTATCATTCTATCTATAGTCATACATTCACACAACCATACCTGTCTTTGAAAAACAAATACAACCACGCTATTTATCATTGACATGCACACTTTCCCAAATAACTTTTAGTTATACATTTAATATCTACTATTACAAAAAAATGTTTCCACTATTTACAATTACAAGAATGAATATTTACAAAATACTAAATCTACTGGTTACAAAAAGCCATGTCTCTAAACAATAAAATATAGAAGTCACACCTCCACCTCGTGGTTATAACCCTATGGTAGGCTAATGCATAGGTCATTCATCTGCACTCATTTGCTATCCATCAAGATAGAAGTGCATTTTCTCTGTTCCACAAGATACAAATTTGATTGCTGGATTGTATCCTGCACTGTTTATGCGGTATAGCTTTGCCAGTTCATAAAACCGCTAGGTAGTTCTCTACATATAGCAATTTTACCACAGCTCTACCTACGCCTTTTGCTATTTGGCTTTCTTACAGTCTAGTGTGTGATAGACTGCATTAACTGTATATCAAACCCAGTTCACCTTTGTATTTGTAATCCAAGTAATAATTTGAAAAGACACAAATGTAATCAGTTTTAAACGTTATCTCTGATTTGTTTTGTTCAATATGTTTATGACATGCATATTAACCTGAAATCGAACCCTGGTGAAAAGGCTAACAGCTTAACCACTTGTTTCTTAGTTTGACTCGTTCTAGGCCTCAGACCTGGAAATCGAGTTAAGACCACCAGTACAAGAGCTAAAAGTGCTTAACACTACAACAAAAAATGGATAGCTGGTAACATTATACAACCGGAAATGATTATATTTCCGTTAGCAATGCATTTTGTCATCAGCCTACTGTCTGAGTACTGACAGCAACACAGTTTAGTTTAGAACAAGCGAGTGTGTGTGTATAGATTATTAGCCTCAAGTGATCACTTTCGTGATGTTTTTAATGTGTTGTTTTCTTATGCCGCATTTGTCGGTCAAATGCTTTGAGACCACCGAACTATTAATGTATTTAATCACATTTATGTTTATAATATATAATGTAATTCTCGAGTGATCACTCGTAACGAACAAAATTTCTAAGACACATACCTCAGCCTGTTCATAGATGTTGACTCTCCGAGCCGCAAGTTCACTACTGCCAGGTGTTGCTTCTCTTTTGGCTGGCTACAGCAGAGAGAATTTGGCATTTCGCCTTTAAGAATTTAATAATAGCTTCATAGGTACACAATGAATGTTGCGACAGATCTGCTTCCCAATCTTTTAAAGTTTTAGTGTCTAATTTAACAGAAATGAGATGAATCAAAAATAGATCCCAATGGTCAACTGGTTGGTCCAAATTGGCAAGCGCACGAATATGAAGTTCTGCAGCATCGATCAGATTACGAAGCGAGGCAAGATTATCAGCTTGAACAATAGGTAAATTGAATAAACCCTGTATGTGACGTTGAGTTTTTAAACGAGTGTTCCCAAACCGATCTCTGAGAAGTGCCAAAGCTACTTCATAATTTTCATTTGTCAACGTAAGCTCTTGGATGAGTTTGAGTGCGTTGCCTTGCAAGGACAAACGTAAATAATGAAACTTCTGTATTGAAGGAAGAGAATCGTTTTCGTGAATCAATGAATTGAATAATTCAAAAAATGGTTCCCATGTAGCTTCATCCCCGGTAAATTTAGGTAATTCTATTTTCGGTAGTATAACACGGGAAGGAAAAGAAGAAGATTCTGAAGGAGTTTTCTCCTGCTTTTCCCGCAATGTTAAACTTCTTAAAAGCTGCTTTGCGTCTGCAAACCCCTTATAATATAAATTTTCAACCTCAGAGCGGTCACTTTGCTGGTCGGGATATTGTGTCTCAATATTACTTTGGATCTCGTCATACTTTTCAAAGGCCTGTTCATAACCTTTCAGTCTTTGAGAAATTATGTCACTATTACGTTCTTTTTCCGTGAGCTCATATAGAAAAGTGCGAAAACGCGTGAGTTTGCCCTTGACCGAAGCCCTCGCATTAATGAGTTTTTCGTCAATTGGTATTGTGAAAGTTTGTTGTGAAGGTACTCACGACTTCCCTGTGAACTCGTACAACAGCCTGCCAGAAGAGAGAGAAAGCAGCCCCTCCAACGGTTAAATGTGGAACTTGTTTTTGTGTCTCCTCTTCCAGTGCCAAGCATGAACTCCGAGCTGAAACTTTCCAAAAGAATTAGAAATCACAATTTTTGAACAATTTATACACTTAATGTTCAGTATGAGACAAAAATTTTGTTAATTAGTTCAAATATTAATTTCTGAGAAAGGTTCAATATACAGACTTGCTTCAACAAATGTTTACAAAACGCACTCCCGGGTTTCGGCACCATATGGTTATGTGAAGAACAGCCCACGTTCGTTCTCATAAACGGGAGAAAGCATCAGGCAAATGCCTGGACAAAATAACTACTGTGAAAGGAGCTATTAGACTGAATATTTTGGGCTATGGGAGTGCGGCCTGGTTCTTTATCCTTAACTTTAAGTTTAATTTTAACACTGAACATTTAAGCATTAACATAATATAAACTTTATTTGTTGTTTGAAACAAGTGATAAATATTATACATTACTGGAAACCCCTTGGGTTTAAAAATTAGTAGGTTGGCACAACTTGGTGCTATTTACAAGAGTTCATTTGAAAGACACACTATTTAAAGCTTGTTGTGTGTAGCGACCATCTTGTCCCGGTAACCACTGAGCATTTTTGTGTGTTTTAGCTATCCTCTTTAACCAATCAATTAAAGATAGTCTACTCTTAATTCTTGAATCGATAAATCAGAGTTTGTGTACACCGTTCGTCATTTATTAACCCATACCTGCAACCTATACTCTCTCTATACTGCAGTTTGATCTGAAAAACAAGTTTCAATGATAAAAGACTTGTCAGTCACCATACATGTAGTCTACACTAATTCTTTCTCTACCTAGCTATGTTTCATCACACATGGTAAACATCGCTCATGTTCGTACGCGAAACAAAAAGGAAATAAACTATATGTCAAATGGTTAGGGTTTAACTCTACGTTTAATTCTTGGATCAATAAATGTCATGTTGTGTGAACCTGTGCAATTTTTAGTTTATTTATTCACACATTTTGTACACCACCTATAGCTCTATGTGTACAGTCCTCAGCTCCACATATTTATTTCTCTTTACACCTGTGTTCTCTCATACATTACCCCTCCCCCTCTCCCTCCCTTCACCTCCCACCACTGCTGTTCGTAGCTTTTGCCTATCTATTGGTTGTGACATCATTCCCACAAATTGCATCATACTTTTTACTGATTCAGCGATTCCCACGCTTTGAACATTCTGTTATCAGGCACGTGGACAGCTAACGTCCAAGGTGAACACCTGTGGCAGATCAAATTTCACGTCAACTTGCATTTTGTCACGTACGAAGCAAACAGGATGTAACTTGTTTAGCCCTCATGTGGTTTCACACATGTTCACATGCATTTCGCACTCCCCTGCCACCACGATGGTCAGATTATTTCACCTTGAAGCGTCATGGTCATTTTTCCATTGCACCTGTCGTCAAGTCAGATCAGCGCCTTCCAATAAGCTCAAATGACATTCACCTCCTGCTCCTCGGCAAGTTTGTTTTCTCTACTCGCTTCGACCAACATAGAACCAAGTGCTCATCACCGTTTACACGTTAAAGGTAAAATATCAGAAAAAACGCACGCTCGCTCTGTCATACACCGACCCGCCGAAATAGCGATTGTTCTATTAAGCATGGTCCTTGTGGTTAGCGACAGGTTCGTTGACACACACACACACCCACACCCAGCCGTATCGTCTCTCTCAACTACCACGCTTCATGGACATTATAAACAGGTAAAGAAAAAAACAGGTTTTATCAACATGTATGGCGTTAGGCCCTTTGTGAATTTTTTTGGGGAAAAATTATCTACCACATTTGAAAGGGGGCGTTAGCCCGAGTCCTAGGACACCTCGTACACGTCTCTAGCGTTATTGGTCCGTGAGATATCGGCAAAAATCACAAAAAACACGTGTTTACCCCAAAATCGAGTTTCCAAATTTTTTTTAAATTACAACGAGTGGTCCATAGCAAAGAGGACGTCACCCCGAGTCCTTGGACCCGTCGTACACGCCTCTAGCATGATTGGTTCGCGAAATATAGCAAAAAGTTTAAAATCACGGTTTTACCCCCAAAACATTCTGTTTCCCTCATTCTCAAAAACTTTAACCTATTACCAAAATAATGAGGGTTTCGAGACAAGCCATTTGACACGTCATAGGACCAAATCCGACCATGCATTCGTTAAATATTAGAAAAAGTCTAAAATCATGGTTTTACCCCCAAAAAGCCTGTTTCCTCATTCTCGAAACTTTAACCTATTAATAACATATATAGGGCTTCGAGACAAGCGATTTGACACGTCACACGTCCAAATCCGACCTTGCGTTCGAGAGATATCGGAAAACTTCGTAGGTAAGTAGGCGACTATCTGGTTCTCTCCTCACCACCAAAACCTCTTCTTATCAATCATTTTTTTTCAAAGAGCTCGCCCTCTTACAAAAATCCCAAGTGCGCATGCGTATAAAACAAAAACAAAAATGTTGATCCATAGCGGCAGCCAGCCAAACGCATGCGCGATATGAGCAACCACGTTTAAGTTCATTTTAGCAGCGCACCTTATACATGTCGCATTTGAAAAGAGAATTTCACAAAAAAAAAATACAATTTCACCCTCTAGTATGGGGTAGGTTTTATTTAGGGGTTGAAATGAGTGGTCCATTTGAAAGAGGGCGTCAGCCCGAGTCGAACGACACCTCATTTGTCAACATCCGACCATGCGTTTGAGAGATATTAATTATTTTAACTTGTACAGTCTGGTACAAATAAAATGGGTGAAGCAGAACTCCTAGCTCTCACCTACTCGTGTGCCTTTTACGCTTACGCAGGGTAAATAGTGGGATACACACACAGAGGACAGGCAGACACCCACACATTTGATCTTATAAGTCTACTTCATCATTCACCCAAAAGCGACGCTACAGTAAATGTCTGTTCAGGTCACTAGCATGAAGACATGCAAATGTCATATGGACAGAAGTGCTGTAGGATTGTTGAAGTGAATGCTGCGGAGCAGCACGGGTCTTCTGGTAATTATCTTATTATATTAACGTTTTAGTATAACTGATTTACAATTTTAATAGCCATAGAACTTTTTAAATCTGAAAATATTTTACAATATTTACATAGTGAATGCTGAATAAAAATAATTGATATTAACTTGCAAAAAAGACTGTAACCTACCGGATATTAAAATAATTTCAGCTATTTATTTATTTATTCATTTATTTTATTTAGCGTACGGCTTTTAGTGCCGGGAGTGTCCGAGGACATGTTCGGCTCGGCAGAGGCTGTAGCTGCTTCAAGCGATCACCCATAGGGTGAGCTACAAGTTCCGTTCCATTTAAAGTAGTTCCAACTTTCGCTTCCAGATATCAGACACCTAGTGGTGAACGTTGGATCTTTGATAGAGCGTTACAGCGAAATCTAACCTAGAAATTTAGCTTCACACAAGTTTAGTTAGTGGAAGGATCTTTTGCATGCCATAAATCTATGACATGGGACCGCCGGCTTTACTTCCCCTCCGAAGGAAGGCATAGTGAGGGATTTTAACGCTCTTAAGAAATCCGACGACTTCGGCTAGGTTTGAACCCGCGATCTCGGGCACAGCAGTTATAATATATAATATAATAATTTCAGTATTATTCTGTGATAGACTCTCGGAGTCCGAATTGAGATATATGACTTGAAGAACATGAAGTAACAAGAAGCGCTTCAAAACAATAGGAAATTAGAATATACGCCCTCCTCAAGCAGAGATATGCACTTAAACAGGCAAAGGAGAAAAATATGATGCAATGTGCCAAAATAACCAAAACATGCATAAATATGCAAATAAATTATCTTGCATGAACTTCCGGGCTTTAATAATAAGGAAACGGGCGAATCGAATGGAGTGATATAATAAAGGCGATACGTGTGTGTCTGTGTGTGTAACAGGTGCTCGAAGTGTGGCTCAATTGTAAACGTCTGCCTCGTGACGTAGTGACTAGCATTTTTGGTTTGCAACACGAAGGTCCGGGTTCACTTCCCTGCTCTGACATGAAAAGTAATTCTGGTCTGAGGACTGGAACGGTGTACACTAAGTCTCATGAGGCAAAACTGAGAAGAGGTGGGTTCGATTCCTATCTCAGCCATCCAGGAAGTGCTTTTCCACTTCTACTCCAGGAAAATGGCTGGATGGTAGTCTACCTAACTTAAGGCCACCGCCGCTTCCCACCCAAATCCTACCTCAATTACAAATATACAGGGTCGTTCATATAAAATAAGAGCGCCAAGCGACGGCTTTGTTAACCGTAGCTGCGGTCACCTTGGCCGAGCTTTTGGCGCGCCAAGGCCCCCTGCTTTAAGCCTGTGTACAATCCTATATGATGCAGCGGCCTTGCTAGCGTGTGTACAATGCTGAAATCTTACTTTATTTAGTTAGTTATTATTGATGAAACCGAAACCCCTACTTGTGCTAATTTTGTGAGTGATTTATTCGGGGACCGTTCAAGATTCTCGCCAATGTCATCTAGCTCATCCTCTGTTAAAACTGTTCGTGTGCGGGCATGTTTTTTATTGAGCACCGAGCCAGTAGTGTCAAACTTATTTGCAATTACGTGAATCTGTGCTAGTGAAGGTGGCACTTCATCGGGAAATTGCTGAACAAATGCATCACGTACCCGCCGAGCCGACTCGTACTTAAAATAAGTTTTACATAAAAAATACGATGTTGCAATGATAACTGTCTCACCATGTTAGAACTTGAGGTTTAGACTGGCGACTGAGCACCTGCACGCTTATTGCAAGGTCAAGTTTGGTAATGCCAATCTGTTATTTTTATACAGTCCATCGCAACTTGAAGAAAGAAGAGAAAAAACAGCCATCGTATGTACTATGCGCGCGCTTTCAATACTATAGGGGTTTCGGTTTCATCAACAATAACTAACAAACTAACTAACGTAAGATTTCAACATTGTACACACGCTAGCAAGGCCGCTGGATCATATAGGATTGTACACACGCTTAAAGCAGGGGGCCTTGGCGCGCCAAAAGCTCGGCCAAGGTCACCGCAGCTACGGTTAACAAAGCCGTCGCTTGGCGCTCTTATTTTATATGAAAGTCCCTGTACACACTAGAACAGACATCACAGTTTCTTTGTGTGTGTTTTTAGCGTATGGCTATTAGTGCCTGGAGTGTCCAAGGACATGTTCGGCTCGCCAGAGTTTGTAGCTGCTTCTATGCTGACGCCCATGGGGTGAGCTACAAGTACCGTCTCGTGTGGAGTGTTGTCTGGGGAGGAATTTGTGAATGTAAGGATGAGGAATTGAAGGGTAGCGGCCGTGGCCTATAGTTAGGGACCAACCCCGGCATTTGCCTGGAAGGAAGATGGAAAACCACAGAAGACCATCTTCAAGGTTGCCGGTGGGAGGGATTTGAACCCAATCACCTCCCGGATGTGAGCGACTGCCTGCAGCCACGTCGTAACGACCACGGCTAACTTATCCGGTACATCACAGTGACACAGGTTATCAGTAAGGTTCGGATGTTAAGGAAAAGTAATATTTTTTTCCTGAGCTCTTTTTACCCAAAATCTGAAAAATAAGTTTGAATGACGGGTCCCTGAGCAAGTTTAATGCAATTTGATGTTGCCTATAAATGCATATTTCGGCCATTTTTTATTGTTTTGGTCAAATGTGGTCATATGTTAGTGATATAAGGTCATATTTGGTTATAATTTCAGCATTTATGTTTAAATTGAGGCATCGTTAACAAGGTAGGGTACGTGTTATCTGCGTCGAGTTTCAAACACAGGATTTCTGAATAGTGTAGTAGATATATTTTTCTTTCTTTTCCCGGAACAGGCAGATAGCAGGGTTAGAAGACCTGATTCCAAGAAGGCGCTCCTCTACGGACGTCTTTTAGCACATCTTTCTGGAAAGTTAGATTGCGACACTATACGCATGAGGTCACGGAACATGACGATAGTGTGCTTCCGCTTTTCAATAGGATGTCACTCCAATAGATATATTTAGCTCAGAAGCAATTATCAAACAAGGAAATGCCATGTTATATCTCGCCCAGTTCTTCCTTGCAGGGCCACTCCCTTGCTCTTTCACTACCAACGGATTTCAACAGATTGGTCACACTTGTAGTACTGCGGTGAACCCCATCACCCCGAAAGTGAAGTGTAGTGAAGCTGTAAAGTTCAGAAAGTATGTGAAAGAGTTTGGTGAAGAGACGTACAGTACTGACGGAACAATTCTTTTCTGTAAATCATGTGAAGTTAAGGTAGCGGTGATAAATAAAAATAATAATAATGATAATAATAATAATAATAATAATAATAAATAGCCTTACAAATCCCATAAGGGCTATGGCCTCCTGCTTTGCAGGGAATTGCTCAGTTTTAACTCATCAGGTGAGCGAGTCCTGAGGAGCATTCGGGGTCATTCTTTCTGATTGGGCCTACTATATAGATGTGAAGCTGATTAAAGATTAAGTAAATTATATTGCGCTGGTATAACATTCGCTACAACAATCTGTTATATAGAAACATATTCGTGCATTGAGTCTGGCGATATCAAGGCCTCAAATATCCATTAGTATTACGAAAATCATAATAGCCATCAACCAATATCTGGGAGCTTCCCATTGCCACTAAACACACAACTTACCCTGTCTAAGCACTTGAACAATGACAGAAACTGCCAAGTCTTCACACTTCAGTAAATTCTATATTGATCCGTTTCAAATAGAAGGGTTTTTTAAAATGCAATACAAAACATTACTGGTGGAGTTTTGTCATCTAGTTTGGATGCAGATACCTATACACTTTCTTTAACATCCCACAAATCATTCACTATGTTGTGCACATGTGGTCCCGGAACGAATTAACATGTGTTTCGCAAGACAGTCGAACCTTTTGAATTCCTTGTAACCGGTGATGCAGTAAGGTTATTTCTTCCCCAAGTGAACACGATGAGGTTTCCTCAAATTAGAACGCGAGATGAATCGCTTTAGGCAAAACAAACAAACATGCGGTCTCTCCCCTGAATGAACGACAAAATGTTCCATGATCTCTGTTCGCCGTGCAAATTACTTCTCACAAGTGCTACAAGTGTATTTCTTCACTCCAGTATGAACAACGCTGTGCTTCTTGAGGTCACTGCTCTGTGAGAAGCCTTTATTGTACACCGGACATATGTACCGTTTTTGCTGCATGTGCACCGAACGGTGTCTTTCTAATTGATGCATTGTTTTATTGGTCACTGCATGTGAATTTCCCTAGGTCTTTCCACTCCTGCCTCATCTTTGCTGTTCTTGTCCATTGTTTTCCTCCGCGGTGATAAAGCGATTTAATATGCAACAGCCCTGCGCTACGGCTAAGCATAAAATCTGCGCGAATCGAAAGTCTTCTGAACAGAGCAAGCAGGCTCTTTTGTTTGATGCAGCGAAATCTTCGACAACCAAACTTTCCGATTTCTCAAAATACCTGTGCGAAATGTTGGTATCTACCAATATTCCGCTTAACAAAGTGAACAACGAACACTTCCGAAAATTCTTAACTAAATACACAACACAGTCGATCCCGGACGAGGCAACATTGCGAAAAAGTTATTTGCCCACCTGTTATGAAGACGCGCTTCGAAAAATTAGAAATATTGTAGGCAACAATAGCGTCTGGGTATCCGTTGATGAAACTACGGATAATTTTTGTGGTAGGTATGTTGCGAATGTTATAATTGGCACTCTTCTCGTGGATCGTCCGGGCGATGCATATTTACTTAATTCGGAGGTTCTAGATGCAGCTAACCATTCCACAATTGCAATACATTTTAGAATGCCATGAAGCTTTTGTGGGATGGTGAAGTTAAGCGAGAACGAATCTTGCTGTTACTAACCGATGCTGCACCAAACAAGGTGAAAGCAGCAAGGGGACTTAAGGTACTTTACCCAAAAAAGATTAAGAGGTATGTACGATTATGAACTCAATAAACTTCCTGTTAGGCAGTGTCTTCTAACTTATGCCGACAGGTATTATAAAGCATGCTAATACTTCAGTTTTTTTTAGGAAAAGTGAGCAAGAACTGCATCTCAAGGCAATGATACTGAATGAATGTAGAAAATGTTAATGTACTGTAGCTCTCTGTCAGTTTGCATGTGTCTCGTGTATTATCGCTGATCATGTTTTGGCACTTAAGACGTATGTAAGTGATAGTCTACCTATCCCAAAAATTCATGTCATATTTCATAGTTTTTAGGTCATATTTTATAGTTTTTATGTCATATTTAGCTAGTTTTTAGGGCATATTTGCTTGCATATTTTGCACTTCTTTAGGTCTTCAACTTTCGAACCCTAATTATCAGACAAATTCAACACACACCCAACTGCACGAGGTTACTTGACCTCGATGTCGCAAAGCCTCTAAAGAATCAAGTTGGTTGGTTGGTTCCTCAGTTTAAGGGCTGCATCAATGCAGTCATATAGCCCCGTGTACTTTGGGTATGTGTGAAGAATCTGTCTGATAACCGGTGTTAATTGTGATGGCTGTATTAGTGTGTGTTATCTGCTTTTAATTCAAGTAAGGACTGCGGACATTCAATTTTCAAGTAGTTCCAACGTTTGCTACCAAACGCCACCGTTAACGACCAAATAGTTCTGAACTTTGTTACTAAATGCCACCGTAGTCGGCTCCTGCTGACGAACGTTGGAACCTAAGAGCGTTAGTCGAATATAACCTATAATTTAGCTTCACACAAGTGTAAATAGTGGAAGGTTCTTCACCATCCCATAAATCCATATCATGGGCTTTACTTCCCCTCCGAAGGAAGGCATACTGAGGGATTTTAACGCTCTTAAAAAACCTACGACTTCGGCCGGGTTTGAATCCGCAATCTTGTGCATAGAAGCTCAGCATGCTACCAACTACCCCATCGAAGCCGTTCTAAAGAATCAACAACAACATAGATTGATGCACGTAGGGATGCCATTTATCTACTTTTGACAGCTGCTCAGAAAGCAACGAGACACGTACAGGGGTACCAACTAGGTACAACACTGTATTTTCAATAGCCTCTGTTCGCAGTTGTCAGGCAGCTCTCTTGGGAAATTAAGCGTGCCGTAGCAAGTTACAAATGGAATTCGGGAAATCTGCTTCCGTATTATTAGACTGTGTTTCACGCACCAGCGCTCTGCCTGGGATTCAATTATTTTTGGCTTGTTGGCGTTAAATAAAACGTAAAGCGAATTTTAATGGCGACCAGAGAGCTTTACAGTGCCTTTGGGTGGAGTTTGTGGAAATGCACCGAACTGCAGTAAACACATCTCTTTATCTACTGGAAGCAAGGAAGAAACGTATAATGTTTTATGTTCGACGATGTCGAAATGTAAATATTATACGTCAGAAAATGGTATCATAATGAGGGTCATTATATTAGTCTACTGTTCTTCATTATGAAACAGTTTCTCCAGCCAATCAGAGCTCATTCATTGAACAATTAGGTAAGGATAGCTTCGCGCATGCACTCAAAATCCAACATGTCGGATATGAATTATATGATTTGAAGGTTCAAATTGGATATCGGATCAACCATTGTAGTTACAATCCCGAACACAAAGATAAAATCAGCACGAACCTTTACAGTAACAAGAAAATACTATGACATATGCAAGACATTTATGAATCTACGTCCAGAAGTTAGCAACACAGCGTCCTTCTATATAAATTGCCGACGTGTATAGTGCACCATGTTCGCGTAAATAAACTGGTGAATATGAGACAAGAAATAGCTCTGTACCTTAATTTCCCCAACTCCAATTTCTACACAGCGCATTGCTTTCAAACGACTTTGGTGACAATATTAGTGAATGCTAGTTCTGATCGGCACTAGACATCATGCAGGCTGTAAACAATAGCATTGCCAAGCAAAGTAAATGGTCTCTGCTTTCGAAATTCTTTGACCCACGCATGCGCTCTGTCACTGCCATCGTAATGTACGATGGCAGTGGCTCTGTTCAGTCAAGAAACCACCCAGCGCGCTCTGTTTACTAACTGAAGTTACTGAATCCCACAGATATTTATGAATATTTATGATAAAACATATAATAAAGTTATAATTATCGTCGAACATAAACAGTCGTATGCAACTCGCTTTAATGTTAATTAAGACACTCGCTTCACTCGTTTTATAAACATACTCGTGTCTTAATTATTTCCAATATAGGCTCGTTGCATAATGTTTTATTATATCTGCAAGCGTGTTCTGTACTTTCCAAGCGGATGGCCAGGGTATTGCCCTCCCTTCTCCCCTCCCTCAGACAAATTAAGACGTCATAGATCAGTACTGGTTGGGCTGGTTTACTCTAGTATGGGATTTTATGGCTTTTCCGGCGCGGCGTCCCGACAACTAATTAGTAAAGCCCAGAAGCTCATGAAAAATCATTTCTTTGCATATTTGTGCATGTTTTGGTTATTTTGGCCCAATGTATCATATTTCTCAACTTTGCCTGTGTAAGTGCATATCTCTGCTTGAGAAGAGCGTACGTTCTAATTTCCTATTGATTTGAAGCGCTTATTGTTACTTAATGTTCTTAACGTCGTATGTTTCAATTCGGACTTCGAGAGTCTATCACAGAATAATACTGAAAATGTTTTAATACCTAGTACGTTTCAGTTCTTTAGCAAGTTAATATCAATTATTTTTATTCAGCATTCACTATGTAAATATTGTAAAATTATTTTCAGATTTAATAATTCAATGGCTATTAAGATTGTAAATCAGTTATACTTAACAATTAACATAATAAAAATAATTATTGATGGTCAACACCGCTTGAAATTCCATAAAATAACATTTCCTACTATTTAGAACTGTATCATAGTTGAGATATTTTAAAAAAGGTGTAGTTATATGTCCGTCTGTTCATATTTTCTTTATATTCAAAATAGAAACGCTAAAGAACACGGAGTGATCGTAATTGCCGTAGTTATTCCATAGTGCATATTTTTAGCCTACTTTCGATTTTTGCAAAAAAATGAAAGTAGACTTATGAGATCAACACAGGGCGTGTGTGTGTCTGTGTGTGTGTGTGTGTGTGTATGTATGTGTGAGTGTATACTCTGAATTTGTTCCCCCCATATCAATTCGAACACTGTGAAACCGAATTGAATGAAATTTGGTACAAAAGTAGCACTAGCAAAGGGCACCTCAGTGTGATGTTTTATATCGCCGCTATCTTGACGGAAGAGTAATGGCGGCCACCCAAATGTTCAAAGCTTAAATCAAATTACGACTTACCTAATCATCCAATCTCTACCAAATTTTGCAACCAGATATATTTATATGGCGAACGTCTTTTGACTAAACTACAAGGTCATCAGCCCAATATTTTGCAGATGGCAGCCATGTATGTGTGCAAATCGATTCTCCCTATCTATTCAAACACGGTTAAACCGAATTGAACGAAATTTGGTACAGAGGTAGCACTAGCAAAGGGCACCTCAATGTCATGTTTTATATCGCCGTCATCTTGATTAAAATGTAATGGCGGCCACCCAAATTTTAAAAGCTTAAATCAAATTACGACCAACCTAATTATTTGATCTCTACCAAATTTTGCAACAAAATAACTTTTTCTGGGAAGCATCTTTTGACTGAACTACAAGGTCATCAGCCCAATAGTTTGCTGATAGCGGCCTTGTATGTGTGCAAATCGATTCACCATATCAATTCAAACACGGCGAATCCGAATTGAATGAAATTTTGCACAGAGGTAGCACTAGCAAACGGTACCTCATATTCATGTTTAATATCCGTATAACACGTTGTATTTCGACAATCTTCTACAACCAAAATTCAATTATACTGCTTGAAAAGGACAAAGAGTTATATCTATACCCATGCATTTAGGAGAAAGTAGGCTATATGTTCTTTACTGAACGTCTTGTTTGAAACGTGATGTAGCCTATATTTGACCAATAATTAGTGCATTTATGCATGCTTATTTATTCATTTAATAGTGCATGAACTTACGGACCTTACTAATTAGGATAACGTTCACCCCGTCTATTTGTATAATATGACTGTTGTTCGAGGCCCCTAATATTCATTGTCCATTGCTAATCCAAGCTTGCACGTTCCTACCTGTTAATAATGAGGATTAATGTTCGGATGTTTAGGAGCTAAAGAGACGAGAAATATGAAGGCAAATATGCCCTAAAAATACTGAAATATGATCCAAAGGAAAGGTACAATATGACCTAATATTTTGTTTGTTTGTTTGTTTGTTTGTTTGTTTGTTTCCGACTTTGGGCAACTATGGACCGCATGGAACCTAAGGCTTTCTGGTCATTTTTTTCTTCTTTTCTTCCCAGAACCTCTTCATTCTTTCACTTGTAATCTCACTTTGCTCCTCTGTTATTACCAAATTTGGCCTGTGTTGTGGTGGTTTTTGTTTGAACGTCTTGATATTATCAACTCGGCTTCGAAACGTTTTCCTATCGTGAATGACAAGTTCAGTTAGTCCAACTTCAATCGCGTCGCTTTTTACCTCTTCTACTCATTTTGTAGTAGCTTTCAACCCTGTGATGTATTTAAAAAAATTCTTTGTCAGCCGGTTCCCGTCCATTCTCATCAAATGCCCGTAAAATTTTAGCCTCCTTTTACGCATTGTGACCACAATGGTTTCGGTCTGCATATACAGATCTTCATTTTTAGCCTATTTTCAATTTTGAAAAAATAGGCTTATGAGATCACCTTTTGTCCGTGTGTGTGTGCGTGTGTGTGTGTGTGATTCGTGTGTGTGTGTCCCCCCCCCCCTAATAAAATCTAAACGGCTGGAGCGATTTCAATGAAACTCGGAAAGTTCATAGCACTACTCTCGGCGACCTCGACCGTGCCCTTCAAATTTTGTTACGACTCACCAATCCAACATGGCGGCTGTGCGAAATATTTCACCAGCATTCAATATCTCCGAAACTATTACCGATATTACCCTGACATTTTCTATGGTGATAGAGAGAACTACTGTAAGTTCACTTATGTGACTTTTGAAAACCTGGTAACTACAAAACCAACATGGCGGCCAAGCGAATTTGCGACTTTCAAATGGACGTTTCTCGCGATTTAACCAACCAAACGCAATGAAAGTTGGTACAGTATATGCTTATATACATTGTAATGCACCGACATCTAACTTCGTTCAATTGTTTACATAATCACAAGATGGCGGATGTGCGAAATATTTCACCGGCATTCTATATCTCTGAAACTATTAGCGGTAAAACCCTGTAATTTTGTACGGAGATAAAGGGCACTACTGGAAGTCCATCTATAAGACTTTCAAAAACCGGTTAACTACAAAACGTACATGGCGGCCAAGCGAATTTGAAAATTTTAAATAGACCTTTCTCGCGATTTAATGTTCCAAGCGCACTGAAACCTGGCACAGGAAATATTTATACACATTGTAATCCACTGGTATCTAATTTAGTTCAATTGTTTACATAACCTCAAGATGGCGGCAGTGCGAATTTTAAAATTAAGATTTTATTTATTGTGATGTAGTCATGCGATCGAAGTGAAAGTTTGAATAATGAACCTACGCAATAATTTTCCTTTAATGGTACATGACTCTATGGCCTATACATTTAACAATCCAACATGGCGACCATCCGAAATATTTAGACGATACTGAATATCTACGAATCTATTTTAGCAATCAAACTGCATTTTTTAATGTTCATAGGGGCTATGAACTTCAGTTCACCTATAGGACTTTAAATAACCTGGTGATCACAAATCCAACATGGCGGTGACGCGAATTATAAATATTCACATGGACGTTTCTCGCAATTTAACCATCCGCGTGCAGTGAAACTTGGTACAGTAAATCCTTATACGAATGTTAATCCACTGGCATCTAATTTATTTCAATTGTTTCCATAACCTCAAGATGGCAGCTGTGAAAAATTTTTAAATCTCCTTGTTTTTTCTCGTGTCCTAATTATGCGATTGAAGTTTGAATACTACACGTTCACAATAATCTCCATGTATCAGTACATAACTCTAGGACCTACATATATAAAATCCAACATGGCGACCATCCAAAATATTTAGTCGGTTCTCAATATCTACGAATCTATTACAGCAATCTAACTGAAATTTTGTATGTTGATAGTGGCAATTAACATAAGTAGGATATATGAAAATAGGCTGTATAGTTCTTCACGGAACTACTTGTTCCTTTTTACCATGCTCCGTCATCATCTTTCTGTGGTCCGAGAATTTCCCTCAGGATCCTCCTTTCCTTTGTCTCAAGTTCCTTCAGCTCTTTTTTTTTTTTTTTTTTTTTTTTTTTTTCAGGGTTAGACACTCGGTGGCATACAGACCCTCTGGATTTACCACTATACAGGGTGATCCTCTATGTAGTTTACAACTTCAATAATGTGTAATTATTTATTGGAACCACTTTCAGACTTGGTTTGTATGTTATTATATTGCAAAACACTTCAAGTTTGATTCACGTAGTTTGTAGTTGCACAGTTGTCCGCCACGCGCGCCACCTGTCACTTGTTGGAAATGGCGTCTTTTACTGGAACGGAAAGAGCGAAGAGCGTGTTCTGGTTTGAAGAAACCAAGTCAGCAACGAGTGTACAGCAGAGGTTTCACACAGAATTTGGCCAAGACCCATCCAGCAGACCAACAGTGTACAAATGGCACCAGACATTTACCGAAACAGGTTGTTCTGTGCTACACACAAAGGCGCCAGGCCGCGCATTTGTGACTGGCGATGTGATGGAAACAGTTAGGGAGAGGTTCGTCCGCAGTCCGGAAAAATCGAAACTGGTATCCCTCAGACCACTGTTTGGCGGGTGTTGCGTCGACATTTGGCCATGAAAGCATACCGATTGCCCTTGGTTCAAGCACTAAGTGAAGTGGATAAACACACCCGACATGAATTCTGTGTTGAAATGAGGGATGGCATCATCCGTGATGAGTCATTCTTGAACAATGTGGTCTTCAGCGATGAATCAAAGTTGCACCTTTCTGGCCGAGTCAACACAATTGTCGTATTTGGGGCATGGAAAAATCACATGGGCACCACGTGACAGCCCCAAAGTGAACGTTTTCTGCGCTGTTTCGAGAGAATCAATTACCTGGCCGCCACGGTCCCCAGATTACACACCACTGGACTTCTTTCTGTGGGGCTTTGTGATAGCGTGTACATTCCTCCCTACCTGCAAATCTTGATGAACTGAGACATTGCATCACAACAGCCATCGCCTCTGTTACCCCGGAAATGCTGGTTCATACGTGGCGGGAAATCGACTTCTGTTGGGATGTGTCCAGGATGACAAATGGTGCACACATTGAGCCGTAATGGATTTGTCAAAAAACCTTGAAGTGTTTTGCTATGTAATGACATATAAACTAAGTCTGTAAGTGGTTCCAATAAATAATTACACATTATTGAAGTTGTAAACTACATAGAGAATCACCCTGTACTGTAATGTCTGAGTTTTGCTTTGTATGATATCGCTCGTTTGTTATACCGGCTCTGAGTTAATCTATAGGCCAGGTTCAATTCTCTTGCTTTTTAAATACAAGTGTTATTAATGTTGTGAAATGTTATTTTTATTATTAATTCTACATTCAAACCTAAAAAATTGTAAAATTCTATGCTGATTTCATGAATAGGCCTACGTTAAAAGTGTTTACCTCAAATTGTTATCACAGAATGTTTCAAGAGACTCGCGGAAAACAGCATATTCTTCACCTTTTTTTTCCGCGTTAATATATGTCACACAAAATAATCGCATTTCCTGTAAAAGAGAAATAAAATGTCCTAAGTTAAAAATACTACCAAGTTTAGTTACAGTTAAATATTTTCTGATATTCTGCGACAGTTGGCAAGTTTTTAAATGTTTAGTGCTGCTAACGCAAAGAAACCTTGCAGCGGCCAGCGGATACCATAATTCAAGTCCACACCTACCCCTGAAATATTACCAAAATGACCTTAAAACATTTATATTGATAAAATATGACAATAACTATGAAAATGAACCAAATATGCATTTATATGCTCTAGAAAATCTACCTAAAAGAATCA
The DNA here is from genome assembly GCA_946902985.2 of Meconema thalassinum. Classification (NCBI taxonomy): domain Eukaryota; kingdom Metazoa; phylum Arthropoda; class Insecta; order Orthoptera; family Tettigoniidae; genus Meconema; species Meconema thalassinum. Next base: position 92,195,475 of record OX336390.1, read on the forward strand.
GGAGCAGTGAACTCCGGCTTAATTACAGATTTAATGAAAATGTTGACAAGGAAAAAATTATGACCATTTCCTAAACTTCAGAACCTTAATGATAATAATTATAATAATGATATAAATAATAATAATAATAATAATAATAATAATAATAATAATAACAGTAATGATCATAAAAATATAAGGTGCGGTCAAAAAGTAACGAGGCGGAGGCTGGAATGCGCAATCTGGTGACGACATCGGCTAATCGTGGCGTGTGTAACGAGGTGTGGTTCCGACCAGAGCGTGGAAGATCACAGCCCGTCGCTAGAGGGCACGTGTGCACGTCACGTGACGATACAAAGCGAACAGCAGCATGCATCAATCGTCCAACGCTGCCAGTCGCATTGCAAACAGTGACATGGAGGTGTCAAACGAAGAGCAAAGAGGTGTTGTTCGGTTTCTGACAGCGAAAGGAGAAGGGGGAACGGACATTCATCGCCGAATGTCACAAGTGTACGGCAAACACTGCATGTCCCTTGCAAGGGTCAAGGCGTGGCACAAGCGCTTCAGGGAAGGACGGGTGACGTTAGCCAATGATGCCCGGTCTGGGGCACCCCTCTGCATTACCAATGACAACGCCCAGCTGGTTGATGCACTCATTGCCCAGGACCGCCGAATGACAGTGAACGCCATAGCCGCCGTGGTCGGATTGAGCGTCGGAAGTGTGCACACCATCATGAAGGAACGACTGCACTTGCGCAAAGTGTGTGCCCAATGGGTGCCCCACAGTCTTCAACCACACCAGGAAGCATGTCGAATGGCCTATTGTCTTGGTCTTGGTTGGACGATTGATGCATGCCGCTGCTAGCTTTGTATCGTCACGTGACGTGCACGCGTGCCCTCTAGCGACGGGCTGTGACCTTCCACGCTCTGGTCGGAACCACACCTCGTTACACACCCCACAATTAGCCGATGTCGTCACCAGTTTGCACATTACAGCCTCCGGCTCGTTACTTTTTGAACGCACCTTATAGTATTAACTAGCGGACCCGTGCGATAACTCTCGCATAATGGGTTGTGTGCGCCCCCTGACTACCCGCCTGGCTTTAGTTCTATGCGGGCTGTACGCGATACAGTTCTCACAGGGGCTATCGTCTTGTTTAATTGTTTAAAAGCACTTTATAAACAAATACATGCATTTCCGTTAACTTTTCAAGAAATGCATGATTTTTCCTGTACTATTGAGACGATTTGGAAGATTTTGGTACAAACCACACCTTCTAACTCCCTCTGGTTTAGGAGCTTGAGTTTTGTGAAACATACACCTTAGAGTATTATATAATAAGATAATAATCGTAATAATAATAGCTCCATGGTCGACTGACTTTGTTTTCCAACCCTACTTTCAACTCCGGGTAAATGTCGAGACGATCTCTTCTAGTAGGCCATGGGTGCTTCCTTACAACTCATTGCCTAATTTTATCCATTTTAATTCATTTCGCATTAACTCTTCCGATAATGTTGGTGCCAGAAAAGTTATCCATCCGTTAAAACCATTGACGTACAGAAACGCACCAATTTTATCACAAACCCCATAAAAACGAGAATAATAATAATAATAATAATAATAAACAACGTAACTCAAGCGTTAAATTCAAATACCTAGGAGAAATTATCCAACCTTCAGGCTAGCATCGTGATTCAAACAAATGGGGAAACTTTAATTTGCAAAGAGGCTAAAGAATCACATGGAACAGATATAAAATAAAATCTATCTCCGGTAATGCAAAATTACGATATTACAACACGGTGATCAAACCCAATGCTCTAATAATAATAATAATAATAATAATAATATCGTATGGCCTCGGGTGCTGCGTGCAAACTTTGTTATTTGACGCCCAAAGGGCAGCTTGCATGTCGAATTTTTGTTGTTCCTTGGAGCGGTATGAAAGTCAAGGAGGTTAGATATCTAAGCTCCTTGACACTATAGCGCCTTCTAGTAGAGAATGGAGGAACATTTTGTGTTGGTGGAAAATCCCGAAATTGATTTTGCCATTATGAACACGGCCTACTGAATTCGTATGACATGCGTGCCGTGATTTTTGTCGCTTATCTAAAATCACTTACCATGGCCAGGAGTGAACCCACAAGCTTGGGGTTGGAAGACCGACATGATAACATACCCACCGTGGCAAGCACCCAATGCATGATATGCTTGTGAAAACTTATCATTAGGGGCAGATCACAAATTATAGTACATTATGCAACGAGCCTATAATGGCAATAATTAAGACACGAGTAAGTTTATAATTTCCATACGAGTGTCTTAATCACCATTATAGGCGAGTTGCATACGACTGTTTATGTTCGACGATAATTATAACTTTCTTATATGTTTTAACATAAATATCTGTGGGATTCAGTTAGTGAACAGGGCGCACTGGCTTTGCTGACTGAACAGAGCGCATGCATGGGCCAAGGCACTCCGAAAGCAGAGACCATTCACTTTGCTTGCCAACACAGAAAACCTATTGTTTACAGCGGATTTTGTGAGTATGCGCGAAGGTATCCTTACCTAATTGGTCACACAACTGTTTCTTGAGCCCTGATTGGTGGGATAAACTGTTTCATAATGAAAAATAGTGTTATAATGAGCCTCATTATGATACAGTTTTCTAACACATGATATTTATATTTCGACATCGTCGAACATAAGAGATATACAAAATTCTTGAGGAAAATGTTTCACTCAGTTTGTAATGAGGGAATTTGGATGAAAAGGAAACTCCAGTTGCTTTATTTTATCAGCATTCGGGGAAAATTTCGGAAAAGAAGTTTTTAAATTGTATGGGCATATTCTTAGTATGAAAAGTTTAAAAGGGTTCTATACACAACCTATTATGAACCCATACTGACATATGTAATTGGGACATGGATGACGACAAAGAGGGCAGGATACAGCAGCAGAGGTGAGGTTTCTAAGAAGCATCGCGGGAAAGACAAGGAAGGATAGAGTAAAGAATGAGGAAATTAGAGAAAGGACAGGAATATGGAAACTCCAGGATAGGATAGAAACAACTAAACTGAAGTGGTATGGACACATGATTAGAATGAGTGAGAAGATAGCACCACAAACAAGAAGTTCCGTGACGAACTAAAGAGCCAACTTTTCATGCCAATGATTATTCTACAGTATATGAACCTATCTAGAATAATGACGAAATTAAGCTGGTAATATCGAAATCTCCAATTAGTTCGAAATGTTCCTGGTATAATGTAGCCTAATGGAGCACTAGAGTTGGCAGCCCTGGTGACTGAATATAGTCTTAGTTCCATCTCTTAACGTACAGAACACAAAATTTGGTTGAAGTCCAATAAACGTTACATGCAGTTAGACATTGGATCTATCAGCACGCGTAAATGCATGTTGGCAACAATGTCATGCGTGTGCTGGTTAGAAATAATCGGAAATGTTATGATATATTGTTGTGCCGATTTTGGATGAAATCCATTTGTTAGTTTAGAAGTTGCATGTATTTTAAAATTGGACCTATCAGCAAGCATAGAATAATGTTGGCAGCACTGACATATATTGAAAAAAAATGAAAAATCCACAGCCTGCTTCCAGTCTCCGACCGGGTCAGGAATTGAATGAATGAAGCCCCCATCTAGCGGCGAGGATATGAACTGTGCCGGCTGCCGAGGCCTGATGCACTCCTCTGGGGCAATGATTAAATGAATGACAGATGAAATGAAATGATAGTGGAGAGTGTTGCTGGAATGAAATTTTGACAGGGAAAACCGGAGTACCCGGACAAAAACCTGTCTGCCTCCGTTTTGTCCAGCACAGATCTCACATGGTGTGACCGGGATTTGAACCACGGACCCAGCGGTGAGAGGCCAGCGTGCTGCCGCCTAAGCCATGGAGGCTTTTGACATATATTAATTACTCCAAATTAATCTAGAGTGTCAGGTGCCATACGTGTGCAAAGTATAGAGCTGTTGGCTTGCATACTTTCTGATATATTGATGAAATGAAAATCCACAGCCTGCTTCCAGTCTCCGACCGGGTCAGGAATTGAATGAATGAAGCCTCCATCTAGCGGCGAGGATATGAACTCTGCCGGCTGCCGAGGCCTGACGCACTCCTCTGGGGCAATGATTAAATGAATGACAGATGAAATGAAATGATAGTGGAGAGTGTTGCTGGAATGATATTTTGACAGGGAAAGCCGGAGTACCCGGAGAAAAACCTGTCTGCCTCCGTTTTGTCCAGCACAGATCTCACATGGAGTGACCGGGATTTGAACCACGGACCCAGCGGTGAGAGGCCGGCGTGCTGCCGCCTAAGCCACGGAGGCTTTGATATATTGATATTAGGGTAAAAATTATAGACAGTATTTATTAACAGTTGGCAGCCCTGATTGCTCTTAAGAATATTTATAGTCAGATCTGTTATGTTACACATAGCACATACGAAATTTGGCTGAAATCCAACTGATAGTATAGAAGTTACATGTATTTAAAAATTGGTCCTATCAGCAGGATTAGACTCATATTGGTGAAACTGAAGTATATAAGTTACTCCAAATTAATCTAAAATGTCAGGTAATATACGTGTGCATAGTTTAAAGCTGTCGGCTTGCATACTTTCAGATATATTGGTATTTGGATGAAGAAAATAGAGAGAGCAATTATTAACAGTTGGCAGCCCTGGTGGCTCTTAAGAATACACTCAGTCATATCTGTTTATGTACACATATTACATACAAAATTTGGTTGTAATCCAATTAATAGTGTAGAAGTTATATGCATTTAAAAATTGGACCTATCGGAATGCTTAAAATGATGTTGGCAACACTGTCCTATATGGCCTCCTGGAAATTAAACTGAAATAGTATTATCTACATGTGTGCCAATTTTGGGATAGCTCCCATGTATACCTTCCATGATATCCAACATGAAGCTCAAATTTCTAGTGCGTTTTCTCAGCAGTTGGTAGCACTAACATCATTTTCAAATATGGACTTGAGATATTCCGGTATACATCTTTACTCATACTAAATTTGGTTTCGATTGCTGCAGCCGTTTAGGAATTTATAGGGACACACACACACACACAGACAGACAGCAGACAGACAGATGGACAGACAGACAGACAGACACACATTTTCCCGGATCGATCTCATAAGTCTACTTCTTCCTCATTTTTTGCAAAATGTGAAAAGTAGGCTAAAACTATTTTTGGAAAAATTAACAGGAAAGAGACCACGAGGAAGACCCCGAAAACGATGGATGGATTCAGTGAAGGAGTGTGTAGAGAAAAAGGGAGGAAACCAGAAGATGTATAGCAAGTAGGAAAGGAGTGGTGGAGGGACAGGCAAAGATGGAGGTCCTTAATTCACAACCCGACCCAGGAAGAGACTGGAACCGGCAAATGAAGATGATGATGATTCTCGATATGAGTGATCACAGGCTGACTAAAAGAATTCTAAATCCCACTCTCTCAAGGATATCTAAGAACAACTGGCAGCTTGAAATTGACATCTCAAGTGATACGGTAGTCATCATCAGCTTGTCGCTGCAACCAGATTGTCTCTCAGTTACTAAACGTTTAATGTTTAAATTTAATTCCATGCATCACAGATGAGCCTTCTGCGGTCTTCCTTTCTTCCCCAGAACGTTTCCTTCCAGTATGGTGGTCAGGAACTCATTATGACGTAGGTTGTGGCCAACGAATTTTGCTTTCCTCTATTCTTTCTTTCTTCCGAATTTGGCCGCCTGTGGACCGCATGGAACCTAAGGCTTTCTGGTTAATCTCCTCTTCTCTTCCCAAAACCTCTTCATTCGTTCACTTCTGATCCTTCGCTCCTCCTCGGATATTACCAGCTTGGCTCTAATTTTAGGTGTTTTCTACTCGAAAATCTTGATGTTGTCAATTCGGTTTCTGAACTCTTTTCTGTTGTGGATCACATCCACTGTGAGTCCACTTTCCTTGGCGTCTCTTTTAACCTCTTCTACCCACTTAGTTGTAGCCTTCAGCTCTGTAATATACTTGAATATCCTCTTAGTCAGTCGGTTCTCGTCCATTCTCACCAAATGTCCGTAGAATTTCAACCTTCGCTTCCGCATTGTGACAGTAATTTCTTCAGTATGTTTATAGAGGTCATCATTCCTTCTGTTCTTCCATGTCCCGTCAGCAGTTTTCTGTGGTCCTCTATTCTATAGTAGTGATCAATTTTCTTGTTTCGTCTACTTCCTTGAGGACCCATTCGTTAGTCTTTTTCTCCGTCCAGCTTAATTTCAGCACCCTTCTCCACAACCACATTTCCGCTGCTTCCAGGCGTTGTATGTCCTGTTTCATTGGAATCCAAGTTTCGCATCCATGTAACAAAACACTCCAGACAAATGTTTTGATAAACGATTTCCTCGTTTTTATGCTAATAGGCCTGCTTGTCAGAAGCTGTCTCTTATTACTGAAGGCCTGTTTAGCTAGGCAAGATTAAATTCAGGGAACAAGTTGACAATCATCAATTTTCAGACCACCCAAACATTGCATCCACCAGAACCTGGACGGAGGAACGCAGAAAGAGCCATAGCGACGATGATGATGATGATAATTGTTGTTTTAAGGGGCCTAACATCTAGGTTATCGGCCCCTAATGGTCTGGGTGATAGTGAAAGATGAAATGAGAATGAAAACTGTAACTAATACTAACTACAGACTTACATACTAGAAGAAGAAATGGTAAACAAATAAAGGATAAGGCAAATGAAGGACATGAAGAAAAGAAATGCCCTCAACACTCGAAGAATGAGGATTGAGGGACTTGGAAAGAAGGCGAGCCATGAAAGGCAGATATGAAAGGGGAAAGAGGAGAGGGCCTGCCCTAAAGTTAGAGGGAAAAGGGGACAAAACGGACCCAGCTCAGGAGTCCCTCGGGGTTGCCAACTCCAAAATCACCAGCCGTTAGCCCTTGAGGGTGTAGCACTATCCAGGGTGCACCAGAAGTGGTGGGGCTACATACACCCCACATCTTTGAGTGCCTTGTGCAGAAGGCAGGAGATAACATAAAAAGAAAAAGAAGGCTGACCCCTCGAAGAATGAGGGTATCAGGAAAGATGAGACAAGGGCCAATATGAGGCGGGAAATTGAATGACTCCCTATGCGTCGGATACCCCAATACCGTCGGGGTCGGAAGAGAATAAGAGGTTGACAGGGATGAAGACGGAGAGAAGCCCGGCACAAGTAAGTGGCAGCAATACCGGGCTTAGCAGGGATCACGTGGTCGCCAACCCACGTCCCACTAGATGTGAGCCCCTGGGGTGAAGAGCCATAGAGAGAAGATGAAGAGCTTTAGGGAGGACATGAAAGAAAGATCAGCTGGATAGGTTCAATCGCGCTCCTTATACGGGCTTAAGAATGTAAAATAAATAACATGCTATGAAACAAATCCATGCAAAAAGATGGTATATTGGCTTTCACGGCCAGTGAATTAAAACTCAGCAATATTTCTGTGTTTATGCCGTGTCTCGTGTGGGGTTTCGCCTAGGAACACCAAGCTGGCTCATCAGCGAGCTCTTGGTGCCCATGACCTGACCCCCACAGGAATAGCAAACTGTGCGCTACCTCCCATTTTATGAAGCGCACCTGCGCCTCTTTACTGGGAGAACTAAAAGCTCAAGCAGCCATAACCTCCATATGAAGGCTTCCAAAAAGATGATATATTGGCTTTCACGGCCAGTGAATTAAAACTCAGCAATATTTCTAGGTTTTCTTTACTGCTAGAACTAAAAGCTCAAGCAGAAGAGGCGCTGGTGCACTTCATAAAAAGGAGGTAGCGTGCAGTTCGCTACTTCTGTGGGGGTCCGGGCACGGACACCAAGAGCCCGCTGATGAACCATCTAAGTTTTCCTAGGCGAAACCCCACTCAAGACACGGCATAAACCTACAAACATTCCTGAGTTATAACCATGTAAACTTTGTTAGACTACTATCCCACCCTGTCATTAAGTTAATTTCGAACACTGGACGTCCTTTTCTACGTCATAGGTTGTAGTCGTTGAAACGATGGTCGGTTGGTTGGTTTCTTAGTTTAGGGGCTGCGACAACGCGGTCATGTAGCCCCGTGTACTTTGGGTGTGTGTAGAATCTGTCTGATAACCGGTGATAATTGTGATGGGGTATAAGTGTGTGTTATCTGTAATTCAGGTAAGGACTGCAGACGATCAATTTCAAGTAGTTCCTACCTTTGCTACCAAATGCTAGCGTCTAGGACATCTAGATGCAAACTTGGCCACTAGATGCCACCACAACCGGCACCTGGTGGCGAACGTTGGAATTTAATAGAGCGTTCATCAAATCTAACCTACAAATTTAGCTTCACACAATTGTAGTTAGTGGATGGTTCTTTTACATGCCATAAATCTATAACATGGGACCGCCGGCTCGTTGAGACGATGACCTCGATGTTATGCGCATTCAGAAAAAGAACAAGAAGTTCCGTTAAGAACTATACAGCCTACTTTTCATGCCAATGATTATTCTACAGAATATGAACCTATCTAGAATAATGACGAAATTAAGTTGCTAATATTGAAATTTCCAATTAGTTCGAAATACTGTATACCTGGCATAATGTATCCTAATAGAGCACTACAGTTGGCAGCCCTGATGACTGAATATATTCTTATTTCCATCTCTTAAGGTACAAAATACAAAATTTGGTTGAAGTCCAATGAATCGCATGGACGTTACACGCAGTTAAACATTGGATCTAACAGCGCGCGTAAAATCATGTTGGCAACAATGTCATGCATGTATTGGTCAGAAATAATCTGAAATAATATGATCTATTGTTGTGCCAATTTTGAATGAAATCCATTAGTTGGTATAGAAGTTACATGCATTTTAAAATTGGACCTATCAGCAGGCTTAGAATCATGTTGGCAGCACTGACGTATATTAGTTACTCCAAATTCGTCTAGAATGCCATGTACTATACGTGTGCAAATTTTAGAGCTATTGGCTTGCATACTTTCTGATATATTGATATTAGGGTAACAAAAATAGGGACAGCACATATTAACAGTTGGCAGCCCTGGTTGCTCCTTAGAATACGCATAGTCATATCTGTTATGGTACACATAACACATACGAAATTTGGTTGAAATCCAAATGATAGTATGGAAGTTGCATGTATTTAAAGTTGGACCTGTCAGCAGGCTTAGAATCATGTTGGTAGCACTGACGTATATAAGTTACTCCAAATTAATATAAAATGTCGTGTGCATAGTTTAAAGCTGTCGGCTTGCATACTTTCTGATATATTGGTATTTGGATAAAATAAATTAGGAGCATTTACTAACAGTTGGCAGCCCTGGTAGGTCTTAATAATACGCTCAGTTATATCTGGTTATGTACACATACAACATACGAAATTTGGTTGAATTCCAATTGATAGTGTGGAAGTTATATGCATTTAAAAATTGGACCTATCAGGAGGCTTATAATCATTTTGGCAACACTGCCATGTTTGGCCTCCTGGAAATTAAACTGAAATATTATGATCTGTACGTGTGCCAATTTTGAAATAGCTCCCATTCATACTTTCCAAGATATCCAACATGGAGCTCAAATTTCAATTGCGATTTTTTAGCAGTTGGTAGCACTGATATCATTTTCAAATATGGCCGTGAGATATTCAGGTGTAGATCTTTACTCCTACCAAATTTTGTTTCGATTGCTGCAGCCGTTTAGGAGTTGATAGGGGGGACACACACACAGCCAGACAGACAGACAGAAGGACAGACAGACAGACAGACAGACAGACACACATTTGCCCGATCTCATAAGTCTACTTTTTCCTCATTTTTGCAAAATGTGAAAAGTAGGCTAAAAATCAATCCATTCCCAAGAGCTAGTGGAATACGTACTCTCGGTTGCCATAGCAACGGGCCGGTGCGTGTGACGTCAGACAGAAGCACGTTCCTGATAATTGGCGAATTATTAAACACATGCAAGAGCGTGGCCTTGGAATTGATATCCACTGCATGAATAATAGTCTGCTCTGTAATCAACAATATTAGAGGAGCATGTCTTTCGCTTCTCTCTAGAAGGACGGTTTCGGTGGAGTAGTTGGTAGCTAGTAGAGTTTCTATGCCTGAGTTTGCGGGTTCAAACCCGGCCGAAGTCGTCGGATTTTTTAAGAACGTTAAAAATCCCTCAGTATGCCATCCTTCGGAGGGGAAGTAAAGCCGGTGGGCCCATGTCATAGATTTATGGCATGTAAAAGAGCCTTGCACTAACTAAACTTGTGTGAAGCAAAATTTGTAGGTTTGATTAATGCTCTTAAGTTCCAACATTCGTCACCAGGAGCCGACTTTGGTGGCATCTAGTAATCAAGTTCATAACTAGTTGGTCGTTGACGGTGGCGTTTGGTAGCAAAAGTTGGAACTCTTGAAAAATCGAATATCTGCAGTCCTTACTTGAATTTAAGAAAAAACACACCCACACTAATACAGTCATCACAATTAACACCGGTTATCAGACAGATTCTAGACATACCCAAAGTACACGGGGCTACAGTACATGACCGCGTTGTCACAACCCCTAAACTGAGGAACCAACCAACCAATCGTTGAAGGGCGGGAAAATAAGTATTTATAAGTCGTAACATGAAAACACTGCTTTCTCTCTTCGGCTTTTCCAAATTAATTGGGGTCTGGAGCCAACCAAGCCTATTTTGGTGTTGGCTGGGGATTTAAGGCCGGATGCCCTTCCTGACGCCACGTGATTTTTTTCAGGTGAAAATTCCACCCAGCTGTCACCGGGTTTCGAACCCCGGCCGTCCGGGTGAAAGACGAGCAGCTAAGTCTCTGAGCCATCACGCTTCACTAACGTGAAAACACTACATAAGATATTTATCACAAAATGACACGCTTTTATGTACAACAAGATGTTCAGTAAAGAACATATAGCCTACTTTCTCCTAAATGTATGAGTATAGTTATAACTCGTTGTTATTATCAAAGAGTATAATAGAACTATTCTTTGTTGAAGACCTTAGAAACGATTTACCTCTACCAAACGCCACGACCTAGATAAAAACTGCTACCATCATTGAAGAAAGAAAGAAAGATAAGAAGTATATCAAGAATGTTATGGATCTGGAGACATAATCGACCGGACTGGCGGCGTGGCTCAGCGGTAACGTTCTCGCTTGCTGGGCCCTAGGTTGCAGGTTCGTATCCTGGCGCAGTCAGCTGGCATTTGAGGGTGCACAAATGCGAGGGAGCCGTGTCAGTACATTTACTGGCACGTTAAAGATCCCCTTCGGGCCAAAATTCCGGCACCCCGGTGTCTCTAAAAGCAGCAGTAGTTAAAAGGGATGTAAAACCAATAACATTATTATTATTATTATTACGACCTGCCGTGGGCAACATCCAACTTTGAGTTGAGGCATGTCTTTACACGTCTGGCTGTGCATGGCTTTCACAACCCTAATTGAATTAACAAATCTTTCCATGACCCTACAGAGACGTGTGTATACAAACTATGTGGATATTTTCGATAATATAATCCTAACAGAGCGAGTGCATTCTAGCGGCCAGAATAAGAAACTTTTCAATAAAATCTGGAAGTTACCTTTTTGGCAGCTAGATGTCTCGAGTAAATCTGCTGGCGAATTATGTTTTAATTAAATATATATTTTACACCATAATGTGGACAATATAACGCTTAATAACATTTTCAAGTAACGCAAAATAGGCTGTTACAAACCCTTTAAAATAAAAAGTTAAAATGTATCGTAGTAACAACTTGTCATTCTTCAAATTCGATGCGCATAGAATGATAATGGTATAGTAATCAATGGATCCCCACGTAGACTAGTCGGGACATCTAGTGGTGAAATATCGAACAATATAATCCTAACAGAGCGAGTGCATTCTAGCGGCCAGAAGAAGAAACTTTTCAATAAAATCTGGAAGTTACCTTTTTGGCAGCTAGATGTCTCGAGTAAATCTGCTGGCGAATTATGTTTTAATTAAATATATATTTTACACCATAATTTGCACAATATAACGCTTAATTTTAAAACATCTGAGTCATTACAAAACAATAAACATATAACATTTCAAGCAAAAAAACTAGGTCTGATCGGGTTTGAACCATAGGAATCTGAGCGACAGGCTATCGCTCTACCACTGAGCTAATTGTGTCAACGAATATCGTTCTATTTAAAATGACTTACATAGAACTTGTTAGCAAATAATGATTTATACTAAACGATTTCATCACTGGAGTATATTATTTATATATAAAGCATTTCATACAAAGTTTATTTATTTTTTATCAGTACGCTATATTGCATTCAATACTCAAATTAGTGAAATATAAGTCAGGCACAAGATAGCCGCTGCCATCTTGTCTTATTAATGAATCAGCTGAGCTTTTTAAAATCACGTCTGCACTATAGTATTACAAAATAAACTTTTAATTTCGTACGTGCCTCTTCCTTTAGAACAGTTAAAACGATTCTCGGCTCGATAATCGGAACTGGTGGGTCCCATGATATGGATTATAAAGTTTGCATAATTCGCACGGCCGCCATCCTGAAATGGTATGGCGGACGACCTTGTAGTTTGGTCACAAGACGCATCCTATACGAAGGTATGTTGTTACCGAATTTGGTAGAGATTGGATGATTTGGTTAGTCGTTATTTGATTTTACGTTTTGAACGTTTGAGTGGCCGCCATTCAGTTTTAGTAAAGATGGCGGCGATATAAAACATGACACTGAGGTGTCCTTTGCTAGTGCTACCTTTGTACCAAATTTCGTTCAATTCGCATTCACCGTGTTCGAATTGATAGGGGGGGACAGACATTCAGAGTACACACACTCACACACACACACACAGACTCACACACACACATACACACACACAGACTCACACACACACATACACACACACAGACAGACACACTTTTTTCGCCCTGTGTTGATCTCATAAGTCTACTTTCATTTTTTGCAAAAATCGAAAGTAGGCTAAAAATCCTGCCTAAGATAAGTATAAGTGAGCAGGATCTGCAGATAAACGCTTGACGTTCGAAACATGTCATCCATTTTAAATGCCCCCATTCTTTTTTCTTTTTATTTTTATTTAGCCTATTTTCAATTTTGAAAAATAGGCTTATGAGATCACCTTTTGTCCGTGTGTGTGTGCGTGTGTGTGTGTGTGTGTGTGTGTGATTCGTGTGTGTGTCCCCCCCTAATAAAATCTAAACGTCTGGAGCGATTTCAATGAAACTCGGAAAGTTCATAGCACTATTCCCGGTGACCTTGACCGTGCCCTTCAAATTTTGTTACGACTCACCAATCCAACATGGCGGCTGTGCGAAATATTTCACCAGCATTCAATATCTCCGAAACTATTACCGATATTACCCTGACATTTTCTATGGTGATAGAGGAAACTACTATAAGTTCACTTATGTGACTTTTGAAAACCTGGTAACTACAAAACCAACATGGCGGCCAAGCGAATTTGCGACTTTTAAATAGTCGTTTCTCGCGATTTGACCAACCAATCGCAATGAAACTTGGTACAGTATATGTTTATATACATTGTATTGCACCGCCATCTAACTTCGTTCAATTGTTTACATAATCACAAGATGGCGGATGTGCGAAATATTTCACCGGCATTCTATATCTCTGAAACTATTAGCGGTATCTCCCTAAAATTTTGTACGGAGATAAAGGGCACTACTGGAAGTCCATCTATAAGATTTTCAAAAACCGGTTAACTACAAAACGAACATGGCGGCCAAGCGAATTTGAACATTTTAAATAGACCTTTCTCGCGATTTAATGTTCCAAGCGCACTGAAACCTGGTACAGGAAATATCTATACACATTGTAATCTTCTGGTATCTAATTTAGTTCAATTGTTTACATAACCTCAAGATGGCGACAATGCGAATTTTAAAATTAAGTTTTTATTTCTTGAGATGTAGTCATGCGATCGAAGTGAAAGTTTGAATAATGAACCTACGCAATAATTTTCCTTTAATGGTACATGACTCTATGGCCTATACATTTAACAATCCAACATGGCGACCATCCGAAATATTTAGACGATACTGAATATCTACGAATCTATTTTAGCAATCAAACTGCATTTTTAATGTTCATAGGGGCTATGAACTTAAGTTCACCTATAGGACTTTAAATAACCTGGTGATCACAAATCCAACATGGCGGTGACGCGAATTATAAATATTCACATGGACGTTTCTCGCAATTTAACCATCCGCGTGCAGTGAAACTTGGTACAGTAAATCTTTATCCGAATGTTAATCCACTGGCATCTAATTTATTTCAATTGTTTCCATAACCTCAAGATGGCAGCTGTGAAAAATTTTAAAATCTCCTTGTTTTTTCTTGTGTCCTAATTATGCGATTGAAGTTTGAATACTACACGTTCACAATAATCTGCATGTAACAGTACATAACTCTAGGACCTACATATATAAAATCCAACATGGCGACCATCCGAAATATTTAGTCGGTTCTCAATATCTACGAATCTATTACAGCAATCAAACTGAAATTGTGTATGTTGAAAGTGGCAATTAACATAAGTAGGATATATGAAAATAGGCTGTATAGTTCTTCACGGAACTACTTGTTTATTTTTACATAAAGGTGTGTAATTTTGTGATAATTATTGTATGTAGTATTTTCATGTTAATGCATATATAAGGTGCGTTCAAAAAGTAACGAGCCGGAGGCATAATTACAGAAACCAGTACCTGTATGTTAGAACTATTGTCCCTGGCTGTTGAGGCACTTGTCCCACTGTGACACGAGGCGGTGAATGCCTGTCTCATAAAATTCCCTGGGCTGCGATGTGAACCAGTTCCGCACGTACAGCTGGACGTCGGCGTCCGAGGTGAATCGTTGGCCCCGCAGAGCCCTTTTCAGGGACCAAACATTGCGTAATCACAGGGAGAGAAGTCTGGACTTTATGGAGGGTGGCCGAGAACCTCCCATTTGAATTTCTGCAGGATTGCCGCGACTGTGTTGGCCGTATGAGGTCGTGCATTGTCGTGGAGCGACCGCGGTGGCTACGGCGTTCACTGTTACTCGGCGGTCCTGGGTAATGAGTGCATCAACAAGCTGGACGTTGTCATCGATAATGCAGGGGGGTGCCCCAGACCGGGCATCATCGGCTAACGACACCCGTCCTTCCCTGAAGCGCTTGTGCCACGCCTTGACCCTTGAATGGGACATAGAGTGTTCGCCGTACACTTGTGACATTCGGCGATGAATGTCCGTCCCCCCTACTCCTTTCGCTGTCAGAAACCGAACAACACCTCTATGCTCTTCGTTTGACGCCTCCATGTCACTGTTTGCAATGCGACTGGCAGCGTTGGACGATTGATGCATGCTGCTGCTCGCTTTGTATCGTCACGTGACGTGCACGCGTGCCCTCTAGGGACGGTCTGTGACCTTCCACGCTCTGGTCGGAACCTCACCTCGTTACACATGCCACAATTAACCGATGTTGTCACCGGTTTGCGCATTACAGCCTCCGGCCCGTTACTTTTTGAACGCACCTTATACAAAAATCCTGCCTAAGATAAGTATAAGTGAGCAGGATCTGAAGATAAACGCTTGATGTTCGAAACATGTCATCCATTTTAAGTGCCCCCATTTTTGTACATAAAAGTGTGTAATTTTGTGATAATTATTGTATGTAGTGTTTTCATGTTAAGGCATATAAATACTTGTTTTCCTGCGTAATGTAATTGTGCACAGCAATTTGTGTTGACTGACTGAAAAGCTATCTTTATTAGAACTAGGCAACACTGAGAAATGGCTTCAAATTCCATAATTAAGATTAAAGAGAGGAGCCCGACGGAAATAAGTTTAAACACAGCTAGACTAACTTGTAAGCTGGGGCCCCGTAGTCACCAATCCTAAGTTGGGAGACCTTGGGAAAACAGTTAGCTCAGTGACGCCAGACTGGAGGTGAACCAATCACAGCCCAGGAGATGGTGCAAAGCAAAGTTTTACATATTTTCAGAATTCTAGACCCTATCATTTTATTCTGATAATTCCAAATTGAGACGAGAAAAACACTTGAAATAAATAACATCGTACAAAAAAATGCCACATTTGCGTTACGCTTTTTTGATGTGTAACATCTTTCCTCTCGGTTGCTGGATATTTTATTGTGGGAGTGATTTTGGCAAAGAGACGGAAATGTGTAACAGGAAACCGGGGAAGCGCGCGCTATTTGAATTGACCAATGAGCGTGCGCGGTGGCGGAGAAATGGCTGTGAGATGGTGCTAACCCATTTTGCGTGTGGTGACGCCTACTCTTTTCCTATAGCCCCCTTAATTTAACCAAAGGACCCAAAACTAATAGGTCATCGGAGGACTCGGGGTGACACCACCCGTTTTCCTATAGCCCCCTTAATTTAACCAAAGGACCCAAAACTAATAGGTCATCGGCTTTTTAATATCTCGCGAACCAATAATGCTAGGGTCTTGTATGAGGTATCCTAAGAGTCGGGGTGTCGACCCCCGTTTTTCTATCCCCCTCTTAATTTAACCAAAGGACCCAAAACTAAAGGGTCATCGGCTTTTTAATATTTCGCGAACCAATAATGCTAGGGACTTGTATGAGGTGTTGTAGGACTAGGACGCCCATTTTTGATGTGTAACATCTTTCCTCTCGGTTGCTGGATATTCTTTGTGGGAGTGATTTTGGAAAAAGGACGGAAATATGTTACAGGAAACCGGGCAAGCGCGCGCTATTTGAATTGACCAATGAGCGCGCGCGGTTGCAGAGAGATGGCTGTGAGATGGTGCCAACCCATTTTGCGCGAGATGACGTCCCCTCTTTTCCTATAGCCCCCTTAATTTAGCCAAAGGACCCAAAGCTAATAGGTCATCGGCTTTTTAATATCTCGCGAACCAATAATGCTAGGGACTTGTATGAGGTGTCCTAGGACTCTGGGTGACACTCCCCGTTTTTCTATAGCCTCCTTAATTTAACAAAAGGACCCAAAACTAATAGGTCATCGGCTTTTTAATATCTCGCCAACCAATAACGCTAGGGACTTGTATGAGGTGTCCTAGGACTCGGGTGACACCCCCCGTTTTCCTATAGCCCCCCTTAACTTAACCAAAGGACCCAAAACTAATCGGTCATCGACTTTTTAATATCTCGCGAACCAATAATGCTAGGGACTTGTATGAGGTGTCCTAGGAGCCGGGTGACGCCCCTCGTTTTTCTATTTTCCTCTTAATTTAACCAAAGGACCCAAAACTAAGGTGTCATCGGCTTTTTAATATTTCGCGAACCAATAATGCTAGGGACTTGTATGAGGTGTTGTAGGATTCGGGATGACGCCACTATTTTTCATGATTTTGTGATTTGCAGAGATGGGTAAATCCAGAGCAGAATATATGCGAAATTATCGACAAAAGAAACGTGAGAAAAATTAAAAACTGGAGGAGTACAGACAAAAAAAAATGACTTCACTTATATTTCAGCTCAATTTCATAGTAGGATAATATGTCAGATGTTACACATCATATGCAACTACTGTAAGGCTTGTATATAATTTTTTATTTTTTCAAACTCGTGTGTGGATGGATGGGTACATCACTTTCATCCCTCCCCACACTGCGTTCGGCATTGAGCACAGATTACAAGACAAATACAATTGACACGCTAGTAGCCTACGCAGGGCTCTTGACCAAGAATGTTACAAGTCGTAAATTGAAACAAATAATGTATTTATTAGTTTATTTATTTATTTATTTATTTATTTATTTATTTATTTATTTATTTATTTATTTATTTATTTCAACTGTCCAGCTTCATAACTACTGTATGTCATTAGGGCGTTATACTTTGACCTGAAGCCCCCGAATTCGATACTTGGCTTTGTAGTGAGTTTTTAATTTTTGGATGGCTAATTGTCCTTCCTCGGGGACTGGGTGTTTGTGACATCTTCACCATTCATTTCCTCCTCATCATGACATGCACGTAATTTCAACTTGAAAGGCCTGCACCAGGCCTTTGCGGAGACCACATACCATTCATTAATATATCATCTAGGCTTTTAGGATGGAACCGCGTCGTGCAGTCAAAGGTGATTGTTTCCCGACGTTTCTTCTGTCATTGCAGCAGCCTTAATCATGTGTACGAGTCCATTATAGGTGTCCTCAAAATGACAGTTGATTGTCAGCCGGATGTGCCTGCTTGATCTGGATTGACGTCATGCTGCTCCATGATTTGTCCGAGCCCTAACCAATCAAGCGCTAAGAGAACTTCGCACGTGTTGCTAAGCCTGAATCCTACTCATCGATTGAAATTATTGAGATGCTTTACGATCTCTATTGCCTCTCTAATTATCCTGTTTTGATATCTAGGAACTTTAGCAACAGTTTCGGCCTTACCAAATTCTATGGCGTGTCTCGTGACGTCAGCAATTTTAGCTATTGAAGATCTGTAGTTTATTTGTTTTGTTTCTCGAATATGCTCTGATATCCTAATGGAAACGCGTACACCTTATTAAGGCTGCTGCAATGACAGCCGAAACGTCGGGAAACAATCACCGACACACGACGCGGCTCCATAGATTTATGGCATGTAAAAGATCCTTCCACTAACCAAACTTGTTAGAAGCTAAATTGCTAGGTTAGATTTCGTTGAAACGCTCTATCAAAGTTCCAACGTTTACTACTAGGTGTCAGTGACATCTGATAGCGAAAGTTGGAACTACTTAAAATTGAACGGAACTTGCAGCTCACCCCATGGGTGTCCACTTGAAGCAGCTACAGCCTCTGACGAGCCGAACATGTCCTCGGATACTCCCGGCACTAAAAGCCATACGATAAATAAATAAATAGATCAGTAGAAACGGTTAACATTGTACCAATCTCCCCTTATATTGCGGGCCTGAATCACTTCTTTATTAAACACCAGTGCAAGTTACTCTCTAAATACATGAGAATTTTATGTTGGTGGTTGCCATGGCAACAACAGTCCCGTGTGTGACGTCAGAGAGCGTGCCTGATAATTTGCTAATGAGCTGAATTTAGCGTAGGACGTGTGGACCAATGATTCTCCTGTGATATCAAGAGCTGTGCATGTTTATATTGCGATACTGCTGCAGTAAATAGACAAAGGCCGCTATCTGTGCTTTCTGGGTACCTACTTACGAGCAGATGACCTCACTATATATATTTTGGATGACATGAAGATGCAATATACAATTATTTACAAATGCGGTATTTACAAGTAAATGTATAGGCTACAGATTGAGATCTAGGTCTGCAAGTAGCTTCAGTGTTGCTTGAGCTTAATATCTGATTTCTCTAACCATTCTACAGCTTCATCACTAACTTGTTGATTCTCCTTCATTGTACCATTGAACCTTCGGAATGGGCAATCCATAGCGATGTGACTGATGGTCTGAGGCACATCTGCACAGTTGCAGAGGATTCTCGGCAATTTTCCATTTGTGCTTCCAGAACTGACGTCTACCGTGTTGAGTTCTTATACGATTCAGCGACGTCCAGTTACTTAACTGAATCCGAAATAAGACCTAATCTATCTGGATTTGAAGTCAGCCACTCGTTGCGCCAAGCTTCATTCATTTGAAGTTGAAACTGCTCTTGGACCAACTTCCTTCCTTGTGTGCAAGAAGGATGACCTCACTGTTTCTCCCCTTAAAACAATAACTAACTAACTGGGTACCTACTGAGACTCCAAATGCAGAGATTCTGGGCTCGATTCCCGGCTCTGTCAAGAAATATATGTATTTCTGGCCTGAGGGCTGAAAAGGAGTAGGCTACACTCAGACGCTTGAGGGTTGAGGCTGAGAATAGGTGGGTTGGATTCCCACTTCCGACATCCTGAAAGTGATGTATCGTGATTTCCCACTTCTACCCCAAGCCAGTGGCGATTCCTCAATGAAGGTCGTAAGGACCATCCTACATTCAGCTCTCAGCTGAAACTGTTTTAAAAATTAAATTGATTGTTTTGTAAAATAGTATTTGGGGCTACCTTGTACGCCCTCTCGATAAGCTCTGTCTCACTGTCAATGTCAGTACTTGTAAATAGTTCTACACTTCACCCCTAGTTGGGTGAAGTGGGACCTTCACCACTCGGAGTAGAAAGCTAAGGAAGGAAGCCTTGCATCCTCAAAGCACGTGCTTATAGCTCTAGAAATGTATGGGAGCCCTTGAGGGGGGAGGGGTAGGTTTGGTCTTTTTAATGGCGCTCTGAGGACTTCGACTGAGATCCTCAAGTCTCTCTATTGGTTGAATTTAAACCAACACTACAGGCTTATTGGTTACGATTTCGCGTGGTCAGAATGGATAGTCCGTTTTCAGCGTGTGCACATCTTTGGAGTGGTATTCGATTGTATTGTGTAATGTGTTCGTAATCGTGCTGTGCGACTGAATAATTAATATTAGAGTGAGTCTAATATCTCAATTAGCCCAGCTATAATAATTACCTTAAGTTGTCTGTCTGTTAGGTAGTCAGCCCGAAGGCTGATTGGATCCTTAAAAAGTACCGCCGTTAGGTTATGTGGGTAGATACCCACAAAAACCCAAGGCAGCGCTATATTGAGGCGTACTAGGCAAGAAGAGGAGTGAGGTAGTTTGCCATTGCTTTCCTCACTGAGTCAGTACAGCAGTCCTAACCCTATGAGTAGAACCGTTCACATCATCCACAGGCACTGACTGTGCCCTGAATGTCATTACTCAGCACCACCCATACCTCAGTAGCTTCCATATAATCTCAGCCATGAGTGGGACTGAAACATCGGTAAAAAGCCACATTTTACTCTAGCCTGTGCCAACAGACAAATGCAAATGTACTGCATTCATCAAGAGATGGCAAACAGGCCAGTACCTTAAGTTAAGAATATCATATTACGTCCTTCACATTATAAAAGTCAGCAGTCGCCACTGCCCCAAGAAAATACCGGAATAATTCGTAACTTAAGGCCACGGCCACCTCCTTCCCAATCCTCACCTGAATTACAAGCACACACACACACTAATACAGTCATCACAGTAACACAGGGTATCAGACAAATCACTACATCCACACACAAGTACACGGGGATGAATGACCTCGATATCCAAGCCCCTCAAATGAAACAACAACAACAACAACAGAATTGAAATACCAAGGTTGCAGGATCGAATCCTGATGCAGTCAGTTGGCATAATATGAGGTTGCGCAAATGTGAGGGAGCCGTGTAAGTAGATTTACAGGCACGTTAAAGATCTCCTTCGGGGCAAAATTCCGGCACCCTGGTGTCTCTAAAAGCCGCAGTAGTAAGGGGCATAAACTCAATAACATTATCTTATTATATAATACGCTAAGGTGTGTGTTTCACAAAACTCAAGCTCCTAAACCAGTGGGAGTTAGAAGGTGTGGTTTGTACCAAAATCTTCCAAATCGTCTCAATAGAACAGGAAGAATCTTGCATTTCTTAAAAAGTCAACGAAAATATATTTACTTGTTTATAAAGTGCTATTAAACAAATAAACAAGACTATAGCCACTGGCAGAACTATGTCGCCCGCATAGCACTAGACTGGGCGGGTAGTCTGTACACATGGGGCGCACACAACCCATTCTGCGAGTTCTCGCATGGGTCCGCTAGTTATTATTATTATTGTTACTAGCAGAAGTACCCATTCTTCGAACGGTCTTCGGTACTAATAACCAGATGTTATCAATTGAGCTACTGTTGCAATGTTTAGGGGCTTGGAGCCTGCTTGTAGGCAAAGAAACATGATTAGTTAAAATGTGCTCTCAAACTAAATTTACCTAACGTGTTCTTCCTGACGTGAAAATAAAATTGAAAACCTCATAGACGAATCGCAATACACGTCACATACAAACTGACCCTAACCGTTGTGTCAAGTGCCCAACTACAGGAAGACCCCTTTTATAAATTATAAAGGCTTGTGGTGCATGAAAATTCAGGTTTTTTTAGCCTCCAATGGCCCAAATTCGTAAAATCAGCAAAAAGACGTCTACTATTTCAAATCAGGAATCTTTGAAAATAATGTTGCTGTTTGGAGATATAATAGACCTTCTGTACGACATATCGCACGTGTAAGTCGTGTGAAAAAAATCTAGTGTACTCCTTGAACCCCTTAAGCGCATTGATGAATTTTACAGTTTTAGTTGGTTCCGTGATAACCTTATAGCCATTTGCAACCTTTGACAGAAATGTAATAAATGGAGTGTCATTACTTATTCCAGAAATAGATGGAAAGTTGGATGGCACCTCTTGAGATACTGTTGTTATGGTTAGTGGCTTGCATTCCTTCTTTAGTTTGTTAAATGAAATTAGTTTTCTGGGAATATCTAAGAAACTGTTGGGTTTAGAGCCTTAAAATATAGTTTTGGGGACCCTTTACGGGTCTTGAGGGGCCCCGAGTTTTGTTTCTGTCACCAAGGGTTTGAAAATGAGCTTTGTCTCGTCGTTGTACGCCATAATAATGATAATAATTAAAATAATAGGAATAATAATATAACAATATAGGGATAGGGATATAATAGACCTTCCGTACCATACCCGCACGTGTAAATCGCGTTAAAAAATTCTAGAGTACCCCTTGACCCCATAAGCGCATTACATGTTTTGATGAATATTTCAGCTTAATTTGGATCCGTTATAACCTTATTGCCGTTTGCAAACCTTCACAGTAATGTAATAAATGGAATTGCATTGCGTCTTACTGAAATAGATGGACCTCTGAGATTCTGTTGCCATTGTTACCGGCATGCATTCCTTCATTAATTTATTAAGTGAAATTAGTTTTCTGGGAATATCTCAAAAACTGTTGGTTTTAGGGCCTTAAAATGTGGTTTTCGTTTCTCACATTAAGGGGCTGAAAATGAGCTTTGTTTCACCCTTCTACGCCTATTTCAGCATGTATTTTAAGGGGGTAGGGCCCCTTTTATGAAAGGTACGGAGAAGATTTACATCAATGATTGGTGTCGTGCCTCTGAAGGATATCTGTATCAAATTTTACGTTGATCCACTCAGCCGTTCTCGAGTTATAAGGACACAAAAAATTGTCCACAGACAAACAAACAGACAGACAGACAAAAAAAATTATTTTGGCGCGCATCCATCATAAAACAGTCTGAAACGCGCAAATATCGCAAATTTCCTTGGAAATTCAGAAAAAACAGACAAACTTTCATTTTTATATATATTGAGATTATTGTTATTATTATTATTATTATTATTATTATTATTATTATTATTATTATTATTATAAGTCACCTCCGTGGTGTAGTGATCAGCGCACTCAGCTGGCACCCCGGAGGTCCGAGATTCGATTCCCAGCTCTGCCACGAAATTTGAAAAGTGGTATGAGGACTGGAACGGGGTCTACTCAGCCTCGGGTGGTCCAAATGAGTAGAGGGGGTTCGATCAACGCCACCTAAATATTATCTAGGTGGCGTTGGTTCGATTCCCACCTCTAAGTGATTTTCCGTGGTTTCTCACTTCGTACTCTACTGTCAGACTACGGCCGTCTCCTTCCTTGTCTATCCCTCCCATTTTCGCATCCCTCATGAGGTCCCCTGTTCGCTTCGCAGGTGAGGTCGCCTGGGCGAGGCGCTAATCCTGCCTCCCCAGTTGTATCCCCCGAACCGATGTCAAGCTCCAGGACACTGCCTTTAGAGGCGGCGAAGGTGGGATACCTAACTGAGTCCGTGGGAAAAGCCTACCTGCAGAGTAAACTGACTTTGAAAAAAAATATATATGTATATATTATTATTATTATTAGAATTAAAATACCTATGGATAGGCAAAATAGATTTGAAACTAAATGATATACTGTATATAGTAGGGTCTACTAGTTTCGGTTAACTTGTAACCATCCTTAGCTAGAATTAAAATTATGAAAACATTCAAGTAAGAGCATCTATATAATTTGAACATTAACCTTCTATAAAAAAAAATCAGCACTGAAATAAAATATTCACTGTAAAAATTTAGTAACCGTTGAATAACCTTCCAAATATTAACTGAAACCTGCTAAAAATAATGTTAGTTCAGAAATAAAATATACTGTCTATCTTGATACTACAGTGTTTGAAGAATTGCTATAATCATGGTTAAAAAAATATTGTACATTTGAAACTTGATGTTTTAATAATTAATGGATCTGATGATTTTTATTTTTTTTGCGTATGGCTTTTTAGTGCCGGGAGTGTCCGAGGACATGTTCGGTTCGCCAGTTTTGTAGCTGCTTCGAGACGGACACCCAATGGCTGAGCTACAAGTACCGTTGGGGAGGGAAGTTGGAATGTAAGGACGAGGAGTTGGAAGATAGCGGCTGTGGCCTATAGTTAGGGACCAACCCCGGCATTTGCCTGGAAGGAAGATGGGAAACCACAGAAGACCATCTTCAAGGTTGCTGGCAGGGGGATTCGAACCACCTCGCCTCCCGGATGTGAGCGAATGCCAGCAGTCATGCCGTAACGACCACGGCTAACTCACCCGGTGGATCTGATGATGATTGCTTGACAATCGAAACTGGTCATATAAGTGTATTATTTTATTTGTCTCGTGTTGTTGTTTTTTCTGGATTAAGGAATAACCCATCACAATTGGGTACCATTGTGTTGACCGACTGAAAAATATCAAATTTCGTTTACTGAAGCAACTCTGAAAATGGTTTCAAAAGATCAAACACCATAATGTTGTAAATTTGTTTAAAAATCAGATCTGTTACATTGGAATATTTAATAAAAATTTAATAAAACATTATAATAATGTTCTGGAGCCTCCGTGGCTTAGGCGACAGCACGCCGGCCTCTCACCACTGGGCCCATGGTTCAAATCTCGGTCACTCCATGTGAGATTTGTGCTGGTCAAAGTGGAGGCAAACAGGTTTTTCTCCGGGCACTCCGGTTTTCCCTGTCACAAATTTCATTTCAGCAACACTCTCCACTATCATTTCATTTCATATGTCACTCATTTAATCCTTGCCCCAGGGGAATGCGACAGGCTTTGGCAGCCGGCACAGTTCATATCCTCGCCGCTAGATGGGGCTTCATTCATTCCCTTCCCTGACCCGGTCGGTCGACCGGAAGCAGGCTGTGGATTTTTCATAAGAATGTACTCTGTTGAGATTATGGAAAAAAGTTAGAACTGTGAAATACAGAAAAACAGTGTCTACTAATACTGTTTTGAAAGTTCTGATATGAGGACTAATCTGAATTGTGGAATGTCCTGAAGTTGCTCTGACACCCACGTCGGAGAGTTATGCAGGTAGCAGGTGTGGAGAGCGGATTACTACAATATTACTGGGCCACAGGTAAACCCAATGCGATCTCATTAAATTCTCAGCCCAGACACATGCATTAGGTAGCAAGGACTATAATATTGTTTGTAATCCTTAGTGATGTACGAATCATTGCCAATCTCTACTGGAATCAACGAGCGAATATTCGGGTGGATAACATGTTGTCCGATGAAGTAAAAATTCGACATGGTGTTCGACAAGGCTGTGTGCTGTCTCCAATGCTCTTCAACTTATATTCGGAGGCAATCATGTTGGGAGCCTTGGATGGGTTTCATCAAGGCATTGTCATCAACGGCACAGTCATCAATAATTTCCGATATGCAGATGACACAGTCCTGATCGCCGGAAGCATTGAA
Source organism: Meconema thalassinum (assembly GCA_946902985.2). Classification (NCBI taxonomy): domain Eukaryota; kingdom Metazoa; phylum Arthropoda; class Insecta; order Orthoptera; family Tettigoniidae; genus Meconema; species Meconema thalassinum. The sequence continues at coordinate 92,221,197 of OX336390.1, forward strand.
GATCTCCAAGCATTGCTGAATCGCGTGAACGCAGTTAGCAATGATTATGGCTTGAGGATGAACATTCGCATAACAAAATTCATGGTTGTCAGCAAAGAAGTAATTGATACCACATTATCAGTTACTGATAAGCCATCGAACGAGTTCATTCATATAAATATCTAGGGTGCTACCTGAATAACAAATGGGACTGCAGCCATGAAATCAAAGCTCGCATTGTGTAAGCCAGGGGTGTCTTTATCAAAATGAAGAATCTGCTGTGTCACCGCGAGAACGCGACTACAGCCCTCAAGGGTTACATAATTCCCATACTAATGTATGGACACGAGGGGTGGACATTAACCAAAACCTTGGAGAAGAAGTTGCAAGCATTTGAAATGTGGCTGTATCGTCGCATGCTTCGTATATCGTGGACCGACAAGGTGAGAAACACCGAGGAGCTGGATCGGATGGGCAAGGAGAGAGGTGCTCTACAACATCAAGCGGCAGAAGCTACTATATGTTGGCCACGTGATTCGAAATAACAAGTACCGACTCCAGCAGCTAATCATGGAAGGCAAGATTGAAGGACGGCGCAGACCAGGGAGGAGGAGGATCTCCTGGCTCAAGAAATTGCGGGAATGGTTTGAACTTGACTCAGCATCTCTGTTTCGAACGGCAACCTCGAGGCAAGGGATTGCAATGATGATCGCCAATCTTCGACGCCGAGACGGCATATAAATAAGAGGAAGAAGAAGAAGTTCTATCGAGCGTCTCGCATCGCCGTAATTCACTCATTCCGTCCATCAGGTTTGATCAGTGGCGATTCCTCCATATAGGATGTGAGGGTCATCCTACAGTCAGCTCTCAGCTGTAACTGTTTTAAACAATTAAACTGATTGTTTTGTAAAATAGTATTTTGGGCTACATTGCGCGCCCTCTCGATAAGCTTTGTCTCACTCTCATTGTCAGTACTTGTAACTATTTCTACATTTCACCCTTAGATGGGTGAACTGTGACCTTCGCCGCCCGGAGTAGACAGCTGAGGAAGGAAGCCTTGCAACCTCAAAGCACGTGTTTATAGCTTTAGAAATGTATGGGAGCCCTTGAGGGGGAAGGGGCAGATTTGGTCTGCTTAATGGCACTCTGAGGATGTCGACTGAGACTCTCAAGTCTTGCTATTGGTTGAAATTAAACAAACATTACGGGCTTATTGGTTACGATTTCGCTCGGTCAAAATGGATAGTCTGTTTTCAACGTGAGCACATCTTTGGAGTGGCATTCGATTTTATTGTATTGTGTAATGCAGGCTGTTCCAAATCCATGAGTTTGAGTATGCGTACACGCGAGTACTCAGCAGTAATGCTCGGAGCACAGTTGGAGAGGGACTGGGGGGACAGCCTATACGTCACTGGGCGAATGTCATAGCACGAGTTCAAGTGCTTCCTGCTAGTCTTGATGTATCCACCGCGAAGTGACGGCAGCCCCCCACATCAGAGCTGTATTGCATGTTGCAGGTTTACTCACGAAAGGCGGCGAGTACTCCGCTGCTCATGGGCGAGCTGCTCGGCTGGAACAGCCTGGTGTAATGTGTCCGTAATCGTGCTGTGCGACTGAATAATTAATATTAGAATGAGTCTAATATCTCGCCGGCCCCGTGGTGTTGGGGTAGCGCGCCTGCCTGTCACCCGGCGGCCCCGGGTTCGATCCCCAGCTCCGTCAGGGATTTTAAAACTGACGTGAGGGTTGGAACGGGGTGCACTCAGCCTCGTGAGGACAATTGAGTAGCTGTCTGACAGTGAGACAGCGTCCCGATCACGAATACCAAGATTAACGGCCGAGGGGACCCGACGCGCAGATCACGCGTCACCCCAATATCTGCAGGCCAAATGGCTGGGCAGTGGTCGCTTGGTCGGCCTTAGCCCGTCATGGGCTGGATAGTGCCAGGGGTTGACTTTGTTGTCTAATATCTCAATTTAGCCCAGCTATAATAATTATCTAAGTTAAGCCTATCATATTACGTCCTACACATTACAAAAATCAGCAGTCGCCTCTGGGTTTGAGATAAGATTTAATTGCTGTGAGCTGGTTACAAATTAACGATGGGGAAGAAGAAGACCTCTCCTCCCCCCTGGAATAATTGAAACCTTGGTTCATAATATATGTATTTCATTGCAGACGACAGGGACAGTATTTAACACCCACATCAAGAAGAGAGCACACGCTGCTTTGTGAGCCATGAACGTCATAAAACATATCCGGGATAAGTCACTAAAGAAAGCAATGAAATCATTTCAGACATTTAAAGCGCAGCGTTAGGTCATGGGACCAAGCTCTCTGCTGACTTGGTAGGCGCGTGGGTTCGAGCCCCCACCGTCGGCCGCCCCTGAAATGGTTTTCTGTGGTTTCCCCATTTTCAACACCAGGCAAATGCTGGGACGGCACCTTCTGATAGGCCACGGCCACCTCCTCCCACATCCTTGCCCAGTTTCATTCATCTTCATCTATTCCATCTCTCATCCCGACGCGCAGGTTGCCCACGGGCGTCGACTAGAAAGACCTGGACTCGGTTTCTGAGGAGGCCACACGACAAAAAAGAAAATAGAAAAATTTCAGACGAAGATTGTTCCGATGGCGACATACGGGCTAGAGAACAAACAAACTTAGTAAGTGTGGTAATTATTACTGATAAATATTAAGGCATTAAGCACTGAAAAATAAACTACAGGGTCATTATCTATGTGCGCCCCGCTAAACATGCCAAGCTAAGCCGGCTGTGACTGGCGCAGATCGCTGGCGTGCGTACGCGGTTCAACCGATGGTAGGCGTGCTCCGCTGACTCATATCGTTAGTTCACACGTGTTTTTTAGCCTATTTTCAATTTTGAAAAAAATAGGCTTAAGAGATCACCTTTTGTCCGTGTGTGTGTGTGAGGAGTGTGTGTGTGTGTGTGTGTCCCCTAATAACTTTTAAACGGCGGGAGCGATTTCAATGAAACTCGGTAAGTTTATAGCACCATTCCGGACGACCCCGACCGTGCCCTTCAAATTTTGTTAAGTCTCACCAATCCAACATGGCGGCTGTGCGAATTATGTCACCAGCATTCAATATCTCCGAAACTATTCACGATATCACCCTGGATTTTTTTCGGTGATAAAGGGAACTACTAGAAGTTCACTTATGTGACTTTTGAAAAACTGGTAACTACAAAACAAACATGGCGGCCACGCGAATTTGCGACTTTTAAATAGACGTTTCTCGCGATTTAATCAACCAAACGGAATAAAACTTGGTACAGTATATGTTTATACACATTGTAACGCACCGACATCTAACTTAGTTCAATTGTTTACATAACTACAAGATGGCGGATGTGCGAAATATTTCACCGGCATTCTCTATCTCTGAAACTATAAGCGGTATCACCCTGAAATTTTGTACGCAGATAAAGGGCACTACTGGAAGTTCATCTATGAGACTTTCAAAAACCGGTTAACTACAAAATGAACATGGCGGCCAAGCGAATTTGAAAATTTTAAATAGACCTTTCTCGCGATATAATGTTCCAACCACAATTATATTTCGTACAGGAAATGTTTATACACATTGTAATACACTGGTATCTAATTCAGTTCAATTGTTTACATAACCTCAAGATGGCGGCTTTGCGAATATTAGAATTAAGTTTTATTTCTTGTGTCGTAATCATGCGATCGATGTGAAAGTTTGAATAATGAACCTACGCAATAATTTTCCTTTAATGGTACATGACTCTATGACCTATACATTTAACAATCCAACATGGCGACCATCCGAAATATTTAGACGGCTCTGAATATCTACGAATCTATTATAGCAATCAAATTGATTTTTTTATGTTCATAGCGGCTATGAACTTAAGTTCACCTATTGGACTTTAAATAACCTGGTGATCACAAATCCAACATGGCGGTGACGCGAATATAAATATTCACATGAACGTTTCTCGCAATTTAACCATCCGAGTGCAGTGAAACTTGGTACAGTAAAACCTTATACGAATGTTAATCCACTGGCATCTAATTTATTTCAATTGTTTCCATAACCACAAGATGGCAGCTGTGCGAAATTTTAAAGTCTCCTTGTTACTTTTTGTGTCCTAATCATGTGATTGAAGTTTGAATGCTACACGTACACAATAATCTTCATGTAACAGTACATAACTCTAGGACCTACATATATAAAATCCAACATGGCGACCATCCGAAATATTTAGTCGGTTCTCAACATCTACTAATCTATTATAGCAATCAAATTGAAATTTTGAATGTAGATAGAGGCAATTAACATAAGTAGGATACATAAAAATAGGCTGTATAGTTCTTCACGACACTACTGTCCATACGGACGTGTATCTGCAAAGCTTAGACGTTAGTGTTGTACGTTTAGTGAGTATTGTGATTAGTATGATTTTTGGCCAGGCTTAGACACCAATTCACATTGCGCGAACGTGTGTATATTCATAATTCGTATATGAAAAGCAGAAAATCTTGTTCTGACAAGACAAAAATTTCGAATCAAGTTTCCAGGAACCAGTACAATTAGGAGGCTCGCTAAACGATTCAAGGAAACAGGCTCCGTAAATAATAAAGGAGTTGACTGGCATTCTTTCATCAGAAGATGTCAGGTGTGTTTTACAAGAGAGGGAGGACATTTTCAGCTTCGCCTATGAGCACTGTAAGTACACATTATTGAACATGTTTGGTAAAAGTGTGAAAGTGTGCTACCACCGGCTGAACTGGGTACGCGCCCGAGATCTGCACCAGCCACAACCGGCTTAGCTCACCGTGTTTATCGGGGTGCACATGGATAATGCCCCTGTATTTATTTTAATGTTGCAAAACGTAGTATTTTGTTTTTGGAGGACAGAGACTGTCTGTGGGTGTCACTGTAGTTGGTTGGTTCCTCAGTTTAGGGGCTGCGACAACGCGGCCATGCAACACCGTGTACTTTGGGTGTGTGTAGAATCTGTCTGATAACCAGTGTTAATTGTGGAGCCTGTATTAGTGTGTGTTTCTGTTTTCAATTCAAGTAAGGACTGCAGACATTGATTTTTTTCAAGTAGTTTCCACTTTTGCCGCCAAACACCACCGTCAACGACTACTAGTTCAGAACTTGGTTACCAGACGCCATCGCTGTCGGCTCTTGGCGACGAACGTAGGAACCTAAGAGCGTTTGTCAAATATTTAAATATAATTTAGCTTCACACATGTGTAATTAGTGGAAGGTTCTTTAACATGCCATAAATCTATGACATGGGACCACCGGCTTTACTTCCCCTCCGAAGGAAGGTATACTGAGGGATTTTTAACGCTCTTAAAAAATCCGACGACTTCGGCTGGATGTGAATCCACGACCTTGGGCATAGAAGCTCAGCATGCTACCAATTACGCCACCGAAGCCGCTGGGTGTCACTGTAGATTTGGTAGTGTTTTGTAGAGCCATTTGTCTTACATATTTAGATCTGATGATGCTCACTTGACGAGCGAAACATGTAATCCCTTATTTTTCTTTATATAATTCTTCTTCTCCCTCTTCTATAGTCCGTAACAAGATATATAAATCTTAATCACATGTAATTTATTTCAGGTTATATTTCACATATTCCAGTAAGTATAATGATTTTTGTGTTGACCGACTGAAAGTTACAATCTGTGACTAAATAAGTGTATATACTATATTTACCCACATACTTGTAGATATACACACATCAAAAAAAGTTTTGCATCACCTCGGTTCCAAGAGTACCGGAACCTTTAAATACAAAGGGAATAGAGATCAACACAAACAACATTTCAGCTCGTTTTATTGCTCATGAGACCCACACATTGCATGTTGTACCATCATACAGCTAGACTTTCAGCATTTGTGGTCCAGATTGCAGTACACACCACTACCTCTAATACCCAGTAGCACGTCCTCTTGCATTGATGCATGCCTGTATTCGCCGTGGCATACTATCCACAAGTTCATCAAGACACTGTTGGTCCAAATTGTCCCACTCCTCAACGACAATTCGGCGTAAATCTCTCAGAGTGGTTGGTGGGTCAAGACGTCCATAAACAGCCCTTTTCAACATATCCCAGGCATGTTCGATAGGGTTCATGTCTGGCGAACATGCTGGCCACTGTAGTCGAGCGATGTCGTTATCTTGAAGGAACGCATTCACAAGATGTGCACGATGAGGTCGAGAATTGTCGTCCATGAAGACAAATGCCCCTCCAATATTCTGCCGATATGGATGCACTATGGGTCGGAGGATGTCATTCAGGTATCGTAAAGCCGTTTCGGAGCCTTCCATGACCACCAGTGGCGTACGTCGGCCCCACATAATGCCACCCCAAAACATCAGGGAACCACCACCTTGCTGCACTCGCTGGACAGTGTGTCTAAGACGTTCAGCCTGACCAGGGTGCCTCCAAACACGTCTCCGACGATTGTCTGGTTGAAGGCATATGCGACACTCATCGGTGAAGAGAACGTGATGCCAATTCCGTGGGGTCCATTCAGCATGTTGTTGGGCCCATCTGTACCGCGCTGCATGGTGTCGGGGTTGCAAAGCTGGACCTCGCCATGGACGTCGGGAGTGAAGTTGCGCATCATGCAGCCTATTGCGCACAGTTTGAGTTGAAACACGACGTCCTGTGGCTGAACGAAACGCATTATTCAACATGGTGGCATTGCTGTCAGGGTTCCTCCGAGCGGCAATCCGTAAGTAGCGGTCATCCACTACAGTAGTAGCCCTTGGGCGGCCTGAGCGAGGCCTGTCATCGACAGTTCCTGTATCTCTGTACCTCCTCCATGTCCGAACAACATCGCTTTGGTTCACTCTGAGACGCCTGGAAACTTCCCTTGTTGAGAGCCCTTCTTGACACAAAGTAACAATGCGGACGCGATCGAACTGCGGTATTGACCTTCTAGGCATGGTAGAACTACAGACAACATGAGCAGCGTACCTTCGTCCTGGTGGAATGACTGGAACTGATCGGCTGTCGTACCCCCTCCGTCTAATAGGCCCTGCTCATGCATGGTTGTTTACATCTTTGAGCAGTTTTAGTGACATCTATGAACAGTCAAAGGGACTGTATCTTGGATACAATATACACAGTCAACGTCTATATGCCGGAGATCTGGGAACCGAGGTGATGCAAAACTTTTTTTGATGTGTGTAGAATTAATAGCCTAATTCTAACAAAACTTTTATGCCAACGCCTTATTAGAGAAATCGATCCTAAGCTCCCGGAGGAACAATTTGGTTTCAGAAAAGGAAGATCTACAACACAGGCTATCCAATGCCTTCTAAATGATATTGAGACAGCTCTGACAGTCCCAAAAGGAAAGCTATATGCCATATTTATAGACTTCTCCAAAGCTTTCGACATGGTCAATAGGAAGATCATCATAGAGAAGCTAGGAAATCAAATGAGAAGTAACAGCTATACAAAACGGCTTATCACAAGCATCCTGGCCTCAAATTACATAGATATAAGCGACGGAATCACAACATCAAACCCAATAGATCAAACAACCGGTGTATTGCAAGGGGACCCTCTAAGCCCATTACTGTTCATAATCGCGACGGCGGATATCGCACAGGTAGTCTCGGAGAGAGTAATTCTCTATATGTACGCTGACGATATTGTGCTGGCCTCGAGATCGCAAGAGGATCTACAATCTGCATTTGATCTGTTGTTGGAATGGGCGGAAGAGAATGAACTCAGCCTAAACGAAAACAAGACTGTATCAATGACTTTCCGCAAAGGGGGAAAACCAGCAGTTTTTCACACACATAGAAAACCCCTGGAGAGCGTTTCTAACTTTAAATATCTAGGCGTGACACTTCAGACAACGGGCAACGTCTTTACGCTTCACGTTAACGATAGGATCTGTGCGGCTACGAGGGCCATAAATGATATCAGACAGTTGAGAAAACTCTCCGTCAAAACAGCCTTGAAACTCTTCCAGCTCAAGGTTACACCCGTTGTAACATATGGATTAGAGAATATCTGGACACATCTCAAATTGAAACACCTGGAAAAGTTGGAGAAACTAAAAGCGACTTTCTTAAAGAAGGTTCTGTGTGTTTCAAAATACACGCCTTCAAGACTAGTCTATGAATTAACACGTGAATTATATTATGTGGAAGAGCTCCGCCTCCAACTGTCGCTACCGTCTACACCAGCATACGTGCAACTCATGGAGAACCTGAAATCGAAGAAGAGAGACATATGGTGGGATTTCTACATCACTGACGCAATGACCTGCAATGATTGGAAACGGGGAGGCTACGAACTAAGACATACTGTTACACGCTTTGCCATACATGGCTTTCACCATAAGCTGTGCAAGTTAAAGAAGTTTCACCAGCCAGACGCAGACTGTGTATGTGAACGTTGCGGCAAATGTTGCGAAAGATATCATGCGATGTACTGTACATATAGACTTGAATCTCTGACGTCCTTCTGTTGTAATGAATAGTTTATTCCTATGTATGTTTCATTTTGTCTGTATCATTCCTTTGGCTATTAGCTGCAATAAATATTTTATTTATTAATTAATAGCCTAAGTGTAAAGGTTTTGATGATGATCGCTTGACGTTCGTAACTGGTCATCCAAGTGTATTAGCCTACTTTCGATTTTTGCAAACAATGAAAGTAGACTTATGAGATTAACACAGGCCGAAAAAAGTGTGTCTGTCTGTGTGTGTGAGAGTGTGTGTACTCTGAATGTCTGTCCCCCCCCCCCCCCCCCCCCCTATCAATTCAAACACGGTGAACGCGAATTGAACGAAATTTGGTACAAAGGTAGCACTCGCAAAGGACACCTCAGTGTCAAGTTTTATATAGCCGCCATCTTGACGGAAACGTAATGGCGGCCACACAAATGTTCAAAGCTTAAATCAAATTACGACTAACCTAATCATCCGATCTCTACCAAATTTTGCAACAAGATACCTTTATGGGGGTAGCATCCTTTGACCAAACTAATAGGACATCAGCCTAATAGTTTGCGGATGGCGGCCATCTTTGTGTGAAAATCGATTCCCACCATTAATTCGAACACGGTGAACGCGAATTGAACGAAATTTGGTACAAAGGTAGCACTAGCAAAGGACACCTCAGTGTCATGTTTTATATCGCCGCCATCTTGACAGAACCGTAATGGCGGCCACACAAATGTTCAAAGCTTAAATCAAATTACAACTAACCTAATCATTCGATCTCTACCAAATTTTGCAACAACATACCTTTATGGAGGGAGCATCCATTGACCAATCTAATAGGTCATTGGCCTAATAGTTTGCGGATGGCGGCCATCTTTGTGTCAAAATCGATTCCCCCTATTAATTCGAACACGGTGAAACCGAATGGAACGAAATTTGGTACAGGGGTAGTACTAGCAAAGGGCACCTCATATTCATGTTTAATATCCCTATAGCACGTTGTATTTCAACAAGCTACTACAACCAACATTCAATTATACTCCTTGAAAAGGACAAAGAGTTATAACAATACCCATGCATTTATGAGAAAGTAGGCTATATGTTCTTCACTGAACATCTTGTTTAATATTTCTTCAGTCGTGTTGACCGACTGAAAAGCATCAAACTTTTGTTTACTAAGGCAACACTAAACAGAATATTTTCATATTTCCTACTTACGTTAATTGCCTCTATCAACATTCAAAATTCAAGTTTCATTGGTGTAATAGATTGGTAGATATTGAGAACCGTCTAAATATTTCGGTTGGTCACCATGTTTGATTTTTATATATGTTGGTCTTAAAGGTATGTACTATTACAGTACATGAAGATTATTGTGTAGGTGTAGTATTCAAACTTCAATCGCATGATTAGGACACTAGAAATGAAAATGAGATTTTAAAGTTTCGCACAGCTGCCATCTTGTGGTTATGAAAACAATTGAAATAAATTAGATGCCAGTGGATCGAAATGTGTATAAACATTTACCGTACCAAGTTTTTCTGCACTCGGATGGTTAAATAGCGAGAGACGTCCATTTAAATATTAATATTTCACGTCGCCGCCATGTTGTATTTGTGCTCACCAGATTATTGAAAAACGATTAGGTGAACTTAATGTTCGAAGCCTCTATAACATACAACATTTCATTTTGATTGCTATCATAGATTAATAGATATTGAGAACCGTCTAAATATTTCGGATGGACGCCATGTTGGATTTTTATATATGTAGGCCATAGAGTTATGTACTATTATATGACAATTTTTGCGTATGTTCATTATTCAAACGTTCATTTCGATCGAAAGATTAATACACAAGAAATTAAAACTTAATTTTAAAATTGCGCACAGACGCCATATTGAAGTTATGTGAACAATTGAACTAAAGTAGATGCCAGTGCTTTACAATGTGTAAAAACATTTACTGTACCATATTTTACTGCACTCAAATGGTTAAATCGCGAGAAAAGTCTATAAAAATGTTTCACCTTCGCTTGGGCGCCATGTTCGTTTTGTATTTTGCAGGTTTTTTGGACGTTTCATAGCTGAACTTCTAGTAGTACCCTTTATCACCGTACAAAATTTCAGGTTGATATCAGTATTAGTTTCGGAGATATAGAATGCCGGTGAAATATTTCGCACAGCCGCCATGTTGGATTGGCGAGACGTAATAAAATTTGAAGGTCACGGTCATGGTTGGCCAAGATAGTAGGCTACTATGACCTTACCGAGTTTCCTTGAACTTGCTCCAACCATTTAGAAGACAAAGGGTGATCTCATAAGCTTTTTTTTTTTCATAAAATGAAAATGGCTAAAGATGGCTTCCAACACGATAATAATAATAATCTTTTCAATTTGCCTTTGCCTTCGCATATTAGGACACCGGGACTGAGTTTGTCCAGGGAATACATCCTTGAATGGGATCTCCATATAAAGATAACTGAACTTCAACTAACATGGTTGTTAATATATTCTCTGTGAACTCATTTAGTGGGGTTACACTTCTTTTGTTCTTTGGATAAATCCGTATAGAGCTGCTTCTTATCTTGAGGCGTGTTAAACTTTATAATTAAACACTAAAACACAACTCCCAGACAAGTTGGGTCATACATGCACGGAACATTTGGAATACAGGAGCGAAACGTAGTTTGATGTGAAGTCCACGTCACCTATAGGTAGAGCCCTGTGCGGATAAACAAAAAGGTTACCCGCATCCGCACGTTTGTTATCTGAATCTACTGGCATTACAATAATATTTTAATTGGATAACGTCGCCTCCGTAGCGTAGCGGTCAGCATGGTTAGCTGCCGCCCCGTAGGTCCTGGGTTCGATTCCCGGCTCTGCCACGAAATTTGAAAAGTGGTATGAGGACTGGAACGGGGTCTACTCAGCCTCGGGTGGTCCAACTGAGTAGATGGGGTTCGATTCCAACCTCAGCCATCCTCGAAGTGGTTTTCCATGGTTTCCCACTTCGTCTTCGGGCAAATGCCGGGATGGTACTGCCCCCGTAAATTGAATTATATTGAGACCACGATGGCTGTATTGGCAAATATGAATTAAGTTATGGCTGTCATAGTTGTGACGTGGATATTCATGACATATGCACGGATGACGCAGACTTTATGCAAGTAGGCTGCTTGAGCTGAGATTCTTGGTGACGTCATGATTTTGTTCGAGAAAGATCTGAGATTTAAGACGCAGTCGCAGGGAAACGTGGAATTGTGCTGAGGAAGAAGTTACGCGATTGGAGGAGAGACTCGAACCAATGAACGATAGTTTGGAGGGAGACGGAGATTACTGAAACTATCATATTTAATTACTTTTGGAATGCAGAATTGCGGAAACCTATTTTCAGTTATGGCATTGATTTGGAATTTTGAAGAAATTATTTTTGAGTTTTTGAAATTTGAAAATCCGTCAAGTATTGCCAAAGTTAGAAATTCTAGCAATGACGGAGAAACAAGCTATGGAAGGGATGGATACGCCCCTTAAGAAGTTGATAAAAGGTCTTGCACAGCAGAGAGGAGCTCTCATATCGCATATATATCTCATACCGCATATATATTTCTGATGTCATATAGTCGTTTTCGAGTGAATAAGTGAAACAACTTGTCTTTAGCGTGTGGTAAAGCCAACCGCATTGAACGAGCTTCGAGCGTGCCGCAGTTCCATTTTACGGTGTTTGAAACTAGGCGAAGTTGAAACGCACACATTTTCAAGTCTACAAGATAATATATCAAGAGTTGACTAATGCCTTTAAGCTAATTCGATTGTGCAGTACTATATTAAAGTGTGTAGAAAGGTTGAACATTTTCAAGATTATAATTCGAAAGATATTGGCATTTTAAGACGGCAGACAAAAGTGATTTTCTCGCCACCTGAGAAGCACTTTTAAAATATCTCATTCTACGCTACGGCTGACACTGGTATTGCAACCGTGCTGCTACATATTGTTTTTGGTGATATCACGCTGCATTCTAACATGGAACAATATAATATCGCAGTTCTTTCAACTATTATAACGGAAATGGAGATGGAAGGCTAAGGACTTTAATGCAATTGGGACATATATCAATGGAGTGAAATAGCAGCATGGAACTTCGCTAATCGTCTTTCTACAAAAGCGAGCATGTAGTGAATATCCAACTACACTCATGCCTCGTAGTCCAACGCTGAATTATTTCAAATGGCAGTGGAAACGTATTCATACTCCACAACTATGAATATTTCTACGGAAATAACTGCAATAAACTTCATGGCGAATTGCTACCAGAACTTCAGGGAACTATCAAGAGAGGCCAGGGTGCACCCGGCTCACAAAGAAGAGTTTTGCCAGAAGGATGTCTATCGTATACACGGAGCAGTGCAATTTCCGGAGGAGGAAGCAGTTCGATTCTCCGAGGGCACTGGTTCCAGGTTCGAGGACGGAGCACATCTTTTTGGTGAAATGGAACCATCACCAGTCTTCCTTGGAAGATTTTCCTCTAGAACTTCAATCAACAGATAAGGTAGTCGTGAACGTTTCTTGTTTTATTTGAGTCATTTAGCGATATCTGAGCAACCATTTTTCCCATATTTTGTCCCATATATATTATGCCCCATATTCTTGCTTGATTTTCTGTACTCAGTACACTTCGATGAGTTATGCCTTTTTCTACGATTTATTAAGACATTGTTATGTCAGTGGCATAGTTAAAATAATTTTGGGATCAGTTGAGACTGATAATATATTCTTTCAGGAATTTGCATATTTTTGTAGTCACGATTTGACTGTAAAGTTAATGATTTTCTTTGACAGATTTGAATTCAGACAGCGTGTCATTTTATCAAAGTAATTCTCTTCAGTAAATTACTTTGACCAATTTTCTGTCATCCTCAAGAAAGAAGAATAATTAAAAGATTTTAGAGCGTTAAAATTTATTTCTGTATCGACGATCTTGGAAATACTAGTCGTTTTATGAACACGATTGCAACATAGACATTTATCGTCAGTTCTGAAATTACCATTGCATTATAGACAATTTTATGAAATATGAACTTTGATTACGATTTATTGAATACACTATAGTAATGAACATTTGATAGGAGTTTTTCTCAATTCTAGATTGGAACAATAATGTTTGCATTCCAAAGTCTAATTGTATTCTATTCGACTATTATGCAGTTTAGATGAACTTTGTTTGAAGATAGTATTTTTATACAACGATACTTAGGAGATATTAATCTCAAATTTGATAGACCAGAGAGGCGTGTATAATCGTATTTGCTATTAAATTTATTTGTGATTGGCAATTTTTTTACTTCATATCGATTCATGAATGAAACCCACGAAGGTTAAATAAATAACAGTTTTGAAACAATTAATGAATATAAGAATTTTTGAAGTGGAACTATGGATGTATAATCGTTAGTTCAGTGGACATGTAAAAGTCGCTGATGAATAATGCCCTTGAATAAGTGAAGGAGATTCCCACAATAATATTAATGAAGATGATGAGATTATAAGTGGAGGTTTTGTGTATGGATTGTGGAAGATTTTTATGCCATATATATTGAAATATATGATGAATTCTGGGCCTATTTTATGCAATTTGTGCATTTGAGCGAAGTATTTTTCCGCTGAGTTTATTGTCCAGGTCCTTTGAAAATTAATCATGTGAAATTACTGTTAAAATTAACAAGAGTGTAAAATAATTTGAGATAACGATTTTGAATGGAGGTTACCGTCACAAATAATAATAATAATAATTATTAAAACTTATTAAACCTGAATATAAGCTTAAATATAACTAACCTTCATTGGTCGATTATATTAACCTGATTTGAGTAATTATCAACCGGATAAACGTGTGGTTTAATGTATTTCTAAAATAAATAATATTAACATTGTAAATAATTCTGTAAATATCTTTAACAATAATGTGAAATGAAAGGAATTAAGAGAGGCGTGTTTAGATTTTTCAATTGTCATTTGACAATATTATAAACAATTTGTAATTGTTATAAACAATTAATGAGCATTTGTTATAAACATTAAGAGTTTTGTTAATATACTCTAAAGAACGCTAATTATACAAGTGGATTATGTAATTAAACAAGTTTTGGGATTATTAGAGTAATCCAGTAACATGTGATTGAAGCATTTAAAAGAGTTGCATGATAATATTTGAGTTGAGTTGAGGACATTTAAAGCGTTTGAAAAGGAGCTAAGCTCGGAGGTTACGAGCATATGCTAACACTGACCGGACAGGTGGGTCCATTTGACGACGTGGGCATGCGACTTGTTGTAGGGTGGATCGCAGCTGGCCTGACAACTGTATGTTAGAGGCCAAGGTCGACCACATAACAGGCTTGCAGTTATAAATAAAGTGTGACGTTTATGAAAGAGGAAAACAATTGCTACATGTCTCGTTCCAATTCCCTCATCCATTCCAAGTATATTACTATTATTACGTTCTTTATAAGCTAGTGAAAGATAAGATTTTGTATGTAACGTCTACAACTCCTACAGGAGGACATGATTATATTGACAATGGCTTCTGATTGCCACGTGTATTTTGTTGAGTTTTTGTTAAAGTCACTCCCTTTATGTGAAATAAATTATTGTACAGTTTAAAGTTTCTTGTTTCCGTTTTGGTTCATTTTAAATATCATGGTGGAGGTTATTGTGGGCATACTTTAAGTGATCCAGTTGGCAACCCATACCCGAGATTAATTTGAAGAGGTAAGTAAAGGTAAGTATGAACCCCCGTATATTTTGGTGTGTTCCACAATAATTTCTTGTTAACTGCTGTGCTCTAATCTCGGTAGTATCTGTCAGTGCCATTTTCATTGATGTAGCTGTGCCGGTGCGTTTGATTATTGGCAATCCGATTGAGGGGGCGGATATCTGACAGCCTACTATCCGGATTTACGGGGACAGTAGGATTGGCGCCGCAATTTCGTGGGGCACGATCAGCTCGATTGGCACGATCAGCTCGATTGGCTCGATTGGCACGATCAGCAAAACATTGGATTACCAAGTTATTGCAGTAGAATTGGCACCGCAATTTTGTGGAGTGTTCGAATAACATTGGATTACCAAGTTATCGATGTCAATGGGATTGTGAAGACTCAAATAAAGAGGTTGATTCTTTGTTAGATGTCTTGGCCATTTGTAGAATTTGAGAGTGTGATTATATAGGGATTAAATGTTGTGTTGTATTAGGAAAATTACACTCAGAAAAGATCAGATCTTATACAACTTGAGAGAGGTTAGATAGGCTGGAAACTTAGAAAAATCGCCTATGATCTGGAGTCTTATTTTATTTGACCGGCTTATGACATGTTTAGTCATATTAAAGATAAAATTAAACTATTTGGATTGTAAATGTAAATTATTTGTGTTTGGATATTTTAAAATGAACCAAAGAAATTTGAACATGTGCTTGAGTTTATTTCAACATGAAGTGTCTACGAAGGTTAATTATAAGGTAATTATAAGTTAGATTTAAGACAGAAAATTGCTCAAATTTATATATGGTGAAAGATGTTGCTCAGATGTTGTTATTTTGCTCTGTTTTGATGTATGTCCCTAAAGCAGTTTATTCTTGAAATAATATTGAAATGGCAGATGAAAGTCTGAGAATGATGTTGGAGGAGATGTCTGCTAATTTGAAAGCTAGCATGGATAACAGTATGAAGGAGATGGAAGCTAGGAATGCTAGTCGAACAAAGCAGATGATGGAGGAGAATTCTAGTAATTTGTCTATTAGGCTGGATGAAAGTTTGAAGGCTAGCATGAATGAAAGTGTAAAGCAGATGCTGGATGAAAATTTGAAAGTTCTTCAGACCAGTTCTGCAAACTTAGAAAATGATATGTCGCGTTTACAGATCAGTACCCAGGGAATTGAGAATGCTGTAAGTGACATTCATAAAGATGTTTCTGATGTTAAAACTGATGTTTCTAAGGTACAGAAAGATCTTACTATGTTGAATCTTGATGTTGCTAATGTTCGGGGTGATATTTCATGTGCTAGAGCTGAAGTAATTGTTGTTAGGAACGATGTTGCTACTGTACAAGATAAAGTAGAAGAGATTCAAAGGGAAATTAAAAATGTCCGAACCGATGTGTCAAATGTTCAAGTAGACATTAATAACATTCATTCCGATGTAAATGAGATGCAAAGCGATATAACTAAGATACAAGTAGAAGTTAACACTGTTTCTGTAGACATTGCTAAAGTTCAAACTGATGTTAATAAAGTAAGAGAAGAAATTGAAACTTCAAAAACACTTTGTACTCGTAACATTAGTGCATTAACAACTAGGTTGGTTGACGAGTCTGTTAGGACAACAGCTTCTTTAGCAGGTTTAAAGTATGATGTAGAGGTCATGAGAACCCAAGTATTAGATCATAATCGTTTACTTAAGGAAGACATTGAAGTAGATATTGCGGAAATGTTAACTGCAAATGTAACGGTGTGGAAAGATGAATGGAACAGGTCAAGTGGGGAACATGTAACGCAGAGTCAGGAACGAATTGAAAGAAAACTTGCCAGTACACAAGTAGACATTTGGGTAGATTATAGGCTAGGGAATAACCCACCCACCAAGGGAAGATGATTAAAAGAAGGAAGTAGATTTGGGATTGGAGAAAAAGGATAGAAAAATAGGAGGAGAGTCCCACAAAATTAATGAGTTCAACTTTAAATACCTTTAGAGGCAGTTGCCACTGAAAATTAACACCTTGATACCTAAAATAGGAACGAGCTTGGTCGAGGCTGACGGGAACCGCAGCTAAGACTTGGGCAGTTTGCCAGAGAGAGCCTGTAGTGTATTTCCTCCCAAGCACGAATAAAAGTACTATAGGGAAGGGTGATGGTCTGGCCAGGCAAATAGTAAAAGCTTTATTAAGTGTTAACGAGGGCATAAACCTAGGAAGAGCTAGGAAAGCCAGGATCCTGCCTAACTGTAGTATCAGAGAAATGATGAATCCAAAAACAAATATTTAATTTATTAAACAATGCAAAGAAGTTTGAGGAGATTAACAATTGTGCAATATAATTTGGACAAACATAGTTCATTTGAACTTTTGACAAATAGGGTCGCAGACCTCTCAACATTAAACAGTTGCTCCAGGCAATTGACAATTTACAAGGTTCAAACCTTACATGTTTCTAAAATCTTTATAAGATTTAAACCAATAAACAATGAAATAATTAAAGCTTGAACGTGAATTGGAGTACAAAAAGTGTACCTTAAGAAATTCTTTAGAGAATGTTCTAGAGAAAATGACAATTTTGAAAATGACGATAATAACAACGTGAAAAACAAGATAGAAGTTCCTACAACTTCTTATATTTATACAGAATTAATATATGAGAATTATACAAAGGAGGACAGGTCACTTACTGTGAAACCTGGAGAAAGTGAAAAGGAAGTTTCTAGACTTCCTATGTTTAATTAGGAATCACGAGCAAAATGGGGCAGTTTCCATTTCGTGAAACCTGAACATGACTCTCTCAAGAGTTTAAGGAATTGTTTTTGCTGATTATAGGAAAAGAACAATGTGATTTAAAACTTGTATCACACAAGCAATTATGCAGAATTTAATTAATGTTAAACTAGCAAAGTTGGAAGGGCACTTCGTGAGTAACACCTTATAGAAAGTTACAATTTTATAAATAATGGTTGTTAGTAGAAGGTTAAGGAAAGATCATTGGGATATAGGATCAATGTTCATGGCCGTATTTAATATAACCGGACGATCGCGACGCGGTAGATACGTGGAGCAAGCACTGATTATCACTATAGTCTGTAAAGATTGATGTAAAGTTCACTATAGAAACACTAAAGTTCATAAAAAAGAAAGTTATTGCAATTATGGAAAGAACTTATTGCACTATATAGGTGAGAGTCTATTTCTTGAAAAAATTGTGATTTACAATTAAATGCGCCACAGAATGTTCCAGAGGTTCCAGCGGTGGAAGAAAGTTAGCTATTACAAAAATTTGTAAGGAAGATTCCTCATTTTAAATATCATTGTCCCAAGTGAGCGAAAAACACTTGACGGCAAGACTCACAGATAGAGTACAAGATCTCGAAGGTTCCAGAACGACCTTAGCAGAAAAATGGGGTTGAGAAAATCCAACGGAGGAACTGGCTTTATAATTACAGACAGCGGGTATTAGATAATATCCCACGTAGCGAGAGTATTTCTCTTTGAATAGCTTAAGAAAAGCTCTTTTTTTAGTAAGGTTGGCTCATACAAGCAAAAGCTCAACATGGCAAATCCCACGAGGAATGATATTTGCCCCAAAGTAAATAATTTCACACTGTCTATAAATTATAATTAAAAGCACGTGGAAGTTAAAACCATGAAGATGAGGTTAAAACTTTTAAAAAGGTACTTATCTTGATTTCATGTTGAAGTCGAAGATTTCGATGATGATTACTTAGCCAACATGGCGTAGAAGAGGGTGAGCCTCTTGGTTTGAGGAGGCAAGCTCGAGCGGAGCTTTGACTGATCGAGTCAACTGCAGACTGAGAAGTGAGACCTGCTCACCGGAGCGCGGAGAGACCACGGAAGGGGAAAAGAGTGGGGGGTAGGAGACAAAAGGAGAACATATAAGCATTGCCAACTTAAATACAACAAATTGATCTCTTGCTGAGCTGATCTTCTAAGAGTTGATAACAAATGATACTAGCGCAGCATGGTGAGTAAAGAAGTAGACGTAGTCATCTTGCTCAAGGAGAAAATAGCTGACGATGGTAACAGGATCTGGTGGCCAAATGGATAAGTAAGTCCTCTAGCACCAGGAAGAGTTGAGGAGCTTCAGAGATTCGCTGCAAGGTGACGCTAGGTGGGTCACAGAAGTTATATATCTGAAACATACTTATGAAGACGTAAGAGACTTGCCCAACAAGGAGAAAACAGAAGATCACTGTTGGTGTTTGGCAAAGAGGAAGGAAGAAATGAACATGCAAGGAGCAGTAGACATTATACCTCAGGTACCGTGTATTCAAAGAATTCACCATACTGGGGGGACAACACCAACAGAGAGCAAATAAGCAGTTACACATTTAATGGCAGCGGAGCGATCAAAGACAGTGGTCTTGTGATCGGTCCATTTGTGGTCAAGATTCTGGCCACCCTGACTCTCCCATCTCTCCCAGGGTAACATTCGGTCACCCTACCAGAAATCCATACTAGGGGGGTTGAAACATCCCTAACCAAGACCAAGTCCCCCACCCTAATGTCGGGACTGGAAAGAAACCACTTCTGTCTCCGTTGTAAGGAAGTTAAATATTCCAAGTTCCACCTTTTCCAAAAAGAATTACGGAGGGCTTCAAGTTTCCGCCAAGCGATAGGTAGATTAGAATCCCTGTAAGAATTGGGAAGAGGAGGAGGAGGAGCAGAAAGAGAAGTGCCTATAAGGAAGTGACCAGGGGTGAGTGGAAGTAGGTCATCAGGGTCATTGGAAAGCGGAGTTAAGGGGCGAGAGTTAACAACACCTTCAATCAGAACAGACAGTGAATTGAATTCTTCGTAAGTCAGAATTCGATTACCTAAGACTTTTCTTAAATGACGTTTAGTGAGCTTTACGCAAGATTCCCACCTACCACCGTGATGAGGAGCGTAAGGAGGTATAAAGCGCCATTTGAAACCCTTTGAGTAGGAAAAATTAGAAATTTGTTCCATGGCAGGAGAGGAAGTAAGAGCTTTCTTCCACAGGGAAGCTGCGCCCTGAAAAGTGGAAGCGTTATCAGAGAACATCTCTGAAGGCACACCACGCCTAGCAGTGAAGCGAGAGACAGCTGATAGAAAATAAGAAGTAGAAGCATTCGTTACTAGTTCCAAGTGGATTGCGCCTGTAACCATGCAAACAAAGAGAGAAACATAAAGCTTACCAAACAATTTGCGTTTAGCTTCAGGAGAATTTCGTTGATATTGAAACGGACCCATATAGTCCACACCAGTTAAAGCAAATGGGCGTATAGGAGAAGAGCGAAAAGAGGGCAGATCGCACATTAATTGAGTATTGATTTTAGGTTTAGCTTTAAAGCATGGAATGCACTTATGAATTACAGAAGAAACTTCATGAATTCCATTTATAATCCAGTACTTTTCCCTTAAAAGGCAAAGCAGAGTGCGTGTACCAACATGCAGATTACGATAATGAAAGTCACGTATAATTAAAGAAGTAACGTGATGTTTGGAAGGCAAAATAACGGGATGCTTTTTGTCCTCAGAGAGTAAAGATTGCGAGAGCCTTCCACCTACCCTGAGTAACCCATGGTCATCAAGGAACGGGGCTAAAGCACGAAGACGGCTGGATTTGGGAAGATCTCTTTTAGAAGAAAGCAATGACAATTCAGAAGAAAAGGCTTCTTGCTGTGTCAGTTGTAAAACTTTAATGGTGGCGAAATTCAATTCATGATTGGTAAGGTGTGGCTTGGGGAGAAGAAGTTGGTCAACCACAAAATATTTCCATCTAAGGAGATAGGCGATAATTCGTATTAATTTATGAAAGGAAGAATAGCGGGACAACAAAGGATGAGATGCGTTGGAAACAAGACACGAGGCAATAGACAGAGGTACTTTAGCGTCAGGCAAGTTGGAGTTTGTAGCTGGAGGTTTAGCAGGCCATGAAGAAGAGTCTTTGATTAACCACGAGGGCCCATGCCAGTACAATTGGGAAGCTGCCAATTGAGAGGGTAAACAACCACGAGAGATAATGTCGGCTGGATTATCCGCACTGGGAACATGCCTCCATTGACATCCAGAAGAAAGAGTTTGAATTTTGGAAACTCTGTTTGCGACAAAAGTTTGCCAGTGAGAGGGGTTTTTGGCGATCCAAGAAAGGGCGATCATGGAATCGCTCCAGAGATAGATTTGCGAGAATTCGACCTTTAATACTTCCCGTAATTTCTTAACAAGTTCTGTAGCCATGAGTGCAGCGCACAGTTCGAGCCTAGGCAAAGTGATAGTTTTAAGAGGAGCGACCTTCGATTTGGCACAAACAAGGTTGGAAACTAGAGATCCATAGAGTGAATCGTGATAAACTAAATATGCACAGCAACCATAAGCTTTTTCGGAACTGTCCGCGAACACATGAAGGAAAAAAGATGCATTAGAATGAGAGCTGATTAAATTCCTGGGAATTTCAATGAGGGAAAGATCCAGTAAATTGCTGCGAAACGACAGCCAACGATTCAGAAAAGAAAGAGGGACAGCGTCATCCCATTCACATTTAAGCGACCACAGCTCTTGCATGAAGAGTTTGGCTATAACGATAACTGGGGCAAGGAATTGAAGCGGATCAAAAATGTTTGCAATTTCAGAGAGGATTTGTCTTTTTGTATTAGGAAGCTCTTCTGCGAGCGTAACTTTATAGATAAGAGTGTCAGTGCTAGTGCACCAATGAACTCCTAAAGTTTTTATAGATTCGGAGTTTCCACAAATTTCGACAGAAGAGGGATCTACGTCTTCGATGGGAAATTGGGCGAGAAACTCAGGGGAGTTGGAGTTCCACTTATGAAGTGGGAAACTTCCATTCCTTAGTAATGCTTGAAGTTCTAAAGACACAAAAGAAGCTTCCTCCAAAGTAGAGAAGGACTGCAAGTAATCGTCAACATAGAATGACGTAGTTAGTGCTTCAGAGGCTTTGGGGTTAAATAAATGACCATCTTGAGAGGCTAGCAAGTGTAGGGATCGGATAGCAAGGAAAGCAGAGGGTTTTAAGCCATAAGTAACCGTTTTCAAGCGAAATACCTTAATGGGCTTATTGATTTCATCACGCCACAAGATTCTTTGAAGATCTCGTTGTTCTGGTTGAATTAACACTTGACGGTACATCTGTTTTATATCGGCTATGATAGCTATGGGAAATAATCGAAAGTTTAAAAGTATAGCAGATAAATCTGATTGAATAGCAGGACCAGAATAAAGAGTGTCGTTAAGGCTGTTGCCATTAACGTCGGGTGATGAACCATTGAAAACAACTCGAATTTTATCTTTTACAAGAGGGTTTTTCCACACGGGATGATGATTTAAATACACCGTTTCAATTGGGGGGTGCAATTCATCATCGGATTTGTTAACAACCTCCATATGATCTAAGCTTTCATACTCATCCATGAACTCAGTGTACTGCTTTTTGACAAGGGGTTCCTTTTTGAATTTGCTCTCGATAGCAAAGAGGGCTTTTCGAGCTTTAGGCTGAGAGTTAATAAGTTTGGGGGGATTGTGTAATCTTGGCATTTGAACAATGAACCGGCCATCAGAAGAACGAGTGGTCGTGTTCAAAAAAAGTTGCTCACAGAATTCATTTTCTGAAGAAGTTACATTAGGAGAATCAACATTTTCAAGCCTCCAAAACTGTTCCAGGTCAGTATTGGAGAAGTAACATTGCGATGCGGGTTGAGGAGAATAATGGGGAAGTTGCCCTGTGACGATCCATCCAAAATTAGTGTCTCTGGCGACCACGTTTGAGGATAACTTACGAACCTGTTTACGTAGGCAATTCCAGAAAACATTGGCACTAAAGAGTATGTCAATAGGGTTTTGCATATTAAAACAAGGATCGGCTAGCCTTAAATGCGAGGGAATGTTTAACCCTGAAATATCTACGGAGTGACTTGGAGTGTCTTCTCCAATGCTATTAAGAATTAGACAATTAAGTTTAAGAAAGTTGTTTCTATGACAAGTATCTCTTATAGTTAGCTTTGAGAATTGTAAAGCTTGCGATTTTGAGCTGTTGATGCCCGACACGTTGATAGAAGTGGGGTTTACAGGTAGGCCTAGTTTTCTAATCAAGGAATTGGACACAAAATCATGAGTTGCCGCTGAGTCTAGAAGACCGCGTGCACGGACCCAGTTGCCAAAGTTATCCTGAACGTCAATTTGGACAGTAGACAACAATACTTGCGCGCTGCGAATGGACTTAGCATTTTGAATATAAGATGAAGCATTAGAATTGTTAGCACTATCATTTTTCGGCGAAGTAGATGCTGTCGATGACCTTGCCTGATCATGACGATGTAGCAAAGTATGATGAGCCTTTTCACAATGGTAACAAAGTCTTGTGGACTTACAGTTAGAAGCAGAATGCGTGGGCGCTAGGCAGTTGAAACAATGTTTGTTTTGAGCGACTAATTTTCGTCTGTCGTCGACTGACATTTCTTTAAAAGATTTGCAAAGGTATAGGGCATGGGGATCTTTACAAAGTATGCACTTTACAGGTTCGTTTAAACTTTTGCGAGGTTCACTTTGCGTGTTTAAAACAATAGAGCTAGCGACACGACGTTCACTAGACCTAGTTGGGTAACCAGTGGAGTTTGATTTGAATTTGGATGAGCTGGACCCTGATTTTTGGGTATTAGACGCTGAGCGTTCGCTTTTGGGTTTGATGGACATTAATTCAAATTTGGAACTAGGAGATGAAGGTTCGCTCTGATTAGCTAGCGCGGTTAAAAGTTGGCATCTAGCGTTTATGAAAGTGACTAAATGCTCGTAAGAGTAGTCGTCTTCCTTAGAAAGTTCAATTTCCCAAGCTTTGAGGGTAGCAGCGTCAACTTTAGAAACTACTAAATGTATTAGGAAAGTATCCCAATGTTCAGTAGGCTGATCTAATTGGGACAAAGCTTTAACGTGGAGTTGGGTAGTGTCAATTAAAGTACGCAAACTAGTGACGTCAATGTGCTGTGACGCAGGTAGGTTAAATAGAGCCTTAATATGGCGTTGAATACGTAAACGTGAATTTCCATATCTTTCTTTTAATAAGTTAAAGGCAATGGGGTAATTTTCGGCACGCAGAGGAAGTGCTTCAACTAACTGCAAAGCTTGACCTCGAAGGATAGATCTCAAGTAATGAAACTTGTAAATGACTTGAATGTCTTCATTGTCATGAACAAGGGAGCAAAATAATTCATAGAAAGAATCCCAAGTGGATTCATCTCCAGAAAAATGGGGTAAATCAATTTTCGGTAAAGTAGGTTTGGGCTTGTGAGTGCCCTCACGGAAGGAAGTTTGGGGTTCGTGAAGGGAACCAAGAACAGAAGCGTCCTTTTTCTGCTCCTCTTCGAGTTGGCGTATTAATTTGAAAGCAGAACCTATGCCTTCGTAATATAAGTTTTCTACTTCGACTCGATCTTCTGTTTGATTGAGCATGCAAGTTTCAATTTCAGTTTGAATGTTACAGTAGTTTTCATAAGAACGTTCAAAATCCTTTACACGATGTTTCAACAAATCTAATTGCGCGTCTGAGGGATCTAATTCTTTTATGTACCTTCTGAATCGGGTAATTAGCCCTTTATAGGATGCTCGTTTAGAAGTAAGTTTTTCATCCTTATCCTTATCAGTGGGAGCCATATTAAAGAAGATAAATGAAAATGTAACTCACGAAACTGTGGAACCTCGGAAATGCTGTCAAGCTGGCAGCAGCGAATGAGTAGAAAGAATGGGACACACCATAGGAGACAGGAGCGGCCTCTTTCCCGTTCACAGGCTTTGCACGATGTGGTTATAGCTGAAATATTCAACACAGATATTAGAAATATGCAAAGTATTGTCAAATGACACTTTTTTAAAGAGAGAAAAGAAAAATGGGCTCTCCCGGGTTTCGGCACCAATTTTTGGGTAGATTATAGGCTAGGGAATAACCCACCCACCAAGGGAAGATGATTAAAAGAAGGAAGTAGATTTGGGATTGGAGAAAAAGGATAGAAAAATAGGAGGAGAGTCCCACAAAATTAATGAGTTCAACTTTAAATACCTTTAGAGGCAGTTGCCACTGAAAATTAACACCTTGATACCTAAAATAGGAACGAGCTTGGTCGAGGCTGACGGGAACCGCAGCTAAGACTTGGGCAGTTTGCCAGAGAGAGCCTGTAGTGTATTTCCTCCCAAGCACGAATAAAAGTACTATAGGGAAGGGTGATGGTCTGGCCAGGCAAATAGTAAAAGCTTTATTAAGTGTTAACGAGGGCATAAACCTAGGAAGAGCTAGGAAAGCCAGGATCCTGCCTAACTGTAGTATCAGAGAAATGATGAATCCAAAAACAAATATTTAATTTATTAAACAATTCAAAGAAGTTTGAGGAGATTAACAATTGTGCAATATAATTTGGACAAACATAGTTCATTTGAATTTTTGACAAATAGGGTCGCAGACCTCTCAACATTAAACAGTTGCTCCAGGCAATTGACAATTTACAAGGTTCAAACCTTACATGTTTCTAAAATCTTTATAAGATTTAAACCAATAAACAATGAAATAATTAAAGCTTGAACGTGAATTGGAGTACAAAAAGTGTACCTTAAGAAATTCTTTAGAGAATGTTCTAGAGAAAATGACAATTTTGAAAATGACGATAATAACAACGTGAAAAACAAGATAGAAGTTCCTACAACTTCTTATATTTATACAGAATTAATATATGAGAATTATACAAAGGAGGACAGGTCACTTACTGTGAAACCTGGAGAAAGTGAAAAGGAAGTTTCTAGACTTCCTATGTTTAATTAGGAATCACGAGCAAAATGGGGCAGTTTCCATTTCGTGAAACCTGAACATGACTCTCTCAAGAGTTTAAGGAATTGTTTTTCCTGATTATAGGAAAAGAACAATGTGATTTAAAACTTGTATCACACAAGCAATTATGCAGAATTTAATTAATGTTAAACTAGCAAAGTTGGAAGGGCACTTCGTGAGTAACACCTAATAGAAAGTTACAATTTTATAAATAATGGTTGTTAGTAGAAGGTTAAGGAAAGATCATTGGGATATAGGATCAATGTTCATGGCCGTATTTAATATAACCGGACGATCGCGACGCGGTAGATACGTGGAGCAAGCACTGATTATCACTATAGTCTGTAAAGATTGATGTAAAGTTCACTATAGAAACACTAAAGTTCATAAAAAAGAAAGTTATTGCAATTATGGAAAGAACTTATTGCACTATATAGGTGAGAGTCTATTTCTTGAAAAAATTGTGATTTACAATTAAATGCGCCATAGAATGTTCCAGAGGTTCCAGCGGTGGAAGAAAGTTAGCTATTACAAAAATTTGTAAGGAAGATTCCTCATTTTAAATATCATTGTCCCAAGTGAGCGAAAAACACTTGACGGCAAGACTCACAGATAGAGTACAAGATCTCGAAGGTTCCAGAACGACCTTAGCAGAAAAATGGGGTTGAGAAAATCCAACGGAGGAACTGGCTTTATAATTACAGACAGCGGGTATTAGATAATATCCCACGTAGCGAGAGTATTTCTCTTTGAATAGCTTAAGAAAAGCTCTTTTTTTAGTAAGGTTGGCTCATACAAGCAAAAGCTCAACATGGCAAATCCCACGAAGAATGATATTTGCCCCAAAGTAAATAATTTCACACTGTCTATAAATTATAATTAAAAGCACGTGGAAGTTAAAACCATGAAGATGAGGTTAAAACTTTTAAAAAGGTACTTATCTTGATTTCATGTTGAAGTCGAAGATTTCGATGATGATTACTTAGCCAACATGGCGTAGAAGAGGGTGAGCCTCTTGGTTTGAGGAGGCAAGCTCGAGCGGAGCTTTGACTGATCGAGTCAACTGCAGACTGAGAAGTGAGACCTGCTCACCGGAGCGCGGAGAGACCACGGAAGGGGAAAAGAGTGGGGGGTAGGAGACAAAAGGAGAACATATAAGCATTGCCAACTTAAATACAACAAATTGATCTCTTGCTGAGCTGATCTTCTAAGAGTTGATAACAAATGATACTAGCGCAGCATGGTGAGTAAAGAAGTAGACGTAGTCCTCTTGCTCAAGGAGAAAATAGCTGACGATGGTAACAGGATCTGGTGGCCAAATGGATAAGTAAGTCCTCTAGCACCAGGAAGAGTTGAGGAGCTTCAGAGATTCGCTGCAAGGTGACGCTAGGTGGGTCACAGAAGTTATATATCTGAAACATACTTATGAAGACGTAAGAGACTTGCCCAACAAGGAGAAAACAGAAGATCACTGTTGGTGTTTGGCAAAGAGGAAGGAAGAAATGAACATGCAAGGAGCAGTAGACATTATATCTCAGGTACCGTGTATTCAAAGAATACACCAACATTAATAATGAGGTAGTGCAAATTAGGAAGGACTTGAGCATAAGGATGGATTCGCTATCCGAAAAGCAGGTAGAGGATAGAACGCAAATAGGTCAGGACGTGCAAACATTAAAGGAACCAATTCATAAGGTTGTCTCTGATGTTAATGAAACCACGAGCAAACTTCAGAATTTGAAACTAGGAGAAGCCAGCATGATGGAAACCTATAAAGAAGAGTTGATCAGGAAAGTCATCACGGAAATCACGGATAAGGATCCAGAAGGCTTGACTGGTGAAGATGATAGGAATTACGTCAGACGATGTAACTTCGCTACAGAAGAGAGAGATATTAGTCCTGAGGAACGTATATCCAGATTCCGGGAAGAAGAAGAGGATAGGAATATTGAACCTGAATGGAGATATCGTGATAGTGGGAAGAATTACATGGATTCATATCCGAAAAATGTGACAGTCATCCGGAACTTCGAGGACAAACCTCAAAAATTCAGTAATACTGATAGTCTAACACCGATAGAATATATCAGGAACCTGAAAGACTATTTCATTGAAGCTCACATTCCCAGAGAAAGAGAGATGAGGATAGTGGAGAGATTTCTAGCTGGAGGACCCCTTGAATGGTTCAGAGCATTTCGCTACACGTTCAGTAATTTTGACGAATTTGCAGAGACACTGATAAAACGATTCTGGTCCATCGAAGCGCAGAATTCACTAAGAGCTGAGGTATACTCGAGGAAGTATTAAGGTACTCTTCCAACACGGTACGCTGATTTCTTCACGAGCCAGTTATCACGCTTGAGATTTTTGCAACCCCCATTGTCAACAGAGCAGTTGATAGATGCGATTTCTCGTATGCTGCCTGTGGAGGTGAGAAGACTCATCATATCGTCATACATCAGGGATTTGACCAGTATGGACGAATTGTTGAGAAGGCTTGACTACACGAGTCCAATGCCAAATGTGGTACAAAAAGGTCAGAGGCACGAATTCAAAGACATCAATACAGTCTATATGGATCAAGTTCAGCAAACTGACAAGCCTGATGAAGAAAAAACTGAAAATGTAGGTCCTCACAGGAATAATCACTTTCGCAACCACAGATCGCAAGGTTACCGTCCATATCAGCAAAGAAGAGGCTGGAATAACAGTAGAGAAAACTACAATAATGGAAGAGGTAGATACTACAATAACCAGGGCTACAATAGGAATTACAATAGAAATTACCAGAATCGAAATCAGAATTCTCAAGGTCAAGTTATGACACCCGACAAATATCAAGAAAGAGAGAAAGAAAGTCAGCAGTATCTTAAGGAATTACGGGAGAAGGAAGCTGAAAACCAAAAGAAAAGACAGGATGTAGTGATCGATCCTGGTCCTTCTACAAGCCAGCAGAACTTCGAGATTAGTAACACAAAAAAACGCCGATTTCTCAACGACAGTGAGAAACCATAAATACATTGCCACACCACACCTAATTACCATTAATGAAATTTATGAAGTAACTGATGAGGATTTATTAGAAGAGAGGGGAATCGTCAAAGAGGAAAGACCATGTGCCTTACCTATTATTCCTGTACTGATAGATGGCCAACAGTACAAAGCTCTTATGGATACCGGCGCAATTATTTCTATCATTTCTGATGAATGCTATCAAAGTCTGTTAAAAGGAGAAAACATGACAGTTTTACCTGTTTCTACCGTCAAAATGAGAGGAATTTTCCAAGACAAGGCAGTGAAATGCAAGATCCAAGTGTTGTTGAACTTTGAAATTAATGGAAGGAATTATGAACAGATCTTTATTGTGGTGAACAAGATCCATTTCGATATTGTGCTAGGAATCGATTTTATATCGAAAGTTGGAGCCATTATTGATATGAAGAATAGGAGTATTAGCTTTAATGATGGGTACATGATCACAGAAGAGATCGAAGAACAGGACGTGAAAAACAGTCTGGAGATAGACCTTAGGGAAGAGATTTTAAATACCATTATCAATGAAGTGGAGAATCTAACAGAAATACCCAGTAGAAAAACTGAAGGATTTGAAGAAATTCAGGGGGAATTTGAGGATTTGATAAAGGAATTCCAAGATATTTTTGATGAAAAGCCTGGATTGATTAAAGACTATAAGTACAAAATAAGGCTGACCGATGAAACCCCTTACCAAAGAGAATATACCCCATACCTGAGAAATACTATCAAGAAGTACGAGGGTTGATCAGAAAAATGGAGGTAGACGGGATTATTAAAAAACAGGCGTCGTCTTATATAAACCCCATCACTGTAGTAAAGAAAAGTAATGGTCAGATACGTCTTTGTCTCGATGCTCGGACCATCAACTTGAAGATTCTTCCAGAAAATGACCGACCACCTAAGATTAGAGATCTGCTTCGAAAGTTCAAAGGGAGAGCATGTTTCAGTGTTCTTGACTTGACATCTTCGTTTTACCAAGTTCAACTGGAAGAAGAAAGTTTGCAGTACACTGGATTCTTATTTGACCAGACGTCATGGGTCTTTGTGAGAATGCCTTTTGGAATGGTCAACAGTGGACCAGCACTTATTCGAGCACTTGATAGTAAGCTCACTGATGAAGTAAAGGAAAATGTAATCTGCTACATTGACGATTTAATTGTATCTTCACCCAATGCCGCAGAACATTTAGTGCATTTGAGAAAGTTGTTTGAAAATTTAAGGGAGGCCAATATCAAGGTCAATTTTGGAAAATGTCAATTCTTGAAGAAGGAGATCAACTACTTGGGGCATACGATTGATAAGGATGGATATCATCCAAACATGCAGAAAGTAGATGCGATCACAAGATTCCCAAAGCCAACTAAGGTGAAACAAGTCAGAGAATTTGTAGGCGCATGCCAATTTATCAGCAGTCACTGTCCGAGATACTCTGAAATTATGGCTCCTCTGTATGACTTACTCAAGAAGAATAAAAGATGGAAATGGAGTACCGCAGCAGACGAGGCTTTTGAGAAAGCAAAGGAGATGCTCAGAAACAACGTCAAACTGGAGTACCCAGACTTTGAGAAGTTGTTCCATATAGAGTCTGATGCATCAAGAATAGGCATTAGTGCAGTCTTATACCAAAAAGACGAGGCAGGCAACAAGCACTACATTGCGTTCACTAGTCGAAAGTTAAAGAAACACGAGGAAAACTACTTTACGACAGAACTAGAAGCGTTAGCTTTTGTAACAGCTTTGCAAGCGTGGAAAAAGATGCTGCTGGGACACAAGGTTATCATTATTACAGATCACAAAGCACTTCAGTTTATGCTGCAAACTGACATGTCTAGTGATAGATTGACACGTTGGGCTTTGTTCACCCAACAGTTTAACGCCACTATCGTCCATCAGCCTGGGAAAGATAACTTACTGGCGGATGCTTTATCACGTAACCCTATCAAAAATGTGCAGATACACCATGTACAATTGGAGCAGCAAGATCAAGAAACCGTTAGGAGGTTAGCCCGAATCGGTGTGTCACAGAAGAGACACGCTCCAATAAGGAAAATGTACAGGTTCCTCAAGGGTTACATGGACAATACTGATGTTGACTATGCAGCTACACGGAGAAATTCACGTCACTTTGTCTTGAGTGGAGACATCGTATGTAAGTATGCTGACTCTGCGCATACAAAGCTCCGAATAGTCGTGCCACCTAAACTTGTTGTCAATTTAGTGTGGGTAGCTCATCACGCAACTGGTCATGCAGGTTTAGATAAAACTCTTGACACTCTTAAAGAGAGGTTTATTTGGACTAACATGCGTTCCAGCATTGCTAATGTCATTCGTTCATGTGATAAATGTCAAAGAGCAAAGTATGCTTCCGCTCTATTAAAAGGAAAACCTAAGGCTATGATTCCCTCTAAACCAAATGAACCCATGGCGACAGACATATTTGGCCCCTGTCCGAAGGGATACCAGGGTAATCAGTATATGTTGGTTACCGTGGATGTCTTTTCGAAATTTGTAACAATGAGTCCCATGCAAAAAGCTAACACAAGGAATGTTGTAAGCAGACTGGAACATGCTGTATTTCCAAAAGCTGGTAAACCAGAATATCTACTATCGGATCATGGAGCTCAGTTTACATCCTTAGAATTTGCTGCAGATATGGAAAGGCTTGGTATTAAGCACTTATTTTCAAGCGTGCGCTATCCAGAATCGAATTCTTCAGAAAGATATATGGCTGAATTTTCGAAATTTTGTCGAATTTTCTGTCCGAATGATCATTCTGGTTGGGTGAGATTTGTACCCCTTATTGAGGAATGTCTGAATTCTACAGTGCAGGAGAGCACAGGAGAAGTGCCAATGAGACTTCATCTAGGAAGAAACCCAGAAAGGCCGTGGGATAATCTTTTTAACCACGTTCCTAGAGATCCCGACCTAGGAAGGCAGCAGAGAATTGACAGAGCGAAGGAACAACTCCAGAAAGCAGCAGAGAAACGATTGAAAAGAGTTGCTGGAAAACGTTTTGGTGCGCCCTTAGAAATTGGAAATCTGGTATTACTACGCAGACCTGTTAAGGCTGATGTGAGTAAGAAGATCTATCCCAAATTTGGAATAGTGTTCATGGGTCCGTTCAGAATTACGAGCGCTTATGGAAACAACTGTTATGAACTTTACGATGATGAGAATAATGTCGTTTATGGCAAGTTCAATGCTGGAAACTTGAAGAAATATTATCCAAGAGTAAGCCAATAATAATTCAATTTCGTGTTCAAGTGTATTGAGATACTTATAACACAGAGTTTAAAAACAATTTGCAACTGTTTTTAAAACGTGGTGAAGGGAGAATGCCCCCGTAAATTGAATTATATTGAGACCACGATGGCTGTATTGGCAAATATGAATTAAGTTATGGCTGTCATAGTTGTGACGTGGATATTCATGACATAGGCACGGATGACGCAGACTTTATGCAAGTAGGCTGCTTGAGCTGAGATTCTTGGTGACGTCATGATTTTGTTCGAGAAAGATCTGAGATTTAAGACGCAGTCGCAGGGAAACGTGGAATTGTGCTGAGGAAGAAGTTACGCGATTGGAGGAGAGACTCGAACCAATGAACGATAGTTTGGAGGGAGACGGAGATTACTGAAACTATCATATTTAATTACTTTTGGAATGCAGAATTGCGGAAACCTATTTTCAGTTATGGCATTGATTTGGAATTTTGAAGAAATTATTTTTGAGTTTTTGAAATTTGAAAATCCGTCAAGTATTGCCAAAGTTAGAAATTCTAGCAATGACGGAGAAACAAGCTATGGAAGGGATGGATACGCCCCTTAAGAAGTTGATAAAAGGTCTTGCACAGCAGAGAGGAGCTCTCATATCGCATATATATCTCATACCGCATATATATTTCTGATGTCATATAGTCGTTTTCGAGTGAATAAGTGAAACAACTTGTCTTTAGCGTGTGGTAAAGCCAACCGCATTGAACGAGCTTCGAGCGTGCCGCAGTTCCATTTTACGGTGTTTGAAACTAGGCGAAGTTGAAACGCACACATTTTCAAGTCTACAAGATAATATATCAAGAGTTGACTAATGCCTTTAAGCTAATTCGATTGTGCAGTACTATATTAAAGTGTGTAGAAAGGTTGAACATTTTCAAGATTATAATTCGAAAGATATTGGCATTTTAAGACGGCAGACAAAAGTGATTTTCTCGCCACCTGAGAAGCACTTTTAAAATATCTCATTCTACGCTACGGCTGACACTGGTATTGCAACCGAGCTGCTACATATTGTTTTTGGTGATATCACGCTGCATTCTAACATGGAACAATATAATATCGCAGTTCTTTCAACTATTATAACGGAAATGGAGATGGAAGGCTAAGGACTTTAATGCAATTGGGACATATATCAATGGAGTGAAATAGCAGCATGGAACTTCGCTAATCGTCTTTCTACAAAAGCGAGCATGTAGTGAATATCCAACTACACTCATGCCTCGTAGTCCAACGCTGAATTATTTCAAATGGCAGTGGAAACGTATTCATACTCCACAACTATGAATATTTCTACGGAAATAACTGCAATAAACTTCATGGCGAATTGCTACCAGAACTTCAGGGAACTATCAAGAGAGGCCAGGGTGGACCCGGCTCACAAAGAAGAGTTTTGCCAGAAGGGTGTCTATCGTATACACGGAGCAGTGCAATTTCCGGAGGAGGAAGCAGTTCGATTCTCCGAGGGCACTGGTTCCAGGTTCGAGGACGGAGCACATCTTTTTGGTGAAATGGAACCATCACCATCTTCCTTGGAAGATTTTCCTCTAGAACTTCAATCAACAGATAAGGTAGTCGTGAACGTTTCTTGTTTTATTTGAGTCATTTAGCGATATCTGAGCAACCATTTTTCCCATATTTTGTCCCATATATATTATGCCCCATATTCTTGCTTGATTTTCTGTACTCAGTACACTTCGATGAGTTATGCCTTTTTCTACGATTTATTAAGACATTGTTATGTCAGTGGCATAGTTAAAATAATTTTGGGATCAGTTGAGACTGATAATATATTCTTTCAGGAATTTGCATATTTTTGTAGTCACGATTTGACTGTAAAGTTAATGATTTTCTTTGGCAGATTTGAATTCAGACAGCGTGTCATTTTATCAAAGTAATTCTCTTCAGTAAATTACTTTGACCAATTTTCTGTCATCCTCAAGAAAGAAGAATAATTAAAAGATTTTAGAGCGTTAAAATTTATTTCTGTATCGACGATCTTGGAAATATTAGTCGTTTTATGAACACGATTGCAACATAGACATTTATCGTCAGTTCTGAAATTACCATTGCATTATAGACAATTTTATGAAATATGAACTTTGATTACGATTTATTGAATACACTATAGTAATGAACTTTTGATAGGAGTTTTTCTCAATTCTAGATTGGAACAATAATGTTTGCATTCCAAAGTCTAATTGTATTCTATTCGACTATTATGCAGTTTAGATGAACTTTGTTTGAAGATAGTATTTTTATACTACGATACTTAGGAGATATTAATCTCAATTTTGATAGACCAGAGAGGCGTGTATAATCGTATTTGCTATTAAATTTATTTGTGATTGGCAATTTTTTTACTTCATATCGATTCATGAATGAAACCCACGAAGGTTAAATAAATAACAGTTTTGAAACAATTAATGAATATAAGAATTTTTGAAGTGGAACTATGGATGTATAATCGTTAGTTCAGTGGACATGTAAAAGTCGCTGATGAATAATGCCCTTGAATAAGTGAAGGAGATTCCCACAATA
Source organism: Meconema thalassinum (assembly GCA_946902985.2). Lineage (NCBI taxonomy): Eukaryota > Metazoa > Arthropoda > Insecta > Orthoptera > Tettigoniidae > Meconema > Meconema thalassinum. The sequence continues at coordinate 92,256,064 of OX336390.1, forward strand.
ATATTAATGAAGATGATGAGATTATAAGTGGAGGTTTTGTGTATGGATTGTGGAAGATTTTTATGCCATATATATTGAAATATATGATGAATTCTGGGCCTATTTTATGCAATTTGTGCATTTGAGCGAAGTATTTTTCCGCTGAGTTTATTGTCCAGGTCCTTTGAAAATTAATCATGTAAAATTACTGTTAAAATTAACAAGAGTGTAAAATAATTTGAGATAACGATTTTGAATGGAGGTTACCGTCACAAATAATAATAATAATAATAATAATTATTAAAACTTATTAAACCTGAATAAGCTTAAATATAACTAACCTTCATTGGTCGATTATATTAACCTGATTTGAGTAATTATCAACCGGATAAACGTGTGGTTTAATGTATTTCTAAAATAAATAATATTAACATTGTAAATAATTCTGTAAATATCTTTAACAATAATGTGAAATGAAAGGAATTAAGAGAGGCGTGTTTAGATTTTTCAATTGTCATTTGACAATATTATAAACAATTTGTAATTGTTATAAACAATTAATGAGCATTTGTTATAAACATTAAGAGTTTTGTTAATATACTCTAAAGAACGCAAATTATACAAGTGGATTATGTAATTAAACAAGTTTTGGGATTATTAGAGTAATCCAGTAACATGTGATTGAAGCATTTAAAAGAGTTGCATGATAATATTTGAGTTGAGTTGAGGACATTTAAAGCGTTTGAAAAGGAGCTAAGCTCGGAGGTTACGAGCATATGCTAACACTGACCGGACAGGTGGGTCCATTTGACGACGTGGGCATGCGACTTGTTGTAGGGTGGATCGCAGCTGGCCTGACAACTGTATGTTAGAGGCCAAGGTCGACCACATAACAGGCTTGCAGTTATAAATAAAGTGTGACGTTTATGAAAGAGGAAAACAATTGCTACATGTCTCGTTCCAATTCCCTCATCCATTCCAAGTATATTACTATTATTACGTTCTTTATAAGCTAGTGAAAGATAAGATTTTGTATGTAACGTCTACAACTCCTACAGGAGGACATGATTATATTGACAATGGCTTCTGATTGCCACGTGTATTTTGTTGAGTTTTTGTTAAAGTCACTCCCTTTATGTGAAATAAATTATTGTACAGTTTAAAGTTTCTTGTTTCCGTTTTGGTTCATTTTAAATATCATGGTGGAGGTTATTGTGGGCATACTTTAAGTGATCCAGTTGGCAACCCATACCCGAGATTAATTTGAAGAGGTAAGTAAAGGTAAGTATGAACCCCCGTATATTTTGGTGTGTTCCACAATAATTTCTTGTTAACTGCTGTGCTCTAATCTCGGTAGTATCTGTCAGTGCCATTTTCATTGATGTAGCTGTGCCGGTGCGTTTGATTATTGGCAATCCGATTGAGGGGGCGGATATCTGACAGCCTACTATCCGGATTTACGGGGACAGTACCTACTGTAAGGCCACGGGCGCTTCCTTCCCTCTTCCTCGTCTCTCCATTCTGAGTCCGTGGGAACCACCAACCGAGAGGGTAAATTGACTAAATAAATAAAATAAATAAATAAATTTAATTAGATAAAGCATTTTAGACATTTGAGGAGAAAGTCGTTCCCTTAGGTATGTCAAGTGATATGTTTAAAATGAATGTTACACAGCCAGAATTGCAACCTTTTTCAGTTCGGAGTGTCAATTATCCTTAATGACATAATTTGAATGATAATACCTTAAGTCATCATCTCACATTTGTCATAAAAAGAACGGATAAATACGTGTCATAATATCCGGGTCCTAGTAATGATATTCAACAAGTTAGGATTGTATTTCAAAAGCTATCCGCAAATTTATTCCAAACATTATCCGCAGTTTATTCGCTATCCGCACAGCCGTGCAAACTATATCCGCACAACAAAACATTTTGCGGATATCGGCATCCGCACAGGGCTTTACTAGTCAGGTCCACCGAGAAGATTTAAGGGCCCCTATGAATTATTTTCTCGGGTCTCTCGTGAATTACTTTTAATTATTATTATCCACTAGCCTACTAGCTATTCTAGAAATACAGTGTTATTTTGAGAAAAGAATCTGATGCACAGTCAACATTTTAAAAAGTAGTTCCGTGAAGAACTATACAGCCTATTTTCATATATCCTACTTATGTTAATTGCCCCTATCAACATACAAAATTTCAGTTTAATTGCTGTAATAGATTCATAGATATTGAGAACCGACTAAGTATTTCGGATGGTCGCCATGTTGGATTTTATATATGTAGGTCCTAAAGTTATGTACTGTTACATGAAGATTATTGTGTACGTGTAGCATTCAAACTTCAATCGCATGATTAGGACACAAGAAGTAACAAGGAGATTTTAAAATTTCGCACAGCTGCCATCTTGTGGTTATGGAAACAATTGAAATAAATTGGATGCCAGTGGATTAACATTCGTATAAGGATTTACTGTACCAAGTTTAACTGCACTCGGATGGTTAAATTGCGAGAAACGTCCATATGAATATTTATACTTCGCGTCGCCGCCATGTTGGATTTGTGATCACCAGGTTATTTAAAGTCCAATAGGTTAACTTAAGTTCATAGCCCCAATGAACAAAAAAAAAAACAGTTTGATTGCTATGATAGATTCGTAGATATTCAGAGCCGTCTAAATATATCGCATGGTCGCCATGTTGGATTGTTAAATGTATAGGCCATAAAGTCATGTACCATCAAAGGAAAATTATTACGTGGGTTCATTATTCAAACTTTCACTTCGATCGCATGATTACGTCACAAAAAATAAAAACTTAATTTTAAAATTCGCACAGCCGCCATCTTGAGGTTATGTAAACAATTGAACTAAATTAGATACCGTTGCATTAAAATGTGTATAAACATTTCTTGCACCAGATTTCATTGCGTTTGGAACATTAAATCGTGAGAAATGTCTATTTAAAGTTTTCAAATTCGCTTGGCCGCCATGTTCGTTTTGTAGTTAACCGGTTTTTGAAAGTCTTATAGATGAACCTTCAGTAGTGCCCTTTATCTCCGTACAAAATTTGAGGGTGATACCGCTGATAGTTTCAGAGATATAGAATGCCGATGAAATATTTCGCACATCCGCCATCTTGTGGTTATGTAAACAATTGAACGAAGTTAGATGTCGGTGCATTACAATGTGTATAAACATATACTATACCAAGTTTCATTGCGTTTGGTTGGTTAAATCGCGAGAAACGTCTATTTAAAAGTCGCGAATTCGCGTGGCCGCCATGTTGGTTTTGTAGTTACCAGTTTTTCAAAAGTAACATAGGTGAACTTCTAGTAGTTTCCTTTATCACCGTAATAAATTCCAGGGTGATATCGGGAATAGTTTCGGAGATATTGAATGCTGTAGAAATACTTCGCACATCCGCCATGTTGAATTGGTGAGACGTAACAAAATTTGAAGGGCACGGTCGGAGTTGCCCGGAATAGTGCTATGAACTTACCGAGTTTGATTGAAATCGCTCCAGCCGTTTAGAATTTATTAGGGACACACACACACACACACACACGCACACACACACGGACAAAAGGTGATCTCATAAGCCTATTTTTTTTTTATTTTTTTTTTTCAAAATTGAAAATAGGCTAAAAACCATACAAATGTTATATCATAGAAAACATTTTAGTATTTTTTTATTTTATGAAATATATTTTGCAAATTGCACAAAACAATTTGGGATTTCTAATACAGTTGACATATTTTGGGAAGGGATGTAGCCTGAGAAAGTTCGCGCCAGGTTGCGCTCGTGTAGTACTGGGTAAGCGCAAAGCGATCGTCCTATGTTTCCCCCAGTCAGCTACGAGGAATGTATAGATTGTGACCGAGTTTTCTAAGCTAAAGTAAATTATATCTTCTCTAATTTTACTCCAAGACTATATTAATTAATTCTATATGTAAGTTATATCCTCTAATATATTATGAACGATTTTCAGCGTTTAAGCGTTTAACAGCTGTAAAATGAGCTACGGACTAGAGGCGCTAAAACTAGTGGGAGGAGAGAAGAATTAGTAGGCTACAGCGGTAATAACAAAATTCTAACACGCTTTATTATTCAAATTATGAATAGGAGTCAGCATGCTTGAGTATTGTAGGCCTATATTGATAAATAGCCTATATCTCCATAAGACTTAAATCATAAATAGAGAGTTCCCGGTCAATGCATGTGAGATTTTCAAAGTGAAATGCCTTGTCCTGTTCGGATTCCACGTAAAGAGGAAGTCCTCTGTGCCTTATGATCTCTAGATTAACGGTCACGTAAAACTATAATCTTCCTTTTATAAATAGAGATTTAAATATTCACTGGCTCCCCTTGCTTATAGACTTCGATTCGTGTATTTTTTTGGCTGATAGCGTACATGAAACGGTCTTGTTTTAAGGTAAACATAATCAAAGAAAGTTGATACTGGTATTGTTTACTTCAAAATGCATCGCAACGTTTGGTTCTTTTGTAATTTGTCAATTTCTTAATACAAATCGTTTCCGTACCCCCCTTGGAAACGACTTAGGGGTACAGTATTTAAAAAGTTTGAGAATCCCTGTTCTAAGGCCATGAACTGTTTCCATTCATCTGGCTAACTTAGGCCTATGACTCAAGAATGTAGAAGTCAGTCACTACCGGTGCCACATTCTCCGTCGGGCAGATGTAAGTTGACGATTAATTCTGATTTCAAGAAACCAACCATAATACGTTTTTGACTGTTAATGTTGTGACATTTATTCTTGAAGTATTTGTCCGAGTATTGATGCCTTTGAAAATGGGAGTCACAAATGTTACATTCACTTCTTCCTGTATATTGACGATTTCTTCCCGTACCGTACTTCAATGGAGATAATTTATGCAGATTCCGATATTGTAGGCTTATCGTGGTTAACTGGCAATTTTCTTGTGTATGGCCTCTTCCTTATTTTTGTTGTTTTCGTGGTCCACGGAAAAAGCTATGGAACAGTGCCCGGTTTTAAACTTGCTCTCTCACCTTCAAATACAAACGCATAAATTCAGTGGTTGTTATCGATATGTCTATTCAGTTTATAGGATGGAATTATTTCCCTTTGTAAATCACACTTGTCCAACACAGTTTTCGTGAAGTCATCGAGTTGAAAACGATGGGAACACACTTTAATATGTTCGGTCAGATTTTCTTCACCGAAATGTTTCCTTCTAATAGCATGTAACCATTTCTTCCTCATTTCTTTATTTTGTGAAAATTGGTGACACGAAAACGGGCTGCCCTGATTTTTGCAAAGAGGAACACTGCAATAGCTCGGCATAGTCACGAAAATAGCAATTGAAACAACTTAAATTCGTGGATATTAGCGGCATGAGAACACAGGAGACAAATGAAGAGCGCCTTGCGCTTACCCAGTACACCAGCAGTGCGCTCTATCGGTGCTAGTTCTATACATCCCTGTAGCCTGAGAAAGTTCGCGCCAGGTTGCGCTCGTGTAGTACTGGGTAAGCGCAAAGCGATCGTCCTATGTTTCCCCCAGTCAGCTACGAGGAATGTATAGATTGTGACCGAGTTTTCTAAGCTAAAGTAAATTATATCTTCTCTAATTTTACTCCAAGACTATATTAATTAATTCTATATGTAAGTTATATCCTCTAATATATTATGAACGATTTTCAGCGTTTAAGCGTTAAACAGCTGTAAAATGAGCTACGGACTAGAGGCGCTAAAACTAGTGGGAGGAGAGAAGAATTAGTAGGCTACAGCGGTAATAACAAAATTCTAACACGCTTTATTATTCAAATTATGAATAGGAGTCAGCATGCTTGAGTATTGTAGGCCTATATTGATAAATAGCCTATATCTCCATAAGACTTAAATCATAAATAGAGAGTTCCCGGTCAATGCATGTGAGATTTTCAAAGTGAAATGCCTTGTCCTGTTCGGATTCCACGTAAAGAGGAAGTCTTCTGTGCCTTATGATCTCTAGATTAACGGTCACGTAAAACTATAATCTTCCTTTTATAAATAGAGATTTAAATATTCACTGGCTCCCCTTGCTTATAGACTTCGATTCGTGTATTTTTTTGGCTGATAGCGTACATGAAACGGTCTTGTTTTAAGGTAAACATAATCAAAGAAAGTTGATACCGGTATTGTTTACCTCAAAATGCATCGCAACGTTTGGTTCTTTTGTAATTTGTCAATTTCTTAATACAAATCGTTTCCGTACCCCCTTGGAAACGACTTAGGGGTACAGTATTTAAAAAGTTTGAGAATCCCTGTTCTAAGGCCATGAACTGTTTCCATTCATCTGGCTAACTTAGGCCTATGACTCAAGAATGTAGAAGTCAGTCACTACCGGTGCCACATTCTCCGTCGGGCAGATGTAAGTTGACGATTAATTCTGATTTCAAGAAACCAACCATAATACGTATTTGACTGTTAATGTTGTGACATTTATTCTTGAAGTATTTGTCCGAGTATTGATGCCTTTGAAAATGGGAGTCACAAATGTTACATTCACTTCTTCCTGTATATTGACGATTTCTTCCCGTACCGTACTTCAATGGAGATAATTTATGCAGATTCCGATATTGTAGGCTTATCGTGGTTAACTGGCAATTTTCTTGTGTATGGCCTCTTCCTTATTTTTGTTGTGTTCGTGGTCCACGGAAAAAGCTATGGAACAGTGCCCGGTTTTAAACTTGCTCTCTCACCTTCAAATACAAACGCATAAATTCAGTGGTTGTTATCGATATGTCTATTCAGTTTATAGGTAGGAATTATTTCCCTTTGTAAATCACACCTGTCCAACACAGTTTTCGTGAAGTCATCGAGTTGAAAACGATGGGAACACACTTTAATATTTTCGGTCAGATTTTCTTCACCGAAATGTTTCCTTCTAATAGCATGTAACCATTTCTTCCTCATTTCTTTATTTTGTGAAAATTGGTGACACGAAAACGGGCTGCCCTGATTTTTGCAAAGAGGAACACTGCAATAGCTCGGCATAGTCACGAAAATAGCAATTGAAACAACTTAAATTCGTGGATATTAGCGGCATGAGAACACAGGAGACAAATGAAGAGCGCCTTGCGCTTACCCAGTACAACAGCAGTGCGCTCTATCGGTGCTAGTTCTATACATCCCTATTCTGTAAGTTTTCACGTCATGAAAAAGAAATGGCATTTTAAAACTCCGCATTAGTTTGATAGCAGATTCGACACTAAATCGTAGTAGATTTCTCCTATCACACAGTCATATATATAATCTATTACTCTTCTTGGGTAGAATAAGGTACATTATTATATTTATTTTTTGTAATTTTCAGATTCGAGGAACATTTTTTTTTACCAAATAAATGGTTCTGCCAATACTTTCGCATTGTAATATACTGTATGCCTCTGAATTATAGTTAGGTAGAAGCGGCTTGGGTGGCGTAGTTGGTAGCATGCTGAGCTTCTATGCCCAAGATCGCGGGTTCAAACCCAGCCGAAGTCATCGGATTTTTAAGAGCGTTAAAAATCCCTCAGTATACCTTCCTTCGGAGGGGAAGTAAAGCCGGCAGTCCCTTGTCATAGATTTATGGCATGAAAAAGAACATTTCACTAACTACACTTGTGGAAGCTAATAATTGTAAGTTAGTTTGATAAAGCTATATTAGTTCCAACGTTCGCCGCCAGGTAGCCAAGTTCGCAGCTAGATAGTATTTGGTAGCAAAAGTAGGAACTACGTGAAAAATTGACCGTCTGCTGTCCTTCTACCTGAATCACAGATAACATATTGTAATTCAGTCATCACAATTAACACCGGTCATCAGACAAATTCTACACACATCCAAATTACACGGGGCTATATGACCGCGTTGTTGCAGCCCCAAAACTAAGGAACGAACCAACCAATCGTAGCTCGGTAACATGAGACATCTTGTGCAGAGCTGTAGACAAATCGACATCCTTATTCTGCAAAGCATCGGACAGGTTGTGTTATAGACTGCATTTTACATGATACAAAAGTTGTTACAACAAACTAAAACTAACGAGCCCTCATTGCTTACGGGACCGTATGCATTTGCCCCCCTTGCCCCTCCCTCTTGGCGGCCCAGCCTATAGTGCTACTCTTTGACGCAAAATATTACGCAACTGATGAAGATGAAATTTTGTATGAACATAGTTTTATACCTGTCAAGAATATACTATAGTACTATTACGGTTTTGAAATATAATATATAAATTATTCTGCTTTCAGATCTTCGGCACTCGGGCATAGACTAAAAATAATAGGTAAAATATTATGTTTATCGTATAAAGAAACGGACAAAACTCGTCTTACGCGTCTCAGTGAGAGAAACAATACTCGGACCACATTTTAAGGCCCTATAATGGCCAGTCGTAACCATATCAACACCAGCTCAAGAGGTCCCATTGAGCTTTCCATCTATATAGGGGCATTGCCCACACAAACGTTCTGAATCAAAATATTCAACCATATTTAAAGTTAGTCGCCTCCGTCAGCATGGTTAACTGCCCCGGAGGGCCTGGGTTCGATTCTCGGCTCTGCCACGAAATTTGAAAAGTGGTATGAGGACTGGAACGGGGTCTACTCAGACTCGGGTGGCCCAAATGAGTAGAGGGCACTGATCTCTATACATGGATCGCTGATGGCAGCTCTCCGCTGCACGAGAAAGTACGCCAGGTTGAGCACGCGGTCCGCCATGTTGGCGTACCCATTCTCGAGCCCTCCTTATGGGGAAGCAATGCTAATCTAGACAAATTTAAATCGTAATTAATGGTGCCTTGGAACAAACAAAAATATAGAGATATGTTCACTTATAGCATAAGGGCATTGGGATCACTGACACGTCATTCCGAGGTCAGTAAATCTCCGGAATTGCAATAAAAATGAATGTATAATAACGGCTGACAAATATCAACTTAGGTGCTGAGTACACGCAATTAGCGATCAGTAACAGAGTAACGAGTGAAAAACAATTTCTGGAAACATTCTTGTATATAGGCTATATATACCACGAAATTATGCTTTCTTCAAATGATGTACCGGTACCGGTACCTATAAACGTAGCTCACTTTACAGGCCTAGATTCGACATATCGTAATCGGTGCTTGGTAATGAATTCCTGTTTCCATGAAATAACAAACACTTCCCCAAGTAATCCCAGCACTCTACATCAAATACTACAGCTTTTAATCACGCTTGCAGCACAATAAACTTAATAATAACGGGAAGTAGATCAAAGCATAAAAAAATGCACTTTAAGCCAAACCAATTTCACTCCTCAGCTCCACATAAAACTTAACACAACTAAAAACCTTCCCAAAATATACTCTCCCCACAGTTTTACAACTATTAAGCGAACTATTCGCACCAAGAACTGAAAAACCCTGAAATGGGATCAAATTAAAAACGCAATAGCCTAGCCCGATCACGTCTGCTTCAGCACAACCACATTTGTATAATTCAACTTCACAATAACTTCAAAATTACGGCTGAGAAGTAAAAGTCTGAGAAGTAAAAGTATTGCCGGCTTGCCTGGGATGATGGGTCACCAAACCGGTACTTAAAACTAATATTTTACGCTTGAAATAACCAAATTCAGCCCATTTTGCAACTACAAGAAATACAAAATATTTACTGCTAGTATAAATACATGTATAGCATCAAACTACCAGTAACCAATCACAGAGCCGGATTCGCAATATTGCACCATGCGCTCGCTGCCTTCTTGCTATACCTGGCATCGTCTATTCTGCTTACTGCTGCCTTAGCTACCAGCTATCCATGTATAGAGATCAGTGGTAGAGGGGTTTGATTCCCACCTCGGCCATCCTCGAAGTGGTTTTCCGTCCGTGGGTTCCACCAACCTGGAGGATAAAGTCGATTTTAAAAAAATATTGTGCTGAAGTGATATTTGATGCAATAACATTAGGTTTAGTCGCCTCCGTAGCGTAGCGGTCAGCATGGTTAGCTGCCGCCCCGGAGGTCCTGGGTTCGATTCCCGGCTCTGCTACGAAATTTGAAAAGTGGTCCGAGGACTGGAACGGGGTCTACTCAGTCTCGGGTGGCCCAAATGAGTAGAGGTGGTTCGATTCCCCCTCAGCCATCCTCGAAGTGGTGGGTAAACGACTTAAAAAAAACGTTAGGTTTAAACATAATGTTTTAAGGCTATACTTTTTTTTTTTTTTTTTTTTTTTTTTAGCGTATGGCTTTTAGTGCCGGGAGTGTCCGAGGACATGTTCGGCTCGCCAATTTTGTAGCTGCTTCGAGACGGACACCCAATGGCTATACTGTAACTACAAGTCAAACGTTCTTTTTGTGTTTTCCGTAAACTTGATAGTCTCTAAGACTACTACTAGTGGAAGTAAATTTATTCCGGTATCTTGATTAGTTAATGCCTAGCTTGAAAAGCACTGACAATTTTACAGAAAATTCCAGTTTCCTACTAGGATGTAAAAAAAAACTCAGCTCCTGTAAACAATAGGACAATACTTTTACTTCAGTAGCTCAAAAATGGTTTAATAATATTATGCATGCAAAGTTTGTTGGGTCTGGTTTGAGTATTTTCTCAGAAAAAGGGACATGAGTTAAGGGACTTTTTGAACAATATATTTCTTTAAGAAACAAGTATTCAACATATAGAAGCTACCCAAATAATGATGAATCAACTATGAATATTCCAAAAGAACATTCAAGGAAATATGTTGGTCTATTATAGTTTCTGAGATATGTAACTAAACATCGGAAGCTTCATTTTTCTATGGATTCACACGTCCCAGTTCCCTTAATGAGTTAGAATTATTTTCTGGGTACGCCCTTGGGTGGGTTTACAAAGACGAGCGGCTAGGTACAGAGCTGATCCACTGTTTGATTGGCTAGGGGCTGCTGGGTTCTTATTGGTTGTTGGTGGAACATGTCTATATTCCTTGGATTTTAAGCTGCTCCTTGCTTTTTTGTTCCGAAGCGGTGCAGCGCTCGACGGCGCTTTATGCAGCCAGCAACCAGAAAGAAAGGCGCCTTGGATTATTGTTCAAAATCAAGGTAAGTAGACTATAAGGTAGGACACTCCGGTGCCTCTCGCTACCATTGGCTGCTACGCTGTGACGCTGCTCGGATGTGGCAGGAGCATGCCAGCTGATATTTACAATGCATTTTCGCTTCTCTTTTCCACTCGTAGTATACAATCACAATAATGGCAATATGCACGTTATAATGAGAAAGGTATAAACAATATACTGCAGTGGTTTAGAATGCGAAATATACTTCATAAACACACACAAAAGATATTTTAGATTAACTACGCTACCGCACCTTAGTATCAGCTGAGCTTAAAAGAAGCCTCACAAAACACAATAAAAGGCGTGCGAAGGATGGAAATACGAAATATAGCAATAGCGATAGGCTACATAATCATGCTTTAGCGATCCTGCGGTGTAGCCAAGCGCGTTAAATTGCTCACTGCGAACGCGATGGGAAGCTGCAGCAAGTCGGGAGTTCAGAGGTTCAAATCCCGGCGCTGACAGTGGCTTTCCACACTCTCTCCAGTCAAATGCCGAGATAGTAGCCTACCTTGTTTCAAGTTCCGGAGTACTTACCCCATTTCCGTCCCTAATAATTACAGTCACACACACATTACAACAGTCACCTTAAAAGCACGGATAACAAATTGAACACACAAGTACACGGAGCTGATGATCAAGATGTCCCAGTCCCAACAACATACATTATTAATGTAACATTGGTATGAAAATGATCAGTTTATAAACACTTACCTTTTATGCGACTTGAGTTTTAGATGACGAAGCGACCCAGAGTTTGTTCTTTTTTGCTGCGTATTTCTCCAGTAATTTGATCTTGATATGCCTATTCAGGTGACGGATTCTGATAAAAGTCATTGTCCTCACGTATAAACGAATTATCTTCTCATTCACTTCCGGGAATTTTGATTTTCAGGTAGGTCATTGCATTTTTTTCTTTTTCGATGTTCTTCCATGAAAAGAACCGAACAAAACTTCAAATTCAATCATTTTATGGAGCCACTCATGTGTTGGACGAGTAAGTCCCCCCTTTGATATGATGGGTATCCAATCACCCCTGCTCTTGTCTGTTACACAAAAATTTTCCCCCTTCACACTTTTTTAATTTTCAGCTTCTGGCGAGCACGTTATATGACTCAATACCAAGATAAGTAGACTATAACTCAGATGCTCACAATATTACAGGGACATTTTTTATCGGTCTAGCAATAAAGCGGGGACCGGCAAAATGCGTGCGTAGCCGGGTGACTCACAGCCGAGATATTATATTAATGCAGCTGCTATATTGCTAGATAATATAATTAATGTTATTGGCTGAACGTCCCTTTAACTGCTGCTTTTAGAGACGCCGGGGTGCCGGAATTTTGCCTCTCAGGGAATCATTAACGTGCCAGTAAATCTGTTAACACGGCTCCCTCGTATTTGCGCACCCTCAAATGCCAGCTGACTGCACCAGGATTCGATCCAGAAACCTTGGGCATAGCAGGCGAGAACGTTACCGCTGAGCCACGCAGCCAGCCTATATATTACTATATAGACCGATAAGAAAGACCCTGTAGTTTCGTAAGCGCGAGAGTCCTTTTGTAACTGTACCGTACCACAACTTCCTGCGAGGGTGTGCCTAATTCCCGAAAACGTTAAGAACGGAGAACTACGATATTTAATCTATTTAAAAGATGTGCATTTGTATGATCTATGCATATTATGAGAGTACAGAATACTCTCACGTTTCAAGTTATTTGCACGATACAATACCAAAGAATTTATGTGTCCAATGCAATTAGCTTATTGATTATTTAACATTTTATTATATTCCTTTTTTAAAACTACAGTACTTTTCAAGAAATAGTAAATCAGTTGGGTGCAGCCCAAAATATAACTGTTGATTCATTTGAGAAGTTTGGACATCGTGGCCATTTAGCTCCGTGCACTTGGGTGTGTGTTAAATTTGGCTGGTAACCTGTGTTATTGTGGTGTCTGTGTAGTTGTAAATCAGATGAGGATTGGGAAGAAGGCGGCCGTGGCCAAGTTAGGAACTATCCCGGCAGTGGCAACCCTCGGAAAACACCACTTCCAGGCTGGCTGAGGTGGGAATCGAATCCACATCTTCTCAGATTTGCCTCACGAGGCTGAGTGTACCCGGACAGCCACGAATACGAACCGCTACACTACGTGGTGGTCACACAGTAGTCTGACTTGGGACTCCGATTCCGTTTAGCTTTTGGTTCAATGTTGTTTACCTCACTGATTAATTTTCTACATTACCATTTTGGAGTTCTATTTATTAGTTTTATGTAACCGTGAATCTTGTGATCATGAGCCACAGGACCTCCTTCTTTACGTGGAATCCGAACCACAGGACATGGCATTTCACTTCGAAAATATCACATGCATTTTATCAGTCTCCTGGCAGGAGGGTAGCTAGTTTAATGGTACAGATTGTCGTGATACGCCCTTTATAGGGTATTAGTTGACTGCAGAAGGGCATGCGAGGACCACCACATTCATATTTCTCTTTAAAAGCGTCCCTTTTTGTTGCTAGTGACAGCTGAGAACTGTTTGTTATACATGGTCGTGCCCAACCGGTGACGTCAGCTAGCAGCCTATGCTCTGGCGAGCCGAAGCGCGGAGCCCGGAGTGGCTCCCCCTGGTTCAAAATGGCGTCGCATTCGCTTGCTTTGAAGCTGCGGGCGTGCCGTTTAAAATCCTAGGAAGGCAGATTTTGAGTTTGTGGCTGTAGTTATATGTGTACATGTGATTTTATATTGATTGATAAAGTGATTACCTTTAGCCAGAACATTACATCTAGGAGATTTGTGTGTGAGATTGTTTTGGTGAGGTTATGGCATTACGTGGGTAGATTTTTACTTGACATTTTTAACTTTTTTCGGTTGGATATAATATGTAACACGCGGAAGTTGCCTTCATTTACAGAAGTAGTTGCTACCTTGTGTTATTGCATATCAAAATGCATAGTTCGTAATATCATTGGGTATATGTAAGTGTGCTACCGTACCTCGAGCGGCCTACGGTACTGCATGCTTTAGATACCGTAATTATCATGTGAAATTCCGCAGTAGAAAACTTCAAAAACGTTCGTTGGTTTCTGTAGAAAATCATTCTTACTGGTCTAGGGCTCTCTCCTATAATATTAAAACACGTGGTATATCACAATTACTACGTTTACATGACGAACTCAAATCGATTTGAATACGATCCTGTTTTCAGTACGCTGCCCGTTTACATGAGCAGTTTCAGTTCGTATTGAAATCCATATAATTTATGGTGGCCAACCTGCAGTTATGTTGGCTAACTCGTATTAAACGGCAAAATAAAAGACCCGTACCGTAATTATCTTCTTACTAGTGCATGAGACAGGAGCCTGTCTTTCACAGTTTCACTGGACGTGTTAGGCTGTAACCATTGGATTGGACAAAACGAAGGTTAGAATTGTCTAGTGTAGGCGCAGCCTGTGGCCGCAGGAAGCTAGCGGGGCGCTCACAGTTTCACTGGACGCGTTAGGCTGTAACCATTGTCAAAACCATTCATCTGGACACGTTGGGCTGTAACCATTGTCAAAAACCATTGGATTGGACAAAACGAAGGTCAGAATGGTCGGGTGTAGGTGCGTCGTATGGCCGCCGGAAGCTAGCGGGGCACTCACAGTTTCACTGAACGTGTTAGGCTGTAACCATTGTCAAAAAAAATTGGATTGGTCAAAACGAAGGTTAGAATGGTGGTGGTAGGTGTGAGGAGCTAGCAGGGCTTGATTGACAAAAAGAACATTGATCTAGTACTGGACGAATTTATTGTTCACTTTAGACCATCCTCCCTTTTCATCACTTTTAACACCTTAGCTTATTGAAAATATATAATTTATGATATGCATACCTTTCGGGGAGTTGTTGGGAGTCGTTTCACAATCTCTTCATACTCAATAGCCACTGCTGCACCGCAATAATTGTTATTTCACGGAAAGAATGCAATTTTTCATGACTTCCTTCACTTACAGACGCCATCTTTGACAGTCATGTGACACCCGAAAGTCGATCATGTGACTACGTTACCAACTTGAATAAAGAAATTCACCACACGCCTTCACTACAAAGTTAGGCACTGTTTTGTGGAAAATTGTATAAATATTGGCAATACTGTACTGTTGTAACGCCGATAATGGCAGACACAGCTAAGTCATGTTATAATTTGGGATGGCGGGTGGGTTATAGACAGCTGAGGAGTGAACTACATCATTCCCAGATCAATTTTGAATCATTTGAAAAGATATTTATTGCAAATTTAAGAAGTTTTTTTCCCCCTGGGTTCGTGTCTCCTGCACTGTTACCATTCTCATCCGATGTTTCTTTGACGGGTTGTTTGTAAACATGAAAAATGGATGCACCGATGATTTTGATGTTGTTTGTTTTTACGAAGTTTATGGGTTACAGTCGTCCCTTTTAATTACTGAAGCTTTTAGAGATGCCGGGCTGCCAGAATGTTGCCCCGAATGGGATCTGTAACGTGCCAGTAAATCTACTGACACGGCTCGCTCGCATTTAGGCCTACGCACCCTGACTGCGCCAGGATTCAATCCAGCTACCTTGGTAAAAGCAGGTGAGAAAGTTACTGCTGTGCCACTCGGCCAGTCTGTGTTGAATTTATTCAATTGGAAAAAGGAACGGATTAATCGGCAAAGAAAGACAGTGTATTTTCACTGTTTCTGTTGAGCACATTTTACCTACGGATACACCAGACATTAAAAGTAAAACGGACAAAAATACATTAACGCTAAAAACGCGTGCAAACAAACTACGCTTATCAACCACGAAAAGAACACAGACAGTAACGAAGAATATGGGCAGGAAGTAAAACAAGCGATTCGAGTCAGGCGACAGACGAAAGTAGGCCTAAATTAGTTTATCATTGTAACTCAAGAGCGTGTAGAATCGCTTTCTTTCAGTACGATCCATGTTTACATGTTCCTGAATAACTGTTTGGATACGATCCGATCCCACAATTTTACCGTATCAAGCTTGAAAATCAATACGAGCTGTGTCCGGTTTACATGACCGTATTCAATATGGTAAGTGTACTCAAATCGATTTGAGTTCGCTATGTAAACTCGGTAAATATCGTGGTGTTTACAATAATATAAAATATTCACAGCGTTACAAGTAGCCTACCGGTAAATCTGAACAAAATGTGTTGTAGGTTAGGTAGAGTATTTCGCCGAGGGTGGGGGTTAGGGAAATGCATTACTCAAAACGTTCGAGCAATACATCATGTTAGCAAGGCATATTACGCATACCGTAAGCTATAGTGAAATCCAGAAAAGTTTGCCTACAAATTTGTTAATGTATGAGGAAAATTGCCATAACCTTCCTGATTAATGCAGTTATCAAAATTCTTTTAGGAGGGCTATGGGTACTACCTAGACGTGATGTTCTGCTATATA
Source organism: Meconema thalassinum (assembly GCA_946902985.2). Taxonomy (NCBI): domain Eukaryota; kingdom Metazoa; phylum Arthropoda; class Insecta; order Orthoptera; family Tettigoniidae; genus Meconema; species Meconema thalassinum. Next base: position 92,272,561 of record OX336390.1, read on the forward strand.
ATTGAGTACCGTAATCAAGTTCCATACTCATAATGCTCCTTGAGAATAAGATTCATTGTAACCAAAATCTTTCTCCATGTCAAGACACAGAATCAAACTCTGTAGAGGGTTTGTTTGAATTTAAGTGGTTTGAAATGGGGCAAATACCAATCAAGGTGATTCTTGTTCATATTGTTGGATATTAGAGTTTTGAAATTGAACAGCTCATGGTAAATAAATGGAATCACATGTCACTATTAATACAGTCCTGCAACAATTGTGTATATATAGATATTAATATATGATTTACAATGATTAAAAAAGGATGCCCCAATAAAGAAGAATGTCCCTAACATTGTCCAGATATCCTTCTGTTCCCTATTTCCCGTTTTAGGCTGGTATAAATTATGTTCACAATGGAATATCCATCTCATTTGGGTACAATCGTGTTGACAGACTGAAAAGCATCAAACTATTACATTAAGAAACTGCTGTACTCGGGAGGATAGGTATTGAAATTCTGACTATTCTCTATTACATCAAATAACTACTAACACAGCTTGCCACGGTGGGTGAGTGGATAGTGTGTCGGTCTACTAACCCCAAGGTTGCAGGTTCGCTTCTGGCCATGGTAAGTGATTTTTGAAAGGCGGCAAAAATACGACACGCACGTCGAAGAACCTATTTGAATTGAGTATGCCGTGTTCATAATGGCAAAATTATTCTCGGGAGTTTCCGCCAACACGAAGTTCCTAATTTCTCTACTAGAAAACGCTATAGTGTTCAAGGACCTTAGGTATCTAAGCTCCTTGACTTTCATAGTGATTCAAGGAACAACGAAATTCGAATGCCAGCTACCCTCTGGGTGTGAAATTACAAAGCTTACACTCGGCATCCGAGGCCATACGATATTATTATTATTACTACTAACATTTGCTATCCTATAAGGGAAAAACAAAAAAATTATTTTTGGACTTTCCACTTTTGCACTAAACCACTCATATTAAAGCACCACTTTGCTGTGGGAACTAGAGCTCCCTAGGTTTTATCTAAAAACCAAATAAATTGTAAATACAATTTTAAAACATACATACATTTTTATTTGAGACTGTTTCGAAACATGTACCTGTAATGTAATAAAAACATTAAACGAAAGGTTTTGACTAGGCAGACTGTTAAGTTAAAACCCTCATGATAAATGAATAAGGACCATGGTGGTCGAGAGCGCTAACGCCCTACTTGTGCCTCGCTGGCATTGGGAGAGCGTTGGTTCAAATCCCACCTCAGCCGTCCTGAAAATAGTTTTCATGGTTTCCCATTTTCACCACCTGGCAAATGCCGGGACGGTTCCTCTCGATAGGTCCACTGCCAATTTCCTTCCAATATCCCTTCCCTGACCCGTCCTGAAAAGAAAAGTTCATGGCCATTGGCTGCGTTAATAAGGAAAGATAATGACTTGTAGACTTAGAAAAGATTTTTGATAGTGTTGATTGGAGTAAATTGTACGACATTTTGAAAAGCATTGGAATAAAGTACAGGGATAGGAGGGTGATCTACAAACCATACAGAAACCAGACGGCAGCTATGCAAGTTGAAGGGCATGATAGAATCAGTAATGTCAACTCAAGCGAATGAATTATTGTTAACGGTCATCACTGTTGAAGGCTGGCTAAACCTTTTACTAAATTCTGCGACTAGCATTTCAAGGCAGTATTCAGAAAGATGTAAAGTAAGGCTGCAACTTATCACCCATACTTTTCAATGAAGGAATTGAGAGAAAATTTTTAAGTAGGAGTAAAGATTCGAGGAGAAAATTTCAACTTTGAGATTTGCTGATGACATTGTCATATTAGCCGATTCACCAGAGGACTTGAATGAGATTTTAATGGAATGCACTCCATCTTGAGGAAAGAATTCATGATGAAAATCAACAAATGTGATCTATGATACAAGAATAGCAGCCAATGGCCATAAGCTGGGCATGTTTGATTGAACGCCGGAGAGCTCCCAACAAGTTCAATTTCAAGTAGTTCCAACTTTCGCTACCAGATGCTACTGTCACTAACACTAGCGGCGAACGTTGGAACTTGATAGACCGTTTCCTAACCAGCCAAATATAGCCTACTAATTTTGCTACAGACCACTAATTGCAGTGATAGGTTCTTTCAAACGGCATGGGCCCGCAGGCTTTACTTCCCCTCCGAAGAAAGGCATAGTTCTAAAAGAACAATTTGTGTGTTCCTGGATTTAAGAAAGGCTTTTGACACCGTAGACCACAATATACTCATTAGAAAACTTGAAAAGGAAAGTATTCGTGGTACTCCTCAAGAACTAATAAAAAGCTTCCTTTTTAACAGAATACAAAAGGTGTGAATCAAAGATACTCTAAGTAGAAGTGCTGAAGTAAAAATTGGAATACACCAAGGAACAGTTTTAGGTCCTATTCTTTTTCTGTTATATGTTAACGATTTGTGTGAGCTGAACTGTAATGTGATGATTACCTCATATGCTGATGACACTGCCGTCACAGGAACAACTTGGGAGGACACTTTTAATAGAACTCAAGAAACCCTTGCTACAGACCAAAAATCACCTCCTTACCTTAAATGAAACCAAAACACAATACCTATGCTTCTCACACAGCAAAACATTACAACCCACAGACAATTTAACACTCAAGATCCACACACCAATTTGTAACAATGGTGAAAGATGCAACTGCTATACCTTACAGAAGTCAATGAATGCTACATATTTAGGGATTATTATACATACCGTAGTCATTTAAAATGGAACATGCATGCATCAAAATTGGCCAGTAAATTTCAAAAGTTAATTTACATATTTTACTGAATCAGAAATATCCTTTCAGCAAAAGTCTTGAGAACTGTATATGTAAAACAAAAGGAATGGAATGCAGCCGTAAGAAATCAGAAACACCTATTGACATCAAATAAAGGCAGATGGAAAAGCTAAAGGAGTAGGGAGCAAAATAATCAGCGATGGACGAAGCAACGAGTGTATAGAAAGTAGGCTGGCATAGGTAAGGGAAGAATTTCTGCAGAAAAGCAATGTGTTGTCATCAAATATAGATTTAGATATTTGAAATACATTTTTAAAGCCTTTTTCTGGAGTGTGGTGCTGTGTGGACTGTTGATGCAGGAGAACAGAAGCATTTGAAATGCGGTAGTGCAGGAAAATTATTAAACTCAAATGAGTAGATGGAGTAAGAAGACGAGCGGAAGAGCGCTAATGAAGATAAGAGATCGGTTGATAGGGCACATACAGTACAGTACTAAGACAACCAGGATTGGCAATTTTTTTTTATGGAAGGAAGGGTAGAGGACAAGAATTGTAGAGGTAGACCAAGGTTACAATACAAGTCATAGTATTGCATCACATGTGGTATGGTAGCTATGTGGAGATGAAACGATTAGCTGCATCAAACCAGTCTAAGGACTGAAGACTCAAACAGTAACATGGAAATACTCACAGTATTAGCCTTTCAAGATGGGAGTGCTGCTGCGCCAGCATTTGTTGGTCATAGCAGCAGGAGCCTTGCGGGATGAGGAGAGTGAAAGAGGGATGATGGAATACAGTCCCCACATAAGTCAAGTAGCATTACATGTGCTGCTTGTGTTACTCAGAACTTATAATGTGATTTGTGAACAAAATGCAAAGCCAACTCCGTACAGGCCATGGAGGCCCTGGGAGCAGTGGAAGGTAGAGGCCTCCACTCTTTGGGACATCGGCACTAGATGGGATGGGGTTGTCAGCTCCATGCCCGGCCGTCTTTGCTCCCAGGAATTACCCTGGTACTCATTTCTGGCGTAGGCTGAGTGGACTCCAGGGCTATTTGCGTTTCCGTAAGTGGTAGTTAAGTTTCTAAAATCCACTACCTGGATGGGGATCGAACCCACTCCCTTTCAGTTAGAAGCTCAGAAAATAAAAATTATAAAAAGGTTGGTTTGTAATTATTTTGCAACAGCACAGCTAAGTGTAACAGGAGCTCATGTCACCACGGAGAGTAAAACGATGTTTGAGGTTGCTGAGTCATATCCTACTCGCATGACTGTACCTGTCTACCAAGCAGGTGCTTCATGACTCGAACAGTGAGTGAACATTAAGATGACATGAGAAAAGAGTCTGTATATCTAATACAAGTTATATGTGCTATTCTCCAGGAGTAATCACATTCATAATTGATCTGTATTAAATTATACAGGGTTAGCACAAAATATTTAAGTAATGTCAAGCACATTCATTATTGAAAGTACACACATCAAAAAAAGTTTTGCATCACCTCGGTTCCAAGAGTTCCGGAACCTTTAAATACAAAGGGAATAGAGATCAACACAAACAACATTTCAGCTCGTTTTATTGCTCATGAGACCCACACATTGCATGTTGTACCATCATACAGCTAGACTTTCAGCATTTGTGGTCCAGATTGCAGTACACACCACTACCTCTAATACCCAGTAGCACGTCCTCTTGCATTGATGCATGCCTGTATTCGTCGTGGCATACTATCCACAAGTTCATCAAGACACTGTTGGTCCAAATTGTCCCACTCCTCAACGACAATTCGGCGTAAATCTCTCAGAGTGGTTGGTGGGTCAAGACGTCCATAAACAGCCCTTTTCAACATATCCCAGGCATGTTCGATAGGGTTCATGTCTGGCGAACATGCTGGCTACTGTAGTCGAGCGATGTCGTTATCTTGAAGGAACGCATTCACAAGATGTGCACGATGAGGTCGAGAATTGTCGTCCATGAAGACAAATGCCTCTCCAATATTCTGCCGATATGGTTGCACTATGGGTCGGAGGATGTCATTCAGGTATCGTAAAGCCGTTTCGGAGCCTTCCATGACCACCAGTGGCGTACGTCGGCCCCACATAATGCCACCCCAAAACATCAGGGAACCACCACCTTGCTGCACTTGCTGGACAGTGTGTCTAAGACGTTCAGCCTGACCAGGGTGCCTCCAAACACGTCTCCGACGATTGTCTGGTTGAAGGCATATGCGACACTCATCGGTGAAGAGAACGTGATGCCAATTCCGTGGGGTCCATTCAGCATGTTGTTGGGCCCATCTGTACCGCGCTGCATGGTGTCGGGGTTGCAAAGCTGGACCTCGCCATGGACGTCGGGAGTGAAGTTGCGCATCATGCAGCCTATTGCGCACAGTTTGAGTTGAAACACGACGTCCTGTGGCTGAACGAAACGCATTATTCAACATGGTGGCATTGCTGTCAGGGTTCCTCCGAGCGGCAATCCGTAAGTAGCGGTCATCCACTACAGTAGTAGCCCTTGGGCGGCCTGAGCGAGGCCTGTCATCGACAGTTCCTGTATCTCTGTACCTCCTCCATGTCCGAACAACATCGCTTTGGTTCACTCTGAGACGCCTGGAAACTTCCCTTGTTGAGAGCCCTTCTTGACACAAAGTAACAATGCGGACGCGATCGAACTGCGGTATTGACCTTCTAGGCATGGTAGAACTACAGACAACATGAGCAGCGTACCTTCGTCCTGGTGGAATGACTGGAACTGATCGGCTGTCGTACCCCCTCCGTCTAATAGGCCCTGCTCATGCATGGTTGTTTACATCTTTGAGCAGTTTTAGTGACATCTATGAACAGTCAAAGGGACTGTATCTTGGATACAATATACACAGTCAACGTCTATATGCCGGAGATCTGGGAACCGAGGTGATGCAAAACTTTTTTTGATGTGTGTATATAGCTTACAGCATTGTCACATAGGCCTCTACCAATTTAAAGAGAAACTCATCAATTTTTTTGAGTCTGCTCGCTACAAATTCTCAATGTGCCCTCCTTGTTCCAGACGGCAAGTATTGATACGGTAGTCCAACTCCGACTACACACACTGGAGCATGCCCTGGTCAATTTCAGGCAAAACTGATAGCGTTGATTATTGTCATCTTGAGACAGATGCAGATTGGTGTCTTATAAACTGGCCTTCCCGGTCGCCTGATCTGACCCCGTGTGATTTCTTCTTATGGGGGTTTATCAAAGATGAAGTTTATGTATCACCCATGCCAGTTAATCATGTTGAACTGAGGAAACAGATCCATGCGGCTGTAGCTAAAATTGACCAGGACATGCTCCAGCGTGTGTAGTCGGAGTTGAAATACCGTATCGATAATTTCCGTGTGACGCGAGGAGGGCACATCAAGAATTTGTAGCAAGCAGACTCAAGAAACTTGACGAGTTTCACTTTTAATTGGTATATGTGTCAATGCTGTAAGCCATATAATACTTTCGATAATACATGTGCATGAAATCGCTTAAATCATTCGTTCTAACCCTGTACGTGCTATGGAAAAAAGTCAATATTGAATACATGTTACAAACACCAATAACCTTTTAGCACCACTGGGGTGTGGCAGAATTAAGGAATAGGAAAAGCAGGTAGACAAAACTAATGAAATGTACATCACATATATTTCATAATGGCAGATTTGTTGTTTTCAATCAAACATTGCGTATGGTAAGAAACAAACTGTACAACAGTGCAACGGTTATTAAGTCATGGTACTGTTGGAAAATGCTACTGCATAGAAAAGGAGCCTACTATGCCCTACCTCTGGTCCACTTTGGCTTCTTCAAAAATCTTGAATCATTGAGAGCAGGGTGCCATATAGTGGGCAGACAGGGGGGTTTTCCTCTAAACCAATTATTTTATGTTAAAAATAAAAGAAGTATATACGGTTGCTAAAATTCTTCTTAGAAACAGAGGGCACCTCACATGTTTCATAAATCCTAAATACTAAGTGAAATGACCTGATCAGACCTTCATCCCCCGATGCAACGCTACAACTCAGTTGGTAAATCATTTTATGCCTGGTGCTTTCTTCCTACTATGTCTCCTCTATCAAATTCTGATCTCAATATTAAATCTCCTTTCTGATCCTCATCAATTTCCTCTTCCCTCTCCACAACATGATTCTCAATCTCCTTACACCTATACGAACGCTCTATGTAAGCTTTCCATCTCTCAACCTTTTCTTCTGTATCTGTTAGAGCAGGCTTTCTCAACCTGGTGTTCTCGTCATATGAGCCAGCAAGCGCTCTTGAGCACAAGCTCTCCTGAGATCCATTCTACAATTCAAATTCTGTTGGACGAACCAGAATAATAGTGTTTTCACAGTCGTTTTGTAAAATATAAATAACATAAATAATAGGATATGCCTATTTTGTGAGTAATATGAAAGATGCTGATTCCACATGTAAATGTATCTTACCCGCATGAGTCTGTTGCAGCATTCAACCACTATTCTTTCACTTCCTTGCACCTCTAGTTTACTTCATTTTTCAGACATCTGTATTCTGCTTTCCCACTTCCATCTCTTGCATTCTTGTGCTTCCATATTTCATCCATTAATTCTGGTACCGTACTGTATATCCTGAGTGATTCAAGGTTCTCTACCTATTCTTTCCTTTCTTTCAATGCTTTCTATGGTGGATTTCATTATTTCTTTCTTCAAAGTGGGAATTATAGGAATATATGGAAATATTTGAGAAAGTAATAGATTACACTCATAAAAACAATAATGACATGGTAATAATTGGGGGGGATTTAAACTTGCCAGAAGTTGATTGGAATGGAGCTGCAACAGAAGCCCATGAACAGAAACTTGCAAATAAATTACTTTGGGAGAGAGGATTTACACAAGTAGTGCAAGCGCCAACTAGGCTCAGCAACTTGCTGGATGTATTCCTGATAAAACCAGGGGAACTTGTTGAAAAAAAACACGTAATTGAAGGAATAAGCTGCAATAATGGGCGTTGGTCTGGTACCAAAAAGGCTTAATAGGAGGGTCACACAGGACAAGAAATTATACAGAAAAACTAAATTCGATGAATTTGGAGCTTACCTGAAATCAAAATTTAATTCTTGGATAAGTGAAGGGAGTAATGGGGATACACTCTGGGCAAATTTTAAGGAAAACATTTGGGAGGGTGAGAAGAGATTTGTACCTGTTAAGAAGGGAAAAACAACCTCAGACCCTGTTTACTATACAAAGGACATAAAAAACATTCCAATAGAGACTTGGGAAGACCACCTGACAGTAGTTTTACAAGGCAGGGATCATCATCATCATCATCATTTCCCCTTATCCAGCTCCTGCCGGGTCGGGGTATTTATGGCACTTCTCCACTTTCCTCTTTCCTTCCACCATTCTTCTTCCACGATCTTGTCCCAGTCCAGATTTCTTTTTCTTACGCCGTTCTTCACTGAATCCATCCACCTTGTTCTAGGTCTTCCTCTTGGTCTCTTACCCTTGCACTTCGCCTCCAGCATCTGTCTTGGTATTCTATTTTCCTCCATCCTCTTTACATGTCCAAACCACCTTAGTTTATTCTTCTCAATTCTCTCATTTAGTTTTCCCATCCCAACTTCCTTCCTAACATCTTCATTCCTCACTCTGTCTTTCCTTGTCTTTCCTATCATACTTCTTAGGAATTTCATTTCACTGGCTTGGATTCTACTCTCTTGCCTGCTTGTCAGGGTCCAAGTCTCAGCTGCATAAGTTAATATGGGTACATAATACACTTTATACATTACCTCCTTGCTTTTCCTTGGTACTTCCTTATCCCAAACAAGTTTTCTTACACTTTGATAGAATGCATTGCTCTGCTGTACCCTCCTGCCAATCTCCATGTCCAACCTACCAGTTTGCATCAATTCACTTCCTAGGTATTTGAACGTGTCCACAATTTCCAAACTCTGACTTCCAATTTTCACAGTGCCCTTTCCTTGTCTTTTCCCTCTTGTCATCACCATGGTCTTGCTTTTCTCTATACTGATTTTCAGGCCATACTTCTGAATATTTTCGTTCAGTGCATCTAGTTGTTTTTGCACTTCTTCGGTGTTCCTTCCCCAGACCACAATATCATCTGCAAATAACAGTAACTTCATTTCTTTATGTTCATATGCTTCCTTTGTTTCCTTTACTATTTCATCCATCACCATTATGAACAAGAGAGGTGACAGCACACTCCCCTGTCTTAGTCCAGTCTTGTTCGTAAACCAATCTGTCTTTCCAACTGGGGTCAGTACCCTGCTAACACAGTTGTTGTACATTGCTTGCACCATTTCCAACATTTCTCTTCCCAGTCTCTTCTTAACCATGGTTTCCCATACCTTCTCTCTGGGGACACTATCATATGCCTTTTCTAGATCTATGAAAGTCATGATCAAATCCTCTCCATATTCCCAGTTCTTTTCCATCACCTGCCTCAAGCTAAAGATTGGGTCCACTGTGGATCTTCCACTCCTGAAGCCATACTGTTCCTCTTGCAACTCTCCTTCCACCTTTCTTCTCATTCTTCTTTCTAATATCCTTTCCAGTATTTTTACTATCTGTGATATGAGGGTGATGCCTCTATAGTTATCACACACCTTCTTGTCCCCCTTCTTAAACACTGGTATTATTAGCCCTTTCTTCCAGTCTTCTGGTACACATTTCCATTTCCACACACACTTTAGCAGTCGATACAGCCATTGCATACCAACAGGTCCAGCAGCCTTTATCATTTCTACACTGACTTCATCCACCCCTGTTGCTTTTCCCATCTTCATTTTCTGTACTGCTAATTCCACCTCCAGCATTGTTATATCATCTTCTGTTATAGAGTCGTCAGGTTGTGTCACTTCCATCTCACCAGTACCATTGCTCACATTCAAAAGCTTATTGAAATACTCCTTCCATCGTCCCTTTATATCTTCTGGGTGTGTTAACAACTCTCCATCTTCCTTTTTCACTAGCTTTGTAGTAACTCTTTCTTTCCTCTTACTTCTTAGAAGCCCATACAGCATCCTTTTACTGCCACTTACATCTGTTTCCATTCTTCGTGTAAATTCTTCCCAACTTTTCTTCTTTTTTTCTCCTACCACTTTCTTACACCTCCGTTTGCTGTCGTGATACTTCCTTTTGCTTTCTTCTGTTTGATCTCGGTTCCATTCTTTCCATGCAGACTTCTTTTCTTTCACTGCTTTCCTCACTTCCTCATTCCACCATGGTGTCTCCTTCTCTTTCACTCTTGTTGACGTCCTACCACAAGCACTCTCTGCTGCACCAACAAATGCCTTTTTAAAGTGAGACCATTCCTCTTCTATGTTTTCCACTTCAGTAACTGGGATTTGTTGCTTCAATCTCTCCTGAAAGTTTTCCTGTACGGTTTTGTCTTTCAATTTCCATACTTTTATTTTACTTTCTCTGATCTCCTTTAGGTTTTCCAATTTTTCCCATCTAAATTTTGCCACCACAACTCTATGGTCCCCATCAAATGCTTCTCCTGGTAAAGCTGTCACATCTATCAGCTTTCTGCGATTAGTCCTTTCCACCAGAAAGTAGTCAATTACTGATTTTGTTCTTCTATCGCCCCAACCATATCTCGTAATTTTCCTGCTGTTTTTCTTCCGAAACCATGAATTACCCACTATCAGTCCATTCCTTTCACAAAAGTTTACAAGTTCCTCTCCTTCCCGGTTCTTTTTCCCATATCCATATGGTCCAATGACTTCTTCCTTTCCTTGTCTCTCGTTTCCGACTTGTGCATTCATATCTCCCATGATCACCACTTCTACATCTGAAATTACTCTTTCTACATCCTCCAGGAATACTTCAATATCTTCTTCTCTGTTTCCAGTCTGTGGTGCATACACTTGTATGAAGTCCATCACGTCATTTTTCATCTTCATTCTAATTTTCATTATTCTGTCACTCACACACTCGACCACTTCAACATACTCCTCCAGTTGTTTCGAGGTTATCAGTCCCACGCCATTTTTGGCCTCTTGGCCACCACTCCAGTATAATGTATATCCTTTCCTCAATTTCTTCCTTCCTTTACCTTTCCATTTCACTTCACTCAGCCCCATCAATCCAACATTCTCCCTCTCCATGAAGTCTACCACCTCCTCCACCTTGCCTGTCAGGGTCATGACATTCATGATTCCCACTTTCATTTCGGTTACTGGTCGCCCATTTCTCACAGTTCCCCCAGTACCAAAAGAACTGCGCGTCGCCTGCAGGGTACGCCCTAACCTTTTCCGATTCATTCGAAGTGCCATTTCCATTTTAGGCTATTATTACGATGGGGTCGCCACTCCCAAAGGCATTTTATGAAGCTACTGCCAGCTATTATGCAGGCCGCCCCTAACATGGGAAACAGACGCCCTTGCAGCCGCCCCTAACCTGGGAAACAGACGCTGCCGATTGATGCTGTACTCTTACTATTCCCTGAGTACTGGGTTGCCTCTTCCGCAATCTCCACCGTTCCAAAGTCCATCTTCTCCGCTGCAGATTCCGTTGAGGTCTTCGCACGTAACCCTGTGCACGGGGCCTATGTTATACCCCATAGGACTGGGTCCTCACCAGAACTTAGCCGGTACTGTAGTTCCATGGTATATTACAGTACCGTTGCCCACCCCCGCGACGTGGACGCGCCTGGCAAGAGTTATCCATGTAGCCAATTAAAATTGCCTCATGGACCGGGTTAAGGAGCTGTCTAAATCCAGCCTCCAAGGACATATGGTACGAAAATTAAAAAGGAAATGTTGAATGGTAAACAGACAAATCAAAGAGGGCAGGGGAAACAGAGAAACCAGAAAGCAGCTAATAAAGGAGTTCAATAGGTTGAAAAAGGAAGCAAAGGAAAATTACATGAATGGCATACTTCATGAGGGTAAAGACCACATAGGGAAATGGAAAAAGCTGTATTCATATATTAAAAATCAAAAGGGAAACGGAATCCACATTCCCACAATGGAGGGAGAAGGGGGTGAGCATTTATTTGCAGATAATGAGAAAGCAAACCTATTTAGTAGGGAATTCATAGATTCAGTGGAAGATTGTCAGGAGTTGGAAACCGTTAATGAGGCTGGAGAGGGTGAAACACATAAAGGCACAAGTATTTTCACCTTTACAAATGAGGATATTTTTAGAGAAATCAAACTGCTTCAGGAAGGAAAAGCAGCAGGGTGTGATCAAATTACTGGGGAATTAATAAAGGCAATGGGGTGGTACATAGTGCCTTATTTCAAGTTTATTTACGACTACATCATGAACAATAGTAGAATACCAAAGAATGGAAGGAATCTATAATAATACCAATTTATAAAGGAAAGGGAGATAGAAGTAAACCTGAGAACTACAGACCAGTAAGTCTAACCAGTGTAGTTTGTAAAATCTTGGAGAGTTTAATAGTAAAATATATATATTGGTTCCTGAGGAGCCAGTATGGATTTAGAAAGAAATTTTCTTGTGAGGCACAACTGGTGGGATTTCAGCAGGACATATCAGATCGGTTGGATCTAGGGGGACAGTTGGACTGCATAGCTATAGACCTTTCCAAAGCTTTTGACAGAGTGGAACATGGAGTATTATTAAAGAAACGGGAGAGAATGGGATTGGACTCAAGGGTTGTACGTTGGATAGGAACATTCCTAAATTCAAGGGTTCAGAGAGTCAGAGTAGGGAATTACATATCACAGGAAGAGAAAGTTAAGAAGGGAATTCCACAGGGTAGTAAAATCGGTCCATTGCTTTTCTTAATATACGCAAGTGATTTAGGGAACAATATAGGATCAAAAATAAGATTGTATGCAGATGACATTATCGTCTATAGGGAAATAAATAACATAGAGGATTGTAAAATATTACAAAGGGACCTCAATAGTATCCAACATTGGGTTGAAGAGAACCTCATGAAGGTTAACAGAGGTAAATCAACTGTCACAATATTCACAAACAAGAGATTAAAAACTGAATTTCAATATACAGTACATTGGATGGGGTAATCGTACCAAAAGATGACAAGTGCAAATAGTTAAGTGTGAGATTTGAATGTAAATTGCACTGGAAGGGTCATGTTGGAGACATTGTAGGGAAAGCATACAGATCGTTGCATGTCATTATGAGACTTCTTAAAGGATCCAACAAAGAAATAGAAGAGAAAAGTTACCTAAGTTTGGTTTGTCCAATATTGGAATATGCAAGCAGTGTATGGGATCCACACCAGGAATACCTAATAAAAGAAATTGAGTGTGTGCAAAGGAAAGCAGCAAGATTTGTGATAGGGGATTTTAGGAGAAGAAGCAGCATATCAGATATGTTAAAGAGGCTTGGGTGGGAAACATTAAGTAAGAGATGGGAGAGAAACAGACTTGTAGGGTTATATAGAGCGTATACAGGAGAGGAAGCATGGGGGGAAATCCGTGAGAGGCTACAATTGGAAAGAAATTATATTGACAGGGCAGACCACAAATTCAAAATTGGATGGCACTTTAGAAGAAGCGATTGGGGTAAATTTCCATTCATTGGGAAGGGTGTGAAGGAATGGAACAGTTTACCAAGGGCGGTGTTTGATCCCTTTCCAAAATCAGTCCAGATATTCAAGAGCAGAGTAGATAAAATCAGGTAAAAGAAAGAAGTGGTATAACTTAGTGCTGTATTCCTAGAAACATTAAACGTGCTATGAAATTCCTACAGCAGTTGTATGAGGGGAGTTCAATCAATGTGTGAATAGTACATTAAGTTACTGTATTCTTTTAATATTGAGTAGGCTAGTGTTTGTAAATTATGTACCTCATTTGCCACCTCATTGCAAATGAAGTTATTTTGATTTGAAGTGTCCATTCCTCTACATTAGATGTTTGTTCAGGGTTCTTCATATTAGTCCTTCCTGAATAATCCCTCTGAGTCTTTTGTTCACGTCCTCTTTTTGTTTGTCTACTGCCCACCTTTATGGTTTTTTACTTTTCATAAAGTCGATTTGGAAATGTCTTATATCTCCTAATTTCCCCTCATCCATGTGTATATTCTCCAGTTGTGGTTGTTGAATAATGTGATAGCTATAACTAACTTGTGCTCACTGCAGAATTCTATCAGCCTGCTCCCTCAATCATTCTTTTCACCCAATCCGAATTCTCCTTCTATCTTCCCTTCTCAACTTTTATTTTTATTTTACCATAGCATTACAATCTCCCATTGAAAATGAAAATCCACAGCCTGCTTCCAGTCGACCGGGTCAGGGAATGGAATGAAGCCCCCATCTAGCGGTGAGGATATGAACTGTGCCGGCTGCCGAAGCCTGTCGCACTCCCCCGGGGCAATGATTAAATGAATGACAGATGAATTAAATGATAGTGGAGAGTGTTGCTGGAATGAAATTTGTGACAGGGAAAACCGGAGTACCCGGAGAAAAACCTGTCTGCCTCTGCTTTGTCCAGCACAAATCTCACATGGAGTAACCGGGATTTGAACCACGGACCCAGCGATGAGAGGCTGGCGTGCTGCCGCCTAAGCCATGGAGGCTTACAATCTCGTATTATTATTACATTTTCATCAACCTTGACGTACCTTAGAATTCCATCTGATTTTTCATAAAACTTTTCAACTTTTTCATCATCTGCTTCACTGGTAGGCATATAGACTTGCACTACTGTGGGGCAAGTAGATGTATCGATTTTAGCTACAATAAGCAATTCACTGCATTGCTCATATTATTCCACCCACTGACCAAGTTTCCTAGTCAGTATGAGACCTACCCCTGCATAACCATTGTTTGATTTAGTGCTAATGATCCTATAGTCTCCTGACCAAAAGTCCTGTTCTTCTTGCCAGCGCATTTCCCTATTCCAACCTCAATCTCTCTATTTCCCTTTGAAACCTTCCATTGTCCATCAGGCTTAGAACTTTCCACATTCCCATCCATAGAATGTTAGATTCCCTCTTTGTCACTACCCTGTCGAGTAGTCCCCACCCGGTGATCTAATTTACCTCCGGGATGGAATTTTTAGCCTACTTTTCACATTTTGCAAAAATGAGGAAAAAGTAGACTTATGAGATCGATCCGGGAAAATGTGTGTCTGTCTGTCCTTCTGTCTGGCTGTGTGTGTGTGTCCCCCCGTATCAACTCCTAAACGGCTGCAGCAATCGAAACCAAATTTAGTATGAGTAAAGATGTATACCGAAATATCTCACATCCATATTTGAAAATGATGTCAGAGCTACCAACTGCTGAAAAAACGCACTAGAAATTTTAGCTCCATGTTGTATATCCTGGAAGGTATGCATGGGATCAATTCCAAAATTCGCACGCATGTAGATAATACTATTTCAGTTTAATTTCCAGGATGCCATACATGACAGTGTTGCCAAAATAATTTTAAGCCTTCTGAAAGGTCCAATTTTTAAATGCATATAACTTCTACACTATCAATTGGATTTCAACCAAATTTTGTGTGTAATATGTTCACATAAACAAATATGACTGAGCGTATTCTTAAGAGCCAACAGGGCTGCCAACTGTTAATAATTGCTCCCTCTATTTTTTAAAAAATCCAAATACCAATATATCAGAAAGTATGCAAGCCGACAGCTTTTAAACTATGCACACGTATAGTACCTGACATTTTAGATTAATTTGGAGTAACTTATATACGTCAGTTCTACCAACATGATTATAAGTTTGCTGATAGTACCAATTTTTAAATACATGTAACTTCTATACTATCAGTTGGATTTCAACCAAATTTCGTATGTGCTATGTATAACTTAACAGATATGACTATAAGTATTGTTAAGAGCAATCAGGGCTGCCAACTGTTAATAAATGCTGTCTATATTTTTTACCCTAATATCAAGATATCAGAAAGTATGCAAGCAAACAGCTCTATACTTTGCACACGCATATCACCTGACATTCTAGATTAATTTGGAGTAATTACTATAAGTCAGTGCTGCCAACATGATTCTATGCCTGCTGATAGGCCCAATTTTAAAATACATGTAATTTCTTTACTAACAAATGGATTTCATCCAAAATTGGCACAACAAGATATAATAATATTTCAGATTATATCTGACCGGCACACGCATGACATTGCTGCCAACATGCTTTTACGCGTGCTGATAGATTCAATGTCTAACTGCAATTCACGTCCATTGGACTTCAACCAAATTTTGTATTCTGTACCTTAAGAGATGGAACTAAGAATCTATTCAGTCACCAGAGCTGCCAACTGTAGTTCTCTATTAGTCTACATTATACCAGGTATTTTCGAACTAATTAGACATTTCGATATTACCAACTTAATTTCGTCATTATTCTGGATAGGTTCATATACTGTAGATTATGCATTGGCATGAAACTTAATTTTAAGAAAAGTAGGCTCTTTAGTTCGTCACGGAACTTCTTGTTTATTGTTAATTTTTGGGAATCAAAGAGTGAAAAATATTTTATTGGAGCAGGTGGACATAGGCAAAATTATTAAGGAGTTTTTGATTGTGGAGAATATTTTTCCACCACAAGCATGTTATAGTATTATCTCCATTGTGGGGTTTGAAGCCATTTTTCAGTGTTGCCTAAGTAAACAAAAGTTTGGTGCTTTTCAGTTGGTGAACACGAATGTACCCAAAAAGAGCTGGGTTATGCCCTAACCCTGAAATAAATTACATGAGATTAATAAATACACGAGGATGACCAGTTCCGATCGTCAAGCGATCATCATCAGAGCCATTACACTTAGGCTATAACATCTATGTTTGAGAATACAGGTGAAAAATATTTACAATATGAACAATTATTTAGTTGCAGTATTGATAATGCAACTGTCAGTGTAAGCTAATACAACTGGATCTGATGATGATCGCTTGACGATCGAAACTGGTCATCCTAGTGTATTTATTAATCTCATGAAATTTATTTCAGGATTAGGGCATAACCCAGCTCTTTTTGGGTACAATCGTGTTGCCCGACTGAAAAGCACCATACTTTTGTTTTGTATTATCTCCACATTCCACATCAAAGGCTGTTAAACATATCAAACCTTGACCGATCTGTACAGTTCTTGTCCTCCAGCCTTTCATTTTCTGATGGATTTTCCATGGCAGCAATCCGTTCATACTGAAGTTCACGTTCTCCCATGGCTGCAAAAATCCTACATTGTGGTTCTTTCAATTAGGGGCTTGAAGATCATGGTCATTTCAACCCCATATACTTGAGTGTGTGTATTGTAAACTGCATATCTACCTGTACACATTGTGCTTAGGCTCTTTGGCACAAGTCTAAACTGTTTCACCGAACTGAACCAAATTTTACATACTTAACTTTTGGAACTCTGCCGGTAACACTGTCAACATGAAATTTGGACATCTCCCTCCATTTCCTAGATTTAGCCCCTCTGGAACAAGTCCACATCGTTTCAATGACCTAAATAAAATTTTATGTACTTACCTTTTGGACCCGTATCTACTTGAAATTTGGACAGCCCTCTCCATTACCTAAATATTGAATTGTCATAGAAGGACCAACCTAGGGTCATTTTGAGCCTCATAAATCAAGAAACAAAACTCAGGAGTACACTTTCGTCCAGTTTGGTGAAAAGGTGTTAATTTGTATAAATAACAGACTAAGGGGTCTGAAAACCACTTTTTAAGGCCCTAGAACCAATCATGTCGGAGTATTTTAGTGTTGTACTACTGTAGGGGTCCTCAAAAGCTGGTAATTGGGGTGTAATTGTATGAATATTTAAATAAGTCTATTGTTGGCTGTCAAAGCGAGCCTACACCAGAAATGAGTACCAGGGTAATTCCTGGGAGCAAAGACGGCCGGGCATGGAGCAGACAACTCCATCCCATCTAGTGCCGATGTCCCAAAGAGTGGAGGCCTCTACCTTCCACTGCACCCAGGGCCTCCATGACCTGTACGGAGTTGGCTTTGCTTTTTGTTCACAAATCACATTATAAGTTCTGAGTAACACAAGCAGCACATGTAATGCTAGTTGACTTATGTGGAGACTGTACTCCATCATCCCTCTTTTACTCTCCTCATCCCGCAAGGCTCCAGCTGCTATGACCAACAAATGCTGGCGCAGCAGCACTCCCATCTTGAAAGGCTAATACTGTGAGTATTTCCATGTTACTGTTTGAGTCTTCAGTCCTTAGACTGGTTTGATGCAGCTAATAGTTTCATCTCCACATAGCTACCATACCACATGTGATGCAATACTATGACTTGTATTGTAACCTTGGTCTACCTCTACAATTCTTGTCCTCTACCCTTCCTTCCATTAAAAAAAGATTGCCAATCCTGGTTGTCTTAGTACTGTACTGTATGTGCCCTATCAACCGATCTCTTATCTTCATTAGCGCTCTTCCGCTCGTCTTCTTACTCCATCTACTCATTTGAGTTTAATCATTTTCCTGCACTACCGCATTTGAAATGCTTCTGTCCTCCTGCATCAACAGTCCACACAGCACCACACTCCAGAAAAAGGCTTTAAAAATGTATTTCAAATATCTAAATCTATATTTGATGACAACACATTGCTTTTCTGCAGAAATTCTTCCCTTACCTGTGCCAGCCTACTTTCTATACACTCGTTGCTTCGTCCATCGCTGATTATTTTGCTCCCTACTTCCTTTAGCTTTTCCATCTGCCTTTATTTGATGTCAATAGGTGTTTCTGATTTCTTACGGCTGCATTCCATTCCTTTTGTTTTACAATTTGTGCCTTTGGTGGCACAGTCGGTAGCATGCTGAACTGCTATGCCCAAGATGGCGGGTTCAAACCCGGCCTACAGTCGTCCGATTATTTAAGGGCATTAAGAACTTTTTTTTTTACGAGAAAACATTTTTATTCACTGACAGAAAACATGTACATATACAGATGCATCAAAATACAGCATGAATCCCACATAAGATAAACTTGAGCGTAGGCTTCATGAATACAGTTTCTTAATTTATTTGCAACATAGTATTTGACTGATAATAGTAAGAAAAGTTTATTATGAGGACACTAAAAATAAAAGAAGATGATACATTACTTATTTGTGATTGAGTTAGTTTAAATATGTTGGTGAAAATTTATAAGTTCATTTACTTTATCAAAGTTATTAAGGAGCCATGTAAAAAGCCTTTTCTTCAGTATATTAAGGGTGTTATTTGTCACATTTACTGACAATATATTGTATATCCTAGTGCTAAGACAACTTCAATTCCTTTGGACAGGTAGTGTGTTTTGATGAGGGTTATTTATTCCAGTTCTGTCTTGAAGTCTAGTGCACATTTTAAGTTCCTGTCCATTTGAGAAGAGCTTCATATTTTTAAGTATAGATATGATTGATGACTGAACAAATAACTGTCGTATGTTAAGCACCATGCTTTGTTGATACAGTTCACATGTTGGAAAAGTTGATGGCTTTTTGTACATAACTTTTAGAATGAGATTCTGAGCCAAATGTGAATAAAGTATTCCATCCCAACCATTTATTCAATATTGTAGTTATGACTGGACTAAGGCAAAATATACAGTTCTCAAGACTTTTGCTGAAAGGATATTTCTGATTCAGTAAAATATGTAAATTAACTTTTGAAGTTTATTGGCCAATTTTGATGCATGCATGTTCCATTTTAAATGACTACGGTATGTATAATAATCCCTAAATATGTAGCATTCATTGACTTCTGTAGGGTATAGCAGTTACATCTTTCACCATTGTTACAAATTGGTGTGTGGATCTTGAGTGTTAAATTGTCTGTGGGTTGTAATGTTTTGTTGTGTGAGAAGCATAGGTATTGTGTTTTGGTTTCATTTAAGGTAAGGAGGTGATTTTTGGTCTGTAGCAAGGGTTTCTTGAGTTCTATTAAAAGTGTCCTCCCAAGTTGTTCCTGTGACTGTGACGGCAGTGTCATCAGCATATGAGGTAATCATCACATTACAGTTCAGCTCACACAAATCGTTAACATATAACAGAAAAAGAATAGGACCTAAAACTGTTCCTTGGTGTATTCCAATTTTTACTTCAGCACTGCTACTTAGAGTATCTTTGATTCACACCTTTTGTATTCTGTTAAAAAGGAAGCTTTTTATTAGTTCTTGAGGAGTACCACGAATACTTTCCTTTTCAAGTTTTCTAATGAGTATATTGTGGTCTACGGTGTCAAAAGCCTTTCTTAAATCCAGGAACACACAAATTGTTCTTTTAAAACTATGCCTTTCTTCGGAGGGGAAGTAAAGCCGGCGGGCCCATGCCGTTTGAAAGAACCTATCACTGCAATTAGTGGTCTGCAGCAAAATTAGTAGGCTATATTTGGCTGGTTAGGAAACGGTCTATCAAGTTCCAACGTTCGCCGCTAGTGTTAGTGACAGTAGCATCTGGTAGCGAAAGTTGGAACTACTTGAAATTGAACTTGTTGGGAGCTCTCCGGCGTTCAATCAAACATGCCCAGCTTATGGCCATTGGCTGCTATTCTTGTATCATAGATCACATTTGTTGATTTTCATCATGAATTCTTTCCTCAAGATGGAGTGCATTCCATTTAAAATCTCATTCAAATCCTCTGGTGAATCGGCTAATATGACAATGTCATCAGCAAATCTCAAAGTTGAAATTTTCTCCTCGAATCTTTACTCCTACTTAAAATTTTTCTCTCAATTCCTTCATTGAAAAGTATGGGTGATAAGTTGCAGCCTTACCTTACATCTTTCTGAATACTGCCTTGAAATGCTAGTCGCAGAATTTAGTAAAAGGTTTAGCCAGCTTTCAACAGTGATGACCGTTAACAATAATTCATTCGCTTGAGTTGACATTACTGATTCTATCATGCCCTTCAACTTGCATAGCTGCCATCTGGTTTCTGTATGGATTGTAGATCACCCTCCTATCCCTGTACTTTATTCCAATGCTTTTCAAAATGTCGTACAATTTACTCCAATCAACACTATCAAAAATCTTTTCTAAGTCTACAAGTCATTATTTTTCCTTATTATTTCTTTATTAACGCAGCCAATGGCCATGAACTTTTCTTTTCAGGACGGGTCAGGGAAGGGATATTGGAAGGAAATTGGCAGTGGACCTATCGAGAGGAACCGTCCCGGCATTTGCCAGGTGGTGAAAATGGGAAACCATGAAAACTATTTTCAGGACGGCTGACGTGGGATTTGAACCAACTCTCTCCCAATGCCAGCGAGGCACAAGTAGGGCGTTGGCGCTCTCGACCACCATGGTCCTTATTCATTTATCATGAGGGTTTTAACTTAACAGTCTGTCTAGTCAAAACCTTTCGTTTCATGTTTTTATTACATTACAGGTACATGATTCGAAACAGTCTCAAATAAAAATGTATGTATGTTTTAAAATTGTGTTTACAATTTATTTGGTTTTTAGATAAAACCTAGGGAGTTCTAGTTCCCACAGCAAAGTGGTGCTTTAATATGAGTGGTTTAGTGCAAAAGTGGAAAGTCCAAAAATAATTTTTTTGTTTTTCCCTTATAGGGTAGCAAATGTTAGTAGTAATAATAATAATATCGTATGGCCTCGGGTGCCGAGTGTAAGCTTTGTAATTTCACACCCAGAGGGTAGCTTGCATTCGAATTTCGTTGTTCCTTGAATCACTATGAAAGTCAAGGAGCTTAGATACCTAAGGTCCTTGAACACTATAGCGTTTTCTAGTAGAGAAATTAGGAACTTCGTGTTGGCGGAAACTCCCGAGAATAATTTTGCCATTATGAACACGGCATACTCAATTCAAATAGGTTCTTCGACGTACGTGTCGTATTTTTGCCGCCTTTCAAAAATCACTTACCATGACCAGAAGCGAACCTGCAACCTTGGGGTTAGTAGACCGACACACTATCCACTCACCCACCGTGGCAAGCTGTGTTAGTAGTTATTTGATGTAATAGAGAATAGTCAGAATTTCAATACCTATCCTCCCGAGTACAGCAGTTTCTTAATGTAATAGTTTGATGCTTTTCAGTCTGTCAACACGATTGTACCCAAATGAGATGGATATTCCATTGTGAACATAATTTATACCAGCCTAAAACGGGAAATAGGGAACAGAAGGATATCTGGACAATGTTAGGAACATTCTTCTTTATTGGGGCATCCTTTTTTAATCATTGTAAATCATATATTAATATCTATATATACACAATTGTTGCAGGACTGTATTAATAGTGACATGTGATTCCATTTAATTACCATGAGCTGTTCAATTTCAAAACTCTAATATCCAACAATATGAACAAGAATCACCTTGATTGGTATTTGCCCCATTTCAAACCACTTAAATTCAAACAAACCCTCTACAGAGTTTGATTCTGTGTCTTGACATGGAGAAAGATTTTGGTTACAATGAATCTTATTCTCAAGGAGCATTATGAGTATGGAACTTGATTACGGTACTCAATTATATAGCAGAACATCACGTCTAGGTAGTACCCATAGCCCTCCTAAAAGAATTTTGATAACTGCATTAATCAGGAAGGTTATGGCAATTTTCCTCATACATTAACAAATTTGTAGGCAAACTTTTCTGGATTTCACTATAGCTTACGGTATGCGTAATATGCCTTGCTAACATGATGTATTGCTCGAACGTTTTGAGTAATGCATTTCCCTAACCCCCACCCTCGGCGAAATACTCTACCTAACCTACAACACATTTTGTTCAGATTTACCGGTAGGCTACTTGTAACGCTGTGAATATTTTATATTATTGTAAACACCACGATATTTACCGAGTTTACATAGCGAACTCAAATCGATTTGAGTACACTTACCATATTGAATACGGTCATGTAAACCGGACACAGCTCGTATTGATTTTCAAGCTTGATACGGTAAAATTGTGGGATCGGATCGTATCCAAACAGTTATTCAGGAACATGTAAACGTGGATCGTACTGAAAGAAAGAGATTCTGCACGCTCGAGTTACAATGATAAACTAATTTAGGTCTACTTTCGTCTGTCGCCTGACTCGAATCGCTTGTTTTACTTCCTGCCCATATTCTTCGTTACTGTCTGTGTTCTTTTCGTGGTTGATAAGCGTAGTTTGTTTGCACGCGTTTTTAGCGTTAATGTATTTTTGTCTGTTTTACTTTTAATGTCTGGTGTATCCGTAGGTAAAATGTGCTCAACAGAAACAGTGAAAATACACAGTCTTTCTTTGCCGATTAATCCGTTCCTTTTTCCATTTGAATAAATTCAACACAGACTGGCCGAGTGGCACAGCAGTAACTTTCTCACCTGCTTTTACCAAGGTAGCAGGATCGAATCCTGGCGCAGTCAGGGTGCGTAGGCCTAAATGCGAGGGAGCCGTGTCAGTAGATTTACTGGCACGTTACAGATCCCATTCGGGGCAACATTCTGGCAGCCCGGCATTTCTAAAAGCTTCAGTAATTAAAAGGGACGACTGTAACCCATAAACTTCGTAAGAACAAACAACATCAAAATCTTCGGCGCATCCATTTTTCATGTTTACAAACAACCCGTCAAAGAAACATCGGATGAGAATGGTAACAGTGCAGGAGACATGAACCCAAGGGAAAAAAACTTCTTAAATTTGCAATAAATATCTTTTCAAATGATTCAAAATTGATCTGGGAATGATGTAGTTCACTCCTCAGCTGTCTATAACCCACCCGCCATCCCAAATTATAACATGACTTAGCTGTGTCTGCCATTATCGGCGTTACAACAGTACAGTATTGCCAATATTTATACAATTTTCCACAAAACAGTGCCTAACTTAGTAGCGAAGGCGTGTGGTGAATTTCTTTATTCAAGTTGGTAACGTAGTCACATGATCGACTTTCGGGTGTCACATGACTGTCAAAGATGGCGTCCGTAAGTGAAGGAAGTCATGAAAAATTGCATTCTTTCCGTGAAATAACAATTATTGCGGTGCAGCAGTGGCTATTGAGTATGAAGAGATTGTGAAACGACTCCCAACAACTCCCCGAAAGGTATGCATATCATAAATTATATATTTTCAATAAGCTAAGGTGTTAAAAGTGATGAAAAGGGAGGATGGTCTAAAGTGAACAATAAATTCGTCCAGTACTAGATCAATGTTCTTTTTGTCAATCAAGCCCTGCTAGCTCCCCACACCTACCACCACCATTCTAACCTTCGTTTTGACCAATCCAATTTTTTTTGACAATGGTTACAGCCTAACACGTTCAGTGAAACTGTGAGTGCCCCGCTAGCTTCCGGCGGCCATACGACGCACCTACACCCGACCATTCTGACCTTCGTTTTGTCCAATCCAATGGTTTTTGACAATGGTTACAGCCCAACGTGTCCAGATGAATGGTTTTGACAATGGTTACAGCCTAACGCGTCCAGTGAAACTGTGAGCGCCCCGCTAGCTTCCTGCGGCCACAGGCTGCGCCTACACTCGACAATTTTAACCTTCGTTTTGTCCAATCCAATGGTTACAGCCTAACACGTCCAGTGAAACTGTGAAAGACAGGCTCCTGTCTCATGCACTAGTAAGATGATAATTACGGTACGGGTCTTTTATTTTGCTGTTTAATACGAGTTAGCTAACATAACTGCAGGTTGGCCACCATAAATTATATGGATTTCAATACGAACTGAAACTGCTCATGTAAACGGGCAGCGTACTGAAAACAGGATCGTATTCAAATCTATTTGAGTTCGTCATGTAAACGTAGTAATTGTGATATACCACGTGTTTTAATATTATAGGAGAGAGCCCTAGACCAGTAAGAATGATTTTCTACAGAAACCAACGAACGTTTTTGAAGTTTTCTACTGCGGAATTTCACATGATAATTACGGTATCTAAAGCATGCAGTACCGTAGGCCGCTAGAGGTACGGTAGCACATTTACATATACCCAATGATATTACGAACTATGCATTTTGATATGCAATAACACAAGGTAGCAACTACTTCTGTAAATGAAGGCAACTTCCGCGTGTTACATATTATATCCAACCGAAAAAAGTTAAAAATGTCAAGTAAAAATCTACCCACGTAATGCCATAACCTCACCAAAACAATCTCACACACAAATCTCCTAGATGTAATGTTCTGGCTAAAGGTAATCACTTTATCAATCAATATAAAATCACATGTACACATATAACTACAGCCACAAACTCAAAATCTGCCTTCCTAGGATTTTAAACGGCACGCCCGCAGCTTCAAAGCAAGCGAATGCGACGCCATTTTGAACAATAATCCAAGGTGCCTTTCTTTCTGGTTGCTGGCTGCATAAAGCGCCGTCGAGCGCTGCACCGCTTCGGAACAAAAAAGCAAGGAGCAGCTTAAAATCCAAGGAATATAGACATGTTCCACCAACAACCAATAAGAACCCAGCAGCCCCTAGCCAATCAAACAGTGGATCAGCTCTGTACCTAGCCGCTCGTTTACAAAGCCTGGCGAGGTTGTCTCTGAATCGTTAGAGGAAGGACACCTTGCCAGTGGCAGCAGCAGACCAGCCTAAGTTGTTGTAACAGCTCACCAGGATGGAGACTACGAGCAGCGGGACCATCGAGTGGAGGAAGCAGCGGCGGACCGGCGAGCCAGCCAGGGGCCTGAGCAGGCGCAACCGCGCCCGGAGAGGTAGAGGTGAGCTAGCCTCCACAGGGCCCTCACCTCCGGGCACGCGGGCGCGCCTACAGGCCCTTGGTGAGAAGACGTCAGCGGCGCAGAAGCCGCCAGCCGGTGAAGAGGTGCGGGTGCCTCTAATCCCGGCTGGCGCACGCAACGCTGGAGGAGCGTCCCCCGGGCCCTCTGAGCTAGCCGAGTCCGAGAAAAGTCGGACACCAGGACCGGCTAGCTCCCCGCGACCGGATGTCAGCAGCAGCCCGGAAGCCAGTTTCAGCTGGGCGAGCGATGTTAGCTCGGACACCGTGCAGGGGCACCCTGGGGCCACTTCCCCAGGCTTCGAGCTAGAAGGTGGCTACGACCCCAGCTCCTTGGCTCTGTTTATTTATTACAGGCCTGAATGCAGCCAGGACCATGAACGCGAGGACATCAAACAGTGCCTGGACGACTGTCGTTACAGGCTGACGGGAGTACGCCGAGGCGAGAACATCGAGGCCTACCTGCCTACTGGGGTCATGGTTAGGCCATACCTGCCGGGATGCATGGGGCCCTTGAGCACCACCTGGCAGATCGTGGTGATCCCAGGAATGCAGGCGGAGAACCCTCCGCAGATCCTTAGCACCAGGAATGGCAACTACGTGGACAGGGCAACCCAGACGGACGTCGCGACCCAGGCTCCACAACCAGCACCTCAGGCGGTGCCATTAGCGGGGCAACCCGCGCCCGCCATCCAGGAGGAGCGACTACCAGAGCCCCAGGTGGGGCCTTTAGCGGGGCAACTCGCGCCCGCCACCACCGCCAGGAAGGGGACGGCCGGGGCCACCAGGACGGCCCCAAAGCAGCGACTACCAGAGCCCCAGGAGGGGCCTTTAGCGGGACAACTCGCGCCCGCCACCACCGCCAGGAAGGGGACATCAGAGACGGCCGGGGCCACCAGGACGGCCCCAAAGCAGCGGAAGGTCAACCGCAGCAGCCCAGAGGACCAGCGCCCCCAGGAGGGGGAACCAGGACGCCGCGAGGCCACTAGCCGCAGCCAGGGACAGCCGCTACAGCCAGGTAGTATGAAGCCCCGCTCAGGCCAGCTTTTACAGTGTTTTCGCTGTCTGAGATGGGGGCACTCCCAGGGATCCTGCGGCTCTCCAGTCCGCTGTAACCGGTGCTCAGGTGGCCACCACCACACCGGCTGCACGGTGCCGCGGGACGCGCCGGTGTGCGCCAACTGCATGGGCGACCATCCGTCATCCCATCGCAGTTGCCCCGTCTACAGGTCCATGGCAAGAGCAGAGAGGAAGGTGGCTCGTTCCCATGGACCGACCACTAGGCCCCTGTTTCGGCAGGCGAGGCCCCCCCTCCACTCTCCGGTGACGGAGGCTCGGTACCAGGGACCCCATGGAGACCGGGTAGTGGCGCAGGTTCTCCGGATCCTTGTACCATTGCTCGGTAGCCGGCAAGGCCCGCGCTGATCCCAGCAGTGCCGAGTTCTATCGGATTCCCCGGAGACAAACTGGCGAGAAGACGGACATGGATCTGGTGCATGATACCTTCTCCCAACTAACATACCTACTCATTTCCATACCCACATTATCCTTGCATGTGGCAATAACCAAGCCGCCAGGTTTTACGTGTAGGCAATCTTTCCTTTCTGCCTATGCGGTTTTCCCTGGCCCTACAATCTTACCCTTATATATGAGTACATATTTATATGTGCTCATATATAAAATATACCAATGTTAATACCTACTCATTATGCCTGGTAGATCGCGACCGCGATGGGACAGGCACTAAGTCCTAAAAGACATTCCTTCTATCCAATCCCCTATGCTATCTCTTCTACTATCGTAGATTAATTGCATGTCGGAGGCACCAGTAGTAAGGTCGGGTGCCACGCGGGGGGTGCGGGTACTCTTTTCGGGGCCCCCCCGAAAAAAAAAAAAAAAAGCCTGGCACTGCGCGGCATAGCCGTGTGCGTTAAATTGTTCACCACGACCGCGGTGGAGGATTGCAGCAAGTCAGGAGATCAGAGGTTCGTATCCCGGCGCTGATAGTGGCTATTCTGAGTTTGATTTTTCCCCGAGGTTTTCCACACTCCCTTCAGGCAAATGCCAGGATAGTGCCTTATTTTAAGTCGCGGGCAACCTACTCCATCTCCGACCCTAATAATTACAGTTACCACAGAAACACAGATTAGCTGACAAATGCAACACGCATCCAAGTATACGGAACTGAAAACCAAAGCTGTCCCAAGACACTAAAAATAATTAACAACAAGAGAAGACTGACAACCGAAAGGGGCAGATGACCGTGTTGTTCCTCCCCTTAAAACAACAACAACTAACTAACCTCTTTTTCCCCGCTAGCGACAGTTTCGGTATCGTTGAGGTTGGATTACGTCCCTATCTTAATTTTTGTTATCCTACTCGATGAACTCGTCAAATATTATAGTATTATAATAGACCGCGGTAGTCCATTTTCATGAAGTCGCAAATGATCGACTAAACTTCAGGTCAATTTTATTCTGATTACGTACATATCGATGTATACCTTCGATTCTCGAAAGGTGTCGCATGCATCAGTCGATATCTACAGAAATTATCGATATATTGTCCTATCAGCCGATATCAGCTGATTGAAACTTTGTGTAAATGACAGTTCGTAACATGCTTGTGGAAATTCTCGAATGTTATTATTCGCTGCAGTGCTTTTGCGACAGGAGTGTGATATTTTTTAAGTTGCTGTCCTGTTACAAAGATAATCTTTTCAGTTTATTGCTGAAATGGAGAACTATTACATCACAGTGTATTTGTTAAGGTTATGTGTATTGGTTTCAACAAACTAAATCTGTAGCTTTATTTTAGATAAATTCTTATTTTTAAGATGAGTAGAAACTTGAAGTCGTCTTCTAAGCTCACCGAGTTTGCACCACTTAGTCCGGAAACGGATCAACCTGGTGTTGGTTTGTTCCTGTCAAAACTATTTAAGTTCAACAAAAGTAAGTTTCCTTTTTCTTATATTAGTTTATTGCTTGGAACACAGCCTTATGCATGCATGTTTTTACTGTTCATTGTATTATTCTTCGCTGCAAGATGTTATTTAGCTCTCTATTTTCCACTGATATTAGGAGATAATGTCATATAAATGACACATAACTTAGGCCTAGGATAAGTATTTGTTTATCAACACTAAAACTTCAAATGAAAACTTAACTTAAGGTTTAAACATATCAGAACTGTTGCACTGGCTTCCCCTTAACCAATTCTTTCAAAGAGTGAAATTTTTCCAGGTGGCTCACTTCCAGAATCGTCAACTGTGACTGCATCTAATGTTCCTACTGATATCCTCTCCAACTCAACATCTGACATTTCTGGAAAGGGTGGAGACTGGCAGAATACAGAAAATTTAGTAAGTTGTTCCACTTGTAGGCTACCGTATATGATATTCTAGTGGATTTATACATTGTCTGAGTTAAGGATTCCTGGTATCATATTTATCAGGTGCCCACAACCCACACCACAAACGAAAGTTTGAAATAGCATTTAACTTATATTTGACTTTTAAAAACTGACTGCATATGACAACCCAGCAATGTATATAACTGACAAGAATTAAGTTATAGAATAAAATTAACATCTTCCATATGACTTTCTCTAGTAAAATTCATGTGGTAGGACAATAGAGTGATAAATATATTTCGGACATTAAAACTTGCAAGTAAGTAAACC
The DNA here is from genome assembly GCA_946902985.2 of Meconema thalassinum. Classification (NCBI taxonomy): domain Eukaryota; kingdom Metazoa; phylum Arthropoda; class Insecta; order Orthoptera; family Tettigoniidae; genus Meconema; species Meconema thalassinum. The sequence continues at coordinate 92,301,667 of OX336390.1, forward strand.
TCCCTTTTCATAACTTTTCACAAGGTTAGATTATTGAAAATATATTATTTATGATTCACATACTTTTCTGGGAGTCGTTACAAGTTGATTTCAATTGCCCCTGCTGCACTGGAAATAAGCTGAACTTATTTTTTTTTTTTTTTTTACGTAAATAAGGCATTATTGTTCGTGTTCATTTCACGTTCAACACCATGTTATATTGAAATCAGACAGTACGTCATACCGTTGCCAGCATGTCCTATACAAAATTCACCATACGACATGTGAATAATTAAATAAAAGGCAAAACCATTGACCTGGATAAAGTTTATTGATGTGTGACTACCCCCATTGTGCATGACAAAAACCAAGGGTGTTATGTATTACATAATGCGGCCCTGGGCCGCGCTATCTAACTACCATTGGTCTGGACGAAAATATTAGTCTTCCGGATGCGATGTAGTACCGAATGCGTGGGGTTGGCATCACCGACTTCTCAACAAAGATGGCTGTCAGAGCCGCAATTTCAACTATATAAGTCGTGATTCTATTAGGGAAGGCTGGGTGGTTCTATGACAGTGGAGGAGTAAAGATCTAATACTACATCTTCTCCAAATATTCTCCCGACTATTAATTCAGGTAATTTGCTTCATTTCAGTAACTTAAAATTTTTTATAGAAAGGTTTAGGTACTGTACAGCGCCACCTTTCGGACTTTTGTCTAGGGGTGTATTTTAGAACGGCTGCCTAATCCACCACACGGTGAAGTGTCTTTGACAATAAATTCATTAATAGTGCAGGAGACGAGAACCTGCCTTTGGCACTCGCAACTTCGTTAATAGGCCTACAGATACATGATTTTCATACCTTTTATTCATATTAGTGGACAGTACCAATTCAGCAGTTGGATGTATGGGAGAAATAATACATGGATATGGGATGAAGTTTAGCATAAGCAAAAGCGAGTGGATGATCGCAACCAGGAAGGAGAAGAGAGTCACAACAGGAATAACAATTGGTGGGGAAGGATAGTAGAGAGTCTCAAGTATCTGGGAAGCATGATACAAGAAAATGGAAGAAACTATAGAGAAATAAATGAGCGGGGGAGGCAAGCAGAATTATTCAGGAAGTGTTAGGAGCCTGGTATGGAGTAAGGATGTCCCTCATAACAGCAAAAGGGTCTTATATAGGATGTACTACATTCCAATCCTGATGTATGCCTCAGAGACCTGGATTATGAAAGGAAGGGAGCGAAGCAGAATACAGGCTAGTGAGATGAAATTCTTGAGAAGCAGTATTGGAGTGACAAAGGTGGACAGGTTAAGAAATGAGAAGATCAGAGAATTAGTCAAGGAGGGAGCATTACAGGATAGGATAGAGTAATCAAGTCTTGAATGGTATGGGCATGTAAAGCGAATGGACGGTAGGAGGATACCCAGGAAGATGCACGAGATGAAAATAGAGGGAAAAAGACCAAGAGAAAGGCGAAGAGATAAGTGGCCGAAGGGTGTGGAGGTGGTGACGGAGGGATGATGGGAAGACAGAAGATGATGGAGAGGCTTATGTTCCAAACAGACCCGGCCAGTGGCTGGAAATTGTTCAAGATTAGTGCACTGGAAATATGTGCTAAATGACGTAATTATATTGTTTTTGTTTATTGCTTATTGAACGACGGCAGCCATGTTCCTCAAGCGCATGAGATCTCTTCAACTGTTAGGCGAGCCCATTGACGTCACGTTAGTGTTGCCAAGATTGATATGAAATACACAGTAACAGTGAAGGAGAAGAGAACCCAAAATGAAATTTTCTAAACCACTGGAATTAGCCATAAATACCTTCTGTAATGATTCTAAATAGAAATGGAAATGATGGAATTTCATCTATATAAGTAGTGATCAAATTTGGAATGGTGGGTGGGTTATTGACTGCAGAGGAGTAAACATCTTACTACATCATCTCCAGATTTTTTCCTGACCATTACTACAGGTATTTTGCTAATTTCAGTAGTTTAAGAATTTTGTTTTCCCCAAGGATTAGGTCAAGGCAAGGTCTACCTAGTTTTCTCCTCCGCTGTCTCTAACACGCCCACCTTCCCTTTTTAGATCACGACTTATAGTAAAATTCCAGTTGTGTCCGCCATTATCCGCTTGAATTATGCATAAGAACAGTCTTGAGAACCCCACGCATGCGGTACTAATTGTATAGACTCTTTTTTTTTACTAGGACGGGCCATGTTAATCATATATGCCCTTCTGGTTTTTGTCATGCACAGTGGAAATAGTCACGCATATGACCGACCTCCCTGAAAACTCCCCAGAAGCCGCTGTAGCGCAATGTATAGTTGAACCATTATGATTACCGTAAGGGCAGAACGGTGGATCATTTCAAATGTGAGAATCTTTTGGTAGATCACCAGAGCTTTCTGGTTGCCTGTCCCTGCACTACACCATGTACAGTTGAGACATTAAATTTATGAAGATTAAGTTAACTTACTACTTAGTCGATCCTCTTGTACCTTGCGGTGTCGAGGTTAGATTAAGTTAATTAAATATGTATTTATCAAACTAGGTTCAAGTAGGTAAAACAGGATGGTTTGAAATTGAACATGGGTTAAAACCAGGAAGTGTACTCGCACCATTGCTATTTAAACTGGTGATGGATGATATACTAAAGGCAACAAAGGAAATGTACACAGGTACAAGGTCCAAGAACAGCTGGATGTACTGAAGGAAAATTCAGGGTGCGCACAAATGATTGGAGCGGTTTTGTCAATCATTTCTAGCCATATTATTAGAGCTATGGTGATGGTGTTTGATGTTGTAAGGCAAGTATCCCTCAAAGTTTTGTTTTGTTTGAATAGCCTCTTCAGTGATGAGGCAGCATTTTTTCTCAGTGGTAAAGTGAACAGGCACAATGTACAAATTTGGGGGACTGAAAATCCCCGTACCTGTGTGCAGCATGTTCGTGACTCTCCCAAGCTCGATGTTTTCTGTGCCATCTCGGAATTTAAAGTTTACGGTCCCTTCTTCTTCACTGAAAAATCCATTACTGGGCACATATACCTGGATATGCTGTAGAATTGGCTCATGCCACAGTTTGTAGACCGATAGCATGAACTTCATCTACCAACAGGATGGTGCTCCACCTCATTTCCATTGGTGATGTTCTGAACAGCAGACTTCCAGAAAGATGGATCGGTTGTATCGGGAATGAAGATTACATCCTCATGTCATGGCCTCCACGCTCTCCGGACCTCACCCCTTGCGACTTCTTCGTATGGGGTTATGTGAAAGATGCAGTTTTAAGCCACCATTACCGGCTGATCTAACAGAACTGCTGGCCCGCATCATCAACGCCTTAGGTCAAATTGACAGCGACGTTTTACGTCGGGTATGGGACGAACTATAGAGTTGATGTGTGTAGAGTCACTCATGGGGCGCATATCAAGCTTTTGTAGGCGCATAATACAACTTTGTGAGTTTTTCTGTCTGTCTACAAAATTTTGTAATGTTAAAACAAATAATAAACAAACAGGAATTTGTTGAAACCACTTCAATCATTTGTGCGCACCCTGTATTGAGAAATGGGAAATGAAAATTAGTGTAGAGAAAGGTAAGACAATGGTAATGAAAAGAGGAAAGAAGGTAAAGGGATTGTTAAAATTGGAGATCTAGATCAGGAAGTAGTAGAGCACTTCAAATAATTAGGAGGTGAATTGATGGAAAATCCAAGATTGGATATGGAGAACAATAAGAGAATACAATGTGGGAGTGTTTTCTATCATCAGGTTTGGAGTTTAATATGGAATAAAGGCACACCACTGAAGGATAAAGAAGTGATGTACAAGATCTATTACTTACCAATAATGACATGGAGCAGAAACTTGGCCCATGACGAGGAGAGATGAAAGTAGAATACAGGAGAGAGAGAGTGAGAAATGAAGACATTCGGAAGGAAGTGAATGTACAGAAGCTGAGTGATAAATTGGAGCAGAGCAGATTGAGATGGTATGGACAGCGTGTTCCGTTTCAACACGGAACTGTAAAATGGGTTGCCTACCCACGCGCAATCGGCTTGAAATCTGCTCGCAGTGCTCTAGCGACGGGGCCGAGTTCAATTTTACTGATTGCCGCCTTCTTATGCATCATTGCAAAGTATTTTGCTCTTTAAAAATATATTTACACAGGCTCAACAATAAGTTTGAACGATTTCTGTTTCAGAACATGTTATTTTACGCTTCTGTTAATGGCTTTTGAGGAGCATTTCTATGAAATAAAATTTTATTTTACAACATAGTTTATTATAACACAGTGTATTTTTGTGTTGTATTTCATTTACACAATGTATTGCTTTTTAACCCAATAAAGTCACGAATGAGAATGTTCTCAAAAGAGCAAAGGAGACACGTACCTTGGTTGAATCCTTAAACAGAAGAAGGAATAGTTTTGTTGGCCATTTGATTCGTCATTCTGCCTGGTGCACCTCACTCTTCGAAGAGAAGCTGGAAGGAAAGAGGAGTCGAGGAAGACCCAAGGACTCAATTTATAGACAGCATTAAAGGCAAGCACACTTATTGCCATTTGAAACTTCAGGCCAGAGAAAGAAGACATTTTGGAAGACATGCATGTTACCCACCAACCTAGCGGTTGAGGAGAAGAAGAAGAAGAAGATCCCACTGTCACAAAACGAGATAACAATTTGGAAATGATTTGTTACAAAAGTGTTATCAGTCTTTGATGCGACTAAAAAGGTTAATATATTACAGACGTTACATCTAATGCAAATGGACGTTTACATAAGGTGTTCAAAGTGGTGTCCATCATTTTCCAAGCAGAGGGCCACTCGTCGCATGAAGTTCTCTCTTGCGTTCGACAACATCTGAGGAGTAATTTCCGCAAAGGCTTCGGTAATGACGAGCTCCATTTCTTCGGGTGTTTGTGGTGATCTTAAAAATACTCTCGACCTGACGTAGCCCCAAATGAAGAAATCCTGGACGGTCAGATCGGATGAACGTGTTGGGAATTCTATAAAGCCGCCAATTCCTATCCACCGGCCAGGAAACAAACGGTTTAAAACTTCTCTCACCAGTCTGAAGGAGTGTATCTCGTTTTGTGGTATTGGGTTAAAAAGCAATAAATTGTGTTGTGAATAAAATATAACACAAATATACCTTGTGTTGTAATAAACTGTGTTGTAAAATAAAATTTTATTTCATAGAAATGCTCAGCAAAGGCCTTTTAACAGAAGCGTAAAATAACAAGTTCTGAAACAAAAATCATTCTAACTTATTTTGAAGCCTGTGTAAATATATTTTGAAAGAGCAAAATACTTTGCAATGCTGCATAAGGAGGCGGCAATCAGTGAAATCGAACTCAGCCCCGTCGTTAGCGCGCTACGAGCAGATTCAAGCCGATTGCTGGTGGGTAGGCAACCCATTTTACAGTTCCGTGTTGAATCGGAATATGCTGTACATGTGAAAAGGATGAATGATGAAAGAATGCTGAAACAAGTGATGGAGAAACGGATGACTGGAAAGAGGGTACGAGGAAGACCTAGAGTACGGTGGATGGATTTGGTGAAGGACAGTGTGAGAGAATGGAACCTGGAGTGGAGTTCAGTGGTTGAGGAAGGAAGGTGGACAGACAGAGTAAAGTAGAGGGGTGCCATATTTGCTGCGATCCGGCCCAAGCTGGAAAACTGAAATTGATGATGATGCTTTATTTTAGAATCCATTCAGTGTCTAATCTGTGGATCAATCGGCCAAGTTTTTGTTTCATTTTGTGGGGAATTCAGCATGTAGATCATATTCCTAACTTAAATGTGCAGGATAGTGACCTGAGGCATTCTTTTAAGACTTATTGTTGGATGTAGGTTGTGAGCAGTGGCTTCACGTGGGGTGGAGCTGATGAGTTGCAGCTCTACCCTCCACTCTTTGATCTCGTAAGTAACAAGTTGATTGTAACGTGCTGTAAAGAGATGTACAGTATGATCATACTTCAGAAAACAAAGAAGGATCAATAGTATACATTTCTTTGCATTGGATTGTGTTCACCCTGCTTGAGTGTTCATAATAACAAATTAGCAATACTGCATGAAAACATCCCTGTAATACTGTACACTTTTCAGGTCTTCATACATACCTCGGTGTGTACCTGACGAGGGGAATATTTTAGTGTAGTCGATGACATCGCTGATGTTTGTTTGGTGTAGTGCCTTGAATTGCTGATATGTAGCTTTGCTGTTTAATTATTTTTAGAAATGTGAATATAAGGCTTAAAACAGTGCCTAGGCACATGCAGATTGGATTAACCATTTCCCGATGGTTGGAGGATATGTTTTTACTCCTAATCAATGTAATAACACATCATCAAATTTCAAATATTTCAAAAAATAATTGATACGGTTAGCTCATTCTGTGTGCCATTGGGCTCATCGGCTGGTATTAATTCAAAATAATTAATTGAAAAGTGAAGCCTCCGTGGCTTAGGCGGCAGCACGCCGGCCTCTCACCGCTGGGTCCGTGGTTCAAATCCCGGTCACTCCATGTGAGATCTGTGCTGGACAAAAAGGAGGTAGACAGGTTTTTCTCCAGGTACTCCGGTTTTCCCTGTCAAAATTTAATTCCAGCAACACTCTCCACTATCATTTCATTTCATCTGTCATTCATTAAATCATTGCCCCAGAGGAGTGCGTCAGGCCTCGGCAGCCGGCACAGTTCATATCCTCGCCGCTAGATGGGGGCTTCATTCATTCCATTCCTGACCCGGTCGGAGACTGGAAGCAGGCTGTGTCAATTGAAAAGTGTTTCAATAAATGAGCGGGGGAGACAGGCAGAAGCATTCCGGAGGAGTGTGAGAAACATGTTATGGAGCAAGGATGTCCCTCAGAACAGCAAAAAGATCATCGGATGTACTATGTCCCTATCCTGACATATGCCTCGGAGTCCTGGGTTATGAAAGGAAGGGAGAAGAGCAAAATACAGGCCAGTGAGATGAGGTTCTTGAGAAGCAGTATTGGAGCTACAAAGATGGACAGAATAAGAAATGAGAGGACCAGAGAATTAATGAAGGAGGAACCATTACAGGAGGGTATGGAGAAATCTAGACTTAGATGGTATGGACATGTAAAACGAATGGAGGAGAAGAGGCTACCCAGGAGGATACAAGAGACGAAGTGGGAAGGAAAGAGACCAAGAGGAAGACCGAGACACAGGTGGCTGAAGGGAGTGGAAGAAAGCGTGAAGAAGAGAGGAGAAGACTGGACAGGGGTGGAGGCTGAGAGATGGTGGGAAGACAGAAGACATTGGAGAGGCTTGTGTTCCAAACAGACCTGGCCAGTGGCTGGAAACTGATGATGATGATAATTGTTGTTTTAAGGGGCCTAACATCTAGGTTATCGGCCCGGCTGGAAACTGTGCAAGATGATGATGAATTGAAAAGTGTGTTAATTAAGAAATATTTTAAGTAATATTGCTTTTTTTAGGTTAGGCTGTTGAAATATTTGTTATTCACGCCTAATATAATTGCCACAATCGCTTTTACCAATTAAAATGCATTAATATTTTTATTTTTAATTCATTATTAATTATATAGTATTCATTGAAATTAATTAATTAAAAAGTGTGTTAATTATGTGATTAATATTTTAGGTAAACTTAATATTTCTTTTTTAGGTTAGGGTGTTGAAATATTTGTTCTCCTTGCCTAATATACTGTAATTGAGCACTATTAGAAAGCATTCTATGACAGACTTTTCATCTGTAGAGTAGGCCTAAGACCGGGAATTAACATTAAAGTTATTCCAGAAGTTTGCTATTTTACTTAAGAATGTTTGATAATTAATTACTAATCTAGGTTTTGTTAAATTTTAAAGTTATCATTAAAAAGTGTTGAACTCCAGAAATGTAATTTCTATTTTGTTTTCAGGGTGAGAATGCTCCGTATCATGTCAATGTTGCGGATGGGCGCAACTTGCCAAATGTCCTGCGAAGGATTAGCAACTTACTGGCCCTCAAGAGCACGGTAAGTTACTTCTTCTACCTCGGGATCACAGATCATTTCAGCGTTTTGGTTCACTTCTTGTTGAAGATAGCTTTGAAGCCATTTTTCCGGGTTGCCTTATTAACTTTCAGTCGGTCAACACAAAATAATTCTCCTTTTCCAATAGTCCAAAACAATATATAGCCTATATATATCATATAACTACCTCACTCCTCTTCTTGCCTAGAATGCCTCAAAATAGTGCTGCCTTGGGTTTTTGTGGGTATCTACTCACATAACGTAACGGCGGTACTTTTTGAGGATCCAACCAGCCTTCGGGCTGACTACCTAACAGACAGATCTATCATATATATTTAATTATTAGCTTGCCACGGTGGGCGAGTGGTTATCGTGTTGGACTACCAACCCCAAGCTTGCAGATTCGCTCCTGGCCATGGTCAGTGATTTTTGAAAGGCGACAGAAATCACGACATACATGTCATACGTTGTTGGCTTGTTAAAGAACCCATTTGAATTCAGTACGCCGTGTTCATAATGGCAAAATTAATCTCTGGATTTTCCGCCTACACAAAGTTCCTCCATTCTCTACAAGGAACGACAAAATTCGACATGCAAGCTGCCGTCTGGGTGTCAAATAACAAAGCTTGCTCCTGGCACCCGAGGCCATACGATATTATTATTATTTCCGATTATTCCCCTTCAGGAGAGCGAGAGAACTTGAGCTTCACTTCCTTTTCCTCTCTTCTTTTCTTCCCAAAACCTCTTCATTAGTTCACTGTGCTTTTTCTTCCTTTCCACTGTCCATTTTTTCCCTGATGTGTCCTTCCTTGAAACTTGTACAATTTCCTGTTTCTGATTTTATTTCTAAATTGCAGTCGCGGCCGGTGGTAAGTAAAGCTGGGTGTTGCACCAAAATTTCTGATGTCGCAATTTTATATGGGAAGTTTACACATGTAACAAAAATTAATTAACGTTAGATAAACTACAGTTCTATAAAAACTGAAATACATGGGTTTTCCAAAATAACTGTACGTTCGACAAATAGACAAATTTTAATGGCTCTTTTGGGCTTCTTCCTATAGGAATTCATTAAAAAAATCAGATTTATGTATTTAAGCCCTATGCCTGAGTTCATGGGAAGAATTTTAAACACAGCAGGTTGTCTAAGGTTGGGTCTCAATCGCCGGGATAATAAACATTCTCAACATAAAAACATGGCAACCGAAAAGTTTGTACGTTAACGAAAAATGTTATTACTAACAAAGACGGGCACATATTCTGCATAAGGATAGGATTTTTATCATTTTAAATGATCTTGTCGACTTTGTAGTTACGCTGGGGTCTGGCGTTACGTTACGGTGACGGGACGAAATGTACCGAGCATGCACTGAGGTGTGTGACGTCATAATACTGCTTGAGCTTCCTCCTTTCCCCGCGCGCTCCGGTGAGCGTGACGTCATCCAGCCAGCTACCTCATTTGACCTTGATTTGCACTTGCTAACGGACTTTGAGTTCACGCAGCATTTGTAGCATTTAAAATGATATAAAGTCTAGTCTTTCAGACTGACTATCAGTCTTTTTTTTTACTACAGCTTGAACCCCATCAGAGGAACCAGCCATGAAGTGCGCTCTGTCATACGTCGGCGCAATTCATTTTTGCGGAGTTTTGTTCCATTTCTGCTTCTTTAATTCAACCAGTAAATAGAATATAGTAAAGTTATTATTTATTCCGCCCTATTGTATTGAATAGGGCGGAATAAATAATAACTTTACTATATTCAATTTGCATCAATACGGGCCAATATGAGCGAAATGACTCATCCAGTAAACACGCTGCTAATGTGTGTGCATCATGTTTTGTTTGCCTCTTACTACGTATCGGTGCACAACAGCCATCTGAAATATGTTTGAAATATCACTAGTTTCATCTGCTATAATGGCAAAAATTTCCGATTCCTTTATTTGCTTTGATTCTTCTTCTTGGCAAACCTCCATCATAATCTGTAAAAATTAATTTTGAATTGTTTTGGACGCTCCTTTGAAAACAGTTGCCCTTACCAAATGACCTTTAACACAGCATCCAACTCAGCGGTAAAATTAATTAGTTCTCTCAAAACACATGGATTTGTTGATGTTACACTTTCATCATGATCACGCAAGGCCAGTCCGAAAGAACCACAGAAACGAATACAGTTTATTACAATATTTAACACATATCTATTGTGCCTAACATCTTCGTTATATTCCGCAATTTACCTTCTATAGGCACTGTCCAATTGTGCATCTTCGTTAACAGTTCCAAAAAGTGTCAATTTCAAACAGCTGAAGATTGGTTGGTTGGTTCCTCAGTTTAGGAGCTGCGACAAGGCAGTCATGTAGCCCCCTGTACTTTGGGTGTGTGGAGAAACTGTCTGATAACCGGTGTTAATTGTGATGGCTGTATTAGTGAGTGTTATCTGTTTTTAATTCAAGTGAGGACTACAGACATTGAATTTCAAGCAGTTCCTACTTTTGCCGCCAAAGGCCACCGTAAACGACTACTAGTTCAGAACTTGGTTACTACACGCCACCGCAGTCGGCTCCTGGCGACGAACGTTGGAACCTAAGAGCGTTGTTCAAATTTTTAACCTATAATTTAGCTTCACACAGGTGTAATAAGTGGAAGGTTCTTTAAAATGCCATAAATCTATGACAAGGGACCGCCGGCTTTACTTCCCCTCCAAAGGAATGCATACTGAGGGATTTTTAACGCTCTTACAAAAATCCGATGACTTCGGCCGGGTTTGAACCCGCGATCTTGGGCATAGAGGCTCAGCATGCTACCAACTACGGCACCGAAGCCGCTCAGCTGAAGATTCATGTTTCTTTATTTTAGGGATTATTTTCCATAACTCCAATTTTGGTCCACGCGAATTCTCCACCAACAAACATGTAAAACAGAATAAAGCGTTTTTAATATCGCATTCATATAACCAATTATTATTGCCTTAAATATCTCCTTTAAACGCCCTCGTATACTTATATTTTGGACAATACTTATCCGGTAATGGTGTACCGAGTGTTTTTACTGTAAGTTTATCGTCATCAGGGAGCTGGAAAAACTGTCTGACTTACTTACTCTATTCATTTTCACTCACACTCCACAATACAATTAATGTTTCAAACTAAACATTCCGTTAAAATAAAATACTACGGTAACTTACAAGATGCACAGATGATAAATCTGGGTGCTACATCGGAAAGTGGCGCGAAAAGCAAACTAACAAAACACTGAATTTTGCTAGCCAAGAAATTTCGTAGTGAATGCATAGGTCTACTCACAATCAACCAAACAGTTATTATAATAATAATAATAATAATAATAATAATAAAAATGCACAGTTAAGTATCTGCCTGGAAACAAAATACTCAAATCAACTAAATACAGAACTAATCGCAACCCAAATCCCGCAAGAGCAAGAGTGGTAAAAGCAAACATAAACCGCTAAAGTACACCAACAATACGTCGCAAAATAGTTCAGCCACTTATCTACTGTACTTATAGCACGGTGGCGTTCTTAGGCTAGCTTCACAGAACAATTGACAAAAATATTAAATGAAGTTATGATGAGAAAACATCTAAAAATAATTGGGTGTGAACCAACTAATGTCTACCTATGAAATTCCGATATTTGTACCGTTGTGGGTGGTATAGCATTCTCTAGTGGTGTGGGAAAGAAACTACCCTTCAGGGGCAGATGACCTCATAGTTCCGCACCTTAAAACAACAATAACTAACTAAATAACTAACTAACTAAACTACCCTTCGCGGGGTAAGAGAAATCGAGGGTGTTGTCATTTGCAAAGAGTGGTGCAGTCTAACGGGGCCATTTGGAACTGAGTGTTGCCAGGGGGCTGGCAGCTCGTCTGCAACTCCCTGCTACCCATGCTGGTCGGCATGCTATGCACAAGCTTGGCCTCGTCCAGCCTCGTCCTGTACGCCGCGCTGTCTACTTGGGAGTTGCCACAAGAGAGCTAACCCCCTGGAGTTTGATTTGAAGGCGGCAGCTTTTATAGGTACAGTGTGAAGCATTTGGATAAATAATATCAAAATATAGATGAATTTAACACATTTTTGAGTGCATTAGATCTATAAAACTAAAACATTAAAGGAAAAGAAACTACGAATTAGGTGTAAAATTATTGGGAGTTGTGCAACGCTGCAACAATGTCACCAGCCGCCACTGCTAAATTGTTCTCTGTCCTTAATGTCGTCTTCAGAGATTTTAAGTAATTCCATGTCTTCATGTACTTCTTTTATCTAACTAGTCTTTAATTTACTTGCATTCACGATATTGAAAATCTTCTTAGTGAGTCTGTTTTCATCCATCCTATATATGTGTCCATAGAATTGCAGCTGTCTCTTCCTAAATTTATTATTATTATTATATATATTATTAGTATAGATCCCTCCTGCGGTGCTCACAAGCGATCAATTGTGACAAATGAGCATTCAAATGAAAGAGGATAGACATTAGCAGTGACGAATTGTACTCTTAATTTCATAAATTTGTGGATACTGTTGCTGTAGGAAAATACGCTCCATATTTTGCTGTTCACATTTTGGCCGCTGTGACGCATGTTACATGTCATTTTAACATTCTGAGGTCTTTCCTTTATCATTTTGCATGGATTTAAGCAGTAAATCAAATCTTATAATTTCATAAATATTGAATAACCGATGAGTGTTATGATGATCCAATTTTCAGTGATTGCCTTCTTAAGTTAGGGAACGTAGATCTTGGAATTCTAACTGAAAAGTAAATAGTGTTCTATAATCATTTGGTTGAAATAAAAGCGTCTTTCACTGTGTCCCAGCACACTCCTCTTTCCTCCGCACTCTTCTTAACTCCCTTCGTCCATCTGTCCCTTGGTCTTCCCCTTGGCCTCCTTCCCTTTATTTCCATTCCAAACATCTTCTTCGGTATCCTCTCCTCTCGCATCCTCCTCACATGTCCATACCATTGTAGCCTAGATCACTCTATTCAATTTTGCAATGGTTCCTCTCTTACCATCTCTCTGACTCTCGCATTCCTTACTCTGTCCATTCTGGTTACTCCTACCCTACTCCTCTGGAACTTCATCTCCACTGCTCGTATTTTACTCTTGTCCATTTCCTTCATCACCTATGTTTCTGAACCGTACGTCAAAATTGGCACAAAGTAGGTCTTGTAGATAATTCCTTTTTTCATTTATTTCCATCATATTGCCTCCCTTTTCTTCAATTATGCTTCCCAAGTACTTGAAGCATTCTACTTTCTGCAACTGCTGTCCTCCAAGTGTTATGCCCATATCCAGTCTGTTCTTCTTCCTCGTTGTGATGACCACTTCACTCTTTTGTGCTGAGAACTTCATCCCATATCATAACACTACCTTCTCCCACTCATCCAATTGCTCTTGTACTTCTTCCTCATCCTCTCCCCATACCAGAAGGTCATTAGCAAACAACATTGCCTTCATTTTCCTTTCCCCAATGCTATTTACCACTTTTCGCATAATTTCATCCATCACCACTATAAATAACCGGGGTGAGAGGGCACTTCCTTGTTTCAGACCACTTTCAGACCAGTCTCTAGTTGAAACCCTTCCGTTCTCTCCCTTCCCACCTATACACAGCTTTTGCTTCCCTCGTACATTGCTTTCGCTCTTGCTACTGTCTTTTTGTTTACTGCTTTTGCTCTCATTGCTTCCCATACCTTGTTTCTATTTCAATCACATGTAATTTATTTGAAGGTTTCTTTCACATATTCCAGTAATTGTGTTGACCGACTGAAAGTTAATTTATGTTGGCATCTTGACGTGTTCAGGGGCTACAGTCGTACAAGGACACGGACTTCAAGCAGTACTGGATGCCAGACTCGGTGAGCAAGGAGTGCTACGAATGTGAGGAGAAGTTCACCACATTCCGTCGCCGCCATCACTGCCGTGTGTGTGGCCAGATCTTCTGTTCCAAGTGCTGCAATCAGGAGATTCCGGGGAAGATCATGGGCTGTACAGGTGATTTTGTGTTATTATTTGAAAACAGTATTTGGAGCCTCCGTGGCTTAGGCGGCAGCACGCCGACCTCTCACCGCTGGGTCCGTGGTTCAAATCCCTGTCACTCCATGTGAGATCTGTGCTGGACAAAACGGAGGCAGACAGGTTTTTCTCCGGATACTCTGAATTTTCCTGTCAAAATTTCATTACAGCAACACTCTCCACTATCATTTCATTTCATTTGTCATTCATTTAATCATTGCCTCAGAGGAGTGTGACAGGCTTCGGCAGCTGGCACAGTTCATATCCTCGCCGCTAGATGGGGGCTTCATTCATTCCATCCCTGACCCGGTCGGTCGACTGGAATCAGATGTGGATTTTCATTTGTAAACAGTAGTTACTTGTGCCAGCCTCCTTTCAGTTATTTTTTCTATCGACCTCCCGTGATCATCACTTGTTCTCTTCCGACCCCGACGGTATTAGGGTATCCAAGGCCTAGGGAGTCTTTCAATTTCCCGCCCTAATTGGCCCTTGTCTACCTTTGGGTGTGGCGAACCCATCGTACAAATAGCCTAAATATGATAGTGTGTGAGTCGAGGCCGTGGATGGAGGGAAGTCCTTGATTCACGCCCCGACCTAGACCTCTGGAACCGGGAAATAGTAATAATATCGTATGCCCTCGGGTGGCGGGTGCAAGCTTTGTTATTTGACACCCTGAAGGCAGCTTGCATGTCGAATTTTGTTGTTCCTTGAAGCACTATTATAGTCCAGGAGGTTAGATATCTAAGCTCACTGACACTATAGCGCTTTCTAATAGAGAAAAGGGGAACTTTGTGTTGGCGGAAAATCCCGATATTAATTTTGCCATTATGAACACGGCCTACTGAATTTGAATGGGTTCTTTAACAAGCCAACATCGTATGACATGCATATTGTGATTTTTGCCACCTTTCAAAATCACTTAGCAAGGCCAGGAGCGAACCTGCAAGCTTGGGGGTTAGTAATCCGACACAATAACCACTCGCCCACCGGAAAATGAATGAAGAATTTGAAAGCAGTAGTAATACTCCATTTTTCGCACCTTTTTGGTCAACAGTTGGTGCTATGAAAAAAAGTGACAGTCAGTCTGAAAGACTAGACTTTGTATCATTTTAAATGCTACAAATGCTGAAAAATGCTAGAAAGGCTGCTGTGGTGTCCCCGTCCGCTCACTTGAAGTCTCCAACTGACGGTACCTCCCGGGCGCGACCTTCCTTATATCAAGAATCGAAGGCCGCGCGTACCACGTGAAGTACTGCCCGGGAGGGCCCGTCAGCCGGGTTCTCCAAGGACCGGACGGTTCGCCACACGAGGCGTACGCCCCGTTGTGCCGCAACCTTTATTAATCCTAAATACATAGACATGATATACATACAACGGTACAATAATGGGCCTCTGCCCGACAAAAGAGTGTATCTTGCCACTGCTGAGTCCGTGTAAATGTTCAGGATGTCACATTGGGATATCTCTTCATCTTTAATCGCCTGGGTTGCCGCCATAATCGCGGCTGAGAGTTCGCTTTCATTAACTGTGGCGGGCCATCTGAAGGCTTGCGCCCAAGCAATATTAAACTCGGGCATCACTCCCGCTACGCTGTTTGGCGTAGCGTCCGCGAACACGTCATTTCGTCTTCCTGTTCTGTTCATCAAACGAGGCGTTTCCATGAATTCGTCGGTCAGCAGGCGGCGAGGCCAATAGGCCTCTTTCGAGAGGGCGTGCTTGGGCAGGAACATCGGCCACCCCATCGCCCAGCACACCCAGCTCAGGAAGCCGGCCGCCTGCTGCCCCTGGTGCTCATCGTAGTGTGGTATGTCTCGTAGGATCTGCCTAATCCTTTGTTTGGTCCCATGATGTAGCAATACACATTGTTCAGGTATATTAGTCACTAACCCTAGATATTGGATCACTATTGATGTTTGGAGGCTACTCTTTTCCCTATTCACTGTGATGCCCACTATCACTTCCAAGAATAACACTATATCCTGTGCTGGGAGATTCGGTCCATGAATAAGCCAGTCGTCAAGATACGCTTCGCTCGAAGCCAAAGACTCTTGACATTTTAGAAAATTATCTGCATAGTACTTATCTTGCTTATCTTGTTGCAAATTGCAAGTGCAAACCAAGGGCAAAGCAAGGTCAAGCGCGCGGGATGCCGTCACGCTCACCCTTCCATCCAGTCTAAAAACACTTATAGTGGGCGCTGTATTGAAGATAGAGATATGCTCTTGTGGACTTTTTTTGTAGAACTTTTCATGCTGACCAATTCTTACGCTCATAGTATATTGATATTTTTAACGGTTGCCCAGCGTAAGCTTAAGAAGCACACGGACGCCAAGTTTGTTTTAGACTTTTTCACTGAAATCGTTACTGCTTGGCTTCCTTTGTTCATACATAAATTATGCATCTTTGCATAATGTTTTAGCATCAGCATCTGAAAGTCCAGCTATATCACCCATTTCCTTCTGTGGAAACGCCACTGTTGTGATTAATTATTGGCAATTTCTGGGAAGCTGAGAAATGGGTGATATAGCTGGACTTTCAGATGCTGATGCTAAAACATTATCCAAAGATGCAGATCCAGCAACTCAGGATTATGTTTTTCAACAAACCATGCTCAGAATTAAGGATCCAAAACGTTCTCTTGAATTTTACACCAATGTCCTCGGTATGCGGCTGCTACAGAAACTTGACTTTCCAGAAATGAAGTTTTCTCTTTTTTATGGGCTATGAGAAAGAGGATATTCCTCATGATTTGGCTGAACATACCAAGTGGACATTTTCAAAGAAAGCTACCCTAGAACTGACTCAACAGGAATCTTAAGATGAATTGGGGATTGGTCATCAGGCCCGGTTCCTTCTTCTCCCTCACTTGAACACTTGGGGCGCAAGGAGAGCACTAATTATTTCACAGGCTGTCCCAACAATGAAGAAAACCTCTGTCAAATAAACCTCTGTCAATAAAGATCAGGTTACATAATCAAGCTCTCATCGAGATGAACAAACTGACAATCTGCATGAATTCACATGACGCAGTAGTAATAATAGATGTTTTATAGTGCTGTTAATGTTTTAATATTTTTACGTGGCAAAACTGCCCCATCAAGAAAATGTCATACAGGAAATGGCATAATCAATGACTCAATATACTATTTGCTCACATTGTAACAACAAGTCATGTTTGAAACAGGCTTCCTCAAACTTGACGCAGCATTTATACAGAGTTATTTCACAGTGTTTTTAGTGTGTTTTAATGTGTTTTATAGTTTTTTTACATGTTTGTTTGCAGTGTATGTTTGCATGTTTTTTATTTGATGAAATGAGATGTACAAAGATTGATTGTCTAATACTACTTAAGTCAGGGCTGATGAAGGGCTAAGAAGAATAGCTCGAAACATGTCCCCTATCTAACTGTTTTTAAAATAAAAGTTACTGATTGACGGAGTTTTTCCTCGAATTGTGGCATAACATTTCTTGTCAATACGGACCTAATGGATTCCATTATGGGGTCGAATAAAGCTGAGAAGTAGAGATTGTCGAGGAACACATACACCAAGCAGTACTATGACGTCACACACCTCAGTGTATCTGGGTACATTTCGTCCCATCAGCATAACGTAACGCCAGACCCCAGCTTAACGACGAAATCGACAAGATCATTTAAAATGATAAAAGAACTCCTTAGTTTTAATGTGTCCTAGAATGTGTACAAAGTGAAATAAAAGCAAATCCACAGCCTGCTTCCAGTCTCCGACCGGGTCAGGAATGGAATGAATGAAGCCCCCATCTAGCGGCGAGGATATGAACTGTGCCGGCTGCCGAGGCCTGACGCACTCCTCTGGGGCAATGATTAAATGAATGACAGATGAAATGAAATGATAGTGGAGAGTGTTGCTGGAATGAAATTTTGACTGGGAAAACCGGAGTACCCGGAGAAAAACCTGTCTGCCTCCGTTTTGTCCAGCACAGATCTCGCATGGAGTGACCGGGATTTGAACCACGGACCCAGTGGTGAGAGGCCGGCGTGCTGCCGCCTAAGCCACGGAGGCTTACAAAGTGACATACACTATTCAATCTTGTGGTGCGTGATTCATCAATTCTTCAAGTTTGGCTCCCCTGCAGTTGGCTGGTCTGCTTGACCTTGAGACGGCCCCAGTGCTGTTTGTTTCCTCTGCTCTCTCAGTTCAGTCCAGACGTGCTTGCAGTGCAGAGCAGAGCAACTCAGTTGCAATGTGTACTCCGCATCAAGGAAGTGCAGTGTGTTATTTGGCTTGTGCAAACTGAGTCAGTTATAACAGTGCAACGTAATTTTAGACGTCAGTATGGCGGTGAACTACCTACAGCAAAAACTATCAGTCTTTGGCTAAAGTCTTCCAAGGAAACCAGTAGTGTTTTAAAAGCAAAATCACCAGGTAGACCAAAAACTTCTGAAGCTGTTGTTGAACAGATCCATGAACAGGCGAGATGAAAATCGAGGTTCATTCAAACGGAAACTGTGCAGCGAGGCGTCAGGCCGAGTGCAATGAATTTTATGGCGTGAAGAGACACGTGGGGCGTTCCAGCCAATCACGAGGAGAGCGAGCCATGTCCGGCTGAGTTCAAATCCATGAAGACGCACGCTGATTGGTCAAGCAGGCGAGATGGAAGACTGGAAGGGATAGCGTGGCTTGTAGTGAAAGCCATGTGTAGCGTATCGAGTCATTATGTGTCGGAGTTCATAGTTTGTCTGTTTCCATTCGTCAGTCATTATGGCGTCAGTTGAGTAGAAATCATCCCAGATAGCGTTTTGCTTTTCTTTGGGGATTTGAAGAGCACTCTCATAGGCCTCGGTGTGCGGCAGTAGCATCTGCAGTCTAATGTCTTCTATGAAGAACATTTCTTTTGTGAAGACGTAAGTCAGTCTAGACAGCGCTGTCTTTCCGATACCCAAGACTCTTTTCATATAGCGGGCTTTGACTTTCTCAATTGTTAATAGATAGTTTTCTTTTAGTTTGTCCCAAATTATGTGGATTCCGTAAGTCGCTATTGGTGCTATGGCCGTTTTTAATGTTATTTTAAAGTGTATTTTAACATGTGTTTGTTTAGTTTTAATGTCATCTATGATTAAATGATTGTTGATATGTTGGTGATATTGCATGAATATGTTTGACATGATAGAGCTGAAGAAGGGCTCTATGTAGCTCGAAACATGTACCCTAATTTGTAAAATTCTATAATTACATAGTATTGATTGACGGAGTTCCTTAATGTTTGTCATAATAACTAACTCTCCTCTAGTTTCCAGTTCCTCCTTAATCTGATCCAGCCATCTCTTCCTGGGTCGTCCTATTGGTCTTTTCCCCTGCACATTTCTATCCAAGTATTGCTTTGGCCTGCGGGTATCCTACATCCTCTTCACATGTCCAAACCACTTGAGCTGTGCAGTACTCAGCCTCTCTGCCATCGACAGACCCACCTGCATCTCTTTATGACATCACGTATGTGTCTATATTGAGTCGAATGTTCTCAAATGAAAACATGTTGTAAATTATCTGTTTGAATTAATATATTTTAACAAATATGATAAAATGTCCCGGCTAGCTCAAACAAATTGCAAGCGTTTTGCCCCAGTGTACCAATGGTACACCTCACCAAGACGCATGGCTAGTACATACTGAGAAGGCCATTGCAAGACACCCGATACATGTGTACCCGCGTCAAGAGCAATGCCAATGCACTATGGGAGTCAAACTCCCTTTCCAAAGCAGTAAAACCTTACCTTGGTATCGATATAGAGTCGAATGTTCTCAAATGAAAACATGTTGTAAATTGTGCCTATATTTGATCTCTGAACCTAGGTGACTTGCGAGTGTGCACCTATTGCTGTAAAGTGGTCCTGACGTATCTCCAGTCTGTGGATATGGGAACAGACCTGTCGGCAGAGCTACGCTCGCTTCAAGAAGACCTGCAGACTAAGTTTGGCAGTGCCACGTCTCCAATGACTATGACTAGCCAGGGCAGTGGCAGCAGCTTAGGAACCAGCTTGACAGAGAGTCAGGATGGCTCGGCGGCCCGCAGGAAGACATCTCTGGGCTTCCAGGAAGACCGCTTTGCACTTGGCAGGTAACACCTTCTTTGCATGATTCACTGAAACATATTAAAAACTTCAAAAGTGGTTTTCAGAAATAACTAATTAAATTCGTTTGAACACCTGTTAATACTTCTTTTTACTTCTTTATAGAAACATGATTTGGCCCTTCAGTGGAGCCTTCTTCAGCTTGTTAACCTTTTAAGTGCTGAGTGTTTTCATTAGCATGTTTAACCACTTGTCATCATCATCTTCGTTTCCAGCTTCCTGGGTCGGGTTGTGAATTAAGGACCTCCAACGTTTCCTGTCTCTCCACCACTCCTCTCCTGTTTTTAGTACTTCTTCAGGTTTGCCTCCTCTCTTCTCTACACACTCCCACACTGTATCTGCCCATCTCTTTCGGGGCCTTCCTCGTGGTCTCTTCCCTGTCATCTTTTCACAGAAAGTTTTCTTTGGTACTCTCTCCTCTCCCATTCTCATCATATGTCCATACCACTTTAACTTTGTTGTTTCTATCCTGTCCTGCAGCTTCAAGATTCCTGTTCTTTTTCTAATCTCTTCATTTCTAACTCTATCTCTTCTGGTCTTGCCCTCTATACCTCTTAGGAATTTCATCTCCGCGGCTTGTATTCTACTCTCCTCTCTTTTTGTAGTAGTCCACGCTCCAGCTGCATATGTTAGTATGGGTCTGTAGTAGATTGAATTATTATTATTATTATTAATCTTGATTGGTCACATTGGACCACTTGAGTCGTTCCACAATCACTTCTTCTTTGAAGGTAGTACTGCTTGGTTCTTGCGCTCTTTCCAGTACTTTTTCATTCTTTCAGATCGGGATTTTCTCAACTCATCTGAAATCTCCATAGGCTTTCTATTTTTACATTTCTTTGGGACATCTTGGTTCCACAGAATACCCCTTATGCTCTGGTAAAAACTGTTCGCTTGTTGTATTCTCTTTCCAATTTCCTCAGTTATCCTTCCATCTTCTGTGATCACACTTCCCAAGTACTTGAAACTTTTAACCACTTCTAGAATTTTCCCATTCAATTCTATCTTTCCTCTTCCTTCCTTCCTCTTGACATTACCATTGTCTTGCTCTTCTCTGTGCTTACTTTCATCCCATATTTCTCTATTTCTTGATTCCATACATCTACATACCTGCCAACTCTCCCGATTTAGGCGGGAGACTCCCGATTTCAGACCATTTCTCCCGCCCTCCCGCTTAACGTATTAAATCTCCCGATTTTTCAAAATTTCCACGCGTAATTTCGGATTGAATGTGCGAGATGACACTCCAATCGTCTATCGAACGGATCGATTTTACGTGTTTTGAAGTTATATCTCGATACCACAGTTTTGCTCTGTATCGATAATCGACAACTCCCGAGTCCCGCGTCGCGTCCTGCTGTTATAAAAAGTTAGCTTCGAATACGTCTTTGTTTGAAATAGTCGATGGTTAATTCAGCGCTTGTTCCTAGATGTTTTGCATAACGACCTGTGGGTGAAAGGTAGTTTGTTGTACGCTGCGGAATATTGTATCTCTTTCACACGTGACATTATATGATTTGTGTATAACTTTGTTAGATGTTGTTGGCGATAATATGCCGGTAGGCTATTGTGATTTTTCGATCTGAGTGATTGCGTCTGTTCCTCGGTAATATGGCGAAGAAATATGATGTGACATTTAAAAGTGTGCACAAAGATAACTTTCCGCACCCAACTGAGTCAAGAAGAGGCGCAATATTTGCATTTTGTAGTGTCTGTAGGTGTGATTTCAGCATCTCGCATGGTGGAAAGGGGGACATTTCAAAACATGTGCGCTCAAAGAAACATAAAGACAATGTACAATGTGTTGGAAAAAAACAAGAAACTTGATAATTTCAAGTGTAAGGAGGAAGACACTGACAGTATAACACGTGCAGAAGTATTGTTCACATCGTTTATTATTGAACATAACCTCCCTGTCAATTGTTTCGATCATGCTGGTCCTTTATTTAGGAAGATGCTCCCAGACTCAAAATTTGCCGGGAGATATGGCTCAGCCAGAACTGAAACATCGGCCATCCTTGCAGAAATGTGCATTCCCAATTCTTTAACTTCCAACTTGAAGATGTAACATCTATTGAGGAAGAAGAGAGAATTGATGTGAAGTGGGCACTGGTAGGCCAAATGAAATGTAGTGGTGGGGTACTCAAGTATGACAAATTGTCTAAAGTTATGCTTTCCATTCTGACCATTCCGCAAAGTAATGCCGAGTGTGAGAGGATGTTCAGTCTTGTCAGAAAAAAAAGAACGCAGTTCAGGTCATCTCTCTCCGACAAGACTTTGGACAAACTTATAACTCCTGAAGTCTCTTCAGAAAGGGAAGTGTTTTGAGCAAGAATATAGCAAGACCTTTTTGTAGAGGGCAAAATCAGCCACAGTCACCTGCAACAACGACCAATAATATGATCTTCGATACGTCACTAGTTTTGTATGCCTGAGTGTGGTCGAAAGAAAGGTATGTATGCTTGCTTGATAGACTAGTTAGAATTTAAAATTACTCAAGTACATTTGTAAACTGGGATGTCATATCATATTAGTCATGTACAGTTTAATAGTGTAACTTATATATTTGCTGTAATGTCTTAGCTTGTGTATGTATTATGTTGCACCCCCCCCCCCCCCCCCCCCCCCCCCCCGCTCTTCCCCCTCCGCCGCCGCGTCGAATCTCCCGATTTTTCATTTTGAGAGGTTGGCAGGTATGCATCTAGTTGTTTTTGTACTTCCTTTTCATCCTCGCCCCATATCACTATATCATCTGCAAACAGCATGGCCTTTGTTGCCTCTTGTCCCAATCTCTGTTTAACATTCTTGTGAATTTCATCCATGACTATGATGAATAGTAAGGGGGACAATACACTTCCCTGTCGGAGACCTGTTTCCACTTTAAACCATTCTGTTTCTCCTATACTGGTCTTCACGCTACTCACACAATATTTGTACATAGCTTTTAACATTTGGACATCAGCTCCGTTAACTCTCCTTTTCCTTAATACATTCCAAACCATCTGTCGAGGCACACTGTCGTACGCTTTCTCAATATCAATAAATGTCATCACCATGTCTTTTCCAAATTCCCATCTTTTCTCCATCAGTTGCCTTAATGCAAAGATTAGGTCAAATGTTGATCTGTCATTCCTAAAACCATACTGTTCTTCTTCCATCTCTCCTTCTATCTTCCTCCTCAGTCTGCCTTCCAGAACTCTCTCAAAGATCTTAGCTACATGAGCGATAAGAGTGATCCCTCTGTAGTTATTGCATTCCTTTTTGTCACCTTTCTTAAAAATTGGGATAATTAATCCCTTTCCCCATTCTTCTGGAATCTCTTTCTTCTTCCAAATTATTCTAAATAATCTATACAACCACTGTACACCTATTGGTCCCGCTGCTTTTATCATTTCCGCGGACACCTCATCCTCTCCTGCTGCTTTACCGCTCTTCATCTTCTGTATGGCTTCCTCTATTTCTAGCATAGTGATCTCCTTTCCTTGTTCTTCTTCTTCTTCAATTGTTTCTTCTTGTTCTTTTTCATCTTCCAGTTCGATGTATTTAACATTTAGTAGCTTTGAAAAGTATTCTTCCCATCTTTTTAATATATCATCTCTTTGATACAATATCTGTCCTGCTTCAGTTTTTACGAATTTTGTGTTTTCCCTACCTTTTACACTGTTTTTCACCAATCCATATAGAACCTTTTTACTTCCTTGGATATCCTCCTTCAAAGTTTCCGTGAAACCTTCCCAACTTTTCCTTTTTTCTTCTTGTACAATTTTTTGGCATGCCTTCTTTGCTTCTCTCTATTTTTGCCATTTCTCTGCATTTTTACTGCCTACCCACTTCCTCCATGCCATTTGTTTTTCTTTAACAGCTTCCTTTACCCTGTTGTTCCACCAAGGAGTCTCCCTTTCCTTTTTCTTCCCTGATAGTCTTCCACAAGTGTTTACTGCACACTTCGCAAAACACTTGTATAAGTAATAATTTTTAACTCATCAGGGGGAGGGAGCTTATCTGGAAAATTAAAGAACTTAACGAAAAGACAGAATTCTTCAATTCTATCATTCACTGCGGACATATACCCACGTGTTGGTCATCTAGTATCACCGTACCAATTTTTAAGGGCAGAGGCACAGCTGAACGTTCCGACTATCGTCCCATCCGGCCCCTCACCCACACCATGATGATATTCGAGGTATGATTGTCTGGAATGATTTGGTCTTCGTTTAAATATCACAAGACTGAATACCTTGAAATGATTTCATCTCCTGGAACTATACAAATTAATGGAGCACCTCTCGCCAAGGTGGATACATTTCGATATTTGGGTTCTCGATTACAGAGTGACGGCTGTATAAATGAAGATGTGCGAGCAAGAATCAACGCAACGTGGATGCGATTCAGAGATGTAATTGGTGTTCTTTGTGATAAAAAGATGCCCATCCACCTAAAATCACAGATATACTGCTCAATGGTGAGGCCAGTTGCATTGTATGGTACTGTGCTCTTATATGGATATGAGCCTGGAAATAGTCATCTCTTCAAAAGTTTTCTAAACTGTCCCATGATAAAATATAGCGACTCTGGAAACAGACCACAGGACCGGTTAGTACCTCGCGGAGTTAGCTAGTTAACCGAGTCGGCCAATGAGAAAATTAGCAGTCACGTGGGAGACTGGGCACTGGACTGCATAGTTTGAGAACAAAGATGGAATTATGACGCGCTGAGGTAATCGAGGACTCCCGAAGCTTTCCAATTCCCCGCACGCGCCGTAAGTGTGTCTCGAGTATGGTAGGGGTAGACTCGTGGAATACGCGTGTCGCACAGCCAATGAGAAGCAACCTTACTTAGATAATAGCAAGCAATGTAATGAGCGTAGCTAATTACCAGCATAACTTTAACACATCGTAATATCATGGAAGATATTAAATAATAAATAAGAACTATTTATTAACATTGCAGCTAATTATTTGTTTAATTAAGGATTATTACTATCATCGATATTAAGCAACCAATCAGATCCATGTTCTGAAAAGGACGCTTACTTGAGCATTGACGAGGGGGATGAGAGAAGAGAATCGAGGCTCTTAATACTTACGACTTCATGGGAGAAGGACGTCTCAACGAAATACTCAACAATATAACAAGCTGATAGAGATTACGATATTTCTCAAGAAGAATATTAGCAAACGAAGGCACTTAGTTTGTGCAAACATATATCAAGTCAACATACAACAATATTTAAAAGTTTATTGAAATTAATCTACATTTTTAACCATGGCGAAACTACTGAAATTGAGGGAGAAATATTCGAATGAATCTACAGGAGAAATAATGACAAACTAAGTTATTATGGGAACAGAACTATGACGACAACGAGAGTATTAGAAATCTCTTGCGGGAGATTAACATCTCATCTCTCCCATCGATATTATTCTAAATCTACAAGTCATTTCACCAACTAAAATTACGAATACATATATCAGAACTTTGGCGAAAGAAGACAGAAGAATTCACAAACGAGGGCGGCTAGGGTTATCCCAGCGCCATTAAGCGAGAAAGGGTGTCCCATCTCACACAAGAAGATTCACCAGCAGAAAGGACGGCCACACGAAGATGATGGAGTTCGAATTCCATTCCTGACCGCATGGGGACTTCTGTAGGAGACCGTAGGAGCCCACACGACATCATGCAGTCTTGCGCTATTAGAAACAATCAGTTTCTGAAGGATAGTGAAGAAAGCCCACTTCTAGTCATATATAACACAACACAAGGTAGTCTTAAGGACCAACGATATATCCCATCTTGTAGAGTATTGTAAAAACTGTTAAGAATATCCAACAACTGTTTATTAATGCCATTTTTCTTCGTTTAAATTATATTGTTATAGTTTTCGATGTTATATTTTCATAACTATGACATGCGGATGTTTATTCACGATTTTCGTCGATTTTTGACTTTTTAGAATTTGATTTAAATTTTTGGAATTTTGCGACTTTCGAAATTTAAATGAGGAGATTTTACAGTTTAGTTCAGAGTATTTGTATGGTCAAGTTTAAATGTGTTTAGATCACATTTTGTCAGTTTTTGTATTGTTAGATATCGTTTTTTGACAACGATGAAATTAATGGAAAGTTGTTCCAGATTGTTATACAGAAGTATATTTTAGAGAATGCGATTCTTAAAGATCTTATGTAGAGATCCATGTAATGTCACGATCTGATAACTTATTAGGCAGATTTGGTTATAAATATTTGGTGACTAACAATCATAAAGTATAAAAGTTTATGAGAAATATTAGAGAAAGAATTTGGAAAAGAATGTAATGTGAAGTTAGTAATGTGACTGTTCCGGTCACAATGTTCCCAAACCCTTATTTGGTTGACTGCAAGAGAAGTCAGGTTAGGGTAATTTGTTCATACCATTTCTTTTCTTGTTCATCATCATCATCATTTAGGTTGTAGAATTTCATTTTCTTAGTGTATATATATCTTGTGTATCTCGGGGACTCAGTCAGGAATATTTCATTTAATTTGTATGGGAGATGTCAGTATACAAGACAGCGGATTGTGTAGGTAAGCTACAAGATGTTGCAACAGCAGGAAACTCTAGGCCAAATTTAGATTGGGCCGAGAATAACTTCCCTTGTCTTGAAGAAAGCTTTGTGTAAATTGTGTAAGGTTCTGACGTCAGAGAAGAGTTTCGCGCCACGAGTTGTAAGAAATATACATGGGTTCGAGATTATTGGTGTATTTTGTATGGGTTGGAGGGTATCATGACCCTGGCGGAGAAAGACGAAAACATGTGTTTACAAGATGAGCGGTGGGTTTTTCGTCAAGCGAGGCTTCACTTCTATTGTAGCGTCTGATTGGAAAGGTCGCGTTCTCGTAATTTGGCGTAGGCCTATTTGGAGAAACAGTTTTGTTGAAAGCATGGCTTGTGAATGTACTCGAAACGGCTACATATCACAACGATGTTATCTCTGTTAGCACAATTCAAGTTGGGTACGGAAGCACATTCATTTCTCTCGCAGAGATGTGGCTATGTAAACCAGTAAACATCTCTAACCTCAAACCACGTGTGGAAAATCTTAGAAATGCTGGGGAGAACTGATCTATCGAGCATGTCTCGTAGATTATCTGCTAGATCGTCGATGAGTGAGTAACAAACATCTTTATATTCCAACATTCATTTTGGGTCACATGTTTTCGTCATTGCCGAGGAGAGAAGATAGTAAACCATAGTCTGTTCGACGAGAGTCCCCGCCATATGTTTAAAGTTGATATTAATACACATATTTTGAAGGTTATAATTAGTTTTCTTTATAGGGAATTACACCTAATAGTTGAACGCCCAAATGATACCAGTTAGGTTGACCAAATGTGTGTCCAACACTCCACGACCCTGCCATTTCAATTGTGTGGTATATGATGAAGTACTTCCGATCAAAAATAGGAGGATGATTTTGGGAAGTTTTAAATCAGTCGCCCAAGAAGGGCTGGTAAAAAGTTACAACATAGCATCTCAACGTGGGGCAAGAGTAGGGAAACCTAGCAGGTATCATTAGGGCACATATGCACACAGCCGATAGACACCTTAGGAGTATTAGGGTTCACAGTAATTTGTTTTGTTTTAAGGGGTATGTCCACATCAGACAATTTAGAATTAAGGTCAAGGGTTGTGTGTAAATCAAACAGTAAAATGTCAGGTAATCAGGAAACTGGGGGAAGTGGCAGTGAGGAAGATGTGGAAAAGACAGTGGGAACATATGTTACCATTGTTACTACTGAGTCGCAGCTGATCGCTGAAGGTAGTAACTTAAATGTAAATGGGGGGGTTATGAACGATAGTTTGATCCAAATGCTACTGAGTGAAATAAAAGAGATTAAGAAGCAAGGAGAATCTATGAGTAAGGAAATTAAGGAGCAGGTAGGCTCTGTAAATGAGAAGGTAGAGTCAGTGACCAAACAGATAGTAGAAGTGAAGGAATTTGTAAGTAAGGAAATTCAGGAGAGCAACAGGGCCACGAACACAAGGATAGAGAGTCTCAGCAAAGAAATACGGGACCATAAGTCTGTCCTTAATAGTAGAATGGAGAGTATGAACCTGGAATTAAGTGGGAAAATTAGCAAACAGGGAGAGGAAATCAGGGCAGAAATGCAGGGGAATCAGGCTGGGATCACAAGTAGGCTAGAAGGAATGGAAGGCCATCAGAACCAGCAAGATGTGGAAATAACGAAAATTAAGTCAGAGATAGCTAGTTCAAGGGCAGAAGTACAGAATGTAACGGGAAAGTGTGATGAGATATGCAACACTGTAAGTGGGAATAAGAGGGAATATTTAGATAGAGTAGGTGCCGTTGAAAATAAGTTGGGAGAGATTGAGGGTCTGAGAGGGAAGCAGGTGGCATTGACCGAGAAAAACGAAAAGCTGCAGGAAGAGCTGATAAAGGTCAGGAGAGAGTTGAAAGAGCGACCGATGAGTCAAAGGGTTGTGATGCCATCTAGTTTGCTACTCAGGGACCCTGGTCTGCCACAATTTAACTCAAGGCAGTTCAACCCTATGGAGTTTTTAAAAACCATTGAGAAGAAATTCAGCAAGGATCTAGAAGACGGGGTTGTCGAATGGGAAACAGTGTTGGAGATCTTGTCTAACTCATTTCAAGGGGATGTGAAAGCATGGTTCCAAATATACAGGCCTAACATGAATAGTTTAAGGGAATTCAGGGATAAATTCAAAGCTAAGTTCTGGGGGGAGGGGGTACAGTCCAGGGAAAGGGAAAAATTAACTTTTGGGAAATATAAGGAGAGAGAAGGGGTATCCCTGACAGAATATTTTTTGGCACATGTACTTATTTGGAAGAATTTGGATGGGCTGACCTCTGACAGTGATGTGGTTAGGGTCATGTTGAAGCACTTCCCACCTAGAATTCAGGAGGCAGCTTGTATGCAGAAGGTAAGGACGGTAGAAGAGTTGGAAGAGCTTCTTACGAGCTTTGACGTTTTAGGCAAGCAGCACATGGAGAGGCCAGAGGTCAAACAGGAATTTAGGGGCAATAGGGGGAATAATCAGGAGTTTAATAGGGGTAGATTTAATCAGGAGCAAAGAGATTATCAGCAGAGGCAGGAAAACTATCAGAGAGGTGGGGGGCGTCAGGATAATTCACAGCGACAGGAAGGTAACTATGAGAGAGGTGGGGGGCGTCAGGAAGGTGGTAACGAAAGAGTACAGGTGAACCAGAGGAGACAAGAACAAGGTGGTCAAGGAGCTTTAAACTCCGAACGGGCTGTGCAGGGAGGTCAGTCAGGCAGTCCGTAAGAAATGAAGTCAAGCAGTGTGTTATTGTGGGTGAGGAGGATTTTATGCCTATGAGTCGGGAGGATCTGCTAGCTGACCAGCAGGAGTTCTCATGTATCGGGGAGAAGGAGGCTTTTATGTCAACTGTTGAGTTGAGCATACTAGGTAAGAGAGTGCAGGCATTGGTGGATTCGGGGAGTGAGAGAAGTGTCATCAGTAAGGGATTTTATGATACTTTAATCAAGGACGGTGGTAAGTTGGAAGAAATTCCAGTTAAGTCGACATATGTGGTAACTGCTGTTGGTAATAAATCCCAAAGAGTGGGAAAGCAGGTATTGTTGCCCATGAGGTTTGGTAATGAAGTTGACCACAAGACTTGCTTGGTAATTCCTAACCTAATTTATGAAATGATTTTGGGGATAGACTGGCTTAACGAGCATAGTGCTGTTATTGATTTTGACCGGGGTGTCATCAACTTTGTGAGGGGGAATATAAGCCAGGAGATGAGAATGAAATGCAAGAGTGTAGATAAGACAGTAAAGGCATGTGTTACTGAGGTCACTGTAGGGGATATGGCAGAAGGTAAGGCTGACGATGAGGAGGAAGTTGTGGATTTATGTCACATTGCTGTGGAGGGTGATAAGTGTGATCAACTCCAGCAGGCTGTGGATAAGAGTGGTTTAAGTGTTGAGGAGAGGGATAAGTTGTTAGAGGTTTTAGAGCTAAACCAAGAAGTTTTCAGTGACAAGCCAGGGCTAACACATGTCTATACGCATCAGTTCGAAATTGTAGATCATTCTCCATTTTCAGGACCCAAGTACCCGATACCTCACAAATTTGCTGATGCTGTGGAGAAAGAAATAGGCATTATGCTGAATCAGGGTATTATTGAGCCTTCAACTAGTGCATATCTGAATCCCTTAGTTGTGGTTGGGAAGAGTGATGGCTCGGTCAGGTTGTGTATTGATGCCAGGCAGCTCAATTGTAGGATATCTGGGGACCAACAGAGGCCAGAATGTGTTGAGGAACTGGTTCAGAAATTCAATGGTAAGCAATGGTTTTCCACTATGGATCTGAGTGCATCATTTTGGCAGGTACCGTTGAGAGAACAGGACAGGAAGTTGACTGCGTTTAGCTTTAAGAGTGGTTTGTACCAATTCAGGGTCGTTCCTTTCGGAACAAAGACCAGCAGTTCAGCGTTGATTAGGGCCTTAAATCTAGTGTTAGGGAGGGACACACACGAGTTTGTGACAATGTACATAGATGATTTAATTGTTGCATCTTACACATTAAAGGAACACCTGGATCACTTAGACATTGTTTTGGGGAAATTAAGGGACGGGGGATTTACAATTAAACTTAAGAAGTCTCTGTTTTGCACAACATCAATCACATTTTTAGGGCATACTATCACAACACAAGGGGTGTCTCCCGAACAGTCACGATTAGACAAGATTCACAACACTGCTACACCACGTAACGCCAAACAATTGAGGTCAATATTAGGGGTTTTCAATTATTTTCGTAGATTCGTAGTTAAATATTCCTGTCTTGTAGAACCGTTTAGGGAATTGCTGAAGCAGGGTACTAAGTGGGTATGGACCCAGGTGCACGATGAGGCTTTTAAGGAGTTGAAGAGAGGCTTTGTAGAGACTGTCATGCTTAGGTATCCTCGTCTGGATTGTCCCTACATTTTGATGACTGATGCGAGCATGCAAGGCATCTCAGGCATTTTGTGTCAGGAGGATAGTGAGGGCAATCTAGGGATTGTCTCATTAGCAAGCAGAGGGCTAAGCATGGCGGAGAAGAGATATACAATTACTGAAATAGAGATGTTAGCAATCGTATACTCTCTAGGGAAGTTTAGGAGTTATGTGTTGGGCAGTAAGTTGCAGATACTGACTGACCATCATGCATTACTTTTTATTGGATCCTGCAAGCTCACTTCGAACAGGATGTCAAGGTGGATATTGGCTATAAGTGAATATAACTTTGAGGTAAGGCATATTAAGGGTACTGAGAACATTGTGGCTGACTTAATGAGTAGAAACATTGGGGGTGATGAGGGTCATCAGGTACTGGAGGTACAGGAAGGTGTTGTTATCTGCGTAACCAAGGTAAGCGAGTGTGATTATGAGATACGCTGCTTAAGGAATCTGCTTGTAGAGCAGGAGAAGGATGAGGTCTTAGGTGATATCTTGACTCAGTTGAGAGGTATGGATGTGGATAGTAGAATTAAGGTTGGAAAGTATTGGTACAAGTTGGAGTGTGGTTTCTTGGCTAGGCTGTGCCATGAAGGTGCCTGGAGAGTGTGTGTGCCAAGCTCATTGCAGGTAACGATGATTTGGTATCATCACAAGGCTTTAGGGCATTTTGGATCAAGCAAGGTTCTTTTTGCTGTTCAGCAGCATTTCATTTGGAAGAACATGGGAAGGCAGATTAGGAAAGTTCTGGCAAGTTGTGACTCGTGTCAACGGTGTAAATGCCCAACGAGGTTTCTTGAGGGACCTCGGCAAATGGTGATCACAGAAAAACCAAGGGATTTACTCTGTGTCGATCTGTATGGTCCATTGGTTAAAGCTCAGTTTGGATATCAGTATATCTTCGTGGTTGTTGACGCATTCAGTAAACTCGTCAAACTGTATCCCCTGAGAAAAGCGACCGGGAAGGGTTGTGTCCTACAGATCACTGATAAGTATGTACCTGAGTTTGGGGTGCCTCTCAGGATACTATCAGACCACGGTAGTCAATTCACCTCAAAGATCTGGAAAACCAAGTTGAGTGAATTGGGTATCAAGCACATATTCTCATCTATTCGATATCCTCAAGGGAATTTGTCCGAACGAGTTATGAGAGAATTAGGGAGAGTATTTCGCACCTATGTGAGCAATCGCCACAATGCGTGGTTCTCCAAGTTAGGAGATATTGAACGATGGTTCAATAGTACGTTCCATGAGAGTGTAAAATGCACTCCCTATGAAATTCAGTATGGTAGGAAGCCTACCAATGAGCTTGCTAGAATGCTAGGTTTGGTCACGGGAGAGGAGATTGGGAAGGATGTTTGTATCCAGCTGGCTAGGGACAACTTAATCAAGGCAGGGAATAAGCGTAGGCGCCAGCAGAAGCGGGTAAAGTTTGATTCTTTTGAAGTAGGCGATCAGGTGCTTCTGAGGGTTCCATATCCGTCTTCAGCTGTAGATAAGGAGATAGGGAAGTTTTTTCATCTATTTCAGGGGCCTTTTAAGGTGGTTAAACGTATTGGTGAGTGTGCCTATAGTTTAACGGACCAGGATGGTAAGTCTGTCAGTACACATAATATTAGGAATCTCCGTAGATATCACTCTGTAAAATAATATGGCATGGACTCTTAGAGAATCAGTCAACATAACGTGATGGCATGACAAAACTCAAGAGATGTGACGAAGAATGCTAACCAGCAAAGTGGCATCGAGTGTTAGATGGATAGATGGTATGATAAGGCCTGTGCAGGCAAATACCATGGCTTGTGAAGCGATAGGGTCTCATGATGAGACGAAGAAAATGAAGTGGTAGACCTAAGACACTTGAGAGAAATCAGTGAGGCTAGGAAATGGACACAATAAGACATTCGAGAGAGTGAGAATGTGTGAAAATTTGACAAGTGTGTATGTATATATGTCTTCCAGGGTTTATTTATGTAATAGTGTAATTCTTTGTGTTTTCAGTGCGTTGCTTGTTTGAGTGTTTGTGATCCACACTTGTTTCACCCGTGTGAATCACATGGGGGCGTATTGTGACTGTTCCGGTCACAATGTTCCCAAACCCTTATTTGGTTGACTGCAAGAGAAGTCAGGTTAGGGTAATTTGTTCATACCATTTCTTTTCTTGTTCATCATCATCATTTAGGTTGTAGAATTTCATTTTCTTAGTGTATATATATCTTGTGTATCTCGGGGACTCAGTCAGGAATATTTCATTTAATTTGTATGGGAGATGTCAGTATACAAGACAGCGGATTGTGTAGGTAAGCTACAAGATGTTGCAACAGCAGGAAACTCTAGGCCAAATTTAGATTGGGCCGAGAATAACTTCCCTTGTCTTGAAGAAAGCTTTGTGTAAATTGTGTAAGGTTCTGACGTCAGAGAAGAGTTTCGCGCCACGAGTTGTAAGAAATATACATGGGTTCGAGATTATTGGTGTATTTTGTATGGGTTGGAGGGTATCATGACCCTGGCGGAGAAAGACGAAAACATGTGTTTACAAGATGAGCGGTGGGTTTT
The DNA here is from genome assembly GCA_946902985.2 of Meconema thalassinum. Classification (NCBI taxonomy): domain Eukaryota; kingdom Metazoa; phylum Arthropoda; class Insecta; order Orthoptera; family Tettigoniidae; genus Meconema; species Meconema thalassinum. The sequence continues at coordinate 92,335,355 of OX336390.1, forward strand.
TCGTCAAGCGAGGCTTCACTTCTATTGTAGCGTCTGATTGGAAAGGTCGCGTTCTCGTAATTTGGCGTAGGCCTATTTGGAGAAACAGTTTTGTTGAAAGCATGGCTTGTGAATGTACTCGAAACGGCTACATATCACAACGATGTTATCTCTGTTAGCACAATTCAAGTTGGGTACGGAAGCACATTCATTTCTCTCGCAGAGATGTGGCTATGTAAACCAGTAAACATCTCTAACCTCAAACCACGTGTGGAAAATCTTAGAAATGCTGGGGAGAACTGATCTATCGAGCATGTCTCGTAGATTATCTGCTAGATCGTCGATGAGTGAGTAACAAACATCTTTATATTCCAACATTCATTTTGGGTCACATGTTTTCGTCATTGCCGAGGAGAGAAGATAGTAAACCATAGTCTGTTCGACGAGAGTCCCCGCCATATGTTTAAAGTTGATATTAATACACATATTTTGAAGGTTATAATTAGTTTTCTTTATAGGGAATTACACCTAATAGTTGAACGCCCAAATGATACCAGTTAGGTTGACCAAATGTGTGTCCAACACTCCACGACCCTGCCATTTCAATTGTGTGGTATATGATGAAGTACTTCCGATCAAAAATAGGAGGATGATTTTGGGAAGTTTTAAATCAGTCGCCCAAGAAGGGCTGGTAAAGAGTTACAGTAAATACGAATTACAGCGTATTTTTGAAGTAATAAGATTTTGAAGAAAGAATTTAAAGGAAATATCATAGGTAATTGGAAGCTTTAAGGAAATGTGAGTGACAAAAAAGAAATAATAATGTTATTAGAAGACTAGTATTTTATTGTATTACCTGTTAAATTAATTCATCGATAGAACCAGTATTTTTATTACTTATTTTTATTAAGGATGTTGAAACTACTAAAAGAATTTGTTAACTAGAAGTTAGTACAGAATAATATGTTTTTGGAAGAAACTGCGAAGCATCTCTGAGAGAGATTTATTTATTCCCGTAGCAGACGGAGGCATTTGTTATATGAAGCCATTGGTCAATTGTTGAAGGAATGTCTGTAGTGGCAGATTTGTGCATATTTTGATGTTGAAATAAGATGTTTTATGAAGAAGCAGTATTGTTGATGTTTATTAATATTTGAAGTTATTGCAATAGTCTCATAGAGTTGAAACTCCTTGAAAGCATTAGGACAGCAGATCTTAGATGTAGTTGAAACTGAAAGTAATTATAGGATCAATGGATCTTTGTTGAAACTGAGAGTAAACTGAGCTCTATTTAAATAGTTCTTAATCAGATATTGAATTTACGGTAATTATTCTACGAATTGGAAGATCATATTTTTATTAAGTACTAGCTGTACCCGGCATGCGTTGCAATACCAATCAAAGAAAGTGTTGGTGTTGCAACTTTGTTTGTTGAAGTGCTTTTGGATTCCCAATTTTTTCTCTATTTCCGTTAACCACCTCTAAACTATTGTAAAATTGATTTACTATCTCAAAAGAAAATAATCATGGGAGCGTGCTCAACAACTCACCAAAATTTCATCCCAATGAAATAAATGGTATATGAACGCATACAGGATTTTCTTGAAACGATTGGATCGCCGTCACCCATTGGTTGAATATACTCGTACGCTACCTATTGTAAAATGGATTTACTAAGTCTATAACGTTCCCTGGCGTGTACACAACAACTCGTGAAAGTTACATAGCAATCGGATGAATGGCATATGAACGCATACAGGATTTTGTTTGAACGATTTGCGCACCGTCGCACATTTGTTGAATCTACTTGTGCGCCAGACTCTGGCGAGCCAAACATGTCCTCGGACACTCCCGGCACTAAAAGCCATACGATAAATAATAGTAATAATAACTATTGGTTACATAATAATAATAATAAAGTAATAATAGCAGTAATATATCCATCCCCCACCCATTGAAAAACTGATTTAATAATTCATACACCTTCGCAGCACTGTACTCAACTCACCAAAGTTTTAACATAATTGGATGAACGGTATATGAACGCATAGGAACATGGTTGAAATTATTCACGCACTGTCGCTCATTAATTGAATCTACTCGTGCGCTACCAATTGTAAAATGGATTTACTAAATCAGAAATCTTTGCGGGAGTGGAAACAACATTTCTCCAAATTTCATTGCAATCGCATGAATGGTATATGAACGAATACGGATTTTTTTAAACGATACGCGTGCCGTTACTCATTTGTTGAATCTACTCGTGCGCTACCTATTGTAAAAAAGGATTTACTAAGTCAGAAACCTTTCCTGGAGTGTGCACAACAATTCAACCAAAGTTTCATATCAATCGGATGAATGGTATATGAACGCATACGGGACTTTGTTAAGCGATTTGCGTGCTGTCGCTCATTTGTTGAATCTACTTGTGTGATACCTATTGTAAAGTGGATGTACTAGGCCAGAAACCTTCCCTGAAGTGTACACAACATCTCACCCAAGTTTCATCGCTATCGGGACGAATGGTATATGAACGCATACGGGAATTTGTTGAAACCCTTCGTGCGTCTTCACTCATTTGTTGAATCTACTTGTGCGCTACCTATTGTAAAATGGATTTACTAAGCCTGAAACTTTCCCTGGAGTGTACACAACAACTCTCCCAAGTTTCATCGCTATCAGGCGAATAGTATATGAACGCATACGGTACTTTGTTGAAACGCTTCGCGCGTCATCGCTCATTTGTTAAATATACTCGTGCGCTACCTATTATAACATGGATTTACTAAGCCAGAAACCTTGCCTGTAGTGTACACAACCTCTCATCCAAGTTTCATCGCTATTGGACGAATGGTCTGTGAACGCATACTGGACTTTGTTGAAACTTTTCGCCCGTCGTCGCTCATTTGTTGATTCTTCTCGTGCACTACCTATTGTTATGTGGATTTACTAAGCCAGAAACCTTACCTGAAGTGTATAGAACATCTCGCCCAAGTTTCATCACAATGGGATGAATGGTACATGAACGCATGTGGGGCTTTCTTGAAACAATTGCACGCCATTTTGTTGAAGCTACTCGCGCGCCATCTGTTGTAAATTGGATTTCTTACGCCTATAACTTTTCCGGGACTTTGCACAACATCTCACCAAAATTGTATCACAATCGGATGAATTGTATATGAACGCATCGCCATTACGCATTTGTTTAAACTACTCATGCGCTATCACGGGCAACGGCATGAAGTAGGGGATTGCCTGTAGGGGTGAAATACAGTGGGGACTTCGTGTGACCCGGGACCGCTACGGTAGCTGTGAAGGCTCTATGGGAACCTTGAAAAGTGTCGGCTGACGGGGCTCTGGTGAAGCTACGATAGGCCTAGCAAGCCAGTAGTGGATATCATATTAGCTTTCAAAACTGGAACAGGCCTCGGAAAGGACGGATGCAAACGACGACGACCCGGATATGCTAATGGACTACGAGTCGGGACATTAAACATACAGACACTGACAGGAAAGGTGGAGGAGATTGTAGATGTGATGGAGAGAAGAAAACTGGATGGACTGGGCTTGGCAGAAACAAGATGGAAAGAAGAAGGTCGCAGAGAACTGAGGAAAGGGTACCGGTTGTACTGGAGTGGGAACAGTGAAGGAAGGAGCAGCGGAGTAGGAGTAGTTGTGAGAGATGGAATGAAGGAAGAGGTAAAGGGAATAAGTGACAGGATCATGAAGATCAGAGTAACTGTAAAGGGAAGAAGCCTGGAGATAGCCCAGGTATATGCCCCTCAAGTTGGATGTACAGCTCAAGAGAAGGAAGACTTTGAGGAGGAGCTACAACAGCAGTTGAATGGTCAGAGCATCATTGTCATGGGAGATTTGAATGCACATGTAGGAAGTGAAAGGCAAGGATATGAAAATGTAATGGGAGCAGAAGGATGGGGCAGCAGGAATGAAGAAGGGAGAAAGTTGGTGGATTTTTGCAAGAGAAACGGTTTAGTGGTAGGCAACTCCTGGTTCCAGAAGAAAGAAAGCCACAAGGTAACGTGGTACAGCAGTGATTTAACAAAGAAATCTTTGGTAGATTACATGCTGTACGACTGGGAAATGAAGAGAAGTGTCAGAGATATAAAGGTAATACCATCAGAGGCCTTAGATAGCGACCACAGAATACTTGTAATGAACCTGGGAGTTGTTAAGGATAGCAAGAGGACAGAGTACCAGGAAAGGAGAATCAAAGTATGGAAACTCAAGGAAAAGGAAGTCAAGGAAGAATTCCAGAAGATAATAAGGGAAAGGATGCCAACAGACGATCCTAAAACAGGGGAAGAGGAATGGAAGCATTTCAAAAACACAATGGTGGAAGCTGCAGTGGCAGTATGTGGAAGAACAAGCAACAGAAAGCGGTGTAAAGAGACACCCTGGTGGAATGAGAGAGTAAAAGAAGCTGTGGGAAGGAAGAACAAGGCTTTCAGAGTGTGGTTCCAGGAAAGAACTGATCTGACAAGGGAAGACTATAAGATGAAGAAGAAAGAAGCAAACAAGATTGTCGCAGAGCAGAGGAAGAAGTGGATGGTAAAGTGGACAAAGATGATGGAGGAAGACAGCAGAGGAAATAAAAAAGTACTTTATGGGATGGTCAAAAGTAAGAGAAGAGGTCTGCGAGAGGGTGTGGTAATGATGGAAGAAAACGGAATTGAGGTACACAACAAAGAGACCCTCAAGACCGTCTGGAAAGAGTACTTTGAGGATTTGCTGAATCCAAATGGTCATAGGGAGGAAGACTATATATTGGAAGATGGAGAAGACCACACAGGAATGGAAAAGGACCTGACTTGGAGAGAACTGGAAATGGCTATAGACAAGATGAAAGGAGGAAGGGCACCAGGTGTGGATGAAGTGAGTGTTGAAATGGTGAAGGCAGCAGGGGAGGTTGGGAAACAGTGACTGTACCGTGTGATGAGGGTGATATGGAAGGAGAAAAAGACCCCAGAAGATTGGAGGAAAGGATTAATTGTCCCAATATTTAAGAAAGGAAGTAGAAAGGAGTGCAGAAATTACAGGGGAGTCACACTCATACCTCACTGTGCCAAGATATATGAAAAGATACAGTGGAATCTCGTTAGTACGTTTTTCAAGGGACTGAAAAATTTGGACGTCATATGCGGGAAAACGTACTACCGAAAAACGCCATACTGCATTTACAACGTATAAGAAAGAACGCGGCGTATATATGGACGTCAAATCGCCGACCTTAGTAAGTGATTGTATGCACTACTACAGTCACAACATAAACATAGGTTATCAGTAACTTACACGGAATAAATAACATAAAAACGAATTACTGTACCTCTACACTACAGTATAATACAGGGTTTGCTTAGCAAGGACATTCTCGCTCTCGCGGTCCGCCAGTGATGGCTCAGTTGCCGGCGACCGCGCAAGCATATGTAGGCCTACGGCTGAATACGGTGCTTAAAATCAGTAGCCTACCATGCAGTTTTACTGGCCATGATTTACAGTAGATGCTGAAAATGTTCCCCATCCGCTTCCAAACACATATAATACAGGGTCTTTCTTTATAATTGATCAGCAAGGATATTCTCGCGCTCCGCCAGAGACGGCTCTGTTGCCGGCGACCACGCACGCATGTTTGAAGCACGGGCTTGCTTGAACCACTTCAATAAAGAGCTTTCTAGCTGAGGAAACTGTCCCTCTCGCACAAGTATCCTTTTGCCGCTCATCCCTTCTTCAAATGCACGTTCGATTTCCTTCCTTTTGCCGAGAATCGTGTTCAGTGTAGATGGAGGAATGTTCCACTTTCGCGCTATATCCACACGCTTCATGTGAGGATTGCATGGATTGCATTCCACGTCTCGAATGTATTTCATCTTCTCATCATTAGTTATCTGCCGTACTTTCTTCTTATCCATTATGAAACAGGCAATAAAATAGGTCATAACTGGACGTGAACACTAACAAGTAAGAACTAGAAGACAATAGTGCGGAATACGAAGACAATAATGCGCCTACGTGAGAAATAAACAAAGGGAAGGGGTGAAAGGCAGCGGGAGAGAGACACGTCACCTGTGTTGCGTCATAGCTATAGCCACTTCTACGCCGTCAAACACAATAAAATCATCTGTCAATAACTGTCAGAGAATATGCGGCAATATCGCGTCGTGTTTTCCAAGAGCCGAATTTTTTATGAAATAAGAATAAAATACGGTTCACTCACAAATAGTTCAACGGAAATTTGATCATTTTAAGCGGGAATAGAGTACGTATTAAGGGGATATATCAACATGAATTTAGTAGGATAGGGACTTGAGTAAGTAGAGAAAGGGCAGCGGGAGAGAGACACGTCACCTGTGTTGCATCATAGCTATAGCCACTTCTACGCCGTCAAACACAATGAAATCATCTACACCGTCAATAACTATCAGAGAATATGAGGCAATATCGCGTCGTGTTTTCCAGAAGCCGAATTTTATAATGTAATAAGAATAAAATCCGGTTCGCTTACAAATAGTACAGCGGAAATTTGATCGTCGTAAGCGGGAATAGAGAACGTATTAAGGGGATATATCAACATGTATTTTGTAGAATTGGGACTGGGACTTGAGAAAATCATCGCGCTAAACGGGAAAACGTCGTAACGGAGAACGTGCTAACGAGATTCCACTGTATTAGAAAGTAGAATACGAGCCAAAGTGGAGAGAAAATTGAGAGAGGAGCAGTATGGATTCAGACCTGGGAGATCAACAGTGGATCTCATATTTTCAGTGAGACAGCTCCAGGAACACCACTACGAATTTGGAGAGGATCTGTTGATGGCCTTTCTGGACATCGAAAAGGCCTATGATAGTGTGTGTAGGGAGAAGGTTTGGAAAGCAATGGAAAACATGGGAGTGGAAAAAGGGACTGTAGGCAGAGTGAAGGAGATGTATTGTGGAAGTGTGAGTTGTGTGAAAGTTGGAGGGGAAAGAACAGACTGGTTCAGACAAATGAGTGGCCTGAAACAGGGTAGTGCTCTGTCACCCCTTCTCTTTATTGAGGTTATGGACGAGGTAATGACACGGATAGCGGGAAAGATAGGAGAAGATAAGATGAAAGCAATGGTGTTTGCAGATGATCTCATGGTCTGGGGAAACAAGGAGGAGGAAATTCAGGAGCAACTGAAGGCTTGGGAAGAAACAGTGGGAGAGTACGGATGGAAGTTCAACATCAGTAAATGTGAGATCCTGTTAACGACCAGGAAAAAGGACAGACCAATGAGTGGGATAACACTTGGAGGTGGACAGCTGAAGAAGGTGGAAAGTGTCAAGTACTTGGGAAGTATAGTGGAGGAAAATGGGAGAAATGACGAAGAGATTACGGAACGTGGCAGACAGGCAGAAGCATTTCTGAGAAGCATTAGGAACTTAGTGTGGAATAAAGATGTCCCACAAAAAAGCAAGGAAGTGTTATACAGAAGCTACTATATCCCGATACTGACCTATGCTTCAGAAACGTGGACAATGAAGAAAAGAGACATAAGCAGAATACAGGCAGGTGAAATGAAGTTCCTGCGAAGTAGGATCGGAGTAACAAGAAGAGACAGGGTGAGGAATGAAAAGGTCAGGGAAATGGTGAAAGAGGAGCTCTTGCAAGGTAGGATTGAGACATCAAGACTGAGGTGGTATGGACACTTAAAGAGAATGGATGAGAGGATTCCCAAGAGGATACATGAGATGCAGATGCAGACGAAACGACCAAGGTTTATCATTATCATTTATTGATAAGACCAAGGGGAAGACCAAGAGATAGATGGCTGAAAGGCGTGGAGGAATGTGTCAAGAAGAGAGGCGAGGACTGGACCAGAGTGAAAGCGGAGAGGTGGTTGGAAGAACGGACTAAGTGGCGAGGCTTATGTTCCAAACAGACCCAGCCTGGGGCTGGAAACTGTACAAGATGATGATGATGCGCTATCTATTATGAAATGGATTAACTATGCCTATGAACATCCCAAAAGTGTTTACAACAACTCACCAAAATTTGATCGCAATCGGATGAATGGTTTATGAACGCATAAAAGACGAACAGACAGACATTCCTTTATATATATATATATATATATATATATATATATATATATATATACTATAAGATTTTTATTTTGATGACAGACCAGTTGTAGGAGGTCTATGAACTATATCTTTACTTAATTGTATGGATTATAGAATCCCGAATTTTAACAGTTTCACGAATAAGGCATAGTATGGTGAATGATAATTTTCTAAAGTCCGTTGAAATGTAGTGTTGAAATAGGAAGACTATATATGACTAGATTGTCTGAGAAGAAGGCAGTTGGCCCATTGTATATATTCTATTTTTTTAAATTGAGTAGTTGCTGAATTACAGCATTAATATTTATGTTGTATATAAATAATATTTAGAATTTAAAGAAAGGTTTATAGTTATATTTACGCATATTAAATGTTTAATTTATAGTTTAAATATCAGTAGAGAATTTTTATCGCTTCTATGAGAAGGATTTAAGTGATAGGAGACGGGAGATAAATTGTATAGAGTAACGAATAGTTTTTGTAATGACGGGATCTACGTCAGGGATAGATTCATTTTATTTGGGGATTATTTTTTTTACTTTATAAGATGTTATCTTGTTATAAAACTCCCGTTACCTAGGACACAGCAGTTACATGCTGCGATTTATTTCATTATTTTATTTGAGCTTATGAAAGCGTTTAGAAATAATTTAATAGTTTCTAGAAGAAACAAACATGTGTTGAATGTAACAGTAGTAATGACATTTCGTCATATGATTTAATTGAACGTTATTAACACATATTTGTTAATGTCAATAATTATGACAGGCACGTTTTTACGATTCCCTGATCTTTTATAGAAATTTGGCATTGTCTTTGTAGTTAAATGGTAGTGGAATGTGCTGTAGGGTGGAAGTTCCCGAGGGACCTAATCCGCAGCCTTACGCCCGAGATTTTCATAGATTCTCGCCTTTCCTGAGTAGATAGAAAATCCTACTGTTCTGCAGTTAGTTACTATAGCACATTCAGTTTGATAAAATCCTGTTCCTTATTCAGAGTGTTTTCGCCAAGTAGCACTGTGTTGTTTTTAGCCGGGACTTCAAAATGCTACAATCCATAATTTTTTCCATTCTTGGATTTTGGTGGATCATCCAGATATAAGGGTACAGTACGGAGTGTTGGCCAGCACGTAAGAGTGCTGAGCACTTGCTACATGTCGTGGAAATGCGGATGCTAAGAAGATCGTTAGGCATTTCTCTGCTCGACCACATCAACAACACAACGATCCGATAATTAGCTGGTGTTGCTCCAATCGTTGAGAAAATGCAGGAATGGAGACTTCGTGGGTATGGCCATGTCGTACGAGTACCGCATGGTTCAGTCATCAGCTCAGCCTATCATCTCGCGGCTGAAGGCCAGAGACACCGTGGGAGGCCTCAGCTAAGATGGCTCGACACTATAAACTTAGATCTAAGATCAAGAAGCCTAAACCCACAGAAAGCGCTTCATCGAAAGAAATGACGTGCATTGACCCGATAAGCAGACCCCATTCGAACGGGAACACGCTAAGAAGAGGGAGGCGGCTTGAAACGCCTATATGCATCTAAATGTAAATTCAAAATCCTAATTTTGAGAGGAATCAAAATTAAAATTATTGCGCCAATGCATGCATCATCTTACCAGGTAAAGGGTCCAAAATAAAATCAGTATGCAACAAATACCTGTTGCTCCTTAATAGTACAAAAATGTATGTTCTTTGATCCGAAATCACAACGTGATGAAAAGGATTTGCTTCTTATTCCACCATGCGAGCCTCCGTGGCTAAGGCGGCAGCACGCCGGCCTCTCACCACTGGGTCCGTGGTTCAAATCCCGGTCACTCCCATGTGAGATCTGTGCTGGACAAAACGGAGGCAGACAGGTTTTTCTCCGGGTACTCCGGTTTTCCCTGTCAAAAATTTCATTCCAGCAACACTCTCCACTGTCATTTCATTTCATCTGTCATTTAATCATTGCCCCAGAGGAGTGCGTCAGGCCTCGGCAGCCGGCACAGTTCATATCCTCGCCGCTAGATGGGGGCTTCATTCATTCCATTCCTGACCCGGTCGGAGACTGGAAGCAGGCTGTGGATTTTCATTTTCATTTTTTCCACCATGCCTGTTTACATCTCAGATGAACTCCACCTGTAGAGGACAGACAGATGCCTACAAAATACTCTGTTAGTTACTTCTGGAAGCAAAAATCCAAACTCAAATAGTACTACATAATGCCCAACAGATGGCAGAACATGCCAGAGATCGACTCGGCACTGGAAAGTGAATGGGGAATACGCAAAAAAAGAAGTTATTTTGCAACGTTTATAGATGGGCGAAGCACTCAGGTTGGTTGGTTGGTTCCTCAGTTTAGGGGCTGTGACAACGCGGTCATGTAGCCCCGTGTACTTTGGGTGTGTGTAGAATCTGTCTGATAACCGGTGTTAATTTTGATGGCTGTATTAGTGTGTGTATCTGTTTTAATTCAAGTAAGGACTGCAGACATTGGATTTTTTCAAGTAGTTCCTACTTTTGCCGCCAAACGCCACCGTCAACGACCAACTAGTACAGAACTTAGTTACCAGATGCCACCGCAGACGGCTCTTGACGACGAACGTAGGAACCTAAGAATGTTAGTCAAATGTTTAACCTATATATTATTTAGCTTCACACAGGTGTAATTAGTGGAAGGTTCTTTAACATGCCATAAATCTATGACATGGGACCGCCGGCTTTACTTCCCCTCCGAAGGAAGGCATACTGAGGGATTTTAACGTTCTTAAAAAATCCGACTACTTCTGCCAGGTTTGAACCCGCGATCTTGGGCATAGAAGCTCAGCATGCTACCAACTACGCCACCGAAGCCGCCATGAAGCACTCAATGGGTTAATTAGGATAATACTGCATTAGGTGTATGTGAACACAATTACAATATAAATTAACATAAATTTTGAAATGGACTGCAGTACAATTTAAAGGAACGTTTCTGCACATTGAAGACAATCACGAGTTACGTTACAAGGAGCGACACTACCAATCAATATAAACTGAGGACGAATTAAAATTACTTCACTAAGTTAATTTAAAAATAACATTTACAAAAGACAAACTACACAGATTCCACTACAAGACTCAACTAAATTTAACTTTGTGATTCAAGAACTATAAGATAAATTAAGTAACAATCAACAGCTTCAAATCAAATACGGATATAAGACTTCGATATAAACCATTCCAACAGACTTTAACAGGACCACAACATTCAAGAGTACTAAAAAATTGCGATACAAAAATTTTATATTGAACAATACTTCTATTCTTGCTTTTTGGATTTGAGCTGTCTAAATCCAGCCTTGGAGGCTGGATTTAGACAGCTCCTTAACCCGGTCCATGAGGCAATTTTAATTGGCTACATGGATAACTCTTGCCAGGCGCGTCCACGTCGCGGGGGTGGGCAACGGTACTGTAATATACCATGGAACTACAGTACCGGCTAAGTTCTGGTGAGGACCCAGTCCTATGGGGTATAACATAGGCCCCGTGCACAGGGTTACGTGCGAAGACCTCAACGGAATCTGCAGCGGAGAAGATGGACTTCGGAACGGTGGAGATTGCGGAAGAGGCAACCCAGTACTCAGGGAATAGTATGAGTACAGCATCAATCGGCAGCGTCTGTTTCCCAGGTTAGGGGCGGCTGCAAGGGCGTCTGTTTCCCATGTTAGGGGCGGCCTGTATAATAGCTGGCAGTAGCTTCATAAAATGCCTTTGGGAGTGGCGACCCCATCGTAATAATAGCCTAAAATGGAAATGGCACTTCGAATGAATCGGAAAAGGTTAGGGCGTACCCTGCAGGCGACGCGCAGTTCTTTTGGTACTGGGGGAACTGTGAGAAATGGGCGACCAGTAACCGAAATGAAAGTGGGAATCATGAATGTCATGACCCTGACAGGCAAGGTGGAGGAGGTGGTAGACTTCATGGAGAGGGAGAATGTTGGATTGATGGGGCTGAGTGAAGTGAAATGGAAAGGTAAAGGAAGGAAGAAATTGAGGAAAGGATATACATTATACTGGAGTGGTGGCCAAGAGGCCAAAAATGGCGTGGGACTGATAACCTCGAAACAACTGGAGGAGTATGTTGAAGTGGTCGAGTGTGTGAGTGACAGAATAATGAAAATTAGAATGAAGATGAAAAATGACGTGATGGACTTCATACAAGTGTATGCACCACAGACTGGAAACAGAGAAGAAGATATTGAAGTATTCCTGGAGGATGTAGAAAGAGTAATTTCAGATGTAGAAGTGGTGATCATGGGAGATATGAATGCACAAGTCGGAAACGTGAGACAAGGAAAGGAAGAAGTCATTGGACCATATGGATATGGGAAAAAGAACCGGGAAGGAGAGGAACTTGTAAACTTTTGTGAAAGGAATGGACTGATAGTGGGTAATTCATGGTTTCGGAAGAAAAACAGCAGGAAAATTACGAGATATGGTTGGGGCGATAGAAGAACAAAATCAGTAATTGACTACTTTCTGGTGGAAAGGACTAATCGCAGAAAGCTGATAGATGTGACAGCTTTACCAGGAGAAGCATTTGATGGGGACCATAGAGCTGTGGTGGCAAAATTTAGATGGGAAAAATTGGAAAACCTAAAGGAGATCAGAGAAAGTAAAATAAAAGTACGGAAATTGAAAGACAAAACTGTACAGGAAGATTTTCAGGAGAGATTGAAGCAACAAATCCCAGTTACTGAAGTGGAAAACATAGAAGAGGAATGGTCTCACTTTAAAAAGGCATTTGTTGGTGCAGCAGAGAGTGCTTGTGGTAGGACGTCAACAAGAGAGAAAGAGAAGGAGACACCATGGTGGAATGAGGAAGTGAGGAAAGCAGTGAAAGAAAAGAAGTCTGCATGGAAAGAATGGAACCGAGATCAAACAGAAGAAAGCAAAAGGAAGTATCACGACAGCAAACGGAGGTGTAAGAAAGTGGTAGGAGAAGAAACGAAGAAAAGTTGGGAAGAATTTACACGAAGAATGGAAACAGATGTAAGTGGCAGTAAAAGGATGCTGTATGGGCTTCTAAGAAGTAAGAGGAAAGAAAGAGTTACTACAAAGCTAGTGAAAAAGGAAGATGGAGAGTTGTTAACACACCCAGAAGAGATAAAGGGACGATGGAAGGAGTATTTCGATAAGCTTTTGAATGTGAGCAATGGTACTGGTGAGATGGAAGTGACACAACCTGACGACTCTATAACAGAAGATGATATAACAATGCTGGAGGTGGAATTAGCAGTACAGAAAATGAAGATGGGAAAAGCAACAGGGGTGGATGAAATCAGTGTAGAAATGATAAAGGCTGCTGGACCTGTTGGTATGCAATGGCTGTATCGACTGCTAAAGTGTGTGTGGAAATGGAAATGTGTACCAGAAGACTGGAAGAAAGGGCTAATAATACCAGTGTTTAAGAAGGGGGACAAGAAGGTGTGTGATAACTATAGAGGGATCACCCTCATATCACAGATAGTAAAAATACTGGAAAGGATATAAGAAAGAAGAATGAGAAGAAAGGTGGAAGGAGAGTTGCAAGAGGAACAGTATGGCTTCAGGAGTGGAAGATCCACAGTGGACCCAATCTTTAGCTTGAGGCAGGTGATGGAAAAGAACTGGGAATATGGAGAGGATTTGATCATGACTTTCATAGATCTAGAAAAGGCATATGATAGTGTCCCCAGAGAGAAGGTATGGGAAACCATGGTTAAGAAGAGACTGGGAAGAGAAATGTTGGAAATGGTGCAAGCAATGTACAACAACTGTGTTAGCAGGGTACTGACCCCAGTTGGAAAGACAGATTGGTTTACGAACAAGACTGGACTAAGACAGGGGAGTGTGCTGTCACCTCTCTTGTTCATAATGGTGATGGATGAAATAGTAAAGGAAACAAAGGAAGCATATGAACATAAAGAAATGAAGTTACTGTTATTTGCAGATGATATTGTGGTCTGGGGAAGGAACACCGAAGAAGTGCAAAAACAACTAGATGCACTGAACGAAAATATTCAGAAGTATGGCCTGAAAATCAGTATAGAGAAAAGCAAGACCATGGTGATGACAAGAGGGGAAAGACAAGGAAAGGGCACTGTGAAAATTGGAAGTCAGAGTTTGGAAATTGTGGACACGTTCAAATACCTAGGAAGTGAATTGATGCAAACTGGTAGGTTGGACATGGAGATTGGCAGGAGGGTACAGCAGAGCAATGCATTCTATCAAAGTGTAAGAAAACTTGTTTGGGATAAGGAAGTACCAAGGAAAAGCAAGGAGGTAATGTATAAAGTGTACTATGTACCCATATTAACTTATGCAGCTGAGACTTGGACCCTGACAAGCAGGCAAGAGAGTAGAATCCAAGCCAGTGAAATGAAATTCCTAAGAAGTATGATAGGAAAGACAAGGAAAGACAGAGTGAGGAATGAAGATGTTAGGAAGGAAGTTGGGATGGGAAAACTAAATGAGAGAATTGAGAAGAATAAACTAAGGTGGTTTGGACATGTAAAGAGGATGGAGGAAAATAGAATACCAAGACAGATGCTGGAGGCGAAGTGCAAGGGTAAGAGACCAAGAGGAAGACCTAGAACAAGGTGGATGGATTCAGTGAAGAACGGCGTAAGAAAAAGAAATCTGGACTGGGACAAGATCGTGGAAGAAGAATGGTGGAAGGAAAGTGGAGAAGTGCCATAAATACCCCGACCCGGCAGGAGCTGGATAAGGGGAAATGATGATGATGATGATACATAAATATATTTCTTAATTTAAATTGTATATTAGTATTAACAGGTTCAAACTAATTTAATTAGTTATTGAAGTTAATATGTAGTCCCCTGTAATAATAGAATCCATGTTGTTGTTGTTTCCTATGGCTAGCCCGGATTCCAATCCATCTGCTTTCTTGCGTTCCAATAGAGTTGTGTGAGGTTTCCAGAAGTTATAGCAGTCACATCAAGTTTGTTGCAATGTAGCAGGTGTCCCTTATCCATTTTGCTTCCAGGTTCGTGACAAAGTGTGCATTCTTCAGATCTCAGGATGTTGATTCGTTTCAGATGAGCTGCAAGGAAGTCGTGGCCAGTGTTAAGTCTGAAGAAGGCTACTGCTTCTTTTCTTGGTGTTAATTTATATTGATCCCATTTAACATCAATGTCTTTCCATAAGTTGGTTTCTGCTGTTTTCTTTGCCATTTCTTCATACCTGTTTTTGTTAGTATTTTTCAAGATCCTTTTTGCTGACATAAAATCAGTCTGACTGACAGGTTGTTGTAGTGTGGTATCTTTTTTTGCTAATCTGTCTGCCTCTTCATTTCCTGCTATTCCAACATGAGAAGGGATCCACTGAAATGAGATCTGTTTGTGGAGTCTTTGAAGGGTTTTTATCATACAAAAAATTTCTTTCAGTTCTTTATTTTGGGGCTTATAATTTGACGAGATGGCTTGGATGGCTGCTTTTGAATCTGTAATGATAACACATTTTTGATAATCAATGTTTCTGCCTAATAACTGATGGAGTGCATGTGAAATTGCTCTTTTCTCAGCATCAAAGTTTGTTTTGTTTTGGCCTACTGGGAAGTAGAGTGAGAAGAGAGATGAATGTATTCCTGCTCCAGTTCTATTTTCTTTGTCTTGTGAGCCATCTGTAAATATTTTTAGCCATTGATTAGATGGATATCTTTCTTCTATTGTACAGAAGGCCAGTTGTTTTAGATCTTGTGGTGAAGAGTCTTTCTTGCAGACCTCTTCTAACAAAGTAAGATCTGTAGTCACTTGTATATATTCAATGGGATTGACTGGCATAAAGAGTGGTTCAAGTTTTATTTGCAGATTGCTCTTATTGATGTATTCTTTGGCGAGGCTTAAGGGATCTTTTTGCGTTTTAAGATTGGGGCCAGAAACTGGTTATTTGATCCATGTCATTTGAGGTAGTCTTTGTATACTGAGATATGCATTGGCTGTTTGATGTTTCATCTCTTCTTCTATTGGTAAGTTGTGGGTATATAATTGCAAGGCGGTTATAGGTGTGGTTTTTATTGCACCTGTTATGATTCGTAGGGCATTATTCTGTCACCTCTCGAGGCGATCAATGTTTGACTGGGGTGCTGTAGAGAGTACTTCACTGCCATATTTTATGATAGGTTTGATGTAAGTATTGTAGGTTTTGTTGAGTGTGTCTTGAGTGCTCCCCCAAGTAGCACCTGCTAGTCTCTTCAGTAATTTCATCCGTTTGCTTACCTTATCCTCCACATGTTTTATGTGTTTGGTCCAGTTCAGCTTCTTGTCCATGATGATACCTAGGTACTTTGTACTTTCACTTTTTGGAAGGTCTTGATTACTAAATTTGAGACTAAAAGTTGGATTGTGGTGTCTCAGGGAGAAAAACTGGTATACTGCTTTGGAAGTATTGATTTCCATATTATTGTTTTCGGTCCAGTTTTTGAGTCTTATAAGTGCTTGGTTCATTCTGTGTTCAAGAAGCATTTGCTGATTTGGGCTGTTACGTGCTGTGGTCCAAATGATAACATCGTCTGCAAATATGCTGATATTCACATTACCTACTTTCTTTATTGTTTTTGGAAGATCGTTGATGTACACATTGAATAAAGTTGTGCTTGATACAGCTCCTTGCAGGAGGCCTAGTTTTGATTGCTTGCAACCTGAAGTTTTGTTGTTGTAACGAACATTGATCATTCTTTGTGAAAGGAATCTTGAAAACCAGTTTAACATACATCCATTTACTTTGAAGTTGATAAGTTTCTTTAGCAGCATGTTTCGCCATACAGTATCATAGGCTCCTTTAAAATCGATGAAAACTGCAAGAACACTTTCCCTTTTGTTAAAGGCTTTTTTAACAGCTTGTGTAAATCTCATTATTTGGTGGGAGGAGGACCTGTTTTGTCTAAACCCTGCTTGTTCTTCTGATAGAAGAGATTTTGTTTCCAAGTACCAATTGAGTCTATTTGTAATCATCCTTTCTAGAATTTTTACCAGAATGGAGGTAAGTGCTATAGGTCGGTACGAGGGGACTTGGTTTTTTGGCTTGCCTGGTTTTAAGATTGGAATGATGGTTGCTTTAGTCCAGTCTTTAGGTAGGTTATCATTTGATGTCCAAAATTTGTTGAATATGTGTAGCAGTATGTTTAGAACAGATGGACCTAGATTTTTTATGAATTCTGGGAATATCTCATCTGGTCCTGGTTGTTTTCTGACTTGTGTGTTCTTTATTGCTAACATTAACTCTTCCATTGAAAATTTATTGTTAAAGATATCATCTGCATTATTATTCATGAATTTTTTGACTATTTTTTTGAGAGTCTTGTCTTCTTTCTTTTTCTGTTTTGATAGTCTAATTGAAGTGAAATGTTTACAGAAGTGGTTTGCTATTTTATGACAGTCTGTAATTTCCTTATCATTTATCATAATAGGATTCAAAGGAGTGACTACGTGTTTGTTGTTTAGAGAATTGATAAGTTTGTGAGCTTTATTGCTGTCTGTCCTACAGTCAACTGTTGTTAGAAATGTGTTCCAAGATTCTCTTTTTGATATTGTTATTGCTTGTTTTAATTTTGCTGTTGCTTGTCGCCATTTCCGTACATCATTTTGATCCTGAGTAAGTTCAGCTGTTCTTCTTGCTTTGTCTCTGGCGGACTTAAGATTGTTCAATTCATCTGACCAGAAAGGTTTATATTTTGTTTGGGCACCTCTGGGTATGCACAGTTTGGCTATGTCTTTTATGGCTGTAGTAAATTTATTCAGGACGATGTTAGGAGCTGCATCAAGATCAATTTCCGACATTTTTGTTTCAAGTTTGTTTCTGAAATTTTTCCAGCCTGCCTTTTTAAAGTTCCACCGAATCTTCTGGTCTGCACTTTGAGCAGATTCACTGTATGATGTAATAGCAAGAAGGGACATTCTATGTCCACTGCCTGGATCTTCGAGTACTGATCGATGACTGTGGTTTGTAAGATCTGTTGAGACTAATTATGAGATCTGGGTTAGTTGTGGAACCAGAGTGGTGAATGAATGTTGCTGGGTCTTTCTTACTATATAATAGCTCAAGAGAGCTACTCTCTATGAAAATCCACTGCCTGCTTCCAGTCTCCGACCGGGTCAGGAATGGAATGAATGAAGCCCCCATCTAGCGGCGAGGATATGAACTGTGCCGGCTGCCGAGGCCTGACGCACTCCTCTGGGGCAATGATTAAATGAATGACAGATGAAATGAAATGATAGTGGAGAGTGTTGCTGGAATGAAATTTTGACAGGGAAAACCGGAGTACCCGGAGAAAAACCTGTCTGCCTCCGGTCTGTCCAGCACAGATCTCACATGGAGTGACCGGGATTTGAACCACGGACCCAGCGGTGAGAGGCCGACGTGCTGCCGCCTAAGCCACGGAGGCTTCAGCTACTCTCTATAAGGTCTTTTATTGTTTTACCAGCTGAATTTGTGTGGTTGTAGCCCCAGACTGGAGAAGCTGCATTGAAGTCTCCTATAAAAATAGTAGCTGTTTTGATTTCTAAAAGGTGAAGATTCAGATTTTTATTGTTTGGAGGACTGTAAACACAGAATATTGTTATTTTCTTGTTGTTGATCCATGTGGATAATTCGATAATTTCTGATGTATCTGTTGGGTCCATTTCTTTTACAATTCTGAATTTTGACATGATGTTCTTCACTGCTGCAAATATTCCGCTTGCTATTTGTCTTGTTTTGAAGAGAGTGTAGATGGTATACCCTTGGATCTTTAAATATTGTATGTTTTCAGGTGTAGTGTTGGCTTCATTGATTAGAAGGATGTCTATATCTCTGTCTATCATGATTTTCTTTACTTCCAAAAGTTTCTTTGTTGATAGACCACCTGCATTCCATTGCAGTATTCTTACTTCGTGTTGTTTTGCTCTGAAAAGAACAGTTTTATTTGTTTGCATTTGTTTGCTCATGTTTCTCTATTCTGGAACGTTTTTGCCAAAATTGTTACTCGTTTAGCACCACCCAGGGGACACGTACAGCTTAAGGTATGCTGCAGACGTGAGTAACTTCATCCCCCATAATAGAATCCATATTGGTCCGTATTGACATAGTTAATTTAAAGGAAAAATGTAAATGTCCGCGTTAGGACAATTAAGTTTTTTTCTTTAAATTACCGTAATACGTAGTATTAAGAATTTTCCAATATTGTTAATGCTTGTGCCTCAAATTTCAGAAATGAGTTGTTAATATTTATGTAGGAAAGATAATAGGTCCATTTCATGGCATAGTGACTTCTGTAGCACTCGTGCTGCGTGCCCTGCCCACCGCAATCTGGCTGATTTCAATATTCTTCTAACAGGTGGATTGCGTGGCTCAGCAGTAACGTTCTCGCTTGCTGTGTCCAAGGTTGCAGGATTGAATCCTGGCAGTTAGTTGGCATTTGAGGGTGCACAAATGCAAGGGAGCCTTGTCAGTAGATTTACTGGCATGTTGAAAGATTCTCTGCGGGGCGAAATTCCGACATCTGCCGGGACATTTAGCACTATTTGTGTTTAAATACCTCTAAAAGCCCCAGTAATTAAAAGGGATGTAAAACTAATAACATTATTATATTATTATCGACTTTTCCCCTTTGGGGGAGCGTGTGAACTTGAGCCAATCCCAGCTTCACTTCCTTTTCCTCTTCTCTTTTCTTCCCAAAACCTCTTCATTAATTCACTGTGTGTTTTCTTCCTTTCCTCTGTCCATTTTTTTCCGGTTATTTCTTTTCTTGAGACTTGTTCAAATTTCTTGTTTCTGTTTTTATCTCTGAATTGATTTCTGTCCTTAATATCATCTTCAGAGATTTTGAACCATTCCAGGTCCTTCTGTGTTTCTCTCATTCAACTGGTCTTTAATTTTCTTGTATTAATGATGTTAAAAATGTTCTTAGCGAGTCTGTTTCATCCATCCTCCGCAGGTGTCCATAGAACTGTAGGCGTCTTTTCCTAAATTTCTCTGAGATGGTTCTGCATACCTGCCAACCCTTCTGATTTATTCGGAAACTTTCTGAATTTTCACCTTGTCTTCCGATCTTCTTAATTACTATTATTTCTTCCGATTTTCGGACCCCAGTGATATATTGTAAAAGAAAAAGGAACTGCAAATAATTTCCATTCTCAAGGAGATTCTCTCGTAAGTCGTAATTGCTTTTGTGAGTTGCGTAACCTTGGTTTTTTGTGCAAGTTTGTGTAAGTTCCTCACTTGGCAGTGAGCTCCATAGCTGTGATCTCGGAATGGTGAATCAGCTGATCAGCCTACCGCATACTGATTGGTGGTATTTTACGGACAAACAGGTGTCAAGCCTGCATTGATTAGTCGAGGCTGGCCAGGTGACTGCAGTGTGGGATTGAAACCTCGTATGCTACGCGCTGCGATTGTGACTTGATCCGTTTGACGCCACGTGTTTATACTCTGCTAGCGTCATGTTTAGTGCGTCGGTAGATAATTATTTCAACGAGTTGTATCGATGATTGTTTCGTGTCGTGTGTTTTAAGTTTCTCTCGTCACGTCATGGCGACAAAACCTCAGAAACGTTATCTCCAAGTGTCCAAAGAAATCTATAAAACTGAATTTCCATTCATCGTACAATCTAGTAGAGGAAATCATTTTGCTCTGTTCCGTGTGTCGTTGCGATATAAATATTTCTCATGTGAAATAACTGACATTGTAACTCACAGCAACACTCTAAAACATAAGGACAGTGCTAGTTGTTTACAGAAGAACAAAAAATTTGGTATGTTTTTGTTCACGGGAATGAAGACAATGCTGCCATTCGAGCAGAATGTTTGTTCACGGCGTTCATCGTAGAACATAACCTCTTTTTATCATGTTCCGATCACGTGGGACAATAATTGTTTAGAAAAATGTTCCCGGATTCGGAAATTGCGAAGAAATATGCCTGAGGAGGACAAAAACATCCGCCATTGTTCATGAAATGGCACGTGACGCCGATTCAAAAATGATTAATATTTTAAAATGTGGGCCTTTCGCCCCCTCCATGGTATACTGCGCATGATGAAATCTATAATTTAAAAAAAATCTTCCTATTTTTGACTTCCGAAGGTTGGCAGGTATGTGTCTGTGTTTCCGTAGAGTTCCTTTGTAGGTCTTCTGATCCAAGTTCCGTCTCGGAGAACAGCGCCGTGTATCTTTCTAAGAATTTTCCATTCTTGTTTCTCGAGGTCATGAATTCTTGTCATCCCTGCAATTAATGTTGTTTCTGCCGCATGCAAGGCTTCTGGTAAAACGACTGTGTTGTAGTGTCATAGTTTTGCAATACGAGACACTACTCTTTTGTTGTAATGATTCCATGTCAGTTTGTATGCCTTTTGTAGTTTGAATATTCTTTCTGTGTTGGAGATTGTGTTCAGCCCTGTGGGTTGGATGGTTTCACCGAAGTACTTCAAGTGAGTGACCTGTGAGATTTTTCCGTACTGGGTCTGCAATGTCAGTTTTTCTGTCGATTTTTTTTCCATATACTGAGTTTTCTCATAGGAAATCTCAAGTCTAGTTTTATGGGAGTTTTCATGTAGTTTATCTAGTGCTATTTTTGCTTCATCTTTGTTGTTCGTTAATATAGCTAATTCATCCGCAAAAGCCAAGCATTTCACAGTGACTCTTTTTCCATTCTGTTTTCCAATTTGGATACCTTTGACATGCCTTCCCCATTCTCTGATCATTTTGTCCAATACGATATTGAACAAGATTGGCGACAAACCATCTCCTTGTCATACTCCTGTGTGGATTTCGAATAAGTTTAAGATTTCTCCCATGAATTTCACTTTCAAAGTGGTTCCGGATAGTGTTTCCTGGATGATGGCCCTGGTCTTCCTATTGACTTCTAATTCTTCCAAGATATTAATTAGTGTTTGTCTGTCAATAGAATCGTAGGCTTTTTTTGAAATCCACAAATGTGACTAGTGTTTCGGCATCGTCTGATGTGTATTATGGTTTTGAGGTTCCAAATCTGTTCAATACAGGATCTCCCTTTCCTGAAAGCAGCCTGATACTCGCCAATCTGTTGGTCTACTTGTGACTTGAGTGTTCAGCAAAACTTTAGAAAGAATTTTATATGATACTGGAAGAAGAGAGATTCCTCGTTAATTGTTTGGATCTGTCTTGTTTCCTTTCTTATGGAGAGAATGTATCAAGGCACTCTTCCATTCTTCTGGGATTTACTCTGTTTTCCAAACATTTGATATTATTCTGTGAATTTTTGGTGTTATGGTTGCATGGTCCAATCTCCATATTTCTGCAATAAGTCCATCTTCACCAGGCGCTCTATTGTTTTTTGCTGATTTGATTATGTTCACTATTTCTTTGTGTGAATGAGGAAGTGAATCAGGATTGGGCACTGATTTTGCAAACAGGAGTTGCTCAGATGGTGCTTCACAATTGAGGAGTGTACCAAAATATTTGGCTAGAATTTCACAATTACTCTTTATGTTGTTGGAAACACAGGTTAGGAGGCTAGTAACCAGCTAAATTTTCTCTGAAGATCTTGTAAAAATTCCGGGTGTTGTTCTTGGTAAAGTCCTGTTCTATTTCGTTCAGTCTGTTATTCTAGTGTATGCGTTTTTCTTGCCGAATTATTTTAGACCCGTTTCTTCATACCTCTACAAATTCTTGCCACTTTTCTGTCGTTTTATGACTATTGAAATTATTCCATGCTTGAATCCTACATTCGATAGCTTGATCGCATGTTATTATTATTTATAAATGGTGTACAGCTCATGATTGTACCTTCTCCTCCATATTCCTCTTTCACAGATTGGGCCGATGATTCTTCGGAGTATGGTATCTTTCTTTCGAATGCATCTAGTATTTCTGTCCGATTCTGAACCATAGGATGTGACAATTTCACTTAGAAAATCTCTCATGAATTAACCAGGGACCGAACCCTGTCTGACTTGGCGAGAGTCAAGCAGCTTGACCTCTGCCCCCATCCACCTTGTGTGTTAAAGAGAATTTTAACCTTTGAACTCTACTACAGTTTAATTCTAACCTTTGAGCTCTACTATTTGGGGGAAGATATCTCTGGTTTGTGTGTGTATATTTATTGAAATCTTGCATAGTTACTGTATTCAATTAGCTTGGGTTCACATTGTGTGACTCAGGAGTCCAGTTTTGTCTGGGTCACCTCTGTGTGTGTGTTCAGGGTGTGGTGATAACAGGTCAACATTAGACAAGCAGACTTCACACTGTCTCCACCACCTCACAGGACTCTTCAGTTGAGAGAAGACTGGTGAGTAAAATGTGTACGGTTATAAAGATCAATATTCATTCTACTGTTATACATTTAGGAATGCAAAACAAAAGTTCGATGCTTTTCAGTCGGTCAACACGATTATACCCAAATGAGATGGGTTATTCCTTAATCCTGAAAAGAAAAGAAAAAATGACCTGTTTCGATCGTCAAGCGATCATCATCAGATCCATTACACTTACTCGAGTGCAGACAGTGACCAAGTTAACTTCTCTCGGCTTCTCAAGAGGCTACACAACAACAACAAAAAGTGTGATGTCCATCTTAACAATGTCCATCCAACGGGTTCTAGGTCTTCCCACAGGTCACCTTCCTTCCCTTTCCAAATTCACTCGGGCTATTCTTGACTGTTCCATCCTCTCTACATGTCCAAACCACCATAGTCTAGATTCCCTATCCTGTGTAGAACTGATGTCGTGATCCCAGCCTCTTTCCTTACCTTCTCGCACAGAACACCAAATATAACAAAAGTGAATGAAAATCCACAGCCTGCTTCCAGTCTCCGACCGGTTCAGGAATGGAATGAATGAAGCCCCCATCTAGTGGTGAGGATATGAACTGTGCCGGCTGCCGAGGCCTGACGCACTCCTCCGGGGCAATGATTAAATGAATGACAGATGAAATGAAATGATAGTGGAGAGTGTTGCTGGAATGAAATTTTGACAGGGAAAACCAGAGTACCCGGAGAAAAACCTGTCTGCCTCCGTTTTGTCCAGCACAGATCTCACACGGAGTGACCGGGATTTGAACCACGGACCCAGCGGTGAGAGGCCGGCGTGCTGCCGCCTAAGCCACGGAGGCTCTAATAAAAGTGAATGACGCATGGTAAAGCATGGAAACAAGAAACTACTGCAGCGCACCTAGTGGTATGGCAGCTAACTACCAGTATGAAAATATTGGCTCCCAAATATGTTTTATTTTACATTTTTTATTTTATTTAACCGGACCATTCCAATCCGTATATAATTTAAGGAATAATTTCCATGGACTGGACTGTTTTATTTTGAACTGTTCACACTGATGTGGTATGACTTTTTTTTTTGGTGTGAGCAACACCCACATTTGACAAATACGGTTTACGAACGAAAAGTATGGAGCACGAATATAAGCTGCACAAATACAACAGTATCGTGTTATCCAGGAACAATATTTGCTATTGAGAGTAGTAGAACGTATAAAATGACTTAAATATCTCTCAAAATTGGATAATGAACAGTTACCGTAACGTGTTTCAAGCATGCAGAGCCACCATGTTATCAACAACACACAACACCAAATAGGTTATGAATATTCCCGAATGGGAATATAATGTTATTTCCGTTTGAGCAGATAAATTATCAATTAATATGATAAAATTGGTCAGGTCAACTCAAACATAAAATGCCAGCGTTTCGCCCCAGTGTGCCGTTGGGCTCGTCAGTTGGTACAGACACACCTCACCAATACGCGTGGCTAGCACATACTGAGAAGGCCATCGCAAGACGCAAAATACAAGTTTGAGTTCACCGGACCAATTTTATCATATTAATTGATAACACAATACCAAGTATAACAAATAGAACCTCGCCAAATCAACCAATTACGAGGCGACCTTTCGCCTAGCAGCACTCGTAGTTGGATGGCGGTGAAGTACACAGTGTTGTCAGTTACTCGTATCGTAACTTCATCCCCGTGCCTTCTCGTTTCTTATCTTGTCTAATTTGGTCGTTTAAATAGTGGACCTAAGGAACTTAACCGTCTTAGTGCCACCCGGCCGAAGTCGTCGGATTTTTTAAGAGCGTTAAAAATCCCTCAGTATGCCTTCCTTCGGAGGGTAAGTAAAGCCGGTGGTCCCATGTCATAGACTTATGTCATAGAACCTTCCACTAATTAACACCTGTGTGAAGCTAAATAATATAGGTTAAGAATGTAAACAACGCTCTTAGGTTCCTACGTTCGTTGCCAGGAGCCGACTGTGGTGGCGTCTGGTAGCTAAGTTCTGAACTAGTAGTCGTTGACGGTGGCGTTGGGCAGCAAAAGTAGGAACTATTTGAAAAATTCGAAGTCTCCATTCCTTACTAGAATTAAAAAACAGATAACACACACTAATACACTCATCACAATTAACACCGGTTATCAGACAGATTCTACACACACCCAAAGTACATGGGGCTACATGACCGCGTTCTCGCAGCCCCTAAACTGGGGAACCAACCATTTCCTGAAATACTTGCCAAGAATGCCAAACCGATTTTCAATGGTGATGCAGACTATTCGAAAAGAAATCATAAATACCACATTTCCTATGA
Organism: Meconema thalassinum; assembly: GCA_946902985.2. Lineage (NCBI taxonomy): Eukaryota > Metazoa > Arthropoda > Insecta > Orthoptera > Tettigoniidae > Meconema > Meconema thalassinum. The sequence continues at coordinate 92,361,011 of OX336390.1, forward strand.
TAGAATCATTATTTTTGCTTTGCATTATAACCAATACCTCATTCTTTCATACATGTTCATAACAGTAAATGCGGCATCTAAACCTTTTTAATTGAGGCTATTCTGATAATTGTTCAATTTTTCAATTTGTTTTTTGTAAAAAAAATCAGTTTTGAGCCTAAATTAAGGACACCTAAGAGCCATATTCGAAGAAAAACTAGATTTCCAGCTGTAGAAAGTTCTTAGATACATCTGTAGGCAGAAAACATCAACAAGAAGAAAACAACTGCACCACAATTTTGGCAGGAACGCGGGTGATTGGAAGAGCGCAAAGGGAAGGCATGAATACAAACTCAAACCTATCGCGTAACGGAATTCGAAGGAAAAAAGTAAACCTCGCACAGGCACGCTTGAAATCTCACCTTTCCAACAGTGTGAAATACTCACGGACATATGCCTACAGAAATCTACAAATATAAGTTAAACAGCGCGCCGATTGAATCGGCTTTGGCTCGAGCAGCGAGAGCCGATCTGATCGGCGCGTGGCACTGAGAGGGTTAACCGTCTCCGGTGCTTGTATTCTTGACATGTCTCTTGCAGCGAGGGAACATGTTTCTATACCATAGGTCAATATTGGTGTGAATAATCATAAATAAAGTATTTAAAAGGTATTGACTAGGCAGAAACTGTCTTAATTTGTATACCCTCCAATTACACTGAGTCAATACATATCAAAATGATTCGCAGCATTCCTAAATTATCACGGTGTTTGAAACCATTTTTCAGTGTTGCCTTAGTAAACAAAAGTCTGATGCTTGTTTCTTGTTCCAGGGCTCAGGGTGTTAACTATCTGAGTGTTGAGGAGCGATGCCAAGCACTGCAGAAGTCTGCCTCACTTCGAGCACTGTTCCAGGATATGTGTAGACCCGTCTCCGGTATCAGTTTGCAGACTCACCGGTACCGTCTGCGCAACTATCAAGGTTGCTTCTTGGGCAGCGAGTTGGTCGACTGGCTCTTGTCACAGAGCCGTGCTGCTACCAGGTGAGACTACATTATACCCTATACCATCGTAGCCCACATCCATATCAATTGCACAAGAACGTCCTTTATCTAGACTAGGTGGAATCGGAGGTAGACCGGATTTTTGAAAATCCGGATAAAAATCAATCAACCTTGGATTCTAAGGCAAATACCTATTTTGTGTTCCTTAAGAGATAACGTGAATTTTTTAAAATACGTGAGCGTATTTTTTTCCTTTTTTTCTTTCAAGTTCCGATGGACTGTATAAAAATAAGATTGGCCTACCAAACTGATTTTACTACTAAATGTTTGCTTGTTTTATTCTTATGTCTCAACATAATCGCCAAAACGATTGAAACATTTGTCATATCGTTAAATCAGCTTTCCAATGTCCTTGGCAAAAAATTCTGCCGCCTCTGAGGTGGGTACGTCTGGAGAGTCTACTGAAGTTTTTCCTTTTTGGCGAGGTGTTGCCGCCCGACCATACCTTCAATTCTCAAAAAAGGTGAAAATCATTCGCAACTGCACTGTGCCAATGTTACGATAGACTTTTTCAAAGAATTAAAGTGTCAAGCTTTGGACCATCTGCCGTTTAGTCCAAACCAGCACTGAATGATTTTCACCTTTTTCGAAAATTGAAGGTATGATTGGGCGGCAACGCCTCACCAAAAAGGAAACACATCAGGAGACTGTCCAGACGTACCCACCTCGGTGGCAGCAGAATTTTTTGCTGAGGGCATTGGAAAGCTGGTGTAACGATACGACAAATGTTTCAATCATTTTGGCGATTATATTGAGTAGAATAAAACAAGCAAACATTTAGTAGTAAAATCAGTTTGATATGTCAAACTGTTATTTTTATCAGTCCGTCGGAACTTGAAGAAAGAAAAAGCCCTTGTATGTTGACGTTGCAGGATTTTGGAAACTGACGCAAGGGCTGGAACAGGGTGTACTCAGCCTCCTGAGGATAATTGAGGAAATGTCTGACAGTACGGGGCTGGCTAAACAAACATGCTCATCTCTTTCCTTTGCCTATATATCTCTCCCTCAGCTAGATATTCAGCATTCACCAGCCATGCTGCAACTGCTCGCATGATTCATGTGGATAAGATATATTTACATGTGGACAGTCGAGTCAAATCAGCATATTTTGTTTTACTGCAGATTAAAAATACTATTCATCTGGAATCTGCTGAGTTATTTGCACACATCTTAGTCCCATTCTACACCTATCTATGTCCCCCCTTATTAGACCTGTTTCCAACGGGGTCGGGGATGAGATGCGATGAACCACATGGCTGATAGTTTCTACGGCTGGATGCCCTTCCTGATGCCAACCTAATGAGAGAGGAAATAATAATATCGTATGGCCTCGGGTGCCGGGTGCAAACTTTTGTTATTTGCCGCCCGAAGGGCAGCATGCATGACGAATTTTGTTATTCCTTGGAATGCTATGAAAGTCAAGGAGGTTAGATATCTAAGCTCCTTGACACTATAGCACTTTATAGTAGAGCAAGGAGGAACTTTTGTGTTGGCACAACACGGCCTACTGAATTCAAATGGGTTCTTTAACATGCCAACATCGTATGACATGCGTGCCGTCATTTTTGTCGCCCTTCAAAAATCACTTACCATGGCCGGGAGTGAACCTTGGGATTGGTAGTCATACACCCACCGTGGCAAGCAGAAATGAAATGAATGAAAATTGATAATGAATGAAAGTTCAATTTCAAGTAGTTTCAACTTTGTCTCCCGGACGCCACTGTTACTAACAACTAGCGGCGAACGTTGGAACTTGAATAGAGCATTTCCTAACCAGCCAAATTTAACCTACACATTTTGTTACACACCACCAATTGCAGTAGTAGTTTTTTTTTTTTTTCATGCCATAAATCTATAACATGGGCCCGCCGGCTTTACTTCCCCTCCGAAGGAAGGCATACTGAAGGATTTTAACACTCTTAAAAATCCGACGACTTGGGCCGGTTTTGAACCCGTGACTTTGGGAACAGCAGTTTAGTATGCTACCGACTACGCCATCGAAGCCGCTAGTCCATTTCTCCATCAAGGCCCTAAATCAATTTAACATACTCCTTCCTCTGCTATTGGTTCCATATATTATTACATTTGGTTACATTTTACATACAATCAAATAAGCTTTCTTCAAAAGCGCACCCGCAAAATAATTTCATTAATTAATCGAAACAATGCTCACTCTTTATTTTTATTCTTTTCCCTAATATATGATTTTATATAAATTTTATTGCAGCTGGAAAGCCATTAGTTACAAAATTGTAAAATAAACGTAATACTGTATACCATAACACGACATGATTATTCTCTACAATTGTCTTAGCAATAGTCACTGAGTGCTTTTTGTTCTTTTTTTGCACCTCATATAGTGATAATATTGACATTTTTGGTCACACAATACACATATACATTGATCATCTGCGTGGTGGAATTTTTTGGTTGTGCATAACTTATGGTGAAAACCATGTATGGCAAGCCTCTGCGTTTGATTTGTGTTTGTCCAATATCTGCTTATCATAGCATCAGTTCCAAAAAATTCTTCAATGATTTCTTCTTTCTTTTTCATCTGGCTATCACTGTATTGTATGCGTCTGTAGCTGAAGCTGAATCCTTAAGTCCTCCTGGAAGAAACTTTCTCTGGAAAGGGCGTACTTCCCTGCTCCTAGAGCTCTTTTCAAAAATCTAGTTTTGACATTATTAATTCTCTCCATATTCCTGATGGTTTATTTGTCCCAGATGAGGGAGATCCCATAATTTTCATACCTTATTTAATCTTCTGGGGGGACATTATGAATTGTAATTACTAACCTTGGTCACTCCTGCACCGGATATATATGCTAAATCACGTAAATATGTGTTTTTACTTATTGCTCATTTCACAAGGGCAGCCATGTTCGACAGTGTATTTAGTATTTTAAACCGCTGTGAAAGCGCTCGTGAGGAAGCACACACGTTGACGTCACTAGTTGCCAACATGTCCGATACAAAATACTCCACATGACACACGTAATGTGCTAGCGGGGCATAGTTGACAAAAAAACATTCATCTGGGCGCGTTGGCTTTAACCATTGTCAGAAACCATTGGATTGGGTGTGTTGGCTGTAACCATTGTCAAAAACCATTGGCTTGGACAAAACGATGGTTAGAATGGTCGGGTTGAGTTGGGGCCTGAGGTTGAAAAAGAACCATTGATCTGTTCGTGTTAGGCTGTAACCATTGTCAAAAACCATTGGATTGGATGTGTTAGCCTGCAACCATTGTCAAAATCAATTACTATTACTACTCTTCGGCGCTACAGTCCATGTAGGACCTTGGCCTCTCGAACAATCATTGCCCAATCCTGACGATCTTTTGTACGTTTCCTCCATCTTCTTACTCCCATCCTGCGTAAGTCGTCCTCCACGTCATGCAACCATAGTTTCCTAGGTCTTCCTTTGCATCTTCTTCCACCTGGATTTCCTCTATAGGTCTTTTTAACCACTATTATCACCTGCCATTCTCTCCATATGTCCCAGCCATCTTGGCCTATTACTCTTTATTTCCGAAACTATATCAGGATGACCATATAGGTTCTCCAATTCCCGTATTCTCCATCTTCCTGCCTCATTCACTGCTCCGTAAACCTTCCTCAGTATTTTCCTTTCCCATCTTCTCAAAAGCTCCTCTTCTGTCACGGTAATAGTCCATGTTTCCGAGCCGTACATTACCACTGGTCTTATAACTGTTCGGTACACTGTCGCCTTTGATCTTCTACTGAGGATGTGGGCTTTGAGGATTTTTATCAGTGCCCCATAAGCCCTATTACAGTCTGCAATTCTTGCTTTTATTTCTTCTCTTGTGCTATTGTGTCAAAATCAATTGGATTCGACAAAACGAAGGTTACTATGGTTGGGTCGAGGTGCAGCCTTGGCCGAAGCTAGCGGGCCACCTTTGACAAAAAACACATTTAGTAGTACCGTTAGCTCGGGGTTGGCAATACTGTCTTTGGGCGATAATTCACATGCGTAATGGCGGTCACAGCTGGGATTTCATCTATATAAGTTGTGATCATATTTGGGATGGTGTGTGGGTGTGGATGTAATCAATTATTTGTGTTCTGTTCAGGGTGCAGGCTACAGCGATCGGTCAAGCTCTCATCGAGGGAGGTTTCTTAGAGTGCATCTCGGATAACGTCTTCACGGACGGCTATGCTCTGTACAGACCCCAAACCCTGCTGTCTCCACAGCAGAGCAGTGAGGAGAGAGTTCTCAACAGGAGTAACAGTCTGGACTCGCAGGACCCACTGTGGATAAAACAGCTGCCCCAGCAGGACTCTGTGGGAACAGGTATGCCAACACTTCTTTCTAGCAATCAGCGTCTTTAATTATTATTTTTAAATCTTTTCTGTAAATAGAACTTAAAACATTAGAAACTTCTTGAAACAAAATACGCACTGCTCAGCTTTGAGACAGTCAAATGATTTGTAAATACAAAACTAAGAGGAAAATCTCTGAAGATGTCACAACATTACTTCCACTTCACAAATCAACAAAAATAAACCAAGGAAACAACACAGTGGCAAGTTTCTGACTCAAATACCGGTCATGACTGCCTCTCTCTATGCATATTCAGAAATCTTCAGATTCGGTTGCTGTGGAAAATGCAAATACAGTGAAACCTCGTTAGTACGTTTTTCAAGGGACTGAAAAATTTGGACGTCAAAAGCGGGAAAACGTACTAATGGAAAATAATAATTAAACCTCATAAATTTGTATCAGTAAGGGAAATGTAAAAAACGCGTTGATCAGAAGAGCCGTGGTGCGGCGCGTGCTACTGTCTCACTTTTAAGTCGCAACCCTCGCCCGCTTGTTGGCAAGGAATGTTATCTCAGTGCGGTCAATATCACATTCCACCAGGGGTGGACAAAAATGCTTTCAGGGCTGACGAAAATGCGATCATACTACGCGAAGCGCAGCGCGTGCTACTGTCTTACTTTTAAGAGTCGCCTATACCTGTTAAGTCGCAACTCTCGCCTGCCTTTTGGCAAGGAATGTTATCTCAGTGCGGTCAATATCACATTCCACCAGGGGTGGACAAAGAATGCTTTCAGGGCTGACGAAAATGCGATCGTACTATGCGATGCGCGGCGCGTGCTACTGTCTTACTTTTAAGTCGCCTATACCTGTTAAGTCGCAACCCTCGCCCGCTTTTTGGCAAGGAATGTTATCTCAGAGCGGTCGGTCTCACATTCCACTAGGGGTGGACAAAGAATGCTTTCAGGGCTGACGAAAATGCGATCGTACTAAGCGATGCGCGGCAAAATGTGCGACGTGATAAATGAGGTACTTTTACATTATTGTCATCAGATAAGAATCGGGTCTTGAAAATTACGACGTGATATGCGATATAACGAGGAACGTGTTAACGAGGTTCTACTGCAGTAGAATACAATAATGAATATACATCACCTTCTAGTGTGCCAAAAGTTGGTCCGTAATCCCAAGAGATTTATGACCCTCCAAGGCTGTATTGGGATGACGGGAGATTAATGGAATAAATCCAACGGTCTTCTATTAAATGACAACAGCAACCACACTCATTCTGAATGTTGACTTTGAGTGTTCAGTCTTTCAACTGGTTTGATGCAGCACTCCATGACTCCCTGATCTTTGCTAAACATTACCAAACCTTACATCCGAGGCAATCTGTTTAACATATTCTAACTTAGGTCTACCCCTACAGTTCTTGTCCTCAACCCTTCCTTCCAGAACTAACTTTGCTATTCCTGGGTATCTCAATATGTGTCAGACCAACCTATTTCTTCTTTTCATTAGCAGTCGCAGAAACTTCTCTCTTCATTCGTTACTCTATCTACCCATCTGATCATCATTCTCCTTTAACACCACATTCAAAAGATTCTATTCTCGTCTTTTCTGCTCTGCCAACAGTCCAAGTTTCACTTCCATAGAGCACCATGTTTCATACAAAGGCTTTCAAAAATGACTTCCTAATACCTAAATCTATATTTGTTGTCAACAGATTTCTTTTTTGTAGAAATGCTTTCCATGCCTGAGCCAACATACTTTTTGTAATCCTGTTTGCTTCATCCTTCACTGTTTATTTTGCTTCCTAAGTAGCAGAAATCTCCTACTTCCTTCAGTTTTTCACCTGCCAATTTGATGTCTATGGGGGTTTCAATTGCATTCTTCTTATTCTTCTTCTGCTTTTACGGCCTCGTTGGACCACTTCAGTCAATCATTTCTTGGTCCTCTTCTTCAGTAAGTTTCCTTTCCGAGTCGCCCAGTAGCTCTTCATTCGCTCTGATCTTCTCAGGCGTTCCTCATCTGTTAATACCCTTTTTACCGTATTACGTTTGTCTATTTTAGCCTGAAATCTTATTTTTATATCTCTCAGTTTTTTTAATTTTGTTGTTTTGTTTTGCAAGTCATCCAAGGTTATTTCCAATTCTTTCATATCTTCTCTAATTTCCTTAATCCATCCTACTTGTTGTTTCATATTCCAAAGTTTCACTACAATTTTTCTAGATAACCTGGTTTCTGGTGTCCTCATGATGTGACCAAAGAAAGAAAGCCGTTTCTTCCGAATAGTATCAGTGATGGGCTCCAGTTCTCTGTATACCACTTCATTTGGTACTATCCGCCACTGTCCATCTTTCTGATATTTTTTATTTATGTATGTTCTAGCTATTCTTCTTTCTACTTTTAAAATTTTGTCGATGCTGTTTTTCTGAGTAACTTTAAAAAGAGTTTCACTACCATAGGTCACCTCTGGTTGAACCACCGTCTTGTAATGTTTTAATTTTGTTGCGATTGATAGACATTTTCTTTTATATGTAGACCATGTTAATTTTTGGGCTTTTATCATTTTATTAGTTCTGTCTTGCCATGCAGGTTTCCCATCCAAGTTGTAAGTTATAATTTCTCCTAAGTATTTAAATTGCTTCACTATCTTTCTTGTTATTTACTGTTATGTGATTGATTACAAGTGGATTTGCTACCATTATCTCTGTCTTTTCAAATGATACCTGAAGTCCAATTTTTTGTGCTATATTTTGTAGGCTTATTATTTTATTTCTGTTATGTTTGTTTTACATTTATTGATTCTCATCATGAATTCCTTCCTCAAGACGGAGTCCATACCATTTAATAACTGAATCAAATCCTCTGGTGAATCGACTAGGATGACAATGTCATTAACAAATTACAGAGTCGAAACCAATCAGCGGCTTCGGTGGCGAAGTTGGAAGCATGCTTATCTTCTATGCCCAAGATTGGGGGTTCAAACCCGGCCGAAGTCGTCGGATTTTTTGAGAGCGTTAAAAATCCCTCAGTCTGCCTTCCTTCGGAGGGGGAAGTAAAGCCGGTGGTCCTATGTCATAGATTTATGGCATGAAAAGGAACTTCCACTAATTACACTTGTGGAAGCAAAAATTTGCAGGTTAGTTTGATAACTCTCTATTAGTTCCAACGTTCGCCACCGGGTGCTGGACTGGGATGGCATTTAGTAGCCGCATCCGAAGCTAGGTGTCGTGGATGGTAGCATTTGATGGCAAAAGTAGGAACTACTTGAAGAAATTAATCGTCTGCAGACCTACCTAAATCACAGATGACACACACTAATACAGCTATCACAATTAACACCGGTTATCAGACAAATTCTACACACACCCAAAGTACACGGGGTTATATGACCACGTTGTCGCAGCCCCTAAACTAAGGAACCAACCAAACTATTTCTCCTTGAATCTTTACTTCTACTTTAAATTTTTCTCTAATTTCCTTCATTGCTTGCTCAGTGTATAGATTGAAAAGTGGGTGATAAGTTACAGCCCTGCCTTTTTGATTACCAGCTTCTCTCTCATGTCCTTTTGCTCGAACAACTGCCGTCTGGCTTCTGTATAGATTGTAGATTACCCTCCTATCCCTGTACTTTATTCCAATCTTTTTCAGAATGTCAACCACTTGCTCCAATCAATGTTATCAAAAGCCTTTTCTAAGTCTACAAATGCCATGAATGTTCTCTTGTCTTTCTTTATTCTACCTTCCCAGATTAGTCTAAGACTTGTACAGCTTCCCTTGTTCCTACATTTCTCCTGAAACCAAATTGGTCCTCGCCCAACTTGGTTTCTGTCTCTGTCCTCTTGTAAATTGTTCCAGTCAGGATTTTTTAAACATGAGTGTTCAAGCTGATTGAATGGTAATCTTCACATCTGTCAGCTCCTGCTTTTTTCGGTACGAGGATGATAACATTCTTCTTGAAATCAGAGGGTACCTCACCTGTCTCATAAATCCTACATACTAAGTGAAATAACCTGATCAACCTTTATCACCTATGCATCTTAGTAACTTAGTCGGTATATCATCTATTCCTGGTGTTTTGTTGCTGTTTAAGTCTTATTGTTCTATCAAATTCTGATCTCAATATTAAATCTCCCTTCTCATCCTCATCAATTTCCTCTTCCCCTTTCCATTACATGATTCTCAATCTCCTTACCCCTATACAAACGCTCAATGTGAGCTTTCCATCTCTCAACTTTTTCTTCTCTATCTGTTACAAGTTTTCCATTAGAGTCCTTAACATTGCAGTACTTAGTCTTCTTTCCCCAAAAGTACTCTTAATCCATCAATAAGCTGTATCTACGAAGGCTGTTTTTTAAGTAAGGGCCGTTTTTTTTAAGCCCGTAGTTAGTGCGCACGCCACTACAAGCGTGTGCGCTACCTCCCGGCATCCTTTGCAAACTAGCAGATGTCAGTTGCAGCTGTGTAGCTAATCCGTACGCTGAACTGTGCATCCTTTCAATGTTCAAGATTATTGATTCGCCCGCCGCGTGTGAGGTACTGTCTGCGATACGTTTTTTGAGTGCAAGAAACATGTCGGCTGCAGACATTCATCGTCAGCTTTGTGAGGTGTATGGTGATGATGCAATGACGGAAGGTAAAGTGCGAAAATGGGTACGCGAGTTCAAAAGTGGCCGTGAAAATGTTCATGACGATGAATGCACAGGTCGACCATCTGTGATCACAGAGGACTTGGTGACTGCAATGGACACGAAAATTCACGAGGACCGAAGATTCACGATAACCACTCTATCAATGGATTTTCCTCAAGTGTCTTGATCTGTACTGTATAAAATTGTGTCTGAAAACCTAATGTTCATGAAATTGTGCTCTCCATGGGTACCCAGACTCCTCTCAGAAGACCACAAATGAAAGAGATTGGCCAGTTCCCTCACTTTTTTGACTCATTATGCCCAAGAAGGGGATGACATGTTGTGTCGAAACATCACAGGAGATGAAACATGGGTATCCCATTCCACCCCTGAAACCAAGCAACAGGCAATGGAATGGCAACACTCAACCTCTCCTGTCAAGGTCAAACCCAAACAAACGCCGTCACAGCGCACGATCATGGCAACTATGCTCAGGGACAGGCGTGGTGTTTTGCTGGTGGACTTTATGCCACGAGGAACGACGATCAACGCAGAAGCCTACTGCGCAACTTTGACCGAACTCCGACGTGGGGTTCAGAACAAAATACGCGGCATACTGACGAAGGGAATTTTGCTCCTCCACGATAACGCAAGACCTCGCACTGCTGTCCAGACTCTGGAACTGATTGACTCTTTTGGGTGGGAAGTTTTCGATCACCCACCGTATAGCCCTGGACTTGCTCCGACCGATTTCCACCTCTTTTCGCAGCTGAAAAGTCATCTTGGTGGGAAGCGCTTCACCGACAATGAAGAAGTGAAAACAGCCGTGAATTCTTGGTTGTCAGAGCAGGCGCCAAACTTTTATGCAGGGGATTTCAGAACTTAGTTTTAAGGTATGACAAGTTCCCAAATAAACAAGGCAACTATGTAGAAAAATAGAGGAAGGGATGTAAATCCTAAAAATAAATGTGGTTTCAAAATAAAATATTCCGCTAATTTTAAATAAAAAAAACTGCCCTTACTTAAAAAATAGCCCTCGTACTTTTCCTACTTTCAGAAAATGTTCTATACTTGCTCATTTCTCTTTCAACCATTGTAGTGATAGAAGCCATTTTCCAGTGTTGCCTAATTCTATTAAAGAACGCTAAGTATTTACCTAACTACAAACTAACACGCTATTGGATGACCTGTTTCGAACATCACACGTTCATCCTCAGATCCTGTTCACTTAGGCTTTCCCCCAGGGACTCACATCTAGTGGGACGTGGGTTGGCGACCACGGGACCCCAGCTGAGTCCGGCATTGCTTCCACTTACTTGTGCCGGGCTCCTCTCCGTCTTCTTTCCTGTCGACCTCCTTTGGTCACCTCTTGTTCTCTTCCGACCCTGACAGTATTAGGTTATCCGAGGCCTAGGGAGTCTTTCACTTTCCCGCCTTAATTGGCCCTTGTCTCATCTTTCCTGATACCCTCCTTCTGTGAGGGGTCAGCCTTCTTTTTCTTTTCCTTTTACCTCCTGCCTTGTGCTCTAGGCCCTTAAGGAGGCAGGGTGTATGTAACCCCACCACTTCTGGTGCACCCTAGATAATGCTACACCCTCTGGGGCTCACGGCTGGTGAGTTCGGGAGTTGGCGACCCCGAGGGATTCCTGAGCTGGGTCCGTTTTCCCCTTTTGTCCCTTACCTTTGGGGCGGACCCTCTCCTCTCTCTCCTCTCCTCTTTTCCTTATATTTTCTTTTCCCTTTAAGATTCCCGCACTGTTTTTGTTACTTGGTTCACCGTGCATCTAAATTCCCTTTTAGCGATTTTGTAAGGCATTTTTAATCTATGTTGCATTTTGTAAGTTTTTTCGATCTAAATTACATCTCGCGATTGTTTTCAACCTCAATTGCATTTTGTACAGATTGACAATCTAAATTGCTTTTTAGTAAGTCTTTCAATGTAGGCGCAGGACATTTTAGTGAGATTATTGAATTTCAAGTGCATTTTGTATTTTCAACCTAAACCGCAATTCGCAAGAATTTTGAATCTAAATTACATTTTGTTTGACGGGCATTTTGCAAATATTTTGATTCTCAATTGAATTTTGTGGATATTTTGAATCTAAATTACATTTTGTCACGTATTTTCAATCTAAATTGCATTTTGTAAGTATTGTCAATCCACGTGAGTCGTTTGAATCTACCGTACATTTTGTAAGCATTTTCAATTTCAATTGCATTTTGTAAGTATTTTGAATTTCAATTGCACTTTGTGAATAATTTGGATTGGAACTGTGATATTTCAATCTGAATTGCATGGTGTATTTTCGATTTCAATTGCATTTTGTAAGTATTTTGAACCTCAATTGCATTTTGTACGTATTTTCGATCTCATTTGCATTTTGTAAGTATTTTGATTTCAGTTGCATTTTGTAAGTATTTCGACGCTACATTGCATTTTGTACGTATTTTGAATCTAGCCTACGTTTTGTGGGCCTTTTTCAATCTATTCTTTTTGTGAATCTTTTCGTTCTAAATTTCCTTTTGTAAGACCATATTGTGAGTTGTTTCCATCTGAGTTTCTCTTTGTACGTATTTTCCGTCTCACATAATTTTCGTTCTGGTTTCCATTTCATTCTCATTTTCGCTATCACCCAGATCATTAGGGGCCGATAACCTAGATGTTAGGCCCCTTAAAACAACAATTATCATCATCATCACTTAGGCTTAACTAGTGTACGATTTGTCTTTTGCTGCTTTTCGGTCGGTCAACATGATTGTGCGCACTGAATTGGGCGGGGTACAAGTTATAAATATGTAAACACACTCCTGGAAAAAATTATATGTATTAGTCAGTTATCACACTTAAATGGGCAATTTTTTCCAGGAGTGTGTTCACATATTTAAACTTGTACCCCGCCCAATTCAGTGTGCACAATCGTGTTGACTGACTGAAAATCAGCAAAAGACAAATTGTATTGGCAACACTGAAAAAAGAATGTCTTCAAATGTCCACATTAGTGTACGATGTTTATGAATTACACTTACATACAAATATATATACAGTGTGCAATATTTATATTACATAAGTTTGTAAAAACTTGTGTAAGGTATCAACTATTTACAGACACTTCTATGGTTGTTGCGTTATTATTATTATTATTATTCTACCGACAACAGTGGCTACGCGGTCTAAAGCGCAGCGTTAGGTCATGGGGCCAAGCTCTCTGCTGACTCGGTAGAAGCGTGGGTTCGAGCCCCACCGTTGGCTGTCCTTGAAATGGTTTTCCGTGGTTTCCCATTTTCAACACCAGGCAAATGCTGGGACGGTACCTTCTGATAGGCCACGGCCGCTTCCTTCCACATCCTTGCCCAGTTTCATTCATCTTCATCCATTCCATCTCTCATCCCGACGCGCAGGTCGCCCACGGGCGTCGAATAGAAAGACCTGCACTCGGCCTCTGAAGAGGCCACACGAAAAAAAATAAAAAAATATTCTGCTTCAGTCAATCATTTCTTGGTCCTCTTCTTCAGTAAGTTTCCTTTCCGAGTCGCCCAGTAGCTTTTTTTTTTTTTTTTTTTACATTCAAAGTGAGCCACTATGGACTACGGAGTAACAATCAAAACCAATGTTTCGTTCTAGATCGTCTGCCAGCTTTGATGTCCTGCCAGTATCTCTTGAGCCCATCACTCAGCGCCTTCTTCCGATCTTCTGAAAGAGGTCCCCTCCGTCTTTTGGGTTCTGCCCCTATCTTAAATCCCTGGTAATTTTTGATAAGGTGTCTGGCTATTATTATTATTATTATTATTATAATTATTATTATTAATGTGGATTATGTAGCCTGTTGTCTATTGAATTGTTATTGTGAATAATTTCAGCAGTGCAGTTGTCTGCACTATTTTGTTATTGTTCTAAATCAATCGTTCCTATTTAAACTATTGGCCTAATTGTGTTGTAATATCTCATGTGGCAATTACAAAAATATACAAGTGCACTGAATGTAATCAAGTTATGTCAACTTATCTGGTTTTTAGAACTGATCCTTGTAGTGTCTGGTTCCGCTACGTTCCTCCAGCAGACTTCCATTTTTCTTTCACTTCTTGTTTAGCTCATTTCTCAGATGTTTGTATTCTGATTTCCCCGTGTCACCTTTCGCATTCTTGTGCTTCTGCCTTTTGTCCATTAAATCTAGTATATCCTGAGTTATCCACGGTTTTCTACCTATTCTCTCTTACCAATGTTTTCTCCTGTGGATTTTGTTATTTATTTCTTCAAAAGTGCCCATTCTTCTGCCATTAAAGTTTGTTAAGAGTTCATTAGTAATTTCCTCATACTCCTCTTGAATCTTTTGTCATGTCCTTCTCTTTCTGTTTGTCTATTGCCCACCTTTTTGGCTTTTGACTTTTCTTCAGTTCCTTCAGCCTCAATCTGCATTTTGTAACTACCAGATTGTGGTCTGAGTTTATGTTAGCTCCAGGGTATGTTTTGCAATTCAAAATGTGGTTTCGATCTGCTTGACCATGATGAAGTCAATTTGGGAATGTCCTGTATCTCCTGGTGTTAATGAGGTGTATACTCTTCTTTTGTGGTTATTGAATAAGGTGTTAGCTATGACCAACTCGTGCTCTGTGCAGAATTCCATTAGCCTGCTTCCTGGATCATTCTTTTCGCCTAATATGAATTCTCCAGCTATCTTTCCTTCTCTTCCTTTTCCTACCACAGAATTCCTATCTCCCTTTAATATAGCATTTTCGTCACCCTTGACATACCGCAGATTTTCATCTATTTCTTCGTAGACCTTCTCTACTTCATCATCAGTTTGACTGGTAGGCATATAGACTTGTACTAGTGTGGTGCACATAGGTTTTGTATTGATTTTAGCTACAACAATCCGTTCTCGATATTGCTCATAATATTCCACCCACTGTCCAAGTTTCCTAGTCCATATGAGGCATACCCCTGTATAGCCATTGTTTTATTTAGTGCTAATGATCCTATAGTCTCCTACCAAAAGTCTTGTTCTTTCTGCCAGCACACTTCATTAGTCCCAACCCAATCTAACCTCAACCTATCCATTTCCCCTTCAAAGTTTTCTAACCTTCCACTGCCATTCAGACTTCTAACATTCCACACTCCAATTCGTAGAATGTCAGATTCCTCCTTTGTCGCTTCCATGATGATAACCCCCTCTCGAGTAGTCCCCACCCGTAGATCCAAACGAGGAAACTTGTTTACCTCCAGATTGGAATTTTACTAGAGAGGAGGCCATCATCACATATAATTATGCATAGAGGTGCATATCCTCAGGAAGAACATAACATTATTTTTTTCTTAACATATTTATTATCTGTATGCTCCATTACAATTGAAGTAATACTACATGCATTGGTGATCTTATATGTAAGTATGATATGACTTTTCTTAAATTACTGCGATGTCCTGGATAGCTGCCATGTTGTTTATGAAGCGTTGATTGAATATTTGCGTTTGCAGTTCCTTGCTTCAACAGGGTCATGCCTTGATATTCCAAAGCCGCATATATACCGTCATTGATGAAGAGCACTCTGGCCTACACCGCTTTCTATGTTCTGCCCATGACAACCGGCACGTTAATGTGAGGTGTCCGATCTTTGCACTTGACAATCAATCAAGTACCATTTTAGGTTATGTACACACCCCTTTTTTCTTGAAGTAGCTGGTGATTTCTATTTCTTTTGTATTATCTTTTGTATTGATACCGTAGAAAATTGTATATGAAGCGTTTCTTTTAATAGATATCCGTTTTTTTTTTTTTTTTTTTTTTTTTTTTAAATTATTATTATTATTATGTCAACGGATTAGGGCGGATGAGCTCTTGTAAGAGGGTAATGGGCCCTCAGCAGAAGGAAATGCTGTTGAAATCCCATTAGCTGCAGCGTCTGTACTCCAGTGGGGCGGCTGCAAAAGGCGTCTGTTCTCCATGTTAGGGGCGGCCTCATTATGTGCTGGCAGCAGCTATAAAATGCTTGGCGACAGGCTATGTGACAAGCCGGCTGTAAAAAGAATTCGTCACATCCCCATGACATGCTGTCTCAAGGATCTGAACTAAAGGCTAGGGCGTCCCCCAGAAGCGACGCGCGACGACGAGGCCCGGTTGGCGCGAGAAGTATGCAAGGGTTACCGTCGCACGGGCGGCGACGGCTAAACAAGCTAGCCCCTACATCCCGAATTGCATCACTTAATGTCGGAACTATGTCTGGACGTTACAATGAGCTAGCGAAAGCGCTAGAAATGAGGCGCATCGATGCCTGTGCTGTACAGGAAACACGGTGGAGTGGTGATAAGGCGTACAACATTGGGTGTGGATACAAGTTGTATTATAACGGTACACGTGGAACTACCAGTGGTGTGGGAATTGCAGTATCAGCACAGTTTGATGGTTCTGTCTCCGAAGTCCAGCGGTATGATGATCGTCTGATGAAAATCGTCTACATCGCCGATGGAAGAAAAATCCACCTCTTCAGCGCCTATGCTCCTCAGACAGGCCTACCGTCAACGATCAAAGACGCCTTCTGGGCGTTGCTTGACGAAAAGACCGCTGAAGTGCCCTTAGAGGACTACCTCATAGTTGCGGGCGACCTAAATGGACATGTCGGTCGCTTGAAAGAAGACCATGCCGCCCATGGCGGATTCGGATATGGTGAGAGGAACGACGACGGACTGAGAATTCTAGATTATGCGGAAACCCATGACCTAGTCATTACGAACACATGGTTTAATAAACGTGATTCACATCTAATCACATACTACAGCGGCACAAATACAACACAAATTGACTACATTCTGGTAAGGCGCAAAGACCTTAAAGACGTGTTGGACACTAAAGTCGTCCCTTACGAAACAGTTGCGACCCAACACCGACCAGTTATCTGCAAGCTCCGTGTAAAGCCGCCAATGGTCATACAGGCACGAACAGGACCGGCGAGAATCAGATGGTGGCAATTTAAAGAGAATGAAGAAGAAGTCATTAGACGTCTTACGCTGCCATCGATTACTACCGTTGAAGAAAGCTGGGCAAAAATGAAGAAAGCTGTTCACGAAGCCACGCATGCCATTCTTGGACTTACGAAGCCAGGAAGACGTCGGATTGATAAGGACACATGGCTTTGGAATGACGCAGTCAAAACTGCGGTACGCAAGAAGAAGCAGCTTTACCACGAGTTTCTGGAAGACAAAACACCTTCTCGTTGGAATGCTTACAAAGTAGCACGCAGGGAAGCGAAGAAGACTGTTGCTTCGACAAAATCGGCTCGGTACGCAGACCTCTACGCGAAGCTGGACACACGCAAGGGAGAGCGGGACATCTATCGCCTCGTCAAATCCAGGCACCATAAATCTCAAGATATCCAACGCTTCTATGGCATCAATGACGATAAGGGTGTTTTGCTAGTCGACTGGAAGAAGGCGAGAGAACGTTGGCGAAATTACTTTGAGAAGGTCTCAACAGAGGAATTCCAGCACAACCAGATACCTGTCGCTACTGCTGTCGAAGGTCCTATCAAACCTATTGATGTCTTAGAGGTTGCAGGGGCCTTGAAACAAATGAAACCAGGGAAGGCAACTGGTCCAGATGACATCGCGGCGGAGCTATGGTGCTCTCAGAAGTGGGATCCAGCGGATTGGTTGGCAAGACTCTTCAACCAAATAGTCAAAGAAGGACGAACGCCACTTGATTGGCAACATAGCATCACGATACCTATCTTCAAAAAGAAGGGAAGTCCAGCCGAGTGTGCTAATTACAGACCAATTCGACTCCTCTGTCACACCATGAAGGTCTTCGAGCGCATTCTTGATAAGAGGATACGTGCAATCACCCAGCTGACCAAAAACCAAGCTGGATTTGTGAAAAATTGCAGCACAACAGATGCAATCCACGCCACACGGCTTTTAGTTGAAAAGCATCGTGAAAAGAATAAGCCGTTGCACCTTGCTTTCTTAGACCTCGAAAAGGCTTTTGATCGTGTACCGCACGACTTGATCTGGTTGACTCTCCGACAACATGGCATCCCAGAGTACCTTGTCAACTGGGTACAGTTGCTCTACGCGGAGCCAAGAAGTTACGTCCAAGCCGCCGCAGGAGCGTCAGAAAAATTCCGTGTAACAGTTGGTGTTCATCAAGGTTCGGCCCTGTCACCATTGCTGTTCATTATGGTCATGGACACGGTTACTGCAGATCTACAACAACCGTTACCTTGGACCATTCTGTACGCTGATGACGTTATGTTGGCCGCTCAAAACAAGCTGGATCTTCAACATCAAGTCCAGGAATGGAGTGATCGTTTAAGTCAATATGGCCTGCGGCTTAACAAAGCTAAAACAGAATATATGACAACGGATGCTGGAGAAATCGGAACAATCCAAGTCGACGGCGATGATCTGCCTCGAACGACAAAATTTAAGTATCTTGGCTCTACGATAACTGTTGAAGGTCGTCTCACCGAGGAGGTCAACATAAGAATTAATGCTGCGTGGATGAAGTGGCGAACAACGACAGGTGTCATGTGCGATCGCCAGATGAAAGACCACCTAAAATCGAAGATTTACCGCACTGTCATTCGTCCCGTAGCGCTTTATAGTACCGAATGTTGGCCGACCACGAAGGAAGCAGAACGTAGGCTAAGTGTCATGGAGACCAAGATGCTTAGATGGACAGCTGGCATTACTAGGTTGGATCACATCCCCAATCAAAGAATAAGGGAACGATTTGGTATCGCAGCAATCAGTAACAAAATGCGTGAGGGTCGTCTGCGATGGTTTGGGCATGTGCTACGGTCAGGAGCGGACACCATTGCAAAACAGGGCTACACACTGGAGGTCGCCGGGAAAAGACCAAAGGGGCGACCGAGACAACGTTGGGCCGATACACTGCACAGGGATTTGAAAGGCGTCAACCTTCATCCGGACATGGCCCATGACCGAGTAAAGTGGAGACAGCGGACTCAAATAGCGGACCCTGCCACGAGGTGGGACAAACGCTAAAGAAAAAGAAGAAGAAGATGTAACCTATATTTACATGGTTGATTGTAGTGTGTCTATCCTAGATATAATATGTTTCAGTTCTTTAAGTGATAGTTTTCTTTCTTGACATAATTATGTCCCATGTCAGGTTATCAAATCTGATCCTCTGCACAAATAGGTAAAAGAATTGGACATATTTATCAACAAGTTCATTCATACTTGCAGGCCAGTGGCATCCTGATTTGATTACATTTGTCTTCATTTTTTCCCTTCCGTGTCTTAGTCCTTCCGTGCCGACATGAGCCTTAATCCAAGAGAAGTGTATTTTCCAGTTTTGAAGTTGCAGGTCTCACACTTTCCTTCTGATCTCTTCAATGAGAGACATGGGTTGGCGACCACGGGGCCCCGGCTGAGTCCGGCATTGCTTCACTTACTTGTGCCGGGCTCCTCTCCGTCTTCTTTCCTGTCAACCTCACTTGGTCAACTCTTGTTCTCTTCCGACCCCGACGGTATTAGAGTATCCGAGGCCTAGGGAGTCTTTTCCTTTCCCGCCTTAATTGGCCCTTGTCTCATCTTTTCTGATACCCTCCTTCTGCGAGGGGCAGCCTTCTTTTTCATTTCCTTTTACCTCCTGCCTTGTGCTCAAGGCCCTTAAGGAGGCCGGGTGTATGTAGCCCCACCACTTCTGGTGCACCCTAGATAATGCTACACCCTCAGGGGCTCACGGCTGGTGAGTTCGGGAGTTGGCGACCCCGAGGGATTCCTGAGTTGGGTCCGTTTTCCCCTTTTGCCCCTTACCTTTGGAGCGGACTCTCTCCCCTCTCCTCTCCTCTTTTCATGATATTTCCTTTTCTCTTTAAGATTCCCGCACCTTTTTGTAGGTATTTTTAATCTACGTTGCATTTTGTAAGTTTTTTCTATCTAAATTGCATTTTGTGAGTGTTTTTCAACCTCAATTGCATTTTGTAAGTATTTCGACTGTACATTGCATTTTGCACGTATTTTGGACTTAACCTACAT
The DNA here is from genome assembly GCA_946902985.2 of Meconema thalassinum. Lineage (NCBI taxonomy): Eukaryota > Metazoa > Arthropoda > Insecta > Orthoptera > Tettigoniidae > Meconema > Meconema thalassinum. The sequence continues at coordinate 92,380,970 of OX336390.1, forward strand.
TTTGTGCTTATTTTTCAATCTATTCCTTTTGTGAGTGTTTTCGTTCAAAATTCCCTTATGTACGTATTACCGCTCTCCATTTTGTGAGTAGTTTCAATCTGAGTTCCTTTTTGTAAGTATTTTTCCTGCTACATAAGGCATAATTGTTGGGGCTCACTGTCTATTTTATCTAAACCATTTTCGTTTCATCCATAGCAGTGAGCTGTTTTTTTTATCTTCATCCTTTCATTTCACGCCATTTCATTTCATCAGGGGCCGATAACCTCGATGTTAGGCCCCTTAAAACAACAATTATCATCATCTTCAATGAGATGATTTCTTTTCTCGTAGTTTTTGAGTAGGTCCAGGGTTATTTTACTATCAGTGAATATAACTGCAGCCTTCTCTGCTTTATTTATGTAGTTGATGTCTTGTAATTTCTCCAGGGCCTTCAGTGTGGAGTATTGCTCTGCTTGATTATTGGAACAGGTTTGATGTCATTTGAATTGATATTGCTGAGGAGGTTCATAATGACTGTACAGAATTATTCTAGATCCAACTCCTGCATCACTTTTGCTGCCATCTGAATAGATATGAAATGGGTAGTGTTTGCCATCAATTTTGTCCAGTATTTCAATTTTGTCCTGTATTTCAACCTGCTGCACCGGGTTTATAACAATTCATGGTATCAAGTTTCAATGTCTCATCTCCCACTACCTTTTCTCCAGTCCGTTTTATTATGTCATAATACCTGGCAATCTCTAAAATTCAGAAGTATGGCCTGAAAATCAGTATAGAGAAAAGCAAGACCATGGTGATGACCAGAGGGGAAAGACATGGAAAGGGCACTGTGAAAATTGGAAGTCAGAGTTTGGAAATTGTGGACACGTTCAAATACCTAGGAAGTGAATTGATGCAAACTGATAGGTTGGACATGGAGATTGGCAGGAGGGTACAGCAGAGCAATGCATTCTATCAAAGTGTAAGAAAACTTGTTTGGGATAAGGAAGTACCAAGGAAAAGCAAGGAGGTAATGTATAAAGTGTACTATGTTCCCATATTAACTTATGCAGCTGAGACTTGGACCCTGACGAGCAGGCAAGAGAGTAGAATCCAATCCAGTGAAATGAAATTCCTAAGAAGTATGATAGGTAAGACAAGGAAAGACAGAGTGAGGAATGAAGATGTTAGGAAGGAAGTTGGGATGGGAAAACTAAATGAGAGAATTGAGAATAATAAACTAAGGTGGTTTGGACATGTAAAGAGGATGGAGGAAAATAGAATACCAAGACAGATGCTGGTGGCCAAGTGCAAGGGTAAGAGAGCAAGGGGAAGACCTAGAACAAGGTGGATCGATTCAGTGAAGAACAGCGTGAGAAAAAGGAATCTGGACTGGGAAAAGATCGTGGAAGAAGAATTGTGGAAGGAAAGTGGAGAAGTTCCATAAATACCCCGACCCGGCAGGAGCTGGATAAGGGGAAATGATGATGATGATGACCTGGCAATCTCTGCAAGTTGTATCATGATGGGAGTTAATCCTGTTAAGACACATAGTGCCTCATGTGATGTTGTATGGTAGGCCTTACCTATTTTAATGTTTATTAGTCGTTGCACTCTTCTTAATTTCAGAGCATTAAACGACTTGGTTATTGATTGTATACATAATGGTATTCCGTAAGACAGGGTGGGTAGAATAGCTCCTCTATATACAGTGTAATTCTTTTGCTGGAGGGGGACCAGCAGCCATCTACCAGGCACGCGCACGCCTTCCGCCAGCCAACCTAGCTCGGTATGAAGATCGTGCTTAGGTAGAAACCGTAAATGAGTAGTCTACATTAATTACTGTAATGATAAATTCACCAGCAAATCATAAATAAAGAACTTACCTTTCCACAGAAGATGCTGAAAATGTTAGTCCTTCAGCTGACAGACAGGCATTGTATCGTGTAAATAAATTAGCATTTACAAATTGTAATTTCCTGCCTTATATTGTTCTTCAGCTCCACTAGAGTACGGGTAATTGATCTGTACACTCTGTATTTTAAATTACCCGACAATTAATTATCAAACGGGAGTAGGTCCGTGCTTCGATTAATCGCTGTAAACATGCAGGGGGGGGAGGAACAGGAGTAGCTACATAATGTAACGATGTAGCTTCCCAAGTTACTGTCTATCAGCTGAAGGAGAACATGTTCAGCATCTTCTGTGAAAAGGCAAGTTCTTTAACTGGTGACATGAGGTCATACAGATTCCCAAGAAATAATAAAAAAGACATCTGTGCTTCTTTAATTAAATCATTCAGGAAGCTGTTTATGTTACAGTCTTATCTGTGTGCTGACACTTCACACCCTCCTCGTTGATGAAAGTTTAGTGACCCTGGTTAGCTCGCCTCGTTAGGTTGAAGTTAATGTTTCTATCTGCGGCACGAATTCGGTTGGCTGGTGGAAGGCGTGAGCGTGCCTGGGCTGGCCACTGGCCCTGCTCCAGCAAAAAATCTGACTGTATAATATACATAACGGGTGTAGTTTCCCATTGTTGACATAGATGACTTAATCTTTTGAAAAAAGTTTTGGATAAAAGTTTCAATTATTGTAAGTAGTCGGTGTTAATATACTGAATTACTACGTTGTTTGGAGTGTTTGCTGATGAAATTGTAAAATGCTAGGGTAAATTATAAACTATGGTTTGAACGCAGCTGCTCAAATCCAGTGTGCCATTTCGCACTTTGAATAGGAAGAAAATAGGAAGTGATAAGGACTAAGAGTTATAACTACACCCACACATTTAGGAAAAAATAGGCTATATTGTTCTTTGCTGAACTTCTTGTTTCAACATTGAGTTGCATGCAAGAAGGGCTAGAAATGTGTTTTTTTGTTTTCTTTACTGACTGAGATATAACCTGGAAGTTGTCCTCGTAAACTGCCTTATTTTACCCGTTATCGATGGCAGGTAATCAAGGCTGGTAATAATTTATTGTTGCAGTTGATTCCTTCCTCCAGTAAACTATTTTTGTGATCCCTTTTTACAGATTCAGAGTCTGAGTGCCTAGTGTTGGAGCCTGGAGAAAAGCTTAGTCTACCCTCCTCTAGTTCTTCATTTTATCTGGACCTTAACGTGCAGGACAGCACGGTCACCTTAAGTCGTCCACGTGGAGACCGGGAGGAAGAGATGGCAGTCACTCAGGCCACAGAAGATCCTGCCAGTAATAAGAACCTGTTGTTACTTTGGTAGTTTTATTCTTATGTATCAAGTATGCGGTTCTATTTTATGTAAGGTGCTGCCATCTGCCCTTTATGCTTTCAGTTTGTCTAAAACTCGCGCCATGTTCGTACATGTTTAGTTTGCGCGGTTCCGCTATTGCCATCCATGTACATCAGTTCGTTATTATTATTAAACTCACATCAGTTCGCTTTGCTTATATATCTCTGGTTTCCTTATATCCTCTTACAGGTTATGGACCCAGATGCGCGTGACTAAGTGCGTAAATAACAAATCGTAATTATTCGTAAAAACGTGCCAGAAGTTAACCTCAAAAATGAACGCCGGAAGTATTGGGAGAATTGAACCCCTCGGTAAGGATAATTTCGACACGTGGGCCGTGCAGATGCAGGCTATCCTCATTACGGGCGATTTGTGGGAATTCGTCGGCGGGAATTCTACGAAACCAGAACCAGCGGCTGGAAATGTAAACGCGGCGGCAATTCAGAGTGGGACAAGAAGGATCAAAAGGCTCGGTCGCTGTTCATTTTGTCGATGTCGCCAAGTGAAATAAAGCAAGTCAAGAATTGTGTCACGGCACGTGATACATGGCAACGACTGAAACTGATCTACCAATCCCAGGGACCGGCTCGGAAGGCGACCTTACTGAAAAGGCTAACCTTACAAAAATTGGCGGACGATGGCGATGTGCGTGACCATCTGAACGATTTCTTCGACACCGTGGACAAATTGGGAGATATGTACATCACGATCAATCCGGAATTGTTGACAGTTATGTGTTTATACAGTCTGCCGGGACGGTTCGAGAACTTTAGGTGTGCAATAGAGTCACGTGACAACCTACCGACTCCCGAGGCTCTTCGGACCAAAATCATCGAAGAGGATGACGCACGAAAATCGAGCACACAAGGTGAAATAGCGGAAGCTATGTTCGTCAAGAAGAAGACTGGTCCAGGTAACAAGAACTATAAGAAACAAACACCCAAACTAAACAACAATAGTGAAACAGAAGGAGGCGGATCTGAGTTCCGGTGCTACGTGTGCAAAAAGCAACGTCATCGAGCCAGCCAGTGCAGATTTAAACAAAGAGATCCATCGAAGAACAAAGGTAAAGACAGTTCTAATACTCAATCGGCAAATTTCACTCGAGAACTATGCTTACAGGCGACGACAACTCAGAGCAGTGGCATACGCAGAATATGGTGTCTCGACAGTGGTGCCACTTCACATATCTGTGGTGACCCTGTGATTTTTTCGAAGATCGATGAGTCACGAAGGGGTGTGGTGAAATTGGCTGATGATTCAACGGCAGAGATCGAGGGAAAAGGCAGTGTTCGCTTATCTACCCGCATTGCGAACGAAGAGATACATGTCTCTCTCTCAGATGTTTCTCACGTTCTAGACCTCAGGACAAACTTGCTGTCGGTGGGAAAGACCACCGACCGCGGGCACGAGGTGATTTTTGACAAGGAAGGTGCAGTCGTCATGAACGAAAAAGGAGAAGTCTTGATGCAAGTTGAGAGGAAGAATAACCTATATTACGTCAGTGAGAGTCAAGAACGTGCAAATATGGCTGCATCGCCCAAAATAATTGATCTAAAATTGCTACACCGTCGGCTCGGACATGTCAACGTGGGCGACATCTTGGTAGCTGTGAGAAAAGGGAGGGTTTCTGGCGTTGAGCTGAGGAATCCATCGACGACTCTGGACTGTAGAGTCTGCCTCGAGGGGAAGATGTCGAGGACGCAGTTTCCAAAGAAATCCGATCGACGGACGGAGCTACTCGATTTGATCCACAGGGACGTGTGTGGACCGGTGCCGACTCCATCTAGGGGAGGTTCAAGGTACCTCTTGGAATTCATCGACGATCACTCTCATTGGTGTGAAGAGAGATTTCTGAAGGCAAAATCAGAGGTCTACGAAGCTACCGTCGAGTACGTTACCAGGACGGAGAATCAGAAAGGAAAACTAGTAAAGGTGATCCAGTCTGACAACGGCAGGGAATACCTGAATCGAGAGTTCGACAACTACCTGAAGAAGCTCGGAATCACAAGACGCCTCACAGTCCCTCACAACCCCGAACAAAACAGGAAGTCGGAGAGGATGAATAGGACTTTGATGGAGACTGCCAGGTGCATGTTGTTCGACGCCGGATTACCTCACCGCTTCTGGGCGGAAGCAGTGAATACTGCAAATTACATCCGTAATCGCCTGCCATCAAAAAGTATCGGAGGCAAAAAACCGTACGAATTGTGGACAGGAGAGATTCCAGACGTTTCACAATTCAGAACGTTTGGAAGCAAGGTTTACTTCCTGGACAGGGATCCCGGAAGAGGGAAACTGGATCAACGAGGCAGAGAAGGCGTGTTCATGGGTTACTCCGAAGAAACCAAGGGCTTTCGCATATACTCCCCTGACAAAGACAAAGTTTTGATCAGCCGAGATGTAAAATTCTTCGAGAATGAAAAGCCACTGGAAGAGACTAGGATGGAGCGCCCGGAATCCTCGAAGCAAGATATTTGTTGGAAGCTATTCTTTGCAGAACCACAATCACTAAGAGAAAAAGATCAACCAGCTGTCATGGAGGAACCAGTCTCTCAACCCGAAATCGGAGAAGATGATGAACCTTTCCTCGGTTTCGATGTGACGCCAGTGGATGCTCATGATAGAACGACTGTCGAAACATCCGATACTACGCCTCAATTGATGCAAGGACCTGGTCGACCCAAGATTCTGCGAACTGGAAAAAGGAGAAGACCGAAGAAACTTTTTCAAACAAATCTCCAAGATGTGGAGGAGCAAGAAGAAGACGAGGAGATTTTTCTAGCAGAGATTCCATTCAAGGAGGCAATAACAGGACCAAACTCTAACGAGTGGCATGGTGCCATGGTCATGGAAATGGAATCTATCCTGAGAAACAATACATGGGTGCTGGTGGATCCTCCCCGTGATGCCAAAGTCATCGGATGCCGGATGGTGCTGCGCGACAAACTAAAACCTGATAGAACACTTGAGAAGAGGAAGGCCAGGCTGGTGGCTCAAGGTTTCAACCAGGAGTATGGTATCAACTAGTTTGATACGTTCGCACCGGTGGCGCGAATTGAATCAATTCGATTGATGGTTTGCCTCGCTGCCAAGCTCGGTGTAAAAATCAGACGGTACGATATCACAACGGCTTATCTGTATGGTGACCTAGACGAGGAAATATTCATGAAACAACCGAAGAACTTCAAGGAGATGTTAGAGAGCATTGCGATGTCTGGAACTGACGACGAAACCAAGGAGAAGGCCAAGAACATGCTTCGCCAGTTGTAGGGGGGCGACAAGGTCTGCTTACTACAAAAAATCACTGTACGGATTGAAACAGGCCGGTAGAAACTGGTATGCCAAGCTGCGTGAGGTCTTGAGGTGCGGTGCCAAACCAACCGCATCGGATCCGTGTCTATTCCAAATTGGTTCCGGAAATAACATAACTTTGATTGCCGTTTACGTTGGCGACATGATGGTGCTTTCAAAAATGCAAAAAGACGATCGCCGAGATTTCCAGAGTCCTGAGTGAAAATTTCAAGGTCAAGGACTTAGGGTTGGCCAAACACTTCCTAGGCATCGAACTAATCCAGGACACCGGATGTATAGCCATGGTACAGCAAGGTTACATTGAAGAGCTTCTCCAACGCTACGAGATAGCCGACTGCAACCCTCGAGTCACACCACTCGACCCTGGAACGAAGTTGAGCAAAAATGAGAATCCCAGTACTGACGAGTTGAAGTTGCCTTACCGCGAATTGGTCGGCGCGCTGACATACCTGTCTTCAACTACACGCCCGGACATTTCGTTCGCTGTCAGCTACATTGGACAGTTCAACAATTGCTTCGGAGTCGAACATTGGAAAGCTGCCAAGAGAGTGCTGCGGTACTTGAAGGGGACTTCGAACATCGGGCTGACCTATGAAGCAGACACAGAACCGATCCAAGGATTCGTCAACGCCGACTGGGGAAGCTGCCAAGAAGATAGGAGGTCCTACACGGGGTACGTGTTCCTGCTCTGCGGATGCCCTATATCGTGGGACTCAAGAAAACAAAGAACCGTGGCCCTTAGCACCACGGAGGCCGAGTACATGGCGTTGTCAGAGTGCGCCAAGGAAGCTGTGTACTTACGTCGAGTTCTGCTTGAGTTAGGCTTCAAAGACTTAGCCACTATGTTCATCTTTTGTGATAATCAAAGTGCAATTAATTTGGCAAAGAACGTGATGTATCACAGTAGAAGCAAACATATTGATATCAAACATCACTTTGTTCGTGAAGTCTTTGAGTGTAAATTTTTAGTTTTGAAGTATATCTATACGAACGATCAAGTTGCTGACTTTCTCACGAAGAGTTTAAGTCGAATGAAACATGAACGTTGCTTGAAGTTTGCTGGTTTGGAGAGTGTAAAGATTGTATGAACCTCTACTTGAGGAGAAGTGTTGTTACTTTGGTAGTTTTATTCTTATTTATCAAGTATGCGGTTCTATTTTATGTAAGGTGCTGCCACCTGCCCTTTATGCTTTGTTTGTCTAAAACTCTCGCCATGTTCGCACATGTTTAGTTTGCGCGGTTCCGCTATTGCCATCCATGTACATCAGTTCGTTATTATTATTAAACTCACATCAGTTCGCTTTGCTTATATATCTCTGGTTTCCTTATATCCTCTTACAGAACCACTTGTGAAATCATGTTTAGGCTGGTTGGGAAGTAATTGAAGAGCTGGTTTCCACGAAGTCAGTTTTGGACGAAATTGAGAAATTCGCTTGATCTTGTACGTAATGTGTAGACCTATATTACTAATATTTTATTCCAGAACCCACTATGTCATCGTAAATTGTAACATAGGATATTGTATTTTTTTCCAAAACTGTACTAAGTCATGCCGTGATGTCTTCCAAACTCTGCTATGTCTAATGCGCATGCATACAAGTAAGCTCCTGTTTCCAAACTCTGCTAAGTCTAAGTGACTTAGTTTACTTTTGGAAAATTGCCATTTTAACGTTAATAACTTCAAAATAGGCTTTTGGTTCGTTATCATTGTTCTTCGTATTATTGCCAAAGGCAAGATTACTGAATCTGGAACAGGATATACCATCTTCTGGAAAGGAAAGGAGGAGGGTGAATGTCGTATTCATGGTGTGGGCTTCGCTGTGAAGACCAAACTGGTAAATTATCACCAACTTACGCCCATTGCAATCAGCGAAAGGCTCATGCCTCTCCGCATACCACTCTCAGGTGGTTCCTTTATGACACTCATCTCTGCCTATGCTCCTACCTTAGATTCTGATGATGAAGTAAAGGCTCATTTCTATAATCAGCTAAGTGAAATCATCTCCAAGGTACCATCTGCAGATAAACTCTTGCTCCTCGGTGACTTCAATGCCAGAGTTGGGAAAGATCACAGGCTATGGAATAATGTGATGGGCAAACAGGGACTTGGAAAATGTAATCCCAATGGACTGTTGCTTCTTGGTCTTTGTTCTGAACACGAACTTTTCATTACCAACACGCAGTTCCGGCTACCTGACCGCTTCAAAACCACGTGGATGCATCCTCGTTCCAAACATTGGCACATTCTTGATTATATCATTACCCGGCAATGTGATAAGGAGGACACTCTTATTACCAGAACAGCAAGGAATATAGACGATTGTTGGACAGATCATAAACTTCTTATATGTAAGTTCAGGATATCCATCAGACCTAAACCACCTAGGAACATCAAAAATTTGTCAAGAAAGAAGTTTAATACATCCAAACTTCAGGATGAATCCATGTACAAACATTTTGGAAACAGGATCGTCACCCAGTTATCAGAAAACCCAGTAACAAATGATATTCAGCAAGAATGGGCCACATTACAGAAGATTATCACACAGTCAGCTGAGGAAACCATTGGTTTTATAGTGCGGAAAAGACAAGACTGGTTTGATGACAACAATGAGGAAATTCTGTCTCTCATCAATGCCAAAAGGAATGCCTATCTTGCCCATCTTCAAGACCCAACTTCCAACACAAAGAGAGATAAACTACTGGAACTCAAGGGTAAATGCCAGACGCAGATAAGGCAGATTAAAAATACTTGGTGGCAACAGAAGGCTCAGGAACTGCAGAGACTATCGGATGCTCGAGACTTGAGGAACTTCTATGCCATACTCAAGGAAATATATGGACCATCTCGCTCATCATCAGGTACACTGAAAAGCGCTGATAATTCTACTACCTTTACTGATAGTCAAGAAATCTTGGAACGCTGGAAGGAGCACTTCTCCAATCTCCTAAATCGTCCATCAGAAGCTGCTGAAGACTTCCTCTGTAATGTGCCGCAACAACCTGAACAACTGTGGTTGGCAGTACCTCCTACTTATCATGAATTCAGTGCAGCTCTCACCCAATTGAAACCCAGAAAAGCACCTGGCCCAGATAACATCCCTCTGGAACTAATTCAAGCCGGAGGTCATTCCCTCAAAACAAGAATTTTCATCCTTATCCTCAGAATATGGGAATCAAGAAAGGTACCTGGAGACCTAAAGAATGCCACTATCGTCACTATCTTTAAAAAGGGTGATCGCAGTGTTTGTGGCAACTACCGTGGTATATCACTGCTATCAATTGTGGGGAAGATTCTTGCAAGAATTCTACTTAACCGCCTCAAGGTTATCTCTGAGAAGATCCTCCCAGAGTCACAATGCGGATTTAGAACTTCCAGAAGCACAATTGACTTGATTTTCTGTGTGAGACAGCTACAAGAAAAATGTAGAGAACAACAGAATCCACTCTTCTTAGTCTTTTATGACTTGGAAAAGGCATTTGATTCGGTTCCAAGACCAGCCATGTGGGCAGTGCTGAAGCGGTTTGGTTGCCCTCAGCATTTTGTAGATCTAATCAAGGCTCTCCATGATGGCATGACAGGTCAGGTTTGCCATCAGAATAAGATGTCCGATGAATTTCCCATTAACCATGGACTGAAACAAGGATGTGTACTGGCTCCAACGCTTTTTGCGCTGTACTTGGCTGCAATGCTTTATGATTCACCCACAAACATCCCAGGTGTGGAGGTCAAGTATCGTTTTGATGGAGGGCTTTTCAACCTAACTCGTCTCCGCTCCTTGAGGAAAACTCAGGTTACTAAGGTTACTAACATGTATACAGATGATGCTGTGTCACCAACTCTCACACCAGAAGAGCTGCAAGAGTCAGTTAATTGTTACAAAAGTGCATGTGATCGCTTTGGTCTTCATAAATGTCAATAAGACTAAAGTCTTGGCACAACCTTCACCAGGCACACCTCTTCCTCAGTTCAATATCTTCATCTCAAATTTGCCATTAGAACAGGTTGACCACTTCTCGTACCTGGGCAGTACCATTTCTGTGAGCTGTACCTGTGAGCAGGATGTGGATAAGAGAATTGGCGCAGCCCATGCAGCATATGGACGATTAGCGCACCGGGTCTTCATGAATAAAGATCTGTCTATGAGTACAAAGCTTATGGTGTACAAAGCAGTAGTCATTTCTACATTGTTGTATGGTTGTGAAACGTGGACCCTTTACCGACGTGATCTTAGGAAGCTTGAGCGTTTCCACCTACAAAAACTTCGATCAATCCTGAAGATTAAATGGGAAGACCGCATTACCAATATTGCTGTTCTGGAAAAGGCTTAAATCAACAGCATAGAATCATCCATAATAGGTCACCAATTTAGATGGATTGGTCATGTCCATCGGATGGATGATGTGAGATTACCTCGTCAAATGCTATATGGTGAGTTATTCTATGGCACCAGACCTCATGGTGGTCCTAAGAGGCGCTACAAGGACCAATTTAAGCAGACCCTGAAATTGACAGGTCTTGATTCACAAACCTGGGACATGCTGGCTGAAGACCGCTCAACTTGGCGCCGTACCATCTCAGATACTGTAAAGACGTTTGAAAGGGATCGACGCACACATGAAGAGGCCAAGCGTCAAGCTAGGAAACTTCGAGCAGCCCAACCACGTCCTCCTCCAGTAATACTATGTGACTTGTGTGGTCGCTTGTTCCATGCCAGGATTGGACTCTTTAGTCACCATAAACACATCCACAAACTGGACTGAAGGAAGAAGACTTATACTCGGATTCTGGATTTTCAAAAAGGCGGCTCTGGTGGCGTAGTTGGTAGCATGCTGAGCTTCTATGCCCAAGATCGCGGGTTCAAACCCGGCCCACACCCGGCCAAAGTTGTCGGATTTTTTAAGAGCATTAAAAATCCCTCAGTATGCCTTCCTTTCGAGGGGAAGTAAAGCCGGCGGTCCCATTTGATAGATTTATGGCATGTAAAAGAACCTTCCATTAATTACACTTGTGTGAAGCTATATTATAGGTTAGATTTGGCTAACGCTCTTCGTCGCCAGGACCCGACTACGGTGGTATCTAATAACCAGGTTCAAAACTCGGTCGTTGACGATGGCATTTGGTAGCAAAAGTAGGAACTACTTGAAAATTGAATGTCTGCAGTCCTTACCTGAATTAAAAACGGATAACACACACTAATACAGCCATCACAATTCACACTGGTTATCAGACAGATTCTACACACTCCCACTGTACACGGGGCTACATGACCGCGTTGTCACAACCCCTAAACTGAGGAACCAACCAGCTGGCATCAACGCACTGTTCACAACAGATGGAGGAGATTTTGGGTAATCCTCAATCAAATCTATCTATCGAATCATTCTCTCTTGGTTGGCAACTCGGCACTCCGTTCTTATAAGCACGCTGGCTATTGTTTGAAGGCAGGGTAGGTTGGTATTTTGTGCGTGTGGTTAGTTTTGAAGGATGAAAAAAATAACGAACTATTAACATCCACCCAGGCATCAAAAAAGTTGAAAGTTAATGATTCGAACCCAAACAATGACCGGACTTTGCAAATTGCCGAAAATTGCAGGATCGTGATGTTTAGTCGACTAGGCCCTATAACTGGGAGTACCCCTTAAATTCATTTTAGAAAAAAATACTACTGTATTTAGGTATTAGGAAGCCATTTTTGAAAGCCTATGTCTGGAGCGTGGCACTGTATGGAAGTGAAACTTGGACTGTTCATCTCTAAAATCAATTTTTGGACTTGTCTGGTTTTTGGAATGAACCCTTCAATTATGTGTTTCAGTTTTTCCTTTAAGAGGACCTTATAGGTAACAAATGTTCTATTTAATCAAACACTAACATTTAATATATTTGGGTACACTTTCTTGACAAAATAACCACTAGAATGTTGTTGTTGTTGTTTCTTATGGCTAGCCCGGATTCCAATCCATCAGCTTTCTTGCGTTCCAATAGAGTTGTGTGAGGTTTCCTGAAATTCCCACTAGAATGTTTTCAGATACAATCATGGATGTAGGAAATATGTTGAACAACACCATGCAGATTTCATACATTAGCACTAGTGAGGTTGCAGATATAAATTAAATAACAATGTGATAAATTTCTTTAAAATAAAAAGCAAACTTTTCAGTGTTTGTTGCTCAAGTATTTTTACTTCTACAAAACAGATTGTCATAAATCTGCACTAGTATATCTACCCCTTATTATTCCCGTTTTCCAACGGGGTCGGGGATGAGATGCGATGAAGTCTTTGAGGCGATGGTTTTTACGGCCGGATGCCCTTCCTGACGCCAACCTCATGAGAGGAGTTAATGTGAGATGAAATGAATGATGGTGAATGAAACTGGGCAAGGATGTGGAAGGAAGCGGCCGTGGCCTGTCAGAAGGTACCGTCCCAGCATTTGCCTGGTATTGAAAATGGGAAACCACGGAAAACCATTTCAAGGACGGCCGACGGTGGGGCTCGACCCCACGCGTCTACCAAGTCAGCAGAGAGCTTGGCCCCATGACCTAATGCTGCGCTTTAGCCAGCGTTGCCACTGCAGTCGGTAAATCTGCACTACATTCATTTTTTTTTTGTATGAAGACTGAGCTGGTGGCTTCGGTGGCGTAGTTGGTAGCATGCTTAGCTTCTATGCCCAAGATTGCGGGTTCAACCCGGCCAAAGTCGTCGGATTTTTTAAGAGCGTTAAAAAATCCCTCAGTATGCCTTCCTTCGGAGGGTAAGTAAAGCCGGCTGGCCCATGTCATAGATTTATGGCATGAAAAAGAACCTTCCACTAACTACACTTGTGTGAAGCCAAAATTTGTAGGTTAAAATTGATAACTATATATTAGTTCAAAAGTTTGCCGCCAGTTGCTGACTGCCGTGCCATCTAGTAGCCAGTCTGCAAGCTAGTTGTCGTGGACGGTAGCATTTGGTGGCAAAAGTAGGAACTAATTGAAATTATTGTCTGCAGTCCTTATTTGAATTAAAAACAGATAACACACACTAATACAGCCATCACAATTAACACTGGTTATCAGACTGATTCTACACACACCCAAAGTACACGGGGCTACATGACCGCGTTGTCGCTGCCCATAAACTAAGGAACAAACCAACCAAGAGTGAGCTTTGTAAGTTTCACACTTATAGCTCTCTTAAATTTCAAACAACATGTACCTAAAACTGAAGAAAAACACTTATGGTTAGAGCCCTCCGCGGATAGACAAAACGTTATCCGCCCCGCATCCGCACGGCTGTTATCCGCATCCGCCCCACATCCGCAAGACTGTTATCCGCACCCGCCCCACATCTACGCGACTTTTATCCACTAGTTTGTTATCCGAATCTACTGGCATTACAATAATATTTGCAGGGTAATCATGCTCATGGGTTGGGAAATTATGCGCATGGGATGAGTGTTGGAAAGCCATACTAATGTTGAAACTTCTCCCCACTTCCCTTATTTTCCTCCCATCATCCCTAATTGCACGTAGAGCTTTCTGCACATTTTCTGCTGGGTAGGAGTTTTTCTCCGTTTTCCGCGTATAATTTCTTGGCATCTGGAGAACAAACACAAAATATTTTGCCATTAATGTCGCGTTGTATTTACTTGTATCATAGGCCTATATGTTCTGCGCACTGAATCCCGGTAAACTAATCTATTATATTGAAAAATAAATACATGCAAAACCACGGTATAAAACTACATTTAATTTTAAATAATAATTGAATCACAACGGTAGGCTTACCTTCTTATTTGCTGGCTACAGAAAATAACATGCAACGTGTTAAGTTTCTTCATCCAAACCTCCGGTTATAACATAGCAACTGGCATCATGCTGACTGTCCCTATCTGATAGGTACGATGACAGCTTTAGGGTAGCAATGAACTGAGTTGCTAGTTGTACTACCAACTCTAATAACATCGGTGCGCACGATTAGCCACTGCACACAATTACCCAACTTTCCCCATGATATTCAACAACTTAAGATTGTATTCTAAAAACTATCCGCAAATTTACTCCAATAATTATCCACAGCTTATCCGCTATCCGCAAAGCCATGCAAAGTATATCCGCATGGCGAAAAATGTTGCGGATATCCGCGGGTTTATCCGCGCAGGGCTTTACTTATGGTCACTTCAATTCCAAAGTTAAACGAATTATAATTATTCTCCCTTGCCTTCACAATTAGTACAAAACTAGTGGTGACCTCGCAAGCGCACTCTGGAAGAAAATATTTTATATTTAAAAACTCTCTGATTTTTATTAAATAAATGTCGATTTATTCAGAAATATGTGCGTAATCGGACCAAACAATTGAATCGCTCGTTGTTGAAAGGCACTAAGTCCAATTTTTAAAATTTTGAGATAAACACAAAAAACTGATTTTCTGCTCTTGTACTGAAATATGAGACGTAATTTTTTGTATGTGGAAAGTGCACACAAACGCCGATATAAAAAGACCAACATAGTATTGTTCCATATGTTACTATCTATTTTATTGACAAAATACTTAACTGGACTTAGTCCATTTCAACATGGAACGAGCAGAACCTTTGAGCGAGGAATATCATTCACATTCTTAGTTTATTTCCTTTATTTCTAAATGAACAAATGTATCAGGAAGCCTGAAATAAAGGGTAACATGAAAGTATTAACTGTTATGTTCTTTGTGTTGAAACGCACTAACTGCTGGACTAAGTTCCTTTCAACAAGAAATAACTAACTTGACGGCTTTGGTAATAGTACAGCCGCTGCCAGGACAGGGTTCCATTCAACACCAAAACATGCATCTTGCTTCCTAGGACGCAAAATCGCGCTAAAAAGGATTTGTCAAGAATGTGGACTTAGTGCCTTTCGACATCGAGCGATACATTTGTAAAAAATCAGAGATTTGACCCCTCTAGGTTACAAGGTTCCCTTAAGAATAATCATTCCTTAACTTCTAAACCCTATTAAAAGTAAGCTATTTTGTTTCCCTTGTATTCTATCCTGTTGTAAGAACTACTTATTTTCTTCAAAACTACAACATAGTTGGTATATTGGCTTCCACGGCCAAGGAATTAAAACTCGGCAATTTTTCAAGGTTTACGCCATGTCTTGTGTGGGGTTTCATCTAGGAACACCAAGCTGGCTCATCAGCGGGCTCATGGTGCCCGTGCCCGGACCCCCACAGGAGTGCACCTGTGCTTCTTTACTGCGAGAGCTAAAAGCTTTTCACCTCCCTATAAAGGCTTCTAAAAGGATGGTATATTGGCTTTCACGGCCAAGGAATTAAAACTCAGCAATTTTTCTACGTTTATGCTGTGTCTTGTGTGGTGTTTTGCCTAGGAACATCAAGCTGGCTCATCAGCAGGCTCTTTGTGTCTATGCCCGGATCCCCACAGCCTTTATAGGGACGTGAAAGGCTGCTTGAGCTTTTAGCTCATGCATGGTGTCCACAGGCACGAATAGTCAGGAAAAGTCAGGAATTTTGTTTTTGGTCAGGAAAAGTCAGAAAAAAGTGTGAAAAAATGGCGTGAGTCAGGAAAAAATGACGAAAAGTATTAGAAAGTCAGGAATTTTGTATTAACCATTCAGTATTTTGTGTTTTACAGCCATATTTTAATGTTACTAATTCAACTAATCTCTGAAGATAAAAAGCAATAACTCACTGAGCATTATAGTGAGTTTCCATTTTTACAGTAGGCCTACATCATAGTAAAAACCTCTTTTACCTATTTTAAGCCTATTTTCAATTTTGAAAAAATAGGCTTATGAGATCACTTTTTGTCCGTGTGTGTGTGTGTCCCCCTAATAAAATCTAAACGGCTGGAGAGATTTCAATGAAACTCGGTAAGCTCATAGCACTATTCCCGGCGACCTCGACCGTGCCCTTCAAATTTTTTTACGTCTCACCAATCCAACATGGCGGCTGTGCGAAATATTTCACTAGCATTCAATATCTCTTAAGCTATTACCGATATCGCCCTGAAATTGTGTTCGGTGTTAAAGGGCACGACTAGAAGTTCACCTATGAGACTTTCAGAAACCTGGTGACTACAAAACCAACATGGCGGTCAAGCGAAGTTGAGACTTTTAAATAGATTTTTCTCGCGATTTAACTATCCAAACGTAATGAAACTTGCTACAGCAAATGTTTATACACATTGTAATGCACTGGAGTCTAATTTAGTTCAATTGTTTACATAACCTCAAAATGGCGGCTGTGCGAAATATTTCACTGACATTCTATATCTCCGAAACTATTACAGATATCTCCCTGCAATTTTGTACGGTGATAAAGGGTACTGATAGAAGTTTGCCTATGTATATTTCATAAACCTGTAAAGTACAAAACGAACATGGCGACCAAGCGAATTTGAAATATTTTAATATACTTTTCTCGTGATTTAACTCTCTGAGCGCAGTGAAATGAGGTGCAGTAAATGATTTTGCAGATTGTAATGCACTGCCACCTAATTTAATTCAAATGTTTACATAACCTCAAGATGGCGGCTGTGCGAAATTTTAAAATTAAGTTTTTATTTCTTGTGTCGTAATCATGCGATCGAGGTGAAAGTTTGAATAATGAACCTAGGCAATAATTGTCCTTGAATGGTACATAACTCTATGGTCTATACATATAACAATCCTAAATGGCGAGCTTCCGAAATATTTAGACTGTTCTCAATATCTAAGAATCTTTTACAGCAACCAAACTGAATTTGTTTATGTTCATAGAGACTATGAACATATGTTCACCTAAAGGACTTTCAGTAACCTGGTGAGCACCAATCCAACATGGCGGCGACGCAAAGTATAAATATTTAAATGGACGTTTCTCGCGAATTAACTATCCGAGTGCCGTGAAACGTTGCACGTTAAATGCTTATACAAATGTTGATCCACTGGCATCTAATTTATTTCAATTGTTTGCATAATCACAAGATGGCTGCTGTGCGTAATTTTAAAATCTCGTTTTTACTTCTTGTGTTCTAATCATGCGATTGAAGTTTGAATACCACACGTACACAATAATTTTAATGTAATAGTACAAAAATAAAAATCCAACCTGGCGACCATCTGAAATATTTAGACGGTTCTCAATATCTACGAATCTGTTACAGCAATTAAACTGAAATTTTGTATGTTGATAGAGGCAATTAACATTAGCAGGATATATGAAAATAGGCTGTATAGTTCTTCACGGAACTACTTGTTTTGTATGTTCTTTTGGCGTTGGCGTAGGGATGTGGCGACCCCATCACTATAGTTTAGCTTATTAAGTACCGTATTTGCTCGCGTATATCTCGCACTTTTTTGACCGAAAATATGTGTGAAAATTTTCGGTGCGAGATATACGCAAGGAATGATCATATTCCCGGGAAAAAAAAATTGCGATGTAACAGTAGGCCTACTTGCGCAACTGTTGTGGCTTGCTAATCGCTAATACGAACGTGTCTCAAGGCAGTGAATTTAACCAACTGTGGCCGAAGACGTGGCGAACGATATACAGCGTGCTAACACTCACGCTGCGCCGTTTGCTTGCACGCGGCCGAGCTCTGATGCGACTCAATGCGAAAAGACTAAATCATTGGGATTCGAGAAGACTGAACTGCATTTCTCTGCGATGTAACAGTAGGCCTACTTGAGCAACTGTTGTGGCATGCTAATCGCTAATTCAAACGTGTCTTAAGGCGGTGAATTTAACCAACTGCGGCCGAAGACGCGGCGAACGATATACAGCGTGCTAACACTCACGCTGCGCCGTTTGCTTGCACGCGGCCGAGCTCTGATGCGACTCAATGCGGGAAGACGAAATCATTAAGATTCGAGAAGACTGAACTGCGTTTCTCTGCGATGTAACAGTAAGCCTACTTGCGCAACTTATGTGGCGCGCTAATCGCTAATTTGAACGTGTCTCAAGGCGGCGAATTTAGCTAACCGCGGCCGAAGACTAACGATGTACAGCGTCCTAACACTCACGCTGCGCCGTATGCTTGCACGCGGCGCCTCGATCCCTAATCGGCTCGTATCGAAGTTCGGATCAACTCGTTGTTGCTCGCTCTTCCTGTTAGTAACGCTTCGGGTAAGTTCCTGGACAATGACGACTGTTGTGGAGCGCTATATCGAACGTGTTTCTACCTCAAGGTTATTACGGTCATTTATGATGGCGTCAGTAATGAATGCGAGATATATGCGAGTACTTTTTTTTTCTTGAAATTTCAAATAAAAATATGGGGTGCGAGATATACGCGGGGGCGAGATATACGCGAGCAAATACGGTACTTTGATTTATGTATTATTGCATTATAATTTACTTTATTTTATTTTTTAAATGAATAAAGAGGCAAACGTTGGGCAGCTATGGAGATGGTGGAGGCTGCAAATAAAAAAGATATATATATTTGCTCAAAAAAACTTTTTTCCGGTGTTACGATGACTTCGCGAGTCAGGAATTTTGTTGAAAAATGGTCAGGAAAAGTCAGGAAAATTGACATTGAAAATTCTGTGGACCCCATGTCATGTCATATTAGGTAATATTTAGTTGAAACATAGCAAATTACTTAATCTGTCATAAACCTAGAAAAATTGCTAAGTTTTTCAACATGGTTGTGGCGTCATTCAAACAGTAAGTGAAATATGTAAGTGTTATTTTAACTTAAAGCATAAAGTCCACTGATAAGACCACAATAAAAAGCAAGGATTTACCTTGAACCACTCAAGAGTTATAATATTTTGAAAATCCATTAAAAACCCCAGTTCAGGCAGCTACATTGTCAGACTAAGTGCCAGACGGGAAAGTGTTAATAGATGGCCACACTGATCAATTTAGTGCTTGATATGTCATTATATTTAAATGAAAGAAAAATCTGTTTTGGTTTTACAGAGCATGAAACCCATAGCTGTTTTCATACAGGGATCTCTAATGAGTTCCTGTCAGGTACCCTGTGGCTGCAGAACAAGGAGTCTCTGCCCAAGACTGACCAGCCTCTTAAGGACGTTGATGAGCAGCAGGCATATGACAGACTCGGGTAAGCACTATGTCAGATTAGGTAATATTCAGTTGAAACATAGCGAATTACTTCATCTGTCATCTATCTCATGGAAGATGATGTAGGCCAGTCAAAAGTGACACAAAAAATGGCTAAATTCGCAAAACATGATGTATCTCTGAATTTTTTTAGTATGTTGTTTGGACGCATTAGGGCTATATATACCCAAGTTTGCAACTTTCAAAAAGTTGTGGAAAAATTTTTACACACCAAAAACCATGAATTTTTTGGACTTGTTTCAGATTCTGCTCTATATCTCCTAATCCATGCATTCTTCGTCGAAAGCTATTATATACGGTTGTTAAGAGCATTAAATGTGTGACAATTTATGCCCAACTGAAGTTCTGTAGGTCAATTCGTCACTAAATTATGGCACTTTGAAAATAGGCCAGGTTTTTCAAAAATTGAACATTTTAGTTTTAGACCTTCTTTGGACCGAACCTGCGCCGAAACCCTTGATCCTATGAGTAGAACTTGTAGAATATAATTTGTTGCAAATTTTATTAGCTTTAAGTTAAGCGCAGAGCGGGGTCTGTATGCCTCGTAGTTCTCTCAAAATCTCAACAAATTCATAAGAAAAAAATCGCATTTTTCCAGGAGTGTACCTAACCACTTTTTGTTACATGACGTGAGATTTAAACATGCAAAACGTGTTATGAATCTAGGGAAGGGTGAGGAGGGCGACCACCCAGGGCCCCGCGGTCTGAGGGGGGACACGCCATGGATTTTTTAAAATTTAATTAATTATATTTTTCAAACTAATTTATAATTCATATTACTTTTTTTGGTGGAGCTATGACCTCCCGTGAGACAGAGAGGCTCTAGCTTGGCACTGAAAGGTCACAAATCCTGTTTCCAGAAGTCAATGAAAATGTACAAAGTGTAACTGCCAAATTCAAAAGCGCCCTTGAAAAACTTGAAGGACAATTCATTCAAGCCGAAAGGATGGGAGATTGGAACCTTCACCTGCAAATAATCAGCCAAATGCTCCCATTCTTTCACTCGTCTGGACACTTCTTCTGTGCGAAAAGTGCTCATTTATATTTACAAGATATGAGCACTCTGCAAGATCGGATGGACCCAACCGAATATCAATTGTTCACGATCCGCAGATCCGACAAATTTTGGTCAGGTCTGTGGACTGACTTGACAATTGAACAGGTATTGATGCGTTCAATGAAGAGCCAGGGTGGCCTAACCCATGGCAGAGGTATCTCTACAAGTGTGCTCTCTCGTTGGACGGGCGGGATGGTATATATGCTGAATATATGTGAAGAGGTAGAAGGGTATTGGGATATTTCCTCCACAACAAGTGAACAGCGTGTCGATATACAACCTACGCAAATTGCATGAGATACCTCTGACGTGAAAAAACTGAAAGCCTGGTGTAAAAACCATCCACCGTTCCCATCGATAGATAAACTAGTATCCATCAGCAGTGGCACTGTAGGTGGCCCCCACATAAATTACCACACTGCCCGAGAAGAAATGCTGAAAGAGGTGAACCGAATTATTGGAAAAACGTTTGTGAATGTTAGTTTCTCTAGGAAAGAAAAAGTCCTCTCTTTGGCAACGCCTACCAACTCTATCAAGATCCACAAGAAGAGAGTCAATGTCGAGCCACTCACCATCTTCCAGCGCATGTGTATCATGAAACAGTCAGACCTACAGTTGAAGGCCCACTTCACATATGAGCTTGCTCCATTTCCAATGGTCCTATTTTCTGACGAAGGGATGCGTAACGGCACAAAATCAGCTTTTTATGCTGCCTTCACTCAAGCCACAGAGAACGTCAGTGTGCAGGCAAAAACATTTGCTGTCGTCGATGGAGGATACTTCCTCCATAAAGTCGTATGGCATCGGAATGATTCGGTACGGGCTATCACAGCAAGCTACTTAAACTACATATTTATAGCTCCTCCATAAAGTCGTGTGGCATCGGAATGATTCGGTATGGGCTATCACAGCAAGCTACTTAAATTACATATTTAACCACTTTGGGAGAAATGTGTGTGCAGTCTTCGATGGGTATCCTGAGGATGGCGCCCAAAAGAGCACCAAATATTCAGAGCGATCACGACGGTATTCTGCAGCATCAGCGGAAATTGTGTTTGACGCATCGACCATCATTACAGTCCCCCAAGAAAAGATGCTCTCAAATGACTAAAACAAGGTTCGTCTCATTGAGCATCTCCGTTCTGCTTTTGCTCTCGAGGGGATTGAGACAAGAATATAAAAAAAGACGCTGACCGCGATATCGTCGTGACTGCTCTGCAAAAAAGTACCTCCAATGACCACGTCATCATCTTTGGAGAAGATGTTGATTTGCTCGTGCTCCTCTGCAGTCTGGGATCCACTAAAACGAACGTATACTTCTAGAAGAGTGGCAGAGGTGTGGCGGGTTGCGTCCAATTCTCCACCAGCTCGTTCAACCGAGGGGAAGTGGAACTACCACCTGGATTTGAACTTTTCATCTATGCATTTACTGGGTGCGACACCACCTCTGCCCTCGTCTGGCAGGGGAAGATGAACATTGCCCGCCACTTCAGACAAAATCAAGCCCTAGTGGACCAAGCAAGAGTTTTCCTCCGGTCAGATGCCAGACACCAACAAGTCGCAGCAGCCGGTGACAAGTGCCTAGTTGCCCAACATGGAGGAGACCAAATGACAGACACCCTCAACGATGTATGCTTCCGTACTTTTGTGAAGACAGCAGCCAATGCCAAAACAAATCTGGCCCGTTCGCCTCCAACCACAGAGGCTGCGCCGTATCACCACTACCGCACATACCACCAGGTGCAAAAGTGGTTGGGGGTGGAGAAAGAGGCCACCGACTGGGGGTTGGGAATTGACCTCGGCTGGACTCATCCCCATTACCAGTTGGCAAGCTTCTGCCCCCGCAGAGCTCCTAAAACTCCTCTCTTGCAAATGCAAGAAGGGGTGTAGAGGTGGCTGCACTTGCCTGAAAGCAGGGCTCCGATGTTGTGTGATGTGTGCTACCTGCTCTGGGAAAACGTGCCAGAACGCTGCCCTGATCATCATTGAAGAGGACGACGACGACGAGCCTTAAGACAACCTTGAATATCCACCAATACTGGGGTACCTACGTACAGGGGACGAAGACGACGAGCCACCAATAGTGGAAGACCTACCTATTGAAGAGACCAACGAAAGTGACGGCCCAGGGCCATCAAAAACAAGGCAACGAGTTTGATTATGTGTCCAATTTGATTGATTAAGTTAATGTACTTTTGATTACTTATGTTTATTTTATTATTATTTTATTATATAATATATATATTATTATATTATATTATTATTATTATTATTATTATTATATTAAAATACATTTCACCGTTTGTTTAAATGATTATATGACTTCTTTTTCATTACCAAAACATAAAACAAAGGATAGGGAATGTTACGGAACATTTCTGGAAAAATGCGATTTTACCTTATATGGGTTGCTTTGTGATTTGGGGAGAACTACAAGGCTTACAGACCCCGCTTTGCACTTAATGTAAAGAAAATTAAATGGCCTACAAATTACATCCAACAAGTTCTACTCGTAGGATCAATGGTTTCGACGCAGTTTCGGTCCAAAAATGGTCGAAATCTAAAATTTTCAACTTTTGGGAAAACTGGCCTATTTTCAAAGAGTTGTAATTCGGTAACCAATTGACCTACAGAGCTCTGGTTGGGCTTAATTTGCCAAACATTTTATGCTCTTAACAAATGTTTAGAATAGCTTTCGCGACGAATACATGGATTAGGAGATAGAGAGCAGAATATGAAACAAGTCCAAAAAATTCGCAGTTTTTGGTGTGTAAAAACTTTTCCACAACTTTTTTAGAGTTGCAAACTTGGGTATACATAGCCCTAATGGGTCCAAACAACATACTAAAAAATCAGAGATACATCATGTTTTGCGAATTTGTCACTTTTGACTGGCCTAATGATGATGATGATGATGATGATGATGATGATGATAATTGTTGTTTTAAGGGGCCTAACATCTAGGTGAAGATGAAAGGCAATGTAAACATGTAAAACTCTTTCTCAAAAATAAAAGAAAAAAACCTCTTCTAGGCACTGAACACACACCTTTGTTCATGAATACTACTGTTGCGATAAGGTTATCAGTTGTACAATAGCTTCCTCACCACGTCACGATGTCAATAGAGTAAATCAAAAAGATATCTAAGAGACTAGACTATATATCATTTCAAATGACGCATGCTACACATGTTAGAAAGGCTCAGGACTCTTTCAACAGACTCCATTACCCTTTAACTTAGGCTTCCCGCACGGGGGCTGCATGACATCATGCACTCGCCGTCTCCGTTCGCATAAGACACGGCACAAACCTAGAAGAATTGCTGAGTTATAGGTTAGATTTCATTAACACTCTATTAAGTTCCAACGTTCGTGGGAATTACTTGAATTTCACCGGCCGTGAAAGCCAATATACCATCTTTCTAACCTATAAATTTAGCTTCCCACAATTGTAGTTAGTGGAAGGTTGTTTTACATGCCATAAATCTATGACATGGGTCCGCTGGCTTTACTTCCCCTCCGAAGGAAGGCATACTGAAGGATTTTAACGCTCTTAAATAATCCGACTTCGGCCGGGTTTGAACCCGCAATCTTGGGCATAGAAGCTCAGCATGCTACAGACTATGCCACCGAAACCGCTAATGAGACAATAAAGATTAGTTATGAAAGTCATTTATGTAAAAGAAATCGCTTAGCTAGTTAGTTAGTTATTGTTTAAAGGGGCGTAATTACGAAGTCTAAGTTTACGCCTGGGGTCTGGCGTTAAGCAATACGGAGACGGCGAGTGCGTGACGTCATGCAGCAGAGTGCACGGGAAGCCTAAGTTAATGGGTAATGTAGTCTGTTGAAAGAGCCCTCCTGAGCCTTTCTAACATGTGTTGCATTTGTAGCATGCGTCATTTGAAATGATATAAAGTCTAGTCTCTCAGACTGACTGTATCTTTTATTTGTGTTCGTAGCAACTCATCCCATCTGCGAAGAGTTCACTCGCGTGCATGCACATTGCTCACGCTAGGGACTAGGCCTAAATCTCGCCATCACCCCTGGGCTGCGGAAGTATCTCCAAACATGCAGTTACACTTGCACTAGAAGACAGATGACCCCGTAGTTCTGCCCGTTAAAACAACAACTAGCACTTACACTAGAAAATCTTGATTCACGCTTTTAAGATTCATTTTTCAGCTTTTCAGTATGTGCACTCTAGTCTTAGAGAGTTCTAAAATATAAGGGAATTTGGTGTATATTTGTACGGGAAATAAACGGGAATTTAAAAACAGGTCATTGCTCAACACCATGGATTAGATTCCATCCATTGAAATCGATGATACCATCACTTGGATTCATCTCTAAATATTCTGTCTTCTCCATGTTCAGATGGACAAAATACAGAGTAAAGCAGTCGTTGTGTTGACATTGCAGTTTTCTGTCATGTCCAGTGTTCTGGGTTAAAGGAAAATAAGTGCATCCTTTAGTAAACAAGGGTATGTATTCTGCTCTAGCAATGCCTACAAACAACACGAGGCAAGCCTTCTCAAACAGTTGCTGAACACAGAAGGGCTCTCGCAGTCTTGGGCGGATATTCTACAGCCTCTGGTTCAGCGTGTGGTGGAGACGGTCCAGCCTGATGTCAAGAACAATGACGACATGGACATAAGGCGGTAGGTAGAGGATGAGACTGCAATTCTTATACCGGAAGTTTAACCCTTTTGATGCCAAGCAATTAATGAGTTGTTATGCTAAAATTTCAAGGCAAAGTTTAATGAAATTACAAGTGTTTGATAAAAATTATCTCCTATCTATATTTCTCAAGATAAAGTGTTGATATTTTTCCTGTAGCAGGTAAACATATTGTTTACATACTAGATGCTAAATAATTAATATTGTGCTTCATTTGAGTGAATGAATGAGTAAAGCCTGTAGTGTCCCTAGAAGGGCAAAGGCCTCCCTCGAAAGGGGGAGCTCGTTGATCATATCTCACGTGGTGAGCTGGTCACGTGAGATGGTTAGTTTTGCTCCTATGACAGTCATAATGTTTACTTGAACCACCATCTTCCTAACTCCTGCCAATCCGTTCTTTGTCTTGCTGTCCTGGACCAGTGTGGTCCTAGTAACTGTCGGAAGTCGTCTGCCCTACTTCTTCTCGGTCTGCCGCGGCTTCTATTGCCTGTGTATGGGTCCCACATGGTTGTTCTCTGTGCTCATCTACTTTGGTTAAGTCTCGCGACGTGCCCTGCCCATTTCTGCTTAATTCTGGCAGCCTTCTGCGTGACTTTCCACGAAGTCGTGATTTCTTGGAGTCTCTTGTAAGAAACTTTATCACTCAGTGATATGCCTAGGATATTCCTCTCCATTCTCCTCTGGCATACATCATTTGAGTAGTTAAAAATATTCTTTAAAAGAAATATTTCTGGCATATTGGCTTTCATGGCCAGTGAATTAAAACTCGGCAATTCTTCTAGGTTTGTGCGGTGTCTTGTGTGGGGTTTTGCCTAGGACACCAAGCTGGCTCATCAGAGGGCTCTTGATGTCCCGCCGTGAAAGCCAATATACCATCTTTTTGGAGGCCTTCATAGGGAGGTTATGGCTGCTTGAGCTTTTAGTTCTCGCAGTAAAAAGGCGCAGGTGCGGTTGATAAAAAGGGAGGTAGCGCGCAGTTCGCTACTCCTGTGGGAGTCCGGACGGGGACATCAAGAGCCCGCTGATGAGCCAGTTTGTCGTCCTAGGCAAAACCCCACGCACGATACGGCACAAACCTAGAAGAATTAATTGCTGAGTTTCAAAAATATTTCTGTTAAAAAAAATGTAAGTTCGAAATTTTAATATACCGTAATTTTCATAGCCTTCACAATCTTAATACAGTGTACTCGCGATAATTTGCGTGTGGATAATTCGTTTTGCGGTTGATTCGCAGGACTCCAAGAGTATTTTTTTTTAATAGAAATTCTAACAGTAACTAATCATCCTAAGTAAAGCAATCTCTCCGTCGTTCGAAAGAATTTTGATGCTACATGATGTGTAGAGATGAAATCATTGAGATTCGCGAAGACTGTACTGGTTTTTTTCTGCGATGTAACAGTAGGCCCACTTGCGGAACCTTCGAAGCTTACGAGTATGTTCCTGCGGGTGGTATGGCACAGATTTCTTTTATCTTCGATGCCCAAACAATACAAGAGGAATGCACTTTCACTCGGAATCTACCCTCTCTTTCTCAACAGCTACACCCCAAGGTCGCTGATCTGCGAGTTGTGAAGCGTGGATGCGTTGACAGCGTACTGTAAACGGTGATTATTGCCTAATGGCGCGTACCTGCGCGACGCCGAGAGTGTTGTTTGTTGCATGCTCTTCATGTAGTCAACAAGTCATAGGAGATAAATATCGCTACTACGCTCACTCAAAAGCAAGCGTTTTCAGACTTCTGTGACCGACATTTCGAACGGCAAGTTAGACGCCGATAAAGACTATTATGATTCAAGACATGAAAGCAAAGAAGATATTGCACGGAATTTGACTGTTGGTGAGGAAAACTGAGATCCAGTTGATATCGAGTTCGGGAATGATGCAACGGAAACCCCGAAAGTTTCCCACAGTCAAGCTAGTGTCTCTATAGTCAAACTTATCTCTTATAATAGAAAATCGAGATGAATTTTCGTTCTCATTTAATATTTTCTTCGAAAATGTGCTATCGAAAATTAGAATAAACGTTCTAAGAAACAAAAAGTGATGACTCTTTACTTTTTTTTGTTAGATATTAATATAGGCATAATCCACATAGGCCTACCTCTAGTCCAGTGTATCTTGCAAGACACTATAATCAAGTGTTATAATTATTGTTTTTTCTAGGCTTAACAAACATAACTGCAGATGATTCGCGGGAGTCCATGCATTAATTACCGCGAATTATCGAGAGTGTACTGTAGTATATTTTGTGATATACATGTTAATATCTATTGAAGTGTGTGTAAATATCCCATGTTTAGGGTAATTCTATCAAATAAATTTAGAGTACGATCAATTTGTACAAAGATATGCTATTATATAGTGGTGATGGATGAAATCATACGAAAAGTGGTAAATAGCATTGGGGAAAGGAAAATGAAGGCAATGTTGTTTGCTGATGACCTTCTGGTATGGGGAGAGGATGAGGAAGAAGTACAAGAGCAATTAGATGAGTGGGAGAAGGTAGTGTTATCATATGGGATGAAGTTCTCAGCACAAAAGAGTGAAGTGGTCATCACAACGAGGAAGAAGAACAGACTGGATATGGGCATAACACTTGGAGGACAACAGTTGCAGAAAGTAGAATGCTTCAAGTACTTGGGAAGCATAATTGAAGAAAAGGGAGGCAATAGGATGGAAATAAATGAAAGGGGAAGGTGTGCAGATGGATTTTTCAAGAGTGTTAGGGGGATGTTATGGAATAAAGATGTACCACAAAAATGTAAAGGAATCATCTACAAGACCTACTTTGTGCCAATTTTGACATATGGTTCAGAAACATGGGTGATGAAGGAAAGGGACAAGAATAAAATACGAGCAGTGGAGATGAAGTTCCAGAGGAGTAGGGTAGGAGTGACAAGAATGGACAGAGTAAGGAATGAGAGAGTCAGAGAAATGGTAAGAGAGGAACCATTGCAAAATAGAATAGAGCGATCTAGGCTACAATGGTATGGACATGTGAGGAGAATGCAAGAGGAGAGGATACCAAAGAAGATGTTTGGAATGGAAATGACTGGAAGGAGGCCAAGGGGAAGACAAGGAACAGATGGAGTTAGGAAGAGTGCGGAGGAAAGAGGAGTGTGCTGGGACACAGTAAATGACGAGAGATGGTGGATGGACAGGAAACGATGGAGAGGCTTATGTTCCAAGCAGACCCGACCAGCGGTTGGAAACTGCTCAAGATGATGATGATATGCTATACAGTACTGTGGCATTAGGTGGATTGTCATCAGCAGAATCAAAGTTGTCATCAGTCAAAAATTCACTCTGACACGCTTCACTCAGTGTTAAAACCTTATTTACACTGGTCAAAAAAAGGTTTCCATATTGCATGATGTCGTATTTTCATTGCTGTGTGACGACATTTCGTTGCATATTGACACATGTGTTAACTCTAAGATAACACGTTGGTTTGTTTGTACCGTGCACTGTTTTCGGACATGGAGTTTGTGCATACAACCTGCACAAATGGGGGAAGTATCCAAACCCCTGCTGTGATTACGGTACATCGAACCCGACCATCAGGCACATTGTGGAAGATTGCAAACTAAGAGCGTACTTAGGTGACCCTAACAACATTTTCAGTGCTACATCATCGAGCCTGGACTGGATAAATAGACTGGACACAAGGTCTTAATAAGGTTGATATCTGTGCTAGTATGTACTTATTATTATTATTATTATTATTATTATTATTATTGTGCTTCATGTGTTATGCCATACGCTACATAAATAAATAATAAAAACATCAGGTGGATGGTCAATGGCGTCTATTACCAAATGAAGTGGTTTATAAAGAAACTGAGTCTATAGTCGATACTATGCGAAAAAGGCGAATTGCTTTTTTTTTTGTCATATCTCACGCCTGCCGGATACCAGACAATTAAAAGTATTATTTAATTATTTTTTCAAAAGTAAAACAAAAAACTCTTGGTTTATGGAAATTTAAAACGATCTGGATGAACTCGGCTTGACAATGTCCCAAATTGCTAACAAAGATGAGAAGAATATCTTGAAAAACAAGAAAATCTGACTTCCCTTAAAACCTTTACCTGCAAAACTTACACCATAAGCGATGCAGATAGAGCGGCAAGGTCGACTAGAATGAAAATGTTTTGGGAAAAGAAGAAAAATAAGAAGCTGAATCTTTAATATTGTTTTTGAGATATGTATATACTTGTTTTGGTTTGAGGGCGTAACATATGTAAATAAATAAATAAATAAATAAATAAAAACAGTTATCAGATAAAGCACGTGTATTATATTTGGTCCACAAATACATAAGCTTGCAATATGCAAAACTTTTTCAAAGAACTTGCCATATTTATCACCACGTATCTTAATTAGCTTCAAGCAAGATCTTAAACATACACAACTTCAAAAGATAACACATGCGGGAAGACAGCTGACTGCAGCGTGTTCAAAGAATACTTATTACAAATCCCGTTATTCACGAAACTTACAAACATACTTGTATTCATGTTTTCAACAGTGTTAGCGCTGCATGGCTGGAAATAACACTAAAAACTTCAGAAAAAATATCTAAGGGTTAAGGTGTATCTGGCTAGAGTTAATGAATGCAGTGCCCTGCAAAAACAAAGAAATGGTGTAATACATAATTAGTAAATAAGACCACTGTTGAGAACATGTACTGTAGGTATGATCTTGCATGGTCTACAATTTTTAGATCATCCTTTGTCCTTCTCCATCAAAGAATCTGTTGATAAGACACCTTTCTGAGCTCATAGTCACAGTAAATATTTCTTCTATCCTTGGCAGTATTGAAAAAAAAAATCATAAACAAATATGATTCAATCATCATTATGTTAGTAGTGGCCTACATACAAAGGGAAGAATCTCTCCAGCTGCTAGCAGAGGCAGCCAACAGGTGTCTACTCACAAGATGGGAGGGCAAAACATAGCTCCTTTGACAGTTTTCAAACGGAAGGTGCTACACTAGAGATCGACTAACACAGTACAACTCCTCCTCCTTCTCTTCCTCCTCCTCTCCTCCTCCACGTCCTTTCCTTCCTTCCTTTCTTCCTCCTATTCTTCTCCTTCTCCTGAATAATAATTCATTGCAAGACATATTTTGTTGTTAGGCATGAAATGACCAAAATAATCCAATTTACTTCTGAATCCTTGTTCATACGTCGCAGTACTTCCACATTTGTGATTTTAGCTGTCCATGGTATCCTTAATTTATTTCTTATGGTCTGCATAGGACCACTTTAGTCAGGTTTATGGTTCAGGTTTTTCTTCATTTTATCTGCCAAAAACTTCTCCATCCTCTCTGAGAGTATTTTGATTTCTTCCTCTGGAATTACTCTTCCTATTCTCTGTTTGTTGATCTTCGTCTGTAGCGTAGTGTGTTTGTCTTTCGATATATTTAGTGTGTCCGTCTTGTATTTTAAGTCTTCCATTGTATTACCGTATGTAAATTTCTCATGTCTTCCTAAAGTTCTGTGATCCACCTAATGTTGCTCTTACTCTTCCAAAATTTTTCTATTATTTTCATACTGACTCTATTTTCTGGTGACCTTATTAGATGCCCCGAGAAAGATATTTGCTTCTTTTTCATAGTGCTTGTCACTATTTTCTATTTCTTTATAGACTGTTTTATTGGAAGCTAGTCTCCAGATTCCATGTACAGGGTCATTACCTATGTGCGCCCCGATAAACATGGCAAGGTAAGCTGGCTGTGACTGACGCACATCACGGGCCCGCGTATGCGGTTCAGCCAGTAATTGGCGCGCTCCGCTGACTCGTATCGTTAGTTCACACATGGACGTGTATCTGCAAAGCTTAGACGTTAGTGTTGCACGTTTAGTGAGTATTGTGATTACTGTGATTGTTGGTCAGGCCTAGACACCAATTCACATTGCGCGAACGTGTGTATATCCATAATTCGTATATGAAAAGCAGAAAATCTTGTTCTGAAACGAGACGAAAATTTCGAATCAAGTTTCCAGGAAGACCTGTGCCTAATGCCAGTACAATTAGAAGGCTCGCTAAGCGATTCAAGGAAACTGGCTCCGTAAATAATAAAAGAGTTGACATACATTCTTTCATCAGAAGATGTCAGGTGTGTGTTACAAGAGAGGGGGGGGGGGGGGATATTTTCAACATCGCCTATGAGCACTGTAAGTACACATTATTGAACATGTTTGGTAAAGTGTGCAAGTGCATGCACGCCCGCGATCTGCGCCAGTCAAAGCTGGCTTAGCCTGCCGTGTTTACTCGCGTGCACATAGATAGATACTTGATAGTTTTTATTTAACCCCCTTAGCGTGTACGGCGCAACGGTGCGCCCACTAGCCTGCTACGTTCACAGCGTGTACGGCGCAAGGATGCGCCGTCGAAATTGAAACGCCCACTACGTGGACTTCGTAATAGTTATTTATTTGGTCGTAAGATGGCAGGAAGAGGCAACTTTTGGCTACACTTCGAGCTAC
Source organism: Meconema thalassinum (assembly GCA_946902985.2). Classification (NCBI taxonomy): domain Eukaryota; kingdom Metazoa; phylum Arthropoda; class Insecta; order Orthoptera; family Tettigoniidae; genus Meconema; species Meconema thalassinum. The sequence goes on from OX336390.1 coordinate 92,412,811, forward strand.
TTATTATTGCCAGGAGGTGTCGCATATCTTCACAGTCATTTATTTTTCAGATCTCTGCACACGTGTTCCCGCTTTTGCGGACCGTGAGTTTGCTTGTAAACATGGCAGTTCGTGGCACAGCTATTGATGACAAAGAAATAGCTAATTTGCTCGATATTAGTGCCAACGAAAGTGATTCAGAGTGTGACAGTGATATAGAGGATGAGTTCGCTATAACTTCCAGTGAAGATAGTGACGCTGACGATGTAATTCGTGATAGAACGCCAAGAAATACGAACACATTAAGCGACTGTGATATTGTCCCAGTATTGACGTGCCGCTGACGAGGGATAACCAGGTTATTAATAGTTTATAATATTATGTTATATGTTGTTCTTATTGTGTGTGTTTTTCGAAAACTTTTGCCAGTGCGTTTGGAAATTAAAGCGAAATGCATATGACACCGCGCTTACTATTGGGAGTAGGCTAGAAATAATGCACGTTGTGGGTGCAGCCCAGAGTTTCACAATATCACGCTTGAGGGGTTAAACAAGTTCTCACTATTCTCGTCTCTTCAGCTGTGCTGAATAACAGCTTGTCTTTGAGTCCACATAGAGTGATGAGCAATGTTGCAATATGAAATGAACAGTGCCAACAAAACAACTGAACACTGAAGAAGGAAAAGTACCTACTCCTCTCCCCAACCCACTCACATTGAGGTAGCCCTATGAGGTGCTGGTTGTTAATCTATAGAGAATTCTGACAATACCTTGACTCCATAGTAAGCCACTGTGTTCTTATCATGCCCAGGTATGTTCAGTTCAAGAAAGTGCCTGGAGGCAGTCGTCCTGAGAGCTGCATCATCAACGGTGTGGTGTGCACCAAGAACATAGCTCATCGTGCCATGGCCACACGACTCGGTAACCCACGCATCCTGCTCGTGGGCTGTGCCATCGTTTACCAGCGAATTGAAGGTCGCCTCCTCTCGCTGGAGCCCGTTATGTTACAGGTATTAACTTGTGCTTAGTCTCATTTTTTCCCCCTCTCTAAATATGAAGAAAGTCATATTTTAAAAAGTAATATATTGATATATTTCTGGATATTCTGTTCTCCAATTGATCTGATCAATATCAGTTCAGTTTACAAGAAAACTGAAAATGTCCAGATATCTCAATCTATTTTACTAGCATTTCGCCCCAGCACATGCAGGAGTATTGGTGCTCTAAAATCGGTCAAAAGTCAAAATTGCCAAGTTAATTTAAAATCCTTTCAAAACATCTTCAAGGTCGTATATTGGCGCTCACGGCCCTTGAATTAAAACTCAGCAAGTTTCTAGGTTTATGCCGTGTCTTGTGTGGGGTTTCTCCTAGGAACACCAAGCTGGCCCATCAGCAGGCTCTTGGTGAACATCCCCCAGGGGCTCACATCTAGTGGGACGTGGGTTGGCGACGACGGGACCCCTGCTGAGTCCGGCATTGCTTCCACTTGTGCCGGGCTCCTCTCCGTCTTCTTTCCTGTCGACCTCCCTTGGTCACCTCTTGTTCTCTTCCGACCCCGACGGTATTAGGTTATCCGAGGCCTAGGGAGTCTTTCACTTTCCCGCCTTAATTGGCCCTTGTCTCATCTTTCCTGATACCCTCCTTCTGTGAGGGGTCAGCCTTCTTTTTCTTTTCCTTTTACCTCCTGCCTTGTGCTCAAGGCCCTTAAGGAGGCAGGGTGTATGTAGCCCCACCATTTCTGGTGCACCCTAGAATGCTACACCCTCAGGGGCTCACAGCTGGTGAGTTCGGGAGTTGGCGACCCCGAGGGATTCCTGAGCTGTGTCTGTTTTCCACTTTTGTCCCTTACCTTTGGGGCGGACCCTCTCCTCTCTCCCCTCTCCTCTCCTCTCCGCTCCTCTTTTCATTATATTTCCTTTTCTCTTTAAGATTCCCGCACTGTTTTTGTTACTTGGTTCACGGTGTATCTAAATTCCCTTTTAGCGATTTTTTTAAGGCATTTTTAATCTACGTTGCATTTTGTAAGTTTTTTCGATCTAAATTACATCTTGCGATTGTTTTCAACCTCAATTGCATTTTGTAAAGATTGGCAATCTAAATTGCTTTTTAGTAAGTCTTTCAATATGGTGGAGGGACCTTTGTGAGTATTTTGAATTTCAATTGCATTTTGTAAGTATTTTCAACCAAAACCGCATTTCGCACGAATTTTGAATCTAAATTGCATTTTGTTTGGTGGGCATTTTGCACATATTTTGATTCTCAATTGCATTTTGTGGGTATTTTGAATCTAAATTACATTTTGTCAAGTATTTTCAATCTAAATTGCATTTTTCAAGTATTGTCAATCCACATGAGTCGTTTGAATCTACCATACATTTTGTAAGCATTTTCAATTTCAATTGCATTTTGTAAGTATTTTGAATTTCAATTGCACTTTGTGAATAATTTGGATTGGAACTGGGATATTTCAATCTGAATTGCATTGTGTATTTTCAATTTCAATTGCATTTTGTAAGTATTTTGAACCTCAATTGCATTTTGTACGTATTTTCGATCTCATTTGCACTTTGTAAGTATTTTGAATTTCAGTTGCATTTCGTAAGTATTTCGACGCTACATTGCATTTTGTACGTATTTTGAATCTAGCCTACGTTTTGTGGGTCTTTTTCAATCTATTCTTTTTGTGAATCTTTTCGTTCTAAATTCCCTTTTGTCAGACTATATTGTGAGTTGTTTCCATCTGAGTTTCTCTTTGTACATATTTTCGGTCTCACATAATTTTCGTTCTGGTTTCCATATCATTCTCATTTTTGCTATCACCCAGATCATTAGGGGCCGATAACCTAGATGTTAGGCCCCTTAAAACAACAATTATCATCATCATCATCTTGGTGAATGCACCCGGAGCCCCACAAGACATGGCATAAAAATAGAAAAATTGCTGAGTTTTAATTCACAAGCCATGAAAGCCATTATGCCATCTCTTTGGAAGCCTTTATAGGGAGGTGAAAGGCTGCTTAAGCTTTTAGTTCTCGCAGTTAACAGGCGCACGTGCGCTTCATAAGAAGGGAGGTAGTGCATTCGCTACTCCTGTGGGGGGGTCCGGGTGCGGACAACAAGAGCCAGCTGATGAGCCAGCTTGGTGTTCCTAGGTGAAACCCCACACAAGACATGGCATAAACCTAGAAAAATTGCTGAGTTTTATCTTCAAGGTCGATAACCGGTCAGTCTATCGGCAGCCAAAACCTCCCATCCTCCTACGCTCACGCCTCTCATTGCACAGTCCGTCAGAACCCAGACATAATCAGAAACTCATGTACAGTAAACTCTCGGCTATCCGGCCTACTTAATACTGTACCGATACTTTTCCAAAGCTTTAACAAGCGAGCTCCTGCTAAAACCCTAAGTGGTATTTCAAAATATTTTATGCATATCTTGTACTTCTGGCACATGTGGAGCCACAATTAAAAGGTACAGTACAGCATTGTTAATTCGTATGTATTGAATAAGTTATCGGAAGAAACTCTCTAACAAATGGGATACAGAAGCCCTCTTTCAGCGCTCACAAACAACAATGAACACACGTAGAGAGCAGCTCTGTTGGCAACTCTGTGTTCTTTGTTCCGTCGGTTGTTTATCGGAAGTTCAAAGTGCGTACGTTCGTAAATTGTTGTTTTGTGTGCTCTGTTGTACAGTGCAGATTGTGGAATGGGTGATAAATTTAAAAAAAGTTGTAGTGGCTATAGATAAGAAACTACGTGCTATAAAGCGACTAGATTCTGGGGTAACAGCCAGAACTATTGCTGTGGAGTTAGGGGTAGGAAAAAGCACAGTTGGAGACTGGAGGAAAAATCGAACAGAAATTGAAAAGTGGTGTGCTGCCCAAAGTAGTGGAAGTGGAATGAAAGTAAGAGAAACGATGATGAAAGGCAAGCATAATGGTACGGCTTGGATCGGAAGATTCTATTATTTAAACTAGTTTCCATGATGGTTCCGTATTGACGTACTAAATAGTTTTTAAATAAATTATAATTACACTTGCTCCTGGTAGTTGTTTCGGGGATTAATTGCTTTTATCCCCTTCATCAGCCAAGACAAATATCCGAAGAAAGATATAAGATAGCGTAGCACTCAAAAAATAAATGGCTATTTAACTTAATATGGTGCACCATATAAGTAGGTCACAGGAAAATGTTGAGCAAAACTAAAAACATATATGTAACAGCGATGATATTCAGCCATCAAAACACAGAGAATCAATGGACAGTTAATTCGTGAATCCGCTCAAAAACACTGGTCGAAGCTTGAATTGGCAAAAATCACAATACTTCACCATATGAACACAACCAATGAAGAAGCCTTTATGCTCAACAGGTCCATAAGTCAAATCAAATGCCTGCATACGAACTAGATGAGCGTGGAAGGAACAACTTCAAATAGCAATGAGGTTAGCTCAATGCATTACCTGAAAGAAGCAAAGGAAAAACAAACACCATAATAAAAGGGACCAAGGGGAAAATTTATAGACTGAAATAATTATGAAAAACTATAAAAATTAATTTATAATTAATCTCTTCATAATTGATACCTTGACTTAACCTGAAGTAAGTTTTTCAAATATTATTAAGTTTGCATTCGTTCTATATCATTATAAATTAATTTTTATAGTTTTTCATAATTATTTCAGTCTATAAATTTTCCCCTTAGTCCCTTTTATTATGGTGTTTGTTTTTCCTTTGCTTCTTTCAGGTTATGCATTGAGCTAACCTCATTGCTATTTGAAGTTGTTCCTTCCACGCTCATCTAGTTCGTATGCAGGCATTTGATTTGACTTATGGACCTGTTGAGCATAAAGGCCTCTTCATTGGTTGTGTTCATATGGTGAAGTATTGTGATTTTTGCCAATTCAAGCTTCGACCAGTGTTTTGGAGCGGATTCACGAATGAACTGTCCACTGATTCTCTGTGTTTTGATGGCTGAATATCATCGCTGTTACATATATGTTTTTAGTTTTGCTCAACATTTTCCTGTGACCTACTTATATGGTGCACCATATTAAGTTAAATAGCCATTTATTTTTTGAGTGCTACGCTATCTTATATCTTTCTTCGGATATTTTTCTTGGCTGATGAAGGGGATAAAAGCAATTAATCCCCGAAACATGTACCAGGAGCAAGTGTAATTATAATTTATTTTCATTTATGTATTGACTAAGGCGGATATACAATTTGTTGTTAAATCTATTTGGATCGGAAGAGAAAATATAGAACTCCGCCACATTAGACCGGATAGCCGAGTGTCTATTGTACTTGTTTGTGCACTCTCGTGTGTGAAATTCGTTTCTTACTTACAGTAATACCTCAGTAAGTGTCCCCGATTCAACTCCAAAGAGCAGGTTACTAAAAACGTAGCTTCGAAGCAATCGGGTGCATAATTACTTGAAATGAAAATCCACAGCCTGCTTCCAGTCTCCGACCGGGTCAGGAATGGAATGAATGAAGCCCCCATCTAGCGGCGAGGATATGGACTGTGCCGGCTGCCGAGGCCTGATGCACTCCTCTGGGGCAATGATTAAATGAATGACAGATGAAATGAAATGATAGTGGAGAGTGTTGCTGGAATGAAATGTTGACAGGGAAAACCGGAGTACCCGGAGAAAAACCTGTCTGCCTCCGTTTTGTCCAGCACAGATCTCACATGGAGTGACCGGGATTTGAACCACGGACCCAGCGGTGAGAGGCCGGCGTGCTGCCGCCTAAGCCACGGAGGCTTGCATAATTACTTAATTAGACTTATTTCCTCCAATGCTAGGTAGCATATCGGGCAACAAGTTTCCTCCAGTGAACTCTATTAGCTGCCAGGTTTTCCGCTTCCTCCCAGTTCATATCCATGCATTCAAAATCCTTTGCAAAAGTTCGTTTCCAGGTGTTACGAGGTCTTCCTCTACTTCGGTATCCTTCCGTTGGTTTCCACAACAGTGCTGATTTGGGTATCCTTCTATCATTCATACGTAGAACATGTCCCGCGAATTACATTCTTCTTTGAGCAATGATTTTGTTCAGGCTGCGTAGACCAGTTCTTTTCAGTACTTCATTTGTTATGTGGTCACGATAACTGATTTTCAAAATTCGCCTCAAGCATCGTTGGTGAAAAATGTTGAGCTTGTGTGCTGATTTCACTGATATTTTCCAGGTCTCGCGTGCATATATGGCGATCAGTAAGATAAGAGGAATATAGTTGAATCTTTGTGGACATACTAACTTATAGAGCCTAATTGCCATCTTGTTGAATCTTCTGTTGCACTATAATTTGCATAATGCAAGACTTAAATCGGGCCTAGTCAAAACTTTTCTCATTGTCATGAGAGAACCACTGGCCTGCTCAATTTTGCAGCAAATGTCTTGACATAAGTCCCTGTTATCATTAATTTGACATCCTTATGATGAAAAACTGTCAATCCTTTCATTACCAAGTGCATGAATGCCCTGAATTTTATCATCACTAGGTTAAAAATGAAAGCAAAACAAAACATTGGAAAAATTATGTTATTTTGCGAGAAGCCTCCGTGGCTTAGGCGGCAGCACGCCGGCCTCTCACCGCTGGGTCCGTGGTTCAAATCCCTGTCACTCCATGTGAGATCTGTGCTGGACAAAACGGAGGCAGACAGGTTTTTCTCCGGGCACTCCGGTTTTCCCTGTCAAAATTTCATTCCAGCAACACTCTCCACTATCATTTCATTCCATCTGTCATTCATTTCATCATTGCTCCAGAGGAGTGCGTCAGGCCTCGGCAGCCGGCACAGTTCATATCCTCGCCGCTAGATGGGGGCTTCATTCATTCCATTCCTGACCCGGTCGGAGACTGGAAGCAGGCTGTGGATTTTCATTTTCATGATGAAAAACTCTCAATCCTTTCATTACCAAGTGCATGAATGCCCTGAATTTTATCATCACTAGGTTAAAAATGAAAGCAAAACAAAACATTGGAAAAGTGATGTTATTTTGCGAAATGAAAAATAACTTAATACTATTTTGAAAAAAAGACTAAGAAGCTTGTAGTTATGAGAGAAATATGCACCTCTGTTCTCTGCCTTGTAGGAGCGAGAGTATCTACGTAATGTGGTGGCGCGTATCGAAAAGCTGCAACCTCAGTTGGTGCTGGTTCACCGTAACGTGTCTCGGTTGGCCCAGGAGCTGCTGCTAGAGCTGGGTGTCACTCTGGTGCTCAACGTGAAGGCTAGCGCTCTGGAGAGAGTGGCGCGCTGCACCGGAGCGGATATAGTGTCCAGTGTCGACTCCCACATCGGCATGCCTCAACTTGGCTCCTGTCGCAGCTTCTACCTGCAGGTCTACAACACCGAGAAAGGTAGCTTCTAATCATCTTATATTCGTTTATTGGTGGTTTGTTTGCTTTTATATATTAGTTTGTTTATTTATTTATTTGTTTGTTTGTTTGTTTAGTTGTTGGTTTCGATAGTTGTTGGTTTTCATTTGTTCATATATTTTTTTTGTTTATTTGTTTTCTATTTGTTTGTTTATTTCTTTGTTTTTATTTGTTTGTTTATTTATTTGTTTGTTTATTTATTTGTTTGTTTTTATTTATTTGTTTGTTTTTATTTGTTTGTTTGTTTTTATTTGTTTCATTTTATTTAATTTTTATTTGTTAATTTATTTGTTTTCATTTGTTTGTTTTTATTTGTTTATTTGTTCTTATTTGTTTATTTGTTTGTTTTTATTTTTATTTGTTTGTTTAATTTTTCTTATTTTATGTTTATTTATTTGTCTGTTTATATTTATCTGTTAATTTATTTGTTTGTTTTTATTTCTTAATTAATTTGTTTGTTTTTATTTGTTTATGCATTTGTTTATTTTTATTAGTTAATTTATATTTGTATGTTTGGTTATTTGTTTACTTATTTGATTATGCATTTCTTATCAAAACTCTTTTTCACCACATTGCTCTCGTCAATTTAAATTCCAAAAAAAACTTGTAACTTATCTCATGAAAACATTTCTTAATATCCTAAACACTGTTAAAATTAATTTCAAGAACTTTGAACTAGTTCTTATAAAACTAATGTTTTAGTTTACTTATTGTTACATTCAATGAATAATAATAATTTAAGCTATTGTCTATAGAAAATTGTTAACGGTTCTGATCTTCTCTGCCGAGGAAGCTGCAAGAAACATACCGTGGGTTACAGCCAGTGTCACCATAGCGTAGTTCCTATGGCACAATGCTGTCATCCTGGAGGTCCGTGTTCAAATCCATCCCCTGGCGAAGTTCTTTTTTTTTGATTGGTGCTTTCAAGCCCATCTGGAGCCACATGCAGAGTTGGCAACATCGCCCCGCAATCATGGAGGAAAGAACGGAAGGAGATGCCTTCGCTGATCTTCCTAGTGGAAGCTGCTGAAGCCAAACGGCACGCCCACTTTGGGTAGCAAGAAAATGGCTGTTCCTATGCTTAAAGCTGTAAACCACTCCAACTAGTCTTGGAGTTTAGTGACATAAAACTGCAATGACAAGTCAAGATTTTTTCTTGGGTAGGCAGAATACACTCTGGACATCAGGGTACTTGGCACAAATAAGCTGCGTTATCGTTTTAAAAGCCAACTTAAATAGAAATGAGGGCACATATGCAATGCTAGTTTTGTAAGAGAGACTTGGCAAAACGTAATCTAATTATACGCTGAAACACTGATTGAATTGAATACAGGTATCTGAAGGTGCGAGTTATACCAAAGAAGGAACATCTTGGGAACTATCATAATGATGCCGAACTGATCACGGTATTTACACCAAATTGATTTTTAAGTTCTTTTTGGTGTTGAGGCATTCATCAGTTTTTAGGCCTAATTTCGAGCACAGCCACTTTCACTCATTGTTTGCATACATTTTGATATTCAAGAATGCGAACCTTAAAATTAATAGATAGAGCACTTATTCGATTCGTACAACCATATGCAAGTCACGGAACACCGAATACAAGTTAAGGTTACGCCCACATTGGACGCAGCCCTTGGCTTCACTCAAACGAGCTCGGGGCTTCTCCTCTTATTCTTTCCTCCATGCCCGCAATGCTCATCCGTATTCGCCCGTGATGCGATCTGATAGGCTAGTTTCAGCGGCTGATAATACGACACCAGCGCCTTAAGTTCAGTTTAGTTTATCTACCTAATAACAGGTTTACTCATGGTCTTTATTCTCCATCTTATCTGGCCTTCTGCACGTTTCCATAGGTCACAAGATTTAATAATCTGTATGTTATATTGGCTTTCAGGCCCATGAATTGAATTTTTCTAGGTTTATGCCGTGTCTTGTTTGGGGTTTCGTCTAGGAACAGAAAGTCTTCTTCTTCCTGGCGTTGTTCCCAATTATTTTTTGGGGTCCGCCACTCTGCACCTTGCTCTCCATTTGTTGCGGTTTGCTGCGTCTATAGGACGAAGACCTACGATGCGCATATCTTCATGTAGGATATCCATCCAATGCCTTTTTGGTCGTCCTGGAGGTCTTTGTCCATCAGGCTCGAGAGCAAGTGACTTCCTTACAATGGACTCTGTATTTGCTCGGGCTACATGTCCGTACCAACGCAACCGAGTCTCCCTCATTTTGTCTGGAATAGGGGCAATTCCAAGAGTATTGCGGACCTCTTTGTTCTTAATATGATCCAGCCGTGCAATTCCCAAGGACCATCGTAGCATCCGCATCTCTATTGAGTGCAAGTGAAAGCCAATATACCATCCTTTTGGAAGCATTTTATAGGGAGGTGAAAGGCGGCTTGAGCTTTTAGCTCTCGTAGTTAAGAAGCGCTCGAGTGCACAGTTTGCTACTCCTGTGGGGGTCCAGGCGCGGACACAAAGAGCCTGCTGATGAGCCAGCTTGGTGTTCCTAGGCGAAACCCCACACAAGACACGGCATAAACCTAGAAAAATTGCTGAGTTTTAATCTTTATGTCAAGTATCAGCTGAAACCTTCTTCTTCCTCTTCTAATTTTACCTTTTACTGTCCCATCCAACGCTCTTGTCACAAAACTATTTCCTCTTATGCAATGTCCAATCCAATTCATTTTTCCTTTTTCGTATCTTTTTTTAACAGCATTCTTTCATGTCCTATTTACTCTTCATTTTTTTTTCTTTTTTTTTCTTCTTCTTCCAACTTCTGCCTCCATCCGCCTCCTAATCCACATTTCTAGGGCATGTATTCTTCTCTCATCTTCTCTCTCATCTTCTTTTCTAAGTGTCCAGGTTTTGGCTCCATACATTGCCACTCTCCGAACATAACACTTCACTAATCTCTTTCTTAAATCTATATTCATTGTAACGGCGGCTTCGGTGGCGTAGTTGGTAGCATGCTGAGCTTCTATGCCCAAGATCACAGGTTCAAACCCGGCCGATGTCGTCGAATTTTTTTAAAGCGTTAAAAATCCCCCACGGTATGCCTTCCTTCGGAGGGGACGTAAAGCTGGTGGGCCCATGTCATAGAATTATGGCATGTAAAAGAACCTTCCACTAACTAAAAAGCTAAATTTGTCGGTTAGATTTGATTAACACTCCGTTAATTTCCAACGTTCATCGCCAGGTGCCGGTTGCGGTGGCATCTAGTATCCAAGTTCACAGCTAGGTGTCGTTGACGATAGCATTTGGTAGGAACTACTTGAAATTGATCGTCTGCAGTCCTTACCTGAATTACAGATAACACACACTAATACAGCCATCACAGTTAACACCGGTTATCAGACAGATTCTACACACACGAGGCTACATGTCCGTGTTGTCGCAGCCCCTAAACTGAGAAACCAACCAACTTCATTCCATCCAGCACATGATATTGACTTATTTTTTTGTTAATTATCAGTATGGCCAACCCTCTAATGCTGTTCACATTGTTTCCAACCACCCCTTATACTACTAAAATCTACTCATAGGGGCATAGAACATTATAGAAACAGAACATATTGAGATTCAGACAAATTTTATACCTATGGCAAATGTTAGTATAAACCACACACTATAATGGTTTGATATTTTGATATTACTGTAATCCAAATATATAATCTTGCTTCTGTCTTCCCTCCCAAAGGTCAACGCAAAACTCTCATGTTCTTTGAAGGCTGTTCCTCGCCACACCTTGGCTGCACCGTACTGCTACGTGGTGCTTCTAATAATGAGTTGGTAAGACTGAAGAAAGTGGCAAAACTTCTAGTGTATGCGCGTTATAGTTGGCATTTGGAGTTATCGTTCCTCATGGACGAGTTTGCTTGTCCTCCCAGTCCACCCAAAGATGCCTTTTTTGATGATCAGAATTCACCAGGACTGGACAGTAACGACCCTGCTTTCGACGATAATGTACCTGATTCAAAACCAAAGCAAGTGTTTATCTCCGAAACGGACAGTGTTGATGGCGATGAAGACTTTAAGAAAGAGACAATAGTTTCGGATACTCAAACTTCGTCTGTGATTAAGTTAAGTAATGAAGGCTCGTTACTTCCTAAGGATGTTATAAACATCCCGATATCTGAGAAACAGTTGAGTGTGGACAGTGCTCTGAGACATCCAAAGCTGAGTGAGGTAGGCAAGCAGCTGGCTGCTTTGTGTAGTATATGTGGGGGGTTAAGAACAGTACCGAGAGGCAGTCTGGCCAAAGTAGGCAAGTCTCGTAGTGAGGAGATGAGGCCTACCTTCAGTCACACAGCATCGAACGTCGGCAATCCTTTAACAGCAGGCAGTTCAAACGTACAACAACATAGTGTTGAAGGTAACCTAGCCAAGGAAGTGAGAAACTTGTCGGTGTGTTTGTGTAAAGTTCACGCAGGTCGTATAAGTAGCAAAGACAAGTCTCCCAGCGAAGACAAGCGCATGAACGTGGAATCAGTGAGCGACTTCAGTGATCCCCTACACTCATACCTGCAGCTTGATGACGAAGTGTTCGGCTCCGAACAACACAGCGGCAGTCCCATGGAGCAACTGTCGGTTGCTGAACTGCCTCTCTCGAACCGCTTTCGCAAGGCTCTGGACGACAGGATTCTCTCCTTCTCGCCCTATTTAACGGTATGTAAAGTCGATCATTTTCAGTGAACTTTTTATGTATTTCTTTTTCCCCCCCCCCCCCCCATATTTTATGCCCTCATTGGAGCACTTCAATCAATACAAATACAATTAAGTCTAACAACGGCATTTGAAGATTACCGATTCAGCTTCTTCTACATCCAAAATGTCTTCATTCTATCTGACCTGGCTGTCCTTTGTTCATCTGTGATGATGTAGTTTTTCCGTTCAAATGGTGTTAATGTGAATCGTAAGTATTTATTCCTTAAGATATTTTTCTCTTCTCTATTTTTAATTTGGAGCATCGTTAAATTTAATTCATCTAAATCATGCGGGATCTCTTTGAACCAGTTGTTCTTTGTTTTACTCTTCAAGAAGTGACTAAAGAGCTGTTTTATTAGTCTGGTTTCTGGCAGAAAAAAGTGATTCTCCTTTTCCGCATTGTATCTATTATTGATTCACTCTCTCGATATACCACTTCATTCGGCAGTAATCTCCATAGGCCATTTACTTGGTGCTTTTTGTTATTAATTCTTCTGATGATATTTCTGTCTGCTTTCTGCAGTTGTCAGTTGTTGATTTGATGTTCAACTTGAAGAGTGTTTCACTACCAAGAGTTGCCTCGGGTTTAACAACGGAATTGTAACGCTGAAATTTGGCATTCATTATTGTTGTTTAAAATAAAATAAAATATTTATTTATTTATTTATTTATTTTTATTTATTTATTTATTTTTATTTATTTATTTATTTTTATTTATTTATTTATTTATTTATATTTATTTTTATTTTATTTTTTTATTTTATTAATTTTTATTTATTTATTTATTTTTATTTTTATTTATTTATGTATTTATTTATTTATTTTTATTTATTTATTTATTTTTATTTATTTATTTATTTTTATTTATTTATTTATTTATTTTTTTTATTTTTTTTATTTATTTTTTTAATTTATTTATTTATTTTTATATTTATTTATGTATTTATTTATGTATTTATTTATTTATGTATTTATTTATTTATTTATTTTTTATTTATTTATTTTTTCAATTATTTATTTTGCAGTGGCGAAGTTAGGGCTTGTGGCCCTCCCTTGTATTTCTTAAAGGGATATTCCAGTTGTCCAATTTTTCAATCTTTAGGATATGTAGCCTTGTACTGTAGTTATAGATATTGTCCTTGGCATTGTATGCATTGTACAGGGAGATTCTCTTGCTGGAGCTCGGGCTGCGGATTGCCCATAGGCGGAAACTGTAACAAAATACATTAATTAATGGTAAATTCACCAACAAATCATGATTAAAGAACTTACCTTTTCACAGAAGGTGCTGAAAATGTTCTCCTTCAGCAGGCAATGTACTGTGTTAATAAATTAGCGTTTGCACGTTGTAATTCCCTTCTGTTGTGAGGCGTATCTGCTGCCGTATATTGTTCTCCAGCTCCACTGGAGTGCGGGTAATTGATCTGTACAATTTGTATTTTAAATTGTCCCACAATTAAACATAAAGCCGGCTTAGGTCCGTGATTTGATTAATAACAGTAAACACGCAGCAGGGAACAGGACTAGCTACATAATGTAAAGATGTAGCTTCCAAAGTTACTGTCTGTCAGCTGAAGGAGAAACTTTTTTGCATCTTCTGTGAAAAGGTAAGTTGTAACCTTTAACTGGTGACGTGAGGTCATCCAGATTCCCAAAAAATATAAAAAAATATGTGTGCTTCTTTAATTAAATCTTGCAAGAAGCTGTTGTTTGTGTTACTTTCCTATCTGTGCGCTGACACTTCACACCATTGTTGATGAAAGTTTAGTGACTTAATGACTTTAATGACCCTGGTTATCTCACCTGCGCACCGTCCGCAGCCCAAGCTTGGTTGGCTGGCGGAAGGCGCACGCGCCTGGCAACCGGTCGCCGGCCCCACTCCTGCAAAAGAATCTCACTACTTGTAGAACCTTTATAGAAGATGCTTGTTTTGTTCTATATTTTTTGTACATACATCACTGGGCTGATATATTCTGCCGTAGAATCTATGCTATTTCAAACTTTTGTTCAGGTGTGTATTTGTAACTGGTTTTGGGGGCATGATGGTGTAGTGGTCAAGCTGCTTTCCGATTCGATTCCTGATCAATGCACGTGAGATTTTTGAAGTGAGATATCATATCCTGTGGATCAGATTCCATGTAAAAATGGAGCTCCCATGGGTCATGATTGCTAAATTAATGGTAATTGTAATACTACAAGCTTTCTCTTTGAAAATGGTTTTATTTTTCGCAAGGCTATGGATGATACGATTCTCTCCTTAGTTAGTTACAGTAGTTACTTTTGTTTAAAGGGGCGGAAGTTATTTTTGTTTTAAGGGGCGGAACTACGAGGTCATCTGCCCCTATTCTCGTGATGCCTAAGTATGTTACCAATTTAACCCTTTCTATTTCCTTATGGGCTAAAGTAAAGTTTCAGTTGACTTCTTGACTGAAGAGCATAAATGATATACTCACAATATTTATACCATACTTCAGTTCTCAGTTCCTTACATGGAGACAGAAGCAGGCAGGAGTTGTGTGTTGTGGAAGTACTTCCCTCACGAGATCTTCTGGTCGGCACAGTTCTCTCCGGTCACCGACAGTACCAGCAGCACCAATGCGGCCAACAACGCTGCTACCTCAGCACTGGATTTGGAGTCCAAGCTCAACATCAAGGTGAGACCACCACTCTAGTTGGATACAAATACAAGTATATTTAGGAGTGTAGTGATTCATTTTGAATCTGTGTCGACTGTTAGTTTCTGAGAGTTACAACTAAACTGTCCGCCTTGTCAATACCTTTCTGTTATGATTTATTATAACATTCGAGGTACATGTTTTGAGAACCTACAACTCTCTCTTCTTCAATCTCTTGTGTAGCCTCTTAACTTCACACTTAAAAGACATTCAGACATTTCTCAAACATTTTCGTTAAAAACATCAAACCTTTCATAAAACTAATGACAACATGTGTATTCTGAAATGTATGCAGTAGCCTAAAATGTGGACTTGCATCCAAAAATGTAAAAAAAAAAAAAGTTCTTTACATGATATGAATTATTTTACATGACATTTTGAAAATGATTGGAATAAAGTACAGGGATAGGAGGGTGATCTACAACCTATACAGAAACCAGACAGCAGTTATTCGAGCTGAAGGACATGAGAGAGAAGGTGGTATTCAGAAAGGTATCACCCATACTTTTCAATGTTTACATTGAACAAGCAATGGAGGATATTAGAGAAAAATTTAAAGTGGGAGTGAAAATTCAAGGAGAAATAATTTCAACTCTGAGATTTGCTGATGACATCTTGGCCGACACACCTGAGGATTTGAATGTGTTTTTCAATGGTATGGACTCCGTCTTGAGGAAAGAATTCATGATGAAAATCAATAAAATTAATGTAAAACAAAAATATTGGAATGCAGCCGAAATGAATCAGAAACCTCTATGGACATCAAATTGGCAGGTGGAAAACTAAAGGAAGTAGGAGACTTCTGTTACTCAGGAAGCAAAATAACCAGTGATGGACGAAGCAAAGAGGATATAAAAAGTAGGTTGGCTCAGGCAAGGAAAGCATTTCTACAGAAAAGGAATCTGTTGACATCGAATATAGATTTAGGTATTAGGAAATCATTTTTCAAAGCCTTTGTCTGGAGAGTGGTAATGGAAGTGAAACTTGGACTATTGGTGTAGCAGAAAAGAGGAGAATTGAAGCATTTGAAATGTGGTGTTACAGGAGAATGATGAAGATCAGATGGGTAGATAGGGTTACAAACGGAGAGATATTAAGACAAGTGGGAGAGGAGAGATGTTTCTGGCGACTGCTAATGAAGAGAAGAGATAAGTTGGTAGGACACATACAAAGACGCCCAGGACGCTTAGTTATGGAAGGAAGGTTCGAGGACAAGAACTGTAGGGGTAGACCAAGGTTAGAATATGTTAAACAGATTGCCTCGGATGAAGTGTGTGGTAGCTATGTAGAGATGAAACGATTAGCTCAGGACAGGGAGGCATGGATAGCTGCATCAAACCAGTCAAAAGACTGAAGACTCAAACAACAATGTAAAATTAATTAATGCATTAATTAATCTCATGTAATTTTTTTCATGTGTATGGAATAACACCCATTTCAATTTGAATACAATCGTGTTGACAGACTGAAAAGCATTTATATTTCAGAGTAAATATCTATGTTGGCAGGATCTTCTCCGCTGACAAATTTTCTTCGAAGAAAATAAGCAGGAGTTACTTTCTTATCAGAGGTTAATGTAAGGTGACTCTTGACGATAGTGCAGTTACCCATGAAGGTGTGCATTTCCTAGTCGTGAGAAGAAGAATGAACTCTGCATGACATTCTGGTGTGAGCTATTCGGGAAAGGTGACCATAAAACATAAGAGAGAGCTTCCAAATTTAGAACATAGTTCTGCATCTTATACACTGCCCTCCAAAATCAAAGCGTAACACTTCGTTGGTATGAAGCTTACGGGGAAGCTTAGTTACAGAGGTGTGCAAATTATTAGACTCAACGCTAGTTTTTGAATTATTTTTTTTTCGTGCACTAAATATATTTACAATGCGCTGAAGTTATTTCAAATATTTACTTAATTACATTTTATTTTCAGAAATTCATAGTTCGTAAAATGATCTTATGTTCGACGATGTTGAAATGTAAATATATGTCAGAAAACTGTATCATAATTAGGGTCATTATAACACTATCTTTCATTATGAAACAGTTTCTCCCACCAATCAGAGCTCAAGAAAAAGTTGTGTGACCAATTTCGTGAGAATAGCATCGCACCTGCGCTGACTTCCACGGACTCCTATTTTAAATTTCACTGCGTGGCTAGTGTCATAGTGGGGTATTTCAAGAGGCCATGGTCAAATACAAGGTATTCTCTGCATCCCATGCGCTCTGTTCAGTACATACAACTGGCAAAATCTCGACAGATATTTATGAATATTTATGTTCGAACATAAAATAGTTATAATTATCGTCGAACATAAACAGTCGTATGCAACTCGCCTATAATGGTAATTAAGACACGAGTATGGAAATTATAAAACGAGCAAAGCGTGTCTTAATTATTGCCATTATAGGCTCGTTGCATAATGTACTTCTTCTTCTTCTTCAACATCTTCCTCTTCCTCTTCTGCTTTTACGGCCTCATTGGACCACTTCAGTCAATCATTTCTTGGTCCTCTGCTTCAGTAAGTTTTCTTTCCGAGTTGCCCAGTAGCTTTTCATTCGCTCTGATCTTCTCAGGCGTTCCTCATCTAGGGTAGATACCATCTTATTGTATTACGTTTGTCTATTTTTGCCTGAAATCTTATTTTTATATCTTTCAGTTTTTTTAAATGTTTTGTTATGCAAGTCATCCAAGGTTATTTCTAATTCTTTCATATCTTCTCTAATTTCCTTAATCCATCCTACTTGTTGTTTCATATTCCAAAGTTTTACTACAATTTTTCTAGATAACCTGGTTTCTGGTGTCCTCATGATGTGACCGTTTCTTCCAAATAGTATCGGTGACGGGCTCCAGTTCTCTGTATACCACTTCATTTGGTACTATCCGCCACTGTTATCTATTATTATTATTATTATGTACTATTATAGAATTTCCAATAAAAGAGGGGCCTCGTTAATGCAAAAAGCCCCACGTTTCGATTTGATTACTTTATTATACTTTTCGTGTGAATTTAGAGCTGAGGAATTCAGAGTCTTTTATACTGATGGTTGTTTCTTAAGTTTAGGGGCTGCGACAACGCGGTCATCTAGCCCCGTGTACTTTGGGTGTGTGTAGAATCTGTCTGATAACCAGTGTTAATTGTGATGACTGTATTAGTGTGTGTTATTTGTTTTTTAATTCAAGTAAGGACTGCAGACTTTTGAATTTTTCAAATAGTTCCTACTTTTGCCGCCAAACACCACCGTCAATGACTACTAGTTCAGAACTTAGCTACCAGACGCCACCGCAGTCGGCTCTTGGCAACGAACGCAGGAACCTAAGAGCGTTGTTTACATTCTTAACCTATACAATTTAGCTTCACAGGTGTAATAAAGTGGAAGGTTCTTGAACATGCCATAAATCTATGACATGGGACCGCCGGCTTTACTTCCCCTCCGAAGGAAGGCATACTGAGGGATTTTTAACGCTCTTAAAAAATTCGACGACTTTGGCCTGATTTGAACCCGCGATCTTGGGCATAGAAGCTCAGCATGCTACCAACTACGCCTCCGAAGCCGCTTCTTTTATACTGATCATCCGCTCTTAAACTATACAGAGATTCGTGGACCATGGATTGAAATCACATGCTTAGAGGGCACATTCCAAAGTCATTGAAACAAAAGAAACGGACCCAGCTCAGGTATCCCTCCGAATACCCAATTCAAAAAATTTTTAGTCGCAATTCCTTATGGAAAAGTTATAAATCTACAGGGGAGAACTTGACTAAGTAGGGTGATATAAGATGTCAGCTGTTTTTCAATAAAATGATTTTAAATTAAATTTGTGTCTGGTTTAAATTCTCTTATTTGATTCTAACCATTTGCACTCCTCTATAAATTCCACATTGTATATAATACTGTTATGTCCCCACCTGATGGCACGGTCTTAAGCCATAGGCCATCAGGGGTTCTGCAAGATTATGTTACAAGGATCATTATCATGTCCTTACCAATACCTTCTGATACGGATTACAGTACAGTCCCTACTACACAAGGAAATGGAGTGGGAGGAGATTCAGGATTCAGGGAATTCTCCCCAATGAAAGAGAATAGAAAGCTTAACTTCTAGTTTATTCCGTAAGGGAGTAAAGGAATCTGCCACCATTGATACTGTGCCTGTTTAGACCAAAGTCCGGACGACCACATATGCATTTCACCAAAAATCAGTCAGCACGATAATCAAAATATCCCGGGGCGCCAGATGGGTTAAAGTGACTACAATAACTCAACAACAAAAAATTGCTTTATTGATTTTCGACTCGATGCAACAATAAGGATAGAAGGAGATTTTCTGAAAATAACACAACCTGTAAAATTATCTCATTTTATTTAAAACGTTAAAAATTACTGAAGGCATGCCAAAAATAGCATAATAGATGTATGACGAATCATACGTTATGTACAAGATTTACAATTTCACCAACACATGAACACTTGGCAATTGAGACGAAGGTCAAATTAATAGTCCTGCTGATTTCGCTCAAAAGAATTATTTACAGTAGTAGGGTTTTGTCAGTGCAAATTTAATTGTCCTTCCTGATTCCTATCTTATTTGAGTATTCACATATTGAAATGAAAAAAAAATTATCACTCGTTGAAAAATATATCACTTTTTCAAAAATATCGTAGCAAATTAACTAACACTTCAGGATTCGGTTATCTCAAGATTTGTTCAAATACAAAGTTATTAACAAGAAAGACAACACATCATTTACATGGACATTCGAGCATTTTGATTCGACGAACTTCGATAAACAGAAAATATTTATTGAATCATCTGTTCTCAATCCAAAATCTATTCAGATCTTTTGACTCAATCATCAATATAATGGTCAAAATAGTATTATCAACAAAATATAAATTCAATTCAATATGGATTCAACCATTTAATCAATTAACTATCACTTGGAAATATTATTTAGAAAATTTATCATAAAACAATATCATTTGTTATTATCAAAATTACAGTAATTTGACAAAATGTCAAATATGTTAATCATTAAATTTATTTGCAAAACGTTTATATATTTTTACAGGATCACAAAAATCCTCTCAGTTTGTAGTGGTTGTTAAGAAGTAACAGTTTTAAATAATTTACAGCATCGGCCCATTCGATTTAAATGCGTCAAAGATCACATAATCATAATTAGCATCTAGACAACGGTAAAGTCTTTTCATAATGAAAGGTACAAGTTTAACAATAACAATTCTCGGGCAAGCAATTACTAGGAATACTTCTAGAACATGTGGGTAAACTGTGAATTGACAATGATGGCTCAACAAAATAACCTTTGGTTATATCTCGACGAAAGTGTGGCTAAATTCGACTCCTCTACTAATTTCAAAGACATCCAACCTGCAATATGGTTGATGCTTCATTTCAACAACCTCATTTCTGCGACTTAATTGCACAATCAGAATGGCATTATTTAACTCTTTGCACACACAACAATTATTTCTTCCCAAATTATACAGAATAATCAAGCCTTTGCTTGTTACAACAACTGGAAGATTTATAAGTTAGTAACCTCCATCAATGAGTTTACAATAATAATTTTACCATCAGTTTAAAACATGAATAACTCCACACCGTGTCTATTCTTAGCCAAACGTTTTAAAAGACATTGCTCAATAATGATTTTATTTTTATACAAACTCTAGCAAAAACCCTGTTTTATACATGCTTTTAGCTTCCCGTGGTTTGTCAAAGATTTAAATGCATAATGCAAGCGTGAAATACTTCCACTGAATTAATGTTATTTGTTTGTGGGCATGCGTTAACCACTAACCTTCGGAATCAACAAGTATCCGATCTTAGAAAATTGTTTTAAATGTCAAATGTATAAATCACACTACATGATAATGATTATTAGAAATCAAAAATATTATTATTATTTCAGAAAATTGAAAATAATAATTATTATTAAATCAACATTATTATTATTATGTCCTCAACAAATGGATTTAAAGTTGTTAAACTGTTCGGGGAATATCATCCTCGACTTCTTAATAATGGATAAATATCCATTCCTCAACTTAAATTTATTATTAAATTTTCACTTTTTGACTTTAAAAGTCGGACATTTTTCCGTATTGACAGAATGTAATAATAAACAAAGTTTTTATGGTTCTGCCTAGTCAATACTTGTTTTATTAGAGATTTTATCGTGACATAATCACTTGTCTTTACGTATGTAGGGACATGTTTCGGTGTCTAGTGACATTGACACCATCATCAGCCTACGGTTATTGGCAACACTCAATGACATTAAAATAATTATTAAAACAACACACACATGACTAAAATAACACTTTCAAAGTTTTTTAAAACACTGTCATAATAAAAGTTCAATAAAAAGTCTTAGAAAAAGGCTTGGTGCACTGATTTGGTTTCCAATGTCCTGCTTCCGATAATAATCTCCAAAATCCAGCAAGAGGTGACCATACATAACTGGAAAAGAAAATCCCTGT
The DNA here is from genome assembly GCA_946902985.2 of Meconema thalassinum. Classification (NCBI taxonomy): domain Eukaryota; kingdom Metazoa; phylum Arthropoda; class Insecta; order Orthoptera; family Tettigoniidae; genus Meconema; species Meconema thalassinum. The sequence goes on from OX336390.1 coordinate 92,434,058, forward strand.
GTGAACTATGATAAGTATTAAAACCGAAAAAGTGGAAAGCTAAACAAAGAAAAAGTGGAAAAATATATAAAAAAAGGGAGTGTGGTGAACTTACGGTGTAGTTGTAGCAGCGAGAAATCGGGCCGTGCTGAGGCATACGGAGACTGTGCACTACTGATATGGAATAGCTTGGGGGAAGCGGGCGAGGCTTCAGTCGAGAGGGGCGGGGGGAGGGTAAGAATACTGGCAATTTTGGAGGACAGGAGCGGCATGGGGGTATGGGGTTGAGGGGCGGGATGGGGGTATGGGGTTGAGGGGTGGAATGAGCGGATTTGTAGATCCTCGATTAATTGATAAAATTAAGGTGGTTTGTATTTAACTCTGTAATTAGTTAAGGTTTCAAAGAGTACATTATTATTTTCAAAGTTGATCTCATTGATATTGGTTAGGGGGTCTGTTCTTTGGGCAAAATCTATTTCGATTTCTTCCAATATGTTCATTGTGGTACCTTTCTTAGCAAGATGCAGGATGCTCATGTCTTTGTTGATGTCAGTGAATTCATGTTTACTGTCCTTCATGTGGTTGGCCATAGCGGAGAATTTATTGTATTTTAGAGCGTTAAAATGTTCACCATATCTTGTAGCAAATTACCTACCGGTTTGTCCATAATAATTAGCTTCGCATTTGGTGCATTTCAATTTGTATATGCCTGATTTACTAAACTTGTTCGTGTGGTTCAATTTGTTGGTGTTAAATAAAATATCTTTATTTGTATTAGTTGTTTTGTAGGCTATTTTTAGACCGCGTTTCTTAAAGATATTGGAAATGCTGTAAGATTTGTTGTTCAAGTACGTGAAGACTGCGTACTTGGGTGGCTCTTTTTGTTCTGGCGTTAGGTGGGTGACCGGTTTGTTTTTAATTTTATTAATGATGTTGTTTACTATCTGTGGTGCGAATCCGTTTATTTTAGCCACTTGCTTAATGATTTTTAGCTCTTCGTTTAGGCTTGCTTGGTCTAGAGGAAGGGAGAAGGCTCTGTTGATCATGCTCAGAAATGCGGCTTTCTTTTGATTACCTGGGTGATTAGAGTCCTGCCTTATGGTTGTATGTGTTTGGGTTGGCTTCCTGAAAATTTTCTATGTTAATCTATTATTAATCCGACTGACTGTGATGTCAAGAAAGTTTATTTTATTGTTTACCGCTGATTCTGCCGTGAATTGTATATTTTTATCCTAAAACTAACCTAACCCCGTGGCACTACAGCCCTTGAAGGGCCTAGGCCTACCAAGCGACCGCTGCCCAGCCATTTGGCCTGCAGATTTTGGGGTGACGCGTGGTCAGCGCGTCGTGTCCCCTCGGCCGTTAATCTTGGTTTTCGTGACCGGGGCACTGTCTCACTGTCAGACAGCTACTCAATTGTCCTCACGAGGCTGAGTGCACCCCGTTCCAACCCTCACGTCAGTTTTAAAATCCCTGACGGAGCCGGGGATCGAACCCGGGGCCTCCGGGCGAGAGGCAGGCGCGCTACCCCTACACCACGGGGCTGGCACTATATTTTTATCCAGACTATTTAATTTGTGTACCAATCCTTCTATGTTCAGGGTCGTCTCATCTAATATTACAAATACATCGTCCACGTATCTTGCCCAAGATCAATAGTAACGATATAATTGTCACAAAAGCGGACAAAGGGAACACGGTCGTGCTGATGGATAGGGAGGTATATGTTAATAACACCCATGACTTCCTTAAAAACTCTAAATTTGATGAAGTCAAAAAAGACCCCACCCAGTCCATACAAAGAAAATTGAAAAGCATTCTGAAAAACTCTGTGTTTATCTTCAGCGATAAACAAACAAATAATCTAATCAACATGAACCCGGGATTACCCACCTTGAGAGCCCTGCCCAAGATCCATAAAGAAGGTACACCCATAAGACCCGTAATCAATTTTAGAAACAGCCCTCTCTACAGAACCGCTAAATTTTGCTAACAATTTCTTGAAAAACATTTCACCTACAAAGCTAACAAATCCCTGAAGAACACACTCCATTTCTGCGATGAAACAATGAAACTTAAATTAATGAGCAAACACTCCTTACACAGTGTAGATGTGAAGGACATGTATACAAACATTCCTATCAAACCTTCGCTCAAGGTCATTGAACAAAACCTGTCTAGCAGTAGCTCGTTATCGAAAGTAGAAATCAGTGAATTTATGACACTACTTGAGTTCACACTTATAAATAATTTTTTCACCTTTAATAATAAAATCTTCAAGCAAAAAGAGGGACTGTCAATGGGCTCCCCGCTCTCTGGCATAGTAGCCAATATATACTCAGATCACCTAGAGCATGAGGAAATCATAAACAAAATTGATGGGATATTTTTTTTGGGCAAGATACGTGGACGATGTATTTGTAATATTAGATGAGACGACCCTGAACATAGAAGGATTGGTACACAAATTAAATAGTCTGGATAAAAATATACAATTCACGGCAGAATCAGCGGTAAACAATAAAATAAACTTTCTTGACATCACAGTCAGTCGGATTAATAATAGATTAACATAGAAAATTTTCAGGAAGCCAACCCAAACACATACAACCATAAGGCAGGACTCTAATCACCCAGGTAATCAAAAGAAAGCCGCATTTCTGAGCATGATCAACAGAGCCTTCTCCCTTCCTCTAGACCAAGCAAGCCTAAACGAAGAGCTAAAAATCATTAAGCAAGTGGCTAAACTAAATGGATTCGCACCACAGATAGTAAACAACATCATTAATAAAATTAAAAACAAACCGGTCACCCACCTAACGCCAGAACAAAAAGAGCCACCCAAGTACGCAGTCTTCACGTACTGTAACAACAAATCTTACAGCATTTCCAATATCTTTAAGAAACGCGGTCTAAAAATAGCCTACAAAACAACTAATACAAATAAAGATATTTTATTTAACACCAACAAATTGAACCACACGAACAAGTTTAGTAAATCAGGCATATACAAATTGAAATGCACCAAATGCGAAGCTAATTATTATGGACAAACCGGTAGGTCATTTGCTACAAGATATGGTGAACATTTTAACGCTCTAAAATACAATAAATTCTCCGCTATGGCCAACCACATGAAGGACAGTAAACATGAATTCACTGACATCAACAAAGACATGAGCATCCTGCATCTTGCTAAGAAAGGTACCACAATGAACATATTGGAAGAAATCGAAATAGATTTTGCCCAAAGAACAGACCCCCTAACCAATATCAATGAGATCAACTTTGAAAATAATAATGTACTCTTTGAAACCTTAACTAATTACAGAGTTAAATACAGACCACCTTAATTTTATCAATTAATCGAGGATCTACAAATCCGCTCATTCCACCCCTCAACCCCATACCCCCATCCCGCTCCTGTCCTCCAAAATTGCCAGTATTCTTACCCTCCCCCCGCCCCTCTCGACTGAAGCCTCGCCCGCTTCCCCCAAGCTATTCCATATCAGTAGTGCACAGTCTCCGTATGCCTCAGCACGGCCCGATTTCTCGCTGCTACAACTACACCGTACGTTCACCACACTCTTTTTTTTTAATATATTTTTCCACTTTTTCTTTGTTTAGCTTTCCACTTTTTCGGTTTTAATACTTATCATAGTTCACACAGGGATTTTCTTTTCCAGTTATGTATGGTCACCTCTTGCTGGATTTTGGAGATTATTATCGGAAGCAGGACATTGGAAACCAAAACAGTGCACCAAGCCTTTTTCTAAGACTTTTTATTGAACTTTCATTATGACAGTGTTTTAAAAAACTTTTTAAAGTGTTATTTTAGTCATGTGTGTGTTGTTTTAATAATTATTTTAATGTCATTGAGTGTTGCCAATAACCGTAGGCTGATGATGGTGTCAATGTCACTAGACACCGAAACATGTCCCTACATACGTAAAGACAAGTGATTATGTCACGATAAAATCTCTAATAAAACAAGTATTGACTAGGCGGAACCATAAAAACTTTGTTTATTATATTAAATTTTCAGTTACGACGGCTGATGACTGTGATTAGAAAAATAACAAAATTAAATAAATGCTCGTTCTGCTCGTCCATAAATTTCGAATCATTGACTTCTGAGTGTAAAAACTGCTCAGATCAAAGCTTCTATTGCAAAAAGAAAATATTTGCAACAGCAAAAACATTAAGGAAAAGAAAATATGTGTTGGTAAGACTGTAGAAAAATTGAGAAATTCCAGCTAACTATGCATAAAAATAATGCAAATTGTAGCTTACATTCCTGTAGATCTTGATGCTGGTAATCTGGTCTGAACCAGATTATCTCAGTCTTCTTGTCCCCATTAGGACACGTATTTATAATCTTGTATCGGCCTCCATTTTATACCTCCAATGGTCTTACTCAGACATATCGGTATTCATACTTGTAGCCTGAATATCTTGATGAAAATAGTTCGTAAAATATGCTGCTTCAACAGCTGAAGTAACCTTGACTGGGGTTAGATCGAAAAGATCCATGATGAAAAATTACCAGTTTTAACTCGACCCAACTGTAATGCCTTCAATACTGTCACTACTCTTACAATCTTATGGAACACATGTTCGAGTTCTGAAGATCAGTTCCCTGGGCAGAGCTTCTCACTCTCCAGACAATGCAAGCATGCTGGTATACCCTATGTCAGCTAGTGAACTGATCTGTGCAAGACTGGTAGGCGAACAGTAACGAACTATTTCGGTTGGTCGAAAGTTATTAAGTCCAAGATCTGGTTGTTTGGATGAAATAATCCAAGTTAAATTTTAGTGGACAGTGGAAATCAAAATATAGACTAAGTCTATTCATATGTCCATTGTAGCAGTAAATAATTACCAATGCCATAAAGTTTATCACCTTGGTGATAACTTTTGAAAAGTTCAAAGATCACTATAATCACTTTTATAAGACCAGCAACTGTGCTGGTAATAACGTAGATTTTGGAACCATGTGCACGAAGATTATAACAGTCTTTGGAGCGACGTAGAGTGTTTAGCGGCTGAGCGCTTACGAAGGAATGAACATACTTGGCTCGGGCATGCGTGCCTTATATACTCCTCAAGCGGACTCCTCGTGGTCAATACGTGAAATATGCTGAAACTAAAACATCTCATATCTCAGCTTCCGCTCAATTTCCTAGAAATAAAGCACATTCTTCCTCCCTTGTCCGTGCCAGTAATCTGATGTTGGTCTTGTAACGTGTTTTTCGAGGGGTTTTATGCAACTGGCATAAGTCAGTAGGAAGCCATTCTATATTTATTTACGCGGCAAATTGTTCAGCCAAGAGAATTTTTCATGTTAATTTATTATTATTATTAATTTATTATAATTATTATTAAGGTATTTTCGGAGCATTTTATAAAAATTATTAGCATTCAGATAGGTTTTCTATGTCTTAGAAAACGCTAACAAGCAAATTATTACGAACGACGATATCATAGAAAATTATCTGATTACGGAATTTTACGGAGTTTTGTCAGTTAGGGTATTTGAGAGACATGACTCACTGGGAATTCTAATACAAGCTGATTCCTGTCGAGAAGCGTGACGCAATCCTGGGTCGCAAGGTCTAGAAGAGGCGAATTGTTGAAACGGAAAACGACTTCTCCCTCTCGCCCGCGGAGTGTAATGAACCGGAGGAGGGGAAGTGGCGGCGTGCTCAGCCAATCAGCGGAGACGACGTAAGCTAGTTGGGACTGAAGAGTGGGGGAGCCGACAGGTGAATATATCGTTCGACGCGCCGTGAGACGAGGACTATCTGTGAAATACTTGACGAGTATGGATGCGCGTGCGAGTGGCTCCGATGTTCAGTGGAGTTAGGGACAATCTGTGTAGAACTTGCAGTGTACGGTCGCAAGTGCGTGACGCTCCGATGTTCAGTGGAGTTAGCGACGAACTTTTGTAAAACGTAACCAGTGCGGTTTTACGAGAGTTTGGGTCCGATGTACGGACCATAGAATTATCTAATCTACCAGAATATCATCAAATTTCGACGGAGATGACGACGTCCAGGAGACTGTGGGAAGCACACAGCATCATCAAGAACGAGGGAAATGCATTGGCAATTTCCAGGGGTAAGCGCTAATGACGCAGAAATACGCAATCTCTCATTTTTCTTTGTTTTATATTTCATAATTCAGTAACTTCATAGCTTGGAAATAAGAGTAAAATCAATTTATCAGACTCCGTTTTCACGTAATTTTCTATCGGTAATATTCAAATCACAACGCTCCAATTTAAATTTTAAACTTATTATTATTATTATTAATTTTGCTATACTTGTTTTATATAATAAATTCATTTCTTTTACAATGCAATCTTTGCTTTCAGTAGGTAGCATTAGATATAGACCAATTCCTTCTCCTGATACAATTGTTTGTTGGGTTAATGATCAAATCATACCACGATCTGAGTGAATAGAGTCTTGAATGTGTTCTGCCAGAGCTAGACGTTGTTAAATACAAATTTAGATTTCAACATTGCATTGAGGTCTTGGCGCCCATTAAAACAACATAGCTTAGGCAAAGGTAAACAGTTACATTTCTCTCCCAACAGTGTGGGCTAGCGAAACCATTACATTTGTCGCTACCAACATGGGGCACTAATAACTGCTACATTTGTCGCTCAACGTGAGGGCGAAAGAAACTGTTACATTTTTTTTACGGAGTTTTGTCAGTTAGGGTATTTGAGAGACATGACTCACTGGGAATTCTAATACAAGCTGATTCCTGTCGAGAAGCGTGACGCAATCCTGGGTCGCAAGGTCTAGAAGAGGCGAATTGTTGAAACGGAAAACGACTTCTCCCTCTCGCCCGCGGAGTGTAATGAACCGGAGGAGGGGAAGTGGCGGCGTGCTCAGCCAATCAGCGGAGACGACGTAAGCTAGTTGGGACTGAAGAGTGGGGGAGCCGACAGGTGAATATATCGTTCGACGCGCCGTGAGACGAGGACTATCTGTGAAATACTTGACGAGTATGGATGCGCGTGCGAGTGGCTCCGATGTTCAGTGGAGTTAGGGACAATCTGTGTAGAACTTGCAGTGTACGGTCGCAAGTGCGTGACGCTCCGATGTTCAGTGGAGTTAGCGACGAACTTTTGTAAAACGTAACCAGTGCGGTTTTACGAGAGTTTGGGTCCGATGTACGGACCATTGAATTATCTAATCTACCAGAATATCATCAAATTTCGACGGAGATGACGACGTCCAGGAGACTGTGGGAAGCACACAGCATCATCAAGAACGAGGGAAATGCTTTGGCAATTTCCAGGGGTAAGCGCTAATGACGCAGAAATACGCAATCTCTCATTTTTCTTTGTTTTATATTTCATAATTCAGTAACTTCATAGCTTGGAAATAAGAGTAAAATCAATTTATCAGACTCCGTTTTCACGTAATTTTCTATCGGTAATATTCAAATCACAACGCTCCAATTTAAATTTTAAACTTATTATTATTATTAATTTTTCTATACTTGTTTTATATAATAAATTCATTTCTTTTACAATGCAATCTTTGCTTTCAGTAGGTAGCATTAGATATAGACCAATTCCTTCTCCTGATACAATTGTTTGTTGGGTTAATGATCAAATCATACCACGATCTGAGTGAATAGAGTCTTGAATGTGTTCTGCCAGAGCTAGACGTTGTTAAATACAAATTTAGATTTCAACATTGCATTGAGGTCTTGGCGCCCATTAAAACAACATAGTTTAGGCAAAGGTAAACAGTTACATTTATCTCCCAACAGTGTGGGCTAGCGAAACCATTACATTTGGCGCCCAACGTGGGGATGAAAACCTAATAACATTTGTGGAAGGAGAAGGGTATATATTTCTGTGCCTGTATTTTGGGGGTTATTTGTCTTTATCAGTGTATATCATTATGGGGGATGAGAAAGAAAGACAGATGAGGTTACGTAGTGGTCATCAACTGGAGAATGATGATACGAGCAGTATGTCGAGTGATGGTAGTACCGGGGTAGCGGAGGTAAATCCCGATACTGAAACAGGGAGTGTAGGCGGCCAACCAGAATTAAAAACTTTACTTCTCGAGTTCATGTATCAGAACAAAGTTAGTAGTGATGCTTTAAATGCAAAATTAGAACAGAATAATGCAAAATTAGAACAAAACAGTAGGGAAAATAGAGAGAGTAATGAAACTTTAAACGCCAGATTAGAACAAAACAGTAAGGAAAATAGAGAGAGTACTGAAACTTTAAATGCTAAATTAGAACAAAACAGTAGGGAAATGAGTGACAAATTCGAACTGATTAGAGGTGAGATCAGGGGGGTGATGGAAGAAAAGGCTAAAGAGATTATTGCAGATGTAGACAGAAAATTAGGAAAAGTACAGGAGGAGTTGGAAATTAGAATCAGTACACAGGCTGAAAATTTAAAAGAACTAGTGCAACTGGAAACACAGCAGGTCAAAAAGCAATTGGGGGGAGAAATTGACAAAATTCAGGTAGCTACTAAAGAGGTTAAGGAACAGCTGGGGGGTAGAATTGAGAAAGTCCACTCACAAATAGTTGCAGAAGTAAATGATTTAAGAGAGAGTAATAGGGAAAGCATTAGCAAGATTGAGGAGAAACAAGCAAAGCTATATGATAAAGTAGAAGAATCAGAAGGAAACATTAAATTAACAGTAAACAGTATTGAGAGGAAGGCTGAGGAGAAAATCGCAGAATTAGAATTAAAATTAAAAGCTAGGATCAGGCAAGAAAATAGTCAGAATAGGCCAGTTTTTGTGAATAGCACACACAGGGAGGTAGAACTGGGTAAGTTCAGCAATCGACAGGGGTGCCCAATGGAGTTCATGAACACTATAGAAAATAAATTCGGGGAGAGGTTGGAAAATGGTAGTATTGAGTGGTGCCAGGTAGTTGAAATTTTAGAACAAGTGTTTGTGGGGGAAACGAGGAATTGGTTTGCTGTCTACAGAGACAAGTTTACTGATATCAATGATTTTAAAATGAAATTCTGTGAAAAGTTCTGGAATGAGGTTATTCAGTCGCAGCATCGTGAGGGAGTAGTGTGTGGTAAATATAACCCTAAGGGAAGCTCCACCATGACCGAATACTTTTTAGGGCAGGTATTAGTGTGTAAATATCTGGATGGCTTGAAGGAGGAAAGTGATGTGGTAAGGTTGCTACTTAGGCACTTTCCCTATAGGATCAAGGAGGCTGCTTGTATCCAGAATGTAAAGACTATATCACAAGTAGAAAATTTGTTAAGCACATTTGATGCACTAGGGAGAGGGGGTTATGAGGACAATTTCAATCGGAACCAGGGTGGTAATAATAAAAATAGACCTAATGAAGCCAGGCATCAAGAAGTTCAAGGGAACGGTGGCGAAGGGGCCAACGCTCAAAATAGAAATAATAATAATCAGCTAAATCAGAACAGAGGAAATGGCTATGGTAATCAGTATCAAGGGAGGAACAATGATTTCAGGGGAAATCAAGGGAGGAACAATGATTACAGGGGAAATCAAGGGAGAAATTATAATGACAATAATTACAACCAGAATAGGTGTCAAGGAAGAGGACAGCCTAGTGGTAGTAATATACAGCCAAACAATGACAACACAGCCCAGAACAACCAGACCAGTTTAGTAGTTAGTAGTACTACGGCCAGCTGTAGCGGTTCTTTAAACGCGAACCAGGCTGCGAAGTAAGGTCAGAATCTCAGTCTGTAGCATGCCCTGTCCATACAATTATACAGGAACCCTATGACCTAAATGTAAGAAATGAATTATTACATGAACTAAATGATGAAGGTATTATTCAGGAAGTGGTTAGTAAGAGCCCCATAGTTAAATTTAACGTGTCCGAGGCGTACACAGATGTTTTAATTGATAGTGGTTGTATGAAGAGTTGCATAAGTAGTGCATTTTATGATAAAATGAAAGGAACTGGAGTAAATTTTGAGGAGATGCCAATTAAAAGCACTTTTGTTATCACAGCTGTTGGGAAGAGGTCTAAAGTAATTTCTAAGCAAGTTTTAGTAGACATTAAAATTAATAATCATGTAGAGAAGCAGATTTGCCTTGTAATTCCAAATTTAGTATTCAGTGTTATCTTGGGTTCAGAGTGGCTAAGTAGAGTGTCTGGTAACTTATGTTATGATGTAGGGAGTTTGAAATTTAAATGGGGAGATTCTGAAGTAGAAGTAGCGTTCAATGACCATATTCAGAGGAGTAGTATTGTAGGTGTGATTTGTACTTTAAATGAGATATCGCCAGCCGTAGAGCGGGGTTCTCCATGTTTTGTGGGCAGTGTGATTACGAACGGAAGTCTAGAGGACTCGTTACGTGAGGCTGCATTTCAGGGTAATATAGAGGTGGAACAATGTGTTCGGCTCTATGATGTGTTATTGTGCAATAGGAGAGTTTTTGAGGATCGCATTGGTATGGCCAATTGCTATACACATTCATTGAACGTTATTGATAGATCAGTATTCACAGGACATAGATATCCTGTACCTTTCGCTTATCAGAGTGCAGTTGAGGCACAAATTAATCAGATGCTTGAAGATGGGATTATTGAGCACTCGAACAGTCCATATGTTAATTCTTTGATCACGGTACCCAAGACCGACGGCACTGTTCGTATTTGTTTAGACGCTCGTTTGGTTAACAGTAGAATTAGTTCAGATCAGCTGAAATCTATGTCAATAGAGGAATTAATGCAAACATTTGAGGGGAAGAAGTATTTCACTTGTGTAGATTTGAGTTCCAGTTTTTGGCAAGTGCCACTTATGTACGAAGATAGACCATTTACAGCTTTTAGTCATAAATATAACCTTTATCAATTTTGTAGAACACCTTATGGGTTAAAGAGTAGTTCAGCAGCTTTAATTAGGGCTTTAAACATCGCATTAGGGGATGACACAGGAGAGTTTGTAACCATTTACATAGATGATATGGTAATTAGTTCACGCAGTTTTGAGGAGCATCTACATCATTTAAATATAGTTTTTCAGAAGTTAGATCAGGCAGGGTTCACTTTGAAGCTGTCTAAGTCGTCATTCTGTCAGTCAGAAGTGACATTTTTAGGTCATAGAGTGTCGAGTAGAGGTGTAACACCAGAAGAAAGTAGGGTTAATAAGATACTTAACGCAGAGGTGCCACAGAATGTTAAACAGTTAAAAACTTACCTGGGAATTTGCAACTTTTTCAGGAGGTTCGTTCTTAAATACTCAGGGTTGGTAGAACCATTCAGGGAATTGCTTAAAAGTGGGACTCGGTGGAGATGGGAGTCCAAGCATGAACAGGCTTTTAGAGCGCTGAAGGAAGGTTTTGAGAAAGCTGTAGTGCTGAAATATCCGTTAAAAGATAAGGAATATGTGGTTATGACAGATGCTTCACATATAGGCATTGCTGGAGTATTATGTCAGAAGGATGATGAGGGTAATATGTGCATTGTATCTTTAGCCTCGCGAGGACTGACTGCAGCAGAGAAAAGATACACGATTACTGAGTTAGAGCTTTTAGGTATTGTTTTCAGTTTAGGGAAATTTAGAATGTATTTAGTAGGGGGGAAATTTGAGATCCACACAGATCACCATGCATTACTGTATATGAGGACTTGTAAACTCAGTTCTAACAGAGTTAGTAGGTGGATTCTTGCTCTGCAGGAATACGAATTCACAGTAAAATATATTAAAGGTAAAGATAACATTCTTGCAGACATGCTATCGAGGGACACTAATTTATGTAGGGATTATCCTGTGGTTAAAGCAGAGGACGGTATTTTAATATGTGCATGTGTGGACAGTAGCAACAGGGCATCGTTACAGACACTGAGAAATATGCTAGGTAGAGCAACGTGATGACGTTCATTAAAGGGAGCCACTTGCAAGGTTGGAAGCAGGTGACGCAGAAACATTTATAGTTTCCAAACGTATTGGCAAAACAGCATATGTGCTGGAGAATAGTGAGGGAAACAGATTATACGGGACGTATAATATACATAGTCTACGAAAGTATGTGTCATAAAGTAAGGATGTTTAGCTGGCGAGCCAGCCTATCAAATGAGTAAGTGTGGTATCTGGTGCGTGGAAGATCTGGTCTTAAGGCAGGCGTATCGGAAGTCACACAGGGGGGTAGTATGTAAGTAAATGAGAGTTTTTAAGGTACAGGGAAATATGACGGGATTGTCGGATGCTGTTGAGCACTAAATTGTCTCGATGCACCAAGGCCATTTTGGCAGCGCTGATGGGTTCCCATTTATCTCCAAGAGATGGGGGAGCGCTTGTATAGGGCTTGTTAGCTTAAGGCGTCCACGAGATAAAAGATGGGCCATCAGAATGCGAGACAGTCCTTCATGAAACTCATACATATCAGCACACGTGATTTCTGTTTACGGCCTCGCCATGTAAGATTTGTAAGTGTGTAATTTAAGATAATTTGTACAATGGTATTATTTGTGTGAGGTGAAATGGTCTGTGTTGAGAACTAGTATTAAGTAGAATATGGTGTACGGGAACTTAACAAGACAGGGCGATTACGGCACAGAAATATTTGGTGTTATATGTAATGCGCATTTACTGTTTTTTTTTTCAGAAGTCAATATTAATTTAATCTACTTCAAAGAGAGATTAAGTATTATGGTCACGAGGCGCTGCCACAATAGTGTGATCGTGTGCCCAGTGATAAGTGGAATTAAATGTCACCATAAGGAGGGGACCTCCAGTGAAATTAGGAAGTTCTATGGTGATATAAATATATCAGAACACCTTCAATGCGTGTGATATGACATCATAAATACATAGTGCTCACACATTAATTATGTCTATTTCTCCAACATAGAGAAATTTGAGAGGCGGAAATATCCGTGGAACACTATTCCATATGTAAAACATGGGACTGGTTGCAAAGTGCAATCCATAGTGACAACAAACTTTGACGCAAAGTGCGTGAAGAAAAAATATGAGTGTATATATCTGTAATTTAGGGTGATTTCATTTATGTAATATGTATTTTGGATGGGGTTTATTAACGTGTCTGGGATAATCGGATAATGGACCGTCGTCACGGTAAATCATCCGATGATCCGAGGCGAATATGTAACGTGTTTTTCGAGGGGTTTTATGCAACTGGCATAAGTCAGTAGGAAGCCATTCTATATTTATTTACGCGGCAAATTGTTCAGCCAAGAGAATTTTTCATGTTAATTTATTATTATTATTAATTTATTATAATTATTATTAAGGTATTTTCGGAGCATTTTATAAAAATTATTAGCATTCAGATAGGTTTTCTATGTCTTAGAAAACGCTAACAAGCAAATTATTACGAACGACGATATCATAGAAAATTATCTGATTACGGAATTTTACGGAGTTTTGTCAGTTAGGGTATTTGAGAGACATGACTCACTGGGAATTCTAATACAAGCTGATTCCTGTCGAGAAGCGTGACGCAATCCTGGGTCGCAAGGTCTAGAAGAGGCGAATTGTTGAAACGGAAAACGACTTCTCCCTCTCGCCCGCGGAGTGTAATGAACCGGAGGAGGGGAAGTGGCGGCGTGCTCAGCCAATCAGCGGAGACGACGTAAGCTAGTTGGGACTGAAGAGTGGGGGAGCCGACAGGTGAATATATCGTTCGACGCGCCGTGAGACGAGGACTATCTGTGAAATACTTGACGAGTATGGATGCGCGTGCGAGTGGCTCCGATGTTCAGTGGAGTTAGGGACAATCTGTGTAGAACTTGCAGTGTACGGTCGCAAGTGCGTGACGCTCCGATGTTCAGTGGAGTTAGCGACGAACTTTTGTAAAACGTAACCAGTGCGGTTTTACGAGAGTTTGGGTCCGATGTACGGACCATTGAATTATCTAATCTACCAGAATATCATCAAATTTCGACGGAGATGACGACGTCCAGGAGACTGTGGGAAGCACACAGCATCATCAAGAACGAGGGAAATGCTTTGGCAATTTCCAGGGGTAAGCGCTAATGACGCAGAAATACGCAATCTCTCATTTTTCTTTGTTTTATACTTCATAATTCAGTAACTTCATAGCTTGGAAATAAGAGTAAAATCAATTTATCAGACTCCGTTTTCACGTAATTTTCTATCGGTAATATTCAAATCACAACGCTCCAATTTAAATTTTAAACTTATTATTATTATTAATTTTGCTATACTTGTTTTATATAATAAATTCATTTCTTTTACAATGCAATCTTTGCTTTCAGTAGGTAGCATTAGATATAGACCAATTCCTTCTCCTGATACAATTGTTTGTTGGGTTAATGATCAAATCATACCACGATCTGAGTGAATAGAGTCTTGAATGTGTTCTGCCAGAGCTAGACGTTGTTAAATACAAATTTAGATTTCAACATTGCATTGAGGTCTTGGCGCCCATTAAAACAACATAGCTTAGGCAAAGGTAAACAGTTACATTTATCTCCCAACAGTGTGGGCTAGCGAAACCATTACAGTCTCAAGATTCTACTCCATCGGGAAATATTTAATGTCAATTTAGCCTCGACTATGACGCTCTCGCCTACGTCACTTAACCATTTCTTGGCTGCTCAAAGCTTCCAATTCCTTCTTAGAAGGTTTGGCGCGCGCTATTCAAACTTTCAGTTCTGGACTTGGCATTGTGGCCTGTGCTCTCAAATCTAGGCAACTGGATTTGGGCACAATACAAGAAATATTGGTTCTCACCTGTTTCTTCAGCTTTGCTAGCTATGGTGCACCCTCAGCTCCGTGCCCCTTGGTCAACGAGCGTTCGACAACCCAACTTGCCCGATCGGCAGGCAATTGAACTCTGTTACTCTAAGACTTCTGTCTCTGCAGTGACTGACTCACCTCTGACCTCATCTTATTATGCCCTTGGAATATGTATAGATATTCTTTCTCTTACTCTGTAATGAAATTTTGAATATAAACTACAGTAGAGCGTTGAAAATCTGTACTAATTGGGACTGGGGGAGGTTCGGATTTCCGATTTGTTTGGAATTTCGAACATAACCTAGAAATTCCTAGTTACATTAAAAATGTTAAGATAAATAAAAATAAACACTTTATGTACTTACATATGTAGGCCTACATGCATATTGTACTTTGATTTACAGTAGAAAGTCGTTTATCCGCACGTCAAACAACCGGAACGTCAATTATCCGGACGAGCAAAAAAAAAAAAGAAAGACGGAGCAGCGCGCACTTACTACAGTAGTGAGTCGGTTCTCGTTTTCAATTGTAGTCTCTGTTGTCTCCTTCCATTTGTTTACTCTATAATGTTTCAATGTGTTACAGTATGTGAGTGTGTGTAGTGTACTGTAATGTACAGTACTGTATTATTTTGTGAAAATGGCGTCTACGAGTGACAAAAACGAAATCTCTATGTTTTATCCATTGAGAAGAAGGTGGAAATCATTAATAAACTGTATAAAGGTGAGAGTGTGCAGTGTCTAATGAAAACTTAGTGTTGGAAAATCCACAATTTATGATTTGAAGAAAGGAAAGGTAAAATTCTGAATTATGCATCGAAGTTAGATTGTGAGGAAGGGTCTAAAAAGAGTAGAACCATGAGATCAGCTACGGATAAAAATTGGAAAAAGCGGTGTTTAGACAAGACGTAAGGGAGATCCCATTTCTGGACCTTTGTTATGTGACAAAGTGTTGCAGCTAAATGAGAAGCTTGGTGGTTATTACCATAATGTACTGTGCATGTTTTTTCCTATGAAATAAACACATGTTTGATTATCCGGAAAAATCGTTATCCGGAGCACTTTCAGTCCCAATTAGTCCGGATGAACGACGCTCTACTGTATTTGTATCTTTAAATCCAGACAAATGCACTCATTTTACAAAAGCAATTCACTACCTATTTACAAATTTACATATGTATGTACTGTACGTATGTATACACAAAAAATAACACAACTGTACGAAATCACTAAAATATTTTATTTGAAAATCTTGCTGATTTCGGGTTGTGTGAGTTTCGAAACTCGTTTTCTGCCGCCAGATCCTACATTTGCTTATGTAGCAGGAGCTAAGCTTGACTGCATTCGGGCTGCGCTTCGTACTGTCCCCGTTTACCTGGATAGTAGGCTGTCAGATATCCGCCCCCTCAATCGGATTGCCAATTATAAATCGCACCGGCATAGCTACATCAATGAAAATGGCACTGACAGATACTATCGAGATAAGAGCACAGAAGTTCACAGGAAATCATTGTGGAACACACCAAAATAGACGGGGGTTCATACTTACCGTTACTTACCTCTTAATTATCTCGGGGTTTGAGTTGACAACAGGATCACTAAAAATCTGTTCACACAATAACCTCCACCATGATATTTAAAAATGAGCCAAGACGAAGACGAGAACTTTGAACTGTACAAAAGCTTTATTTCTAATAAAGGGTATGATTTTGATAACACAACAAAATAAACGTGGCTATCAGTAGCCCAAGTCAATCTGACTACGTCCTCAGTAGGACTTGCAAAATTATCATACAACATGATATAAAACATTTTAGCTCCCAAGAGCTCCAAATAACGTAATATTCATAACACTATTGGATTGGAGAAGGACGTCAGGGTGTGACATATATAGAGCATTTGGTTTCCTTTTAATAAACATGAGAATGGTATTTATAGTCGCAAGGCCGGAGTGTGTACGACCTCACTCTCTGTGAACCAGATGTTGGCCCAACTGCGAGCTACCCTCGAACCTGTTGCATACTGGTCAAATGCATTCCCTTCTCACGTGCTATGTTACGTAAGAATACAGCTTGCTCTCTCAAACTTTTATCTGTCTATAAGACAACTCACATTATATTTACGCAAATCTTTCAAGTACTTTGCTCACATCCTATTGGATCATTATGTTAATTCCCTAAATTTGTTAACTTCAATCCAAATGTTTAATTAGCTCTTAAATGTTTATAACAAAATCACATAAATTATTTATAACAATTAGAAATTGTTTATAATATTTGTCAAAGACAATAAAAATATTATAAGCACGCCTTTAACATCACTCTCGTTCCACATTATTTTCAAAAATATTTACAACAATTATTTACAATATTAACATTTAAATTGTTTAAATTATTAATTTAATAAATACATTAACCACATGTTCATTCGGTTGGTAATTTTCATAATCGTGTTTAATATAATCGACCAATGAAGGTTAGTTATACATGTTAATGTCACAATCTGGTTTAATAAAGGTTTTAATAATGATTTGTGACGGCAACCTTCATTCAAAATCTTATCTCAAATTCTTTCAAAACTCGTGTTAATTATAACAGTAATTCACTTGATTTATTTTCAACGAACTATGACAATCTTACTCCAGCGGAAAATCCTTCGCTAACAAGTTAATGCACAAACTGCATTAAAAATATGCCCAAAATCATCATATATTAATCTATATGGTATTAAACTTCCACATAACTTACAAAACTTCCACAAATAATTCTTTAACATTTATTCCTGTGGGAACTTCCTTCATATTCAAGGGCATTATATCTCAGCGACTTTCAACACGCGCTGCACTAGCAATTATACATTCATAGTTCCACTTAAAAATTTTTATAATCATTACTTGTTTCAAAACTGTTTTTCATTTAACCTTCGTGGATTTCATTCATGAACCGAAATGAAGTCAAAACTTGCCAATCACAAACAAATTTAATAGTGAATACGCTTATATACGCCTGTCTGGTCTATCAAAATTTAAGATTAACATCTTAAAAGAAATTGTAGTATAAAAATACTATCTTCAAATAAAGTGCGACTAAAATGCAAAGTAGTCGAATAGAATCCAATTAGACTGGGGAATGCAAACATCGTTCTATAAATCTCTAATTGAGAAAAACTCCTAACACAAGTTCTTGACTTTAATGCATTCAATAATTCATTATTAACGTTAATCTTTCACAAAAGTGTCTATAATGCAATGTTCATTCATAACCGACGATAAATGTCTTTGTTGCAATCAATTCAAACAACGACTAGTATTTCCAAGATCGTCGACAACGTAAGAGATTTTAACGCTCTAAAATCAATTAAATGTTCTTCCTTCTTGATGATGACAGAAAATTGGTCAAAGTAATTAAACTGGGGTAGAATTACTTTAATAGAATGACACGCTGTCTGAATTTAAATCTGCCATAAAAATCATTAACTTACAGTCAAATCGTGACTAAAAAAAAAATATTAATTACTGAAAATTCTAAATATCAGTCTCAACTGATTCAAAATCATTTACTATGCCCATGACAAAACAATGTCTTAATAAATCGTCGAAAAATGCAAAACTCATCAAGGTGTACTGAGAATAAGAATCTCAACAAGAAAATAGGGCAAAAATACATGAGGATAAAAATATGGGAAAAATGGTTGCTCAAACATCATTAGTAAACTCAAATACAATAAACGTTCACGACTACCTTATCTGCCGATTGACGTTCCAGAGGAAAATTCCCCAAAGAAGACTGCTGATGGATCCATTTCACCACGTTAAAGTTGAGCTCCATCCTCGAAATAGGAAATAGCACCCTCGGAGAATCGAACTGCTTCCTTCTCCGTGAATCGCTCTGCTCCTCGAAGACGAATAGACATCCTTCCGGCAATAATCTTCTTTGTGAGTCGGGATATCCCTGACCTCTCTTGAAAAATTCCCTGAAGTTCCAGTAGACAATCGTCATGAAGTTTTGTAGAAATTTCCGAAGAAATTATTCATATTCAGAGTATGAAATTGTTTCTATGGCTGTTCGATGGTATTCAGCCTTTAATTACGAAACATGGGTGTAGATGGTATTCACCGCATGTTCGCTTGTGTGGAATAGCAATTAGCGAAGTTCCATGTCGCTATCTTACTCCGTTGAAGTATGTCCCAATTGCAATAAGCTCCTTAGCCTTCCATCTGCTCTTCGGTTGTAGTGTCAGAAGAACAAACTGCCGTATTCAATTGCTCCATTATACTGTATCGTTGTGTAACCAAGCAATCTGAAGTCTTTCTATTCCACTCGCAGCGTCAGCCATTGCGTTGATTCTGGCTATACAAAAGTGCTTCTCTTGTGGCGAGATAATCACTTTTCTCAGTCGTATAAAACTGCTAATATCTTTCGAACTAATCGGTCGAAATTGTTCAGCTTTTCTCTATAACTGCATGTAGCACTGCACAATACAATTAGCTTATCGGTGACCGCTAACTGTTCGAAGCTAAACTTGTAGAAGCTTTCTAAGGTCCGTTTCAACTTCACCTAGTTTGACTTGGATCTCGTTAATATAGTGGCCTCGCCACACGTTATAAAGACGATTCTTTTCACTGCTGTTCACTTCGACGTCTCACTATAATGAATGTATAAGAAAAGAACTTTCACAATAGACTTCGATGATCTGAGAATGAGATCTCAGAATGATCAGAGAACGAAAGAGGCTCCTCTCTTCTGCGCAAGCCCTTTTATTAACTTCACGAGGGGCGTTTCCATCCCTTCCAAAGCGTGATACTGCGTCATCGCTAGAAGTTCCAACTTCGTTAATACATGACGGATTTTCAAAATTCAAAAACTGAAAATAAATTTCACCAAAATTCCAAATCAATGCTTTGACTGCAAATGGATTTCCACAATTCTGCATTCCAAAAGTAATAAAAATACCATAGTTTCAGCAATCTCCGTCTTTCTTTAAACTATCGTTCATTGGTTCATGCCTCTCCTCCAATAGCATAGTTTCTTCCTCAGCAGAATTCCTCGTTTCCTGCGACTGCGTCGTAAATCTTGGAACATTCTCGACTAAATGCTGACGTCACTGAGAATCTCAGCTCAAGTAGCCTGCTGGCATAACATTTACGTCATCCGTGCTTACGTCATGACTACCCACGTCATAACTATGACAACCATAACTCTCCTTATAATTTCAAATATAGCCACCGTGGTCTCTATATAATTCAATTACGGGGGCAGTACCAAGACATCACTGTCTCTAAAGACGTAATGACTACTGAACAAGTGAAGCAACTGAACTGACAGGGTTAAAAATAGACTGGCCCGCTGGGTGGAAGGGGAGTGGATGGTTCAAAACAAACACTCCCAAGGTCATTTGTTCTCTCACAGCGGCATGCAAAATTCAGTTCACATCTTTAAAGCGGGAGCTCGGATTATTGACGCTCTACCGTAAAATTGTATTACCTTAAACTGAGATTTAAACACAAATTGTGCTAAATGTTCCGGCATAACTCAACAAAATGACAGTGTTTCTCCCCGGTATGTTATTGGGCTCTTCAGTTGGTTTAAAGCACACCTCACCAAGACACTGTCTAGCACACACTGGGAAGGCCATTGCAAGACGTATTTGATACATGTGTATCCACGTCACGAGCAAAGCCAGTGCACTATGGGAGTCGAAACTCCACTCCAAAGCAATTATAACCTTACCTTGGCATTGAATATATAATTTTCAAAAGAAAAATATGTATTGTCCGTTGAGCCATTATATATTTAAACACAAATTGTGCTAAATGTTCTGGCATAACTCAACAAAATGACAGTGTTTCGCCCCGGTGTGCTATTGTGCCCAACGGACAATACATATTTTTCTTTTGAAAATTATATATTCAATGCCAAGGTAAGGTTATAATTGCTTTGGAGTGGAGTTTCGACTCCCATAGTGCACTGGCTTTGCTCGTGACGTGGATACATATGTATCAAATACGTCTTGCAATGGCCTTCCCAGTGTGTGCTAGACAGTGTCTTGGTGAGGTGTGCTTTAAACCAACTGAAGAGCCCAATAGCACACCGGGGCGAAACACTGTCATTTTGTTGAGTTATGCCGGAACATTTAGCACAATTTGTGTTTAAATATATAATGACTCAACGGACAATACATATTTTTCTTTTGAAAATTATATATTTAAACTGAGATTACTTATAAAAAATAGTGTTACGCTTTTTTTGGAGGGCATTGTATTTCAGACTGGCTTCACTTGAAATGTGAGCATCAACAGTGAGATCGAAATATTCTTTTATACATTTGGTTCATAAATGTTATTCTGTTGCCTTCAACATAACAAATTTCAGAATTCTATGTAAGAACCAGTAATATCCTCACTTATAGTAGTTTCAGTGCTAAGCTACAGCTATCTAGCTGTCAGAAGTGAAATCACTTTAACTAGCCAATCACAGGCTGCCATTCAAATCGATTGGTTGTCGGCACGTGTTACTGCCTAACGTTTGTGTTGCCGCTCGTTATCGCGGAAAGTGATAGAACTATAGCTGTAGTCATGTCTCCTCAGGGGCTCACGGCTGGTGAGTTCGCGAGTTGGCGATCCCGGGGGAGCTGGGTCCGTTTTACCCCCTTTTTCCACTGACTTTAGGGGGGGCCCTCTCCTCTTTCCCTTTCCTACCTGCCTTTCATGGCTCTCCTTACTTCCGTGTCCCTCAATCCTCATTGTTCGAGGGTTGAGGGCATTTCTTTTCTTCCTGTCCTTTATTTGCCTTATCCTTTATTTGTTTACCATTTCTTCTTCTAGTATGTAAGTTTGTAGAGTATTGGTTATAGTTTTGATTCTCATCTCATCTTTCACTATCACCCAAACCATTAGGGGCCCATAACCTAGATGTTTGGCCCCTTAAAACAACAATCATCATCAACATCAACTATTTTCAGCTTGTTCCACAGCACCCGTTTGTGTCGGCCAAACTCACCAACTCTGTAGACAACAAGGAAGTGCAGGCCATGCTGGCACACTTCCGAGCCTGTGGCGGACGCCTGCCCCTGGCGCCGTCATGCGTTAAGGAGCCTCCGCCTGTGCCCAAGAAGCCTGACACTCCAGAACAGAAGGAACCTGCTTGGCCGGACGCGCTCAACCCCACCAGTCACCAGCGCCTCTCAGTGCTCTTCTGCAGCTATGCTCACGAATCCAGCAATGCTCCTGCTTTCTGTGTTAATCCATGGTAAGTCATTTAACCCTTTCCTGATTTCTCCCAACTCGTATTTATTTCTGTCAGCATTCTGCATATTTTAAAACCTGGTATTATACTCTGTATTTCAAAAGAATGAACGTGAAGGAAATGGCGGGAGCTTGGAACAGCTGAGCTGTGTTGCCATGTTTTTATTGTTGATGTAGAACAGCTGATTCGAATAATACACAGGGCTACACTTCGGATATTATTTCGGTACTATTATGCGCAATATAATGCAAATGTCGATCCTGAGTCAACGCCGAGGACATTCAAATAGAGAAATACGGTATAAATTGAATAAATAACACACCGAAGCTATGATACCTTTGTCACCGTTATTCAATAAATACGAGAAATAGGCCAAACACTCGACAGCTATACAAATATAATACAAAATACAAACTCAAAGTAATATGATGATGGAATATATCAACACTCACCATGCAATGATTATATCCTTCAAGATGAAACAAGAGTTTGGGGGAAGGTCGTTCACAGTTTACAGCAGTTAACACAGAACGCAGAAATAACATCATGACAGTACCAAGCACACTCACTCACTGTATCGCGACTCTGTACGGTTAATAATAGCCTTCACATACGTAATGTTAAGGTAAAATATTTAGAACCAAGCACACAAACAAGCTGTTCTGTGGCGATATTATTGCAGTGATATTACATTGTCGATTTGTAGATTATTGAATGACAAGCGTTAATTTGAACACTACGGTATGCAATGAGACATTACTGGATATGTAAACATTAAGACTAAATGTATATAGCCTATTTTGTATGTCACACATGTATTCTAAATTAAGTACCCTATATTTAAATTTGAATTGAACAAACAAGGCTAACCATGAAAATAGTTTGAAGTCGAAATGAACGATAGCCGGCCGTTACAGGTTGGCGCGCGCGGTCTCCAGCTGTATTTCCAGCATTTTCCCACATTCTTCCTGCGGTACTATTTACAACTTATTGACTCGATGCTTAAAGTAAACGAAACGATGGCAATGAAACAAACTCCGACACAGTTAACAGGCGACTGAATGAATGACAATAAGCTGGCAAGGTATGGTATTAGTTGTCAAAATCCAGCCAATAGGAGCCCGCGGCGGTCAGCTGTTCCAGGCTCCCGCTATTTCCATCACGTTCATTCTTTTGAAATACGGAGTATAGGTACTGGTTGTAACAATATATACAGGAAGGAACTGCAAAATTAATGAATGCATGGTACTTACATGACATTAAATAATGTTTTTAACTTTCTTAATGGTATGTCTCGAGTGTGTGGAACTGTTCAAAGCAAATGCTTGGATGGAACCCTAATTGCTTCTCATAATGTTATCGCCTCTCCACGATTTCTTGCGATGCTGATATCAATATCGTCACTTGAATCACTCACAGATATATCACTTTCATCGCCAGATTCAAAAATTTCATCACTTTTATGGTCTCTATCATCAAAATCAGCCGAAATAGACGCCAGAATCTCGGCATCGGTCAGACTGTGCGCTGCCATGTTGCTTCACTAGGACTGCTTTCCATGTCAAAGAAACGGAGCAGTTTTGGCGAGAAAAGAGAAACTAAAACACTCCTGTTTGGTTTCTTTCACTTTCCAGAAGGGACCAGCACGTACCAAACGAAGTACAAAAGCCCTGGCATGCCAGATGACCTAGAAACGAGCGGCAAAACATTGTGTCGACTCAGGGTTGACACACGAGCTATAACGCTAAGAGAAGGCTGTCGACCTCAGGTCGACACACGAGTGGAAAGGGTTAACATTCCTTCAGTATAAAGTGTGTGGTTGAAGTGAGATTCTTCTGCTTAATTGGTGATAGATGGCTGCACTGTGAGTAAAGGTCTATTTCAAGATCTATGTATTCTCAACAAACAAGTGCTCATTTGAAATATATTGGAGGAAAATGCATGCTACTTTTCCAGTATAATAATAATAATAATAATAATCGTATGGCCTCGGGTGCCGGGTGCAAGCTTTGTTAATTGACGCACAGATATCAGCTTGCATGTCGAATTTTATTGCTCCTTGGAGCGCTATGAAAGTCAAGGATGTTAGATATCTAAGCTCCTTGACACTATAGCGCTTTCTAGTAGAGAAAGGAGGAACGTTTTGTATTGGCGGAAAATCCCGAGATTAATTTTGCCATTATGAACACGGCCTGCTGAATTGAACTGGGTTCTTTAACATGCCTCAACGTATGACATGCTTACCGTGATTATTGTCGCCTTTGAAAATTCTCTTACCACGGCCAAGAGCGAACCTGCAAGCTTGGGGTTGGTAGTCCGACACAATAACCACTCACCCACCGTGGCAAGCACTTTTCCACTGATTAATTTCTTAGTACAATAGTGTCTCGACAGTTGGAGGTGAACGGGACCGCGACCACCTTGAACTATCGAAAACTCCGAATATCGAAATTTATGTGGGAAAATGAAATACTGTACTGTAAAATGATAATAGAAATCGGAGCCCCTTCTGTCTTTCTTGCGTAAACCACATGTACAAAGCCACAATTTATTTTTCAAACTCCGATTTCTCTACAGTTTTTTGGTTAAGAGATACTACAGAGCATTTCTTTGTAAAAAAAAAGTGTTTAAAATTAAGTCCATTTCTTCGCCAGTCACCAACAGTAACTTCGCCAACACCATATTCAAGAACAAGTTTTTTTAATTGTTTCTAATTTGTCAAGTCGTTCCAATGCTTCTAATTTTTATTGCATCATAAGTAACCTATCTGAAAATATACTACGGTGTGTATTGGTTGTTTGTAGGAATTGCTCAACATCCCCAAACCATAACAAGCCACAGACTTCCACTAACTTATCTTCAGACTGATTCCGTAGTTAAATTCTGCAAAATTTAATTTGTACTAACAAAGGCGGACATACAGTGAATGTTCTTGTGAATTCTAGTACAATATTTCCAAACCAATGTCTTGAAAAAATTTCAAGATTTCTACTTTCCCTCTTATCCTTTCTGCAAAACAAATGGGCAAACAGTTTGTCAACTCCAACATGGTCCAATAATCTGGTTCTGGTTTTCATCCTAATTACTCTAGCAGTCACAATAGCACTTAATTCTTCAGTTCACTGCCACATGGGAATTGCGGGAAATGAGTTAGCGGATCAAGCTGCAAAAGAGGTGGTATCACTACCACCTCGACCAATGGAGGTGCCCGCTAGAGATATTCGCTCTCGGTTACGCCCACAAGTTCTGGCTTTTTGGGAGAGTCAGTGGCTAGCTGACCCACTGCTCAGTAAACTGAGAGCGATCAAGGGAACTACTCGCATGTGGCGGAGCTCTTTCCGGTCACGGAGGCTAAGGATAGGTCATACAAGATCCACCCACTCGTACCTAATGAGAAGGGAAGACCCCCCCCCCACTTTGTACCTGTGGAGCCGTTTTCACCGTGGCCCACATTTTAACAGAGTGTGTGGATCTTGCTGACTTAACGAAGAATCCTTGGTTTGCAGATTACACTCAAACTTATATTAGACGATGACGCGGTGGCTGCTGATCGCGTTATCTGCTTTATAAGTGAGAGTGGGTTAGGGACAGCAATGGAAATTTTCCAGTATAAATTAAATCGACTTGTTCGTTTTTGAATGATAATTTTTTTGTTTTTCCGTAATTTTTGTTTATTTTTATTATTTTTATTTAATTTTTTGTTTTATTAAATTTTGGTCTTTTTGAG
Source organism: Meconema thalassinum (assembly GCA_946902985.2). Lineage (NCBI taxonomy): Eukaryota > Metazoa > Arthropoda > Insecta > Orthoptera > Tettigoniidae > Meconema > Meconema thalassinum. The sequence continues at coordinate 92,459,738 of OX336390.1, forward strand.
GTGTCCACCTCAAAATTTTTAATTCAATTCCAAATTTGTATTCTTTAATCTGTGTTAAGTGGGGCAGATGATCTCGTAGTTCCGCCCCTTAAAACAACAATAACTAACTAACTCACTGCCACATGCAGATAATGTAAGTGTAACTTTGTCTTTACAGGGTGGTACACATGGAATTCTATGGGAACAATGATATTCCCTTGGGTAACTTCTTGGAGCGATACTGTTTCCGCACCTCGTACGTGTGCCCATCGGAGACATGCGAGACCCCCATGATGGACCATGTGCGGCGGTTTGTGCATGACAACGGGTGTGTACATATCCTCCTCACAAAGCTGGACCAGCCGATTCCTGGCGATAGCGACAATATTCACATGTGGAGCTGGTGCAGCCGCTGTAAAACGGTATGCTCGAATCCTGTAGTGTACCTTCATGATTTTGAGTTGTTTGTGTTTGGTATTGCATGCAACTGTTTAACGAACATCTATCTCTTTTCTAGTTGTTTCATGCTTGTAACAGGCTGTCGACTACCCTAACAAACAGAGGGATTCTCAGGGAATTTCAAAATTCGGAAAACTCGGGGAATTATCCTCTATACCATTTCAGGGTTAATATTAATATTAGAGTTAACGGAGCAGATGTCCAAATGTTAAAAGCTATGTACAAATATTGTGTGAGTAGCGTGAAGACCAGTATAGGAGAAACAGAATGGTTTAAAGTGGAAACAGGTCCCCGACAGGGAAGTGTATTGTCCCCCTTACCATTCATCATAGTCATGGATGAAATTCACAAGAATGTTAAACAGAGATGGGGACAAGAAGCAACAAAGGCCATGCTGTTTGCAGATGATAGTGATATGGGGCGAGGATGAAAAGGAAGTACAAAAACATCTAGATGTATGGAATCAAGAAATAGAGAAATATGGGATGAAAGTAAGCACAGAGAAGAGCAAGACAATGGTAATGTCAAGAGGAAGGAAGGAAGAGGAAAGATAGAATTGAATGGGAAAATTCTAGAAGTGGTTAAAAGTTTCAAGTACTTGGGAAGTGTGATCACAGAAGATGGAAGGATAACTGAGGAAATTGGAAAGAGAATACAACAAGCGAACATTTTTTACCAGAGCATAAGGGGTATTCTGTGGAACCGAGATGTCCCAAAGAAATGTAAAAATGTATTATATTCAACCTACTACAGACCCATACTAACATATGCAGCTGGAGCGTGGACTACTACAAAAAGAGAGGAGAGTAGAATACAAGCCGCGGAGATGAAATTCCTAAGAGGTATAGAGGGCAAGACCAGAAGAGATAGAGATAGAAACGAAGAGATTAGAAAAAGGACAGGAATCTTGAAGCTGCAGGACAGGATAGAAACAACAAAGTTAAAGTGGTATGGACATATGATGAGAATGGGAGAGGAGAGAGTACCAAAGAAAACTTTCTGTGAAAAGATGACAGGGAAGAGACCACGAGGAAGGTCCCGAAAGAGATGGGCAGATACAGTGTGGGAGTGTGTAGAGAAGAGAGGAGGAAAACCTGAAGAAGTACTAAAAACAGGAGAGGAGTGGTGGAGAGACAGGAAACGTTGGAGGTCCTTAATTCACAACCCAACCCAGGAAGCTGGAAACGGGAAATGAAGATGATGATGATATTAGGTGCTCTATATACCTCTAAATCTCCACTTACAAGGAGAGGTCGCCATGTGGTTTACTATAAAATTGCTCAAATTTGGAGGGTTTGCTCTTCATAAAAAATATTTTGCCCCTGTTCGAGTGTTTTTGCCACTGGGCCTTAAGTGTTTTCAAAATTGAACATTTAAAATCAATCCTATTGTAGTCCTTTTCCCGCACACGTTACCGACTCGTCTCCGTGGTGTAGTAGCTAGCGCGTTGGCGTGGGGAATTGAAGGTTTTGAGTTCGAGTCAGACCTTAGTCATCCCTGATTTTTTTTCCCTTTTACTGATACATCCCTTATTGTCTTTTGTGTTTTCTATAATGTATTTGCTGTGGTCTCTTCGGTTTTGGAGCTATGTACAATATTTTAACATCATTATTCTCTTTTCTAGTTGTTTCATGCTTGTAACAGGCTGTCTACTACCCTAACAAACTGAGGGATTCTCAGGGAATTTCAAAATTTGGAAAACTCGGGGAATTATCCTCTATACCATTTCAGGGTTAATATTAGGTGCTCTATATACCTCTAAATCTCCACTTACAAGGAGAGGTCGCCATGTGGTTTACTATAAAATTGCTCAAATTTGGAGGGGAAAGAACAGACTGGTTCAGACAAATGAGTGGCCTGAAACAGGGTAGTGCGCTGTCACCCCTTCTCTTTATTGTGGTTATGGACAAGGTAATGACACAGATAGCAGGAAAGATAGGAGAAGATAAGATGAAAGCAATGGTGTTTGCAGATGATCTCATGGTCTGGGGAAACAAGGAGGAGGAAAGTAGGAGCAACTGAAGGCTTGGGAAGAAACAGTGGGAGAGTACGGATGGAAGTTCAACATCAGTAAATGTGAGATCCTGTTAACGACCAGGAAAAAGGACAGACCAATGAGTGGGATAACACTTGGAGGTGGACAGCTGAAGAAGGTGGAAAGTCTCAAGCACTTGGGAAGTATAGTGAAGGAAAATTGGAGAAATGACAAAGAGATTACGGAACGTGGCAGACAGGCAGAAGCATTTCTGAGAAGCATTAGGAGCTTAGTGTGGAATAAAGACGTCCCACAAAAAAGCAAGGAAGTGTTATACAGAAGCTACTATATCCCGATACTGACCTATGCTTCAGAAACGTGGACAATGAAGAAAAGAGATATAAGCAGAATACAGGCAGGTGAAATGAAGTTCCTGCGAAGTAGGATCGGAGTAACAAGAAGAGACAGAGTGAGGAATGAAAAGGTCAGGGAAATGGTGAAAGAGGAGCCCTTGCAAGGTAGGATTGAGACATCAAGACTGAGGTGGTATGGACACTTAAAGAGAATGGATGAGAAGAAGATTCCCAAGAGGATACATGAGATGCAGATGCAGAAGAAACGACCAAGGGGAAGACCAAGAGGTAGATGGCTGAAAGGAGTGGAGGAATGTGTCAAGAAGAGAGGCGAGGACTGGACCAGAGTGACAACGGAGAGGTGGTGGGAAGAAAGGACTAAGTGGCGAGGCTTATGTTCCAAATAGACACAACCTGGGACTGGAAACTGTACAAGATGATGATGATGATGATGATGATGATTCGCCCGTGCTGCTTGAACGTGTTGTAAGTTTTATTCGCTAGAATTTAAATGCAGCGTGGCCGGCGACGCTACGTTCATTCGCACTGCGCCGAGTCTAATGCAGAAACGCAAGAGCCCTTCCCTCTGTTCCGCTCTGCTCCACCATCAAGCTAAACTTCCTGTATGTAAACAATAATGTAAATATTAATTTATTAAGATTGTAAATAGAAAAAGCAACAACAAATAATAAAGTAGTTGATGTAATCTGCCAACTTAAATATTGTACCACAAACATAAAATAGAAGAAAATAAATAATGTCAAAGAAAGTTAAAGAAAATAATTAAAAGAGATCAAGGTAGATTCCGATCATGGTGTAATGTTTTCCTAATTAGTTTTCTCTGTATCCTACCCTGAAGAGTCCCCCCAGCAAGCAGAATAAAAAAAAGAGAAATCCCGTTGGGCGCCAACTCAAATACAAATGTATAAGAGTAATAAACTAAAGTTCAAAACAAGATTAACACGAGTTCTCAATAAAATCAGGGTGTAGGGTAAAATATATACCAACCCGGATACAATCAGTTTTTGATGTAGTTTTGATATTCACTGCAATAAACAAGCATATACCGAGAATATTACTTACGGTTCTGTTGTCATATTATGATACACATATCTATAGTACTGCAGTGTGATATGATTTTTTTAAAGTTTTCTTTATTATAAGAACTCTTCTTTGTGAGAAGATTGATGGGATTATCATCAAGAAGCAGTCTAGACACCTTTATATAATATATATTCACTTCCAGTATTTTTATAAGAGCACATTACTTCGTATATTATCCAATCCTCTTTTTATTTGTTTGTTACCCACTATTAACAACAATCTCTTGCTAAATCCTTTTCATATCTTCCTCTCTGCCTTCTAAAGATATGACACCACCCTAGTGTTGGATCCTCTTCTCCTTGACTCCACAGATATGCACTCACAAACACCTAGTTCAATATTTCAACACCTGAGCGCTCTTATGATAAAAATGTCACAACGGCACCTTCCATTTCCAACGCCAACACACTAGAGACTACACCACGGAGACAAGCCGGGATCAGGAGTGGGAATAAGACTACAAAAGTTTGAGGATTGATTTTAAACGTTTAATTTTGAGCACACTAAGACCCATTGGCGAAAACGCTCCAACAGGGGTAAAATATTTTTTTATGAAGAACAAACCCACGAAATTTGAACACTTTTCTAGTAAACCACATGGCGACCTCTGCTTGTTAGTATGAAACAAAGTCCCCGAATCTTGCAAAGGATTTCTCGAGAAAGGTTTCTGTAGAACATAATTTATTTATGATCAAAGGAAGCTGAGCCGTTAAGATTTCAGTGAATCGAGTCGAAAAGAAACCTACCATCCGTGCACCTTTTAAACCTACGCTGGGTAAACCGTTAAAAATATCTGTATACTATGAGTGTAAGAATTGTTCAGGATGAAAAGTTCTACAAAAAAGTCCGTGACAGCATATCACTATCTTCAATACATCGCCCACTTTAAGAGTTTTTAAGCTTTCTTTTCTTCCAACAATCCTCATTCAATTACTAGCTTCGGGGACAGTTTACGAGCTAGCTAGCGAGCAAGTCTTATCACCCCAGTTTCAGCCTTCATTCCACAGGATACACAGTCAAGTTTAGGTTTGACAGAAAGGGGATTTGTGTTTCGTGTACCTCTCCATTCTTAAATTACATCTGACAAGAATTCATTGCACGTGCTATCTCCATGATATTTAATTAATAGTCCAGTCGGTGATTTTAACCCATCATGCCGAGATGGAAAACGGATATAGGTCGTAGTTCATTAAAATTTTAAAAATATGCCTTTTAAGCATATGCCGAGTAAACGTTATAGATACCGGGCGAAGCCAGGGCGTGTTGTTATTTTTAAATAAATCTAAATGTGTATCATATATCTGTGTTAAGAGGGGCAGATGACCTCGCTGTTCCACCCCTTAAAACAGCAATAACTAACTCATTAAATAATATGAAAGGAAAATATCTTCATAAACACAGGAGTAAGGCACCTGATGTCTCTTTCGAGAGACACAGTGCATCCATCCTAAAGTGAGGAACCTATTGATTCTTGACTTCATATGATTACATGAATTATATCACTGAATATTATAATTGAACTGCAATTAAGCACTCTTAAGCATAGGCAGAACCATTTTGCTTGTTTAAAATGGAGGAGCAAATGTCTTCAATATATGCGTTGCTTGGAATGATCGTTCGAAAAATTGTTAAGCCACACTGTTTGACTGAAATTGGGAACAGTTTATTTGGAGACTCGGAAGTTCAAATCACTACACTTCATTAACTGTGGCCGTCCTGATTCTGCTTTTATCTGCAAGCTTCCACACTTCCTACTTCAAGCAAATACCTGAATGATACATTATTTCAGGCTTTAGTGCAAATCACTCTCCTGTATCAACAATAATTATAAGTATTTAAGTGTTTATAAATATCATGGTTTTTTTTAGGATTAAGTTATAACCCATCACAATTGGGTACAATCATGTTGACCGACGGAAAATCATCAAACTTCGAACATAGATTAGATTAATTCTAACTCTTTATAGGGCAGAATATTATTGAAGATCTTTTATTTGTATGTATTTTAATTTAATTTGAATTGTATTACTCTAATATTAATTATTATTAATTTAAATTTTTGTTTTCTATAACATTTTAATGTTCTTAAAATTAAGATTATAAAAGTATTATATTTTAATTTTTATAAACTTATTTATTTTTAATTATAATTTTATCCTTTTTTTTACTTCTTAATTTTAATTGTTTTACCCTAATATTAATTACGGTCAAGCTGAATGCCTCTCACCAAGGCGGACCGGGTTCGATTCCCAGTCAAAGCATGTGAGATTTTCGATGTGAAATGCCATGTCCTGTGGTTCGGATTCCACGTAAAAAGGAGGTCCCGTGGCTCATGATCGCGAGATTAACGGTCACGTTAAACTACAAGCTTCCTTTTCCTAATATTAATTAATAATTTTTATTTTTATTTTTTTTCAACTTTTCAATGTTCTAAAAATGAAGGATATAAAAGTATTATAATTTCAATTTTTATGAGCTTATTTATTTCTTATTATAATTTTATTACACCTAAGTTACCATTTTAAAACTTTTTAATATTGTTTTATTAAAAAAAATGTTTCATGTACTTTAGGTCCAGGAGATAAAGAGATAATATTTGGTTTGCAGTAATATTAACACTTCCAAAAGAAAATGTGTTGGTATAAGCCGGAAAGATTCAACCATCACCATCATTGACAATAAAAATTGTCCTCATTGTAGGTGGTTAATATATAGACCACTAACCTATAAAGGGTTAATACACGCACAAGTACACAGGGCTGATGACCAAAGCCCTCAATTTGATCCTAAGCAATAATATTATCTCGATTAGTATGATGAATGGATAGAAAAGTATATATGATATATATTGTTTGAAAATTATACAAAATTTTCACTTTCAATTATGTTAGCTTATGTATTGAAAGAATCACAATCGGTAAATGTTTCGGGGCCTAATTATGTTTTTTGGCACTCTTCAACAGCCTTGATTAAGCCTCCGTGGCTTAGGCGGCAGCACGCCGGCCTCTCACCGCTGGGTCCGTGGTTCAAATCCCGGTCACTCCATGTGAGATCTGTGCTGGACAGAACGGAGGCAGACAGGTTTTTCTCCGGGTACTCCGGTTTTCCCTGTCAAAATTTCATTCCAGCAACACTCTCCACTATCATTTCATTTCATCTGTCATTCATTTAATCATTGCCCCAGAGGAGTGCGTCAGACCTCGGCAGCCGGCACAGTTCATATCCTCGCCGCTAGATGGGGGCTTCATTCATTCCATTCCTGACCCGGTCGGAGACTGGAAGCAGGCTGTGGATTTTCATTCATTTCATCAGCCTTGATTTATGTCGCTAAAAACTAGCATAAAACTATGATATTGCATTAATGTTGGCCTTAAAGAGAACACATTAAAAGAAAGTTAGTATGAAGATGACATGATACATAGTTAGTAGGGCTCGGATGTTTAAGGCCTAAGCATAGCCCGAATATGCAAGCAATATGACCTCAAAAATGACGAAATATGACTAAAAAAAAGACAAAAATCGTCATCATCTTCATTTCCCGTTTCCAGCTTCCTGGGTCGGGTTGTGAATTAAGGACCTCCAACGTTTCCTGTCTCTCCACCACTCCTCTCCTGTTTTTAGTACTTCTTCAGGTTTTCCTCCTCTCTTCTCTACACACTCCCACACTGTATCTGCCCATCTCTTTCGGGGCCTTCCTCGTGGTCTCTTCCCTGTCATCTTTTCACAGAAAGTTTTCTTTGGTACTCTCTCCTCTCCCATTCTCATCATATGTCCATACCACTTTAACTTTGTTGTTTCTATCCTGTCCTGCAGCTTCAAGATTCCTGTCCTTTTTCTAATCTCTTCGTTTCTATCTCTATCTCTTCTGGTCTTGCCCTCTATACCTCTTAGGAATTTCATCTCCGCGGCTTGTATTCTACTCTCCTCTCTTTTTGTAGTAGTCCACGCTCCAGCTGCATATGTTAGTATGGGTCTGTAGTAGGTTGAATATAATACATTTTTACATTTCTTTGGGACATCTCGGTTCCACAGAATACCCCTTATGCTCTGGTAAAAACTGTTCGCTTGTTGTATTCTCTTTCCAATTTCCTCAGTTATCCTTCCATCTTCTGTGATCACACTTCCCAAGTACTTGAAACTTTTAACCACTTCTAGAATTTTCCCATTCAATTCTATCTTTCCTCTTCCTTCCTTCCTCTTGACATTACCATTGTCTTGCTCTTCTCTGTGCTTACTTTCATCCCATATTTCTCTATTTCTTGATTCCATACATCTAGTTGTTTTTGTACTTCCTTTTCAAAAATATGACCTGAAAATGACTTAATATGGCCGTCTTTTTTTTTTTTTTTTTTTTTTAATTATAAATCCAAGCGACAATCCCTTCAAATTAAATTGTTAACTAAATTCTTTATCTATATATTTAAAACAGTAAGGTGATTTTTGTTATCACGAGATAGAGAGAACGACAGAACCAATTTACTTCGTAGAGCACTCTAACGAAAGCTCTTGGCCTGTAGATTTGCAGAGTGTCTCTAAAATAAACAAATATAATACGGTATATTTTTAAATAAATATAGAAAATAGCAGAATTCTTTCCCCTCGCGCATGCGCACAATCCGCCTGGGCTCATGACAAAATGGCGGTGAGAAGTCCATTAAAATGTAAGTTATTTAATAAGCTTCCATGTAATTGAAAACATGCATTAACCAAGTTCTGACAATACAATATAATAACAGTATGAACATATACGAATGTATATTGATTTTATTGATAATGAATTGGATTATTTTCTTCAGATATCGGCTTTTGAAGATAGTGAATGGTTGCGTCTGCATCTAAATGTGAGTGCACGAGTAGCTATTTGGTTAAGGCGATTGACTGTGGATCCAGGGATCGCAGGTTCGATTCCAACTCTCGCCAGTATTTTTTTTTTTTTTTGCCACTGAAATATTGTTTTATCAAGGAGTATTAGTAAGGTTTTATGTCAGTTAAAGATACATATTTCTACACATTTTCTCAACACGTTTTATTTCCGTTTTACCATTGCATTACAGCATGTCCTCAATACGTCGTTTGAATATCTGCAATCAGTTCCAGTAACTGACAACAGATGGCAGTACCTCGCCAATATAGTTCCAGTAACTGAGAGCAGATTGCGTCGATATATTTAAAACACAAGGCATGGCCTTGATGGCGAGTTTTCGCGTGATAGTTAAATATTGTTTTATCAAGGATTATTAGTAACGTTTTATGTCAGTTAAAGATTCCTACATTCCCTCTCAATAAGTTTTATTTCCGTTTTACCATTGCATTACAGCATGTGGTCAAAAGAGCTAATATCTGCCATCAATTGCAGTAACTGACAAAAGATGGCAGTACCTCGCCCATATAGTTTCAGTAACTAACAACAGATGGCAGCACCATTGCATCGATATATTTAAAACACAAAACATGGCGCGTTTTCAAGTGATGGAGAGTTATAGAGGGGAATTTTTAAGAAGGGAAACGTTGAAGAACATTAACTGACAGTTGAGTGTGTAGGCTATGTTGTTTATGTACTTTAATATTGCAATTTCTTCCCAATGCTTCGGTGGTCAAGTTGGTAGCATCCTAGACTAAAAGTTATAAATTATGCATCGTCGATATACTCTTAAATTATTAGTGAAAAGGTAGTTTTCCAGGCCCTGGCGCGTGTCCACAATTGCTTTCGCCATGAGAGACACTTGGCAAACATAATTCGTTTGAAGGGCTCCGACATCGTTGTCACTCAGCCCCATGTACTTTGGTGTGTAAGTGTAAAATTTTCTCTGATAACCCGTATTATTGTGATAGCTGCATTACTTTGTGTATTTGTAATTAAGGTGGGAAATGGCAAGGTGACGGCCGAGGCCTTAAGTTAGGAACCATCCCGCTATTTGCCTTGAGTGGAAGTGGGAAACCACGGAAAACCACATCTAAGATTGTCGAGGTGGGAATCAAACCTTCCTCTTCTTAGTTATACCTCTAGAGACTGAATGTGCCCCGTTTTTGCCCTCAGACCAGAATTAAATTTCTTGGCAGAGCAGGAAATGTAACCCGGGTCTCCTAGGCGATAGCCAAGAATGGGTGGGCTTCCATGTGTTAATACGATTTTTGACGTGCACGGGACATAGAATTCTAAAACAGCCTCCATTAGGGTGACTGCCGAAGTGAGTATTGAGTATATGCCTAAGCTCATTCCAGTAGTTGGCGAAGTTATTCTATGTTCCCCTGCAAAATGTACTGCCATAAACTATAACAGGTGATGGAAATAGCTTATTTAGAGCAGTTTTGTACTGTTTATATCAAAATGAAGAACGTCATTCTGCGCTGCGTTTTCAAGCTATTGCCAAACATTTCGCTGGCAGGAACAATTATAAGGAATTGATTGTAAGCGATCAGTCTCATCGCATTCTCCTCACCAACCAACTTGAGTATGAGAGTCTCTGGACGGTCATGTTGAACTTCATTGTATAAGACAGTTGTTTAATGATTATTGGTTTAGAGTGCTGAATCTAACTACGCAGTTGATTTCGGCAATGGAAGTATTTTTTGCCATTTAATATTTAGCGGCTCCGATATTGCAGGTCACTATAGTGTTATCGAATAATACGAAGCCACATTTAAAATCCAATATAAATAGGCCATTTCAGAAACAATTCCAGATGTTATGCAGGTACAGTGAAAGGTCTTTGACGATCAAATGTAAACATTGTTCTACATTGTATTTCTCTTGCGTAAAATCTACGCGCGGTTACTTTGGCCTTTACTGTTGTGATGGTAAAATTGATCTGCTGAAATATAAAATATTTGCCAAGCTGCAACAATGCAATGATATTAATTTTAAAGTCTGTCTGTCTGTCTGTTAGGTAGTCAGCCCGAAGGCTGGTTGGATCCTCAAAAAGTACCGCCGTTACGTTATGTGAGTAGATACCCACAAAAACCCAAGGCAGCGCTATTTTGAGGCGTTCTAGGCAAGAAGAGGAGTGAGGTAGTTTGCCATTGCTTTCCTCACTGAGTCAGAACAGTAGTCCTAACCCTATGAGTTGAACCTTTCACAGCATTCACAGGCACTGACTGTGCCCCGAATGTCATTACTAAGCACCACCCATACCTCAGTAGCTTCCATATAATCACAGCCATGAGTGAGACTGAGACATCGGTGAAAAGCCACCTTTTACTCTAGCCTGTGCCAACTGACAAATGCAAAAGTACTGTATTCATCAAGAGATGGGGAACATTGAACTTATATCCAGTAGTTCAAACACATACATCAGCGTTAACATATTGGCGAACAGGTGTGCGAGTGTAAACTTTTCTCTGATAACCTGTGTTAATGTGATGGCTGTGTTGATGTGTGCATTTGTAATTAATGTGGGGAATGGGGAGTTAACGACCGAGGCTTTAAGTTAGGAACTATCCCGGAATTTGCCTGGAGTGGAAGTGGGAAACCACGGAAAACCAAATCCAAGTTTGTTGAGATGGGAATCAAACTTTGCTCTTCTTAGTTTTGCCTCACGATTGCGCCCCGTTCCAGTCCTCAGACCAGAATTAAATTTCTTGGCAGAGCGGGGATCGAACCTGGAATCCGGGGCAATAGCTCAGAATGTAGCCTTAAGAATGGGCTTCCCTGTGTTAATACGATCTTTGACAAGCACTGAACATATAATTCTAAAACTCCCTCCATTACTGTGGCTGGCGAAGTGAGTCTATGCTCATTCCAGTAGTGGCGAAGTGATTCTATGCTCCCTTGCATAATTTACTGTCATGGAAATACAAAGTATTGTACCTTCAACAGGTGATGGAAATTCATTATTTACAGCAATTTCATTCTGTTTATTTCAAAATGAAGATCGTCATCCTGAGTTGCGTTTGCAAGCAAATTGCAAAAATTGCAAGGATTTTATTATTGGCGATCAATCTCATCGCATTATCATCAGCAACAAACTTGAGAATGGAAGTATTCATTGTATATGTGAATATTATTGTTTATTGATTATTTGTTTAGAGTGCATAACAATGGGTCTAACCACGCAGTTGATTTTGGCAATGGAAGTAAGTTATTATTTGCCATTTAATATTTGGCAGCTACGTTGATGCAGGCCACTATAGTTTTATATAAAATGACGTTAATTTGGGCAGAAATACTGCTATAAATAAACCCATTTGACGAAATAGAACATTAACCGCAAAAAAGTGGGAAATCGGAGAAAAATACGAAGCCACTTTTAAAATCCAATATAAATATGGCATTTCAGAAACAATTCCAGATACTATGCCGTTACAGTTTAGGGTCCTTGACGAACAAATGTAAACATTGTTCTGCACTGTATTTCTCTTGCGAGAAATCTACACTTGGTTACTTTGACCTTTGCTGTTGTAATGGTAAAATTAATCTGAATAAATATAAAATATTTGACAGGCTTTAACAATTATTTTTCACTGGAGATGATATCTCAAGGAATTCCAGAGGGACTAATCGGTAGTACAATGCTATGTCCTTCGTTTCATGGCGCAGCGGTCAAGCTGTATGCCTCTCATCAAGGCGGATCGGGTTCGATTCCCGGTCAATGCATGTGAGATTTTTGATGTGAAAGGCCATGTCCTGTGGTTCGGATTCCACGTTAAACGGAGGTCCCGTGGCTTATGATCGCGAGATTAACGGTCACGTTAAACTGCAAGCTTCCTTCCTTCCTTCGTTTCATTTGGTGCCAATGTTACTGTGCCACACGCACACGGTCCACATTGTTTTAAAATGTATGGAATTGCACATCATCGCATTTCTTCGTTATATTCCAAAAATATAAGCGATGGTTTGCGGCCAGTTGTATTAGACTCATCAGAGTTCTTGAATCCCTTGGAACTAAACGACTGGCCGCCACATACTCCAAACGCTTGGCCCGTTATGCTGCTTAGAAATCTGAACGGTTCCCAAGGACTCCTAAATGCAACCATATTGCTTGGATTTGGAAATAATAGGTGCAGTTAAAATTAGGCAGAGATGTCTAATCCTTCGACTTGATTTAACACCATCCGATAAAACACTATCATTTTCTTTTAAGAGGCAATATTTTCCAATTCATTTGGCATACTTTATCACAATCAATAAAGCTCAAGGGGAAACTCTGGAACGTATAGGCCTCAATTTGCCCCAACAATTTTTCAGTCATGGCCAGCAGTATTTTGCAATGTTGAGAGTGCAATCTTTTGACGCCCTCATAGTTTCAATAGAGTCAAAAAATAATCGTACAAAGAATGTACAGTAGGCCTATATAAGAAAATTCTTCAGTAAATATTTTTCTATTGACCGTCATGTTTTGACGGGTTTCAACTAGTTTGTATTTATTTTAATTTAATTTGAATTGTTTTACTCTAATATTAATTATTATTTTCTGAATATACTTGTTTAAGTGGTTATTATTTACAGTCTATTTCTGTAACACTAGTTTCCGTTCCGTAAGTTGAGGATTATTGTACACCTACAGCTGCCGTCAAACTACCGAAATATGATGTTCTTACCAATAATGCTCAAAATATGACCTAATAGTAAAAAAATATTCAAAATATACATTTATGTTCGACCCTGACTATTATATGTCAGAAAACTGTATCATAATGATGGTCATTATAACACTATTTTTCATTATGAAACATTTTCTCTCACCAATCACAGCTCAAGAAACAGTTGTTTGACCAATTAGGTAAGGATATCATCGCACCTGCACTGAGTTCCAAGGCCTTCTAATTTAAATTTCACTGCGTTGCCTAGTGTCATAGTGGGATAATCGAGGAGGCCATGGTCAAATATAAGGCATTCTCTGCGTCACATGCGCTCTGTTCAGTACATAAAACTGGTGAAATCTCGACAGATGAATATTTATGTTCGAACATAAAGTAGTTATAATAATTATCGTCGAACATAAACAGTCGTATGCAACTAGCCTATAATGGTAATTAACCCCCTTAGTTCCACGCGCCGATCAGATCGGCTCTCACTGCTCGTGCCAAAATTGCCAAAGCCGATTGAATCGGTGCGCTGTTTATCTTTTATTTGCAGATTTCTCTAGGCATATGTCCGTGATTATTTCATACTGTTGGAAAGGTGAGGTTCCAGGCTTGCCTGTGAGGTGTTTACTTTTTTTTCCTTTGAGGTCCGTTACGCGATAGGTTCGAATTTGTATTCACGCCCTCTCTTAGCACTCCCCCGATCACGCACATTCCCGTCAAAATTGTGGTCCAGTTGTTTTCTTCTTGTTGACGTTTTCTGCCTACAGATGTATCTAAGAGCTTTATACAGCTGGAAATGTAGTATTTCTTCGAATATGACTCTTAGATTACCTTAATTTAGACTCAAAATTGATTTTTTACAAAAAAAAAAAGAAAAATTGAAAAATTTTCAGAATAACCTCCATTATAAAGGTTTAGATGCAGTATTTACTTTTATGAACATAATGTATGAAAGAATGCAAAGCAAAAGTAATGATTCTATCGTTGAAAATGGGTTATTAATGATTTCTTTTTGAATAGTCTGCATGATCATTGAAATTAGCTTGCCATTCTTGGCAAGTATTTCAGGAAATGACTTGGCACTAAGAGAGTTAAGACCTAAAAATAGTCCGATATATGCAAGCAAATATCACCTTAAAATGACAAAATGTGACTCAAAAAAGACAAAATATGACCTGAAAATGAGTGATTTATATGGGGCTTTTTTTTTTACTTTAAATCCGTGCGACAATCCCTTCGATATTAAATTGTTAGCTAAATTCTTTATTTCTATTTTCATATTAATCTTCTGAATATACATGTTTAAGTGGTTATTATTTACAGTCTATTTCTGTGAACACTACTGTCGACCAAAGTATTATGTGCACTCGACTTTGAAGGTTGTTTGTGAAGTAACCAAGAGACCTACATAAAATCCAATAACATCATCATTTTCGTCGTTCTATTTTACGTTAGGTCATGTAGGTTTGGAATTTTTAATTTATATTTTAATATTTTTTATCGCAGTTGGAACACAAAAAGTGCACGTTTTTAAGCGTGTTTCAACCATGCGTCACATTTAAGAATTATTATCTCAAAAGCCAGTCATCAGATCGAATCCAAATTTTAACACAATATACATTGGTATGTTGTATAACTGGTTTATTAATTTCAAAATTGTGTGTGTCCAAGAAACAAAGTTGTTATCATTTTTGTAAGGTAACTTTTTCTCGGCTCGGGGTGATTGGAAAATGTAGTTCTTAGTTGCATTGTAATGCTCATACATCGAAAAGTTATGCTGTACGACTGTGAAATACGTAAATTAATTCACTTATTTTATATCGGTTTGTATTTCTACGGGGAAATAACACATGTTTCACCTGCTAGCCGCTCCGGCAAAAGCTGTACAGCGTTGCTGAAATGGTGCCCACACGCATCATGGCGCGTCTCACTCGGAAGTGATGAGCTCCATCTCAGCAACGCTGTACAGCTTGAGCCGGAGCGGCTAGATGGAGAACCATGTGTTATTTCCTCGTACAAATACAAACCGATATAAAATAAGTGAATTAATTTACGTATTTCACAGTCATACAGCATAACTTTTTGATGGATAACGATTACAACGCAACCAAGAACTACATTTTCCAACCACCCCGAGCCGAGAAAAAGTTACCTTACAACAATGATAACATGTTTGTTTCTTGGCCACACAAAATTGTGAAATTAATAAACCAGTTATACAACATTCCAATGTATATTGTGTTAAAATTTGGATTCGATCTGATGACTGGCTTTTGAGATAATAATTCTTAAATTTGACGCATGGTTGAAACACGCTTAAAAACGTGCACTTTTTTGTGTTCCAACTGCGATAAAAAATATTAAAATATGAATTTAAAAATCCAAACCTACATGAGCTAACGTAGAATAGAACGAAGAAAATGTTGATGGTATTGGATTTTATGTAGGTCTATTGGTTACTTAACAAACAACCTTCAAACTCGAGTACACATAATACTTTGGTCGACAGTAGTTCCCGTTCGGTAAGTTGAGGATGAAAGCACACGTACAGCTGCCGTCAAACTACCGAAATATAAAGTTCTTACCAAACATTGCTCATAATATGACCTAATGGTAAAAAATGTTCAAAATATGCATTCATATGACAAATAAAAACCACTGTATTGTGACGATAATCACTTGATTTGCATCAGAAACCAATTGGGCTTAAAAATAGAGGCAAAGAAAGAATATGATCTTTCCTAAACATCCAAGCCCTATTACAGTAATTAGAAATGGATGTCAGTCAGAATATGAACAAAGCATTGAGAAAACACATTAAAAATCGTTAATACGGATCCACGATGAACTTCAACATTCCCGCAATTAGAAAAGTATGCCATTTTGCTTCATATCAAGGGTTCTGTATGTTGGTCTCTTGTTGGTAAAGTAGTTGTTCCTTGTGAGTAAATTGCTTTTCTTTATGTTGTGGGCAGTTTTCATCAGTGGTTCCTATGTCTCCGGATACATGGTCGCTATCGTTTGCCAAGTTCCTAGAACTGCGTTTCCATGGCTACATGTACACAAGACGAGGTCCTGGAAGCACGTGCCTGCACTCCCTGCATCACGACCACCTGCTTTATTTTGGCTACAACAACATCGTTGCTTCCTTCAAGTAAGTTTCCACAGCAGACCACATCCTTTGTAAAGATGGATTAGAGGGAATCTCCAACAGTTCCATTTTTTTTAAATCTTCTGTTAGTGCTTAATGTCCTGGTGGCTAGATCTATTACTACAGTCATTTGTGCCAGAACCTGATGGCTGTGTCGTCTTGTCCCCACTCCAAATTTAGTCTCTCACTGTTTAAATAATATTTGAGGAATATACAGCACATTAACAAATTCACAAATAAATATGATAAAATGATCCGGCTAGCTCAAAACAGTTGCCAGCGTTTTGCCCCAGTGTACCAATGGGCTCTTCAGTTGGTTATGGTACACCTCACCAAGACGCGTGGCTAGTACATACTGAGAAGGCCGCTGCAAGGCGCAAAATGTTGCCACGAGCAGCGCCAATGTACTATGGAAGTTAAAACTCCCTTTCAAAAATAGTGTTTGCGCCTTGCAGCGGCCTTCTCAGTATGTACCAGCCACACGTCTTGGTGAAGTGTACCTTAACCAACTGAAGAGCCCAATGGTACACTGAGGCCAAAAGCTGGCAACTGTTTAGAGCTAGCCGGACCATTTATCAAATTTCTTTGTGAATTTGTTAATGTACATAGCTCAATCGGACAATTTAACATCCTGTTTCCTTAGGGAACAGATATTTCCAATATACAGCACATACGAGGTCTGTTGAGAAAGTACTTGACTTTTTTTTTCTTCAAAAACCTGATGGATTTGAATCCAGTGCACTTGCATGAGCTGACCTTGAATCTTTGTGGGCATGCGTGAATTTTATCCCGCCTGTCGATAGCGTCTGTTACTGGCAAGCAGCATTTGAGTGAGCTAGTGTGTAGTGCTCTTGTCGGTTTTCCATTTCAAGGAAAATGACGGAACAACTAGAGCAGCACTATTGCATCAAATTTTGCCAGAAACTGGATGACAGCCAGGTGGAAACCATTCGAAACAATCAGATGACTTTCGGCGACTATGCTACGGGCATCACACACATTAAGGAGTAGTACAACCGGTTCAAAGACGGCTGCACATCGATGGAGAGCGAGCCATGCTCTGGTCGGCCATCAGCAAGCCGAAATGACCAGGTCATTGCTAAAGTGAACGCTGTGGTTATTTATTAATCGTATGGCTTTAAGTGCCGGGAGTATCAGACACTTCGCTCGAACCCCACAAAAAAACTGTACTTTTTACGTTATACCTGCCATAAGGGATATTAAAATAAGTTCCTAAAAACTACCTTTATCATCAATCAACGCAGAAATAAACAAGGAAAAAGGTGGTCACTTGTTTTTCTGTAGGCCTTTCGGTTTTGTTGCTATTTATCTCCAAACTAGGGTGCACATAATTTCTGCGCCGACAGTAGTCTATGGAAGGATCTTGTACATGCCATAAATCTACAACATGGGACCGCCGGCGTTACTTCCCCACCGAAAGAAGGCATACTGAAGGATTTTAATGCTCTTATAAAATCTGACGACTTCAGCCAGGTTTGAACCCGCTATCTTGGGCACAGCAGTTCAGCATGCTACCTAATACGCCACCGAAGAGCCGCTAACGCATTTGAGTGATGCGGGACCGTCGTGTGAGTATCCAAGAATTTGCAGAGGTGGGTATCAGCACTTTTTTTGGCACATTGCATTGTGACTGAAGATTTGGCCATGAAGAGAGTGGCGGCGAAAGTTCGTGTCTAAGCTGCTGGCGGCGGAGCACTCGATTCAGACTTTTTTGGTGAAAATCCAGACTCTTGTGGTTCAACAGGCACCTTACTCTCCTGATATGGGCCCCTGTGACTTCTGGATGTTCCACAAACAAGATGCCATTGAAAGGAACGTGATTTCAGACAAGAGAGGACATTATGGCAGAATGACACCTGAGCTAAACTCCATTCTGAAAGAGGCTTTCTCGGAATGCTTCTAACAATGGCGGCACTGCTGGGGAAATGTCTCGAGTCCCAAGGAGACTACTTTGAGGGTGATTAGGTTTCCAACGCTCCAGGTATGCCAGGTTTTTTCCCCCGGCTGAAGGTCGGATACTTTTCTAACAGACCTCGTGCAGCACACTAAGAGAATATATGCAGTGGAATCTTTCATTAGACTATCCACTTAGGTTCTTAAGATGACATTACCGTATGACTTTGTTCACTATATGCAAGTTAGGGGTTAAAATTCAAATATTGGCATTTCCTCTAACTGAAAAAAGACTGTAAAGATTTAAGAGTTCGCGTGTAGGTCTTGATAGTGCAATGCTCTGATAATAACATGCCTCAAAAGGAGGACGTGATGGCCCACATGATTGGGTTAAAATTCCCTTTGGTGCTTAAGTTGTGGGGGGCCCTTTAGATAAGGTTTATTTTGCTTATATTTATCGAATCAACATCATGGTGTATGTGTTTGCAATATATTACAATGAGATATGAATAATTATGGCCTGTCAAGAACTAACAACTCGCATGATTTTATTTGTGAAGTAGAGAAGCATCCTCGTATTTGGATGTGCGCGCGAGTAAACATGGCAAGCTAAGTCGGCTGTGACTGGCGCAGATCGCGGCCGCGCACACCCGGTTCAGCCGGCTTTCACATTTTTACCAAACATGTTCAATAATGTGTACTTACAGTGCTCATAGGCGTTGCTGAAATATCCTCCCTCTCTTGTAACACACACCTGACATCTTCTGATGAAAGAATGTCTGTCAACTCCTTTATTATTTACGGAGCCTGTTTCCTTGAATCGTTTAGCGAGCCTCCTAATTGTACTGGCAATAGGCACAGGTCTTCCTGGAAACTTGGTTCAAAATTTTCAACTCGTTTCAGAACAAGATTTTCTGCTTTTCATTTACGAATTATTGATATACACACGTCTAAGCTTTGCACGTACATGTCCATATGAATGACAAAACACATGTGAACTAACGATATGAGTTAACGGAGCGCGCTGACCACCGGCTGAACCTGGTACACGCGGCCGCGATCTGCGCCAGTCACAGCCATCTTAACTTGCCGTGTTTACTCGCGCGCACATATATAATGACCCTGTAGTATTGAGGAATATAGCAATAAGCATGTAAACTTGAATTTTAACATTCACAAGTAATTGAGGAAATAAAAAGTCGTCTGCGCAAAGCGCATCAAAAGGAGTTTAGTACAATCCTCAAGATTGTCTTAAAGATAGAATAGGATGTACATGCATCTTTCTTTTACTTCGCCTCCTCCTTTCCAATATAGTAGTAGTATAAGGAGAGGCATAAACTACACTGTGGGGTCACTGGTGACCCAATTCTAAATAGTGATATAGGGATTCATTTAAAATTAATTATTTTAATTGTTTCTGTGTTCAGTCATCTAGACTCTAGAGAGTTGCATTGATGTAATTCCGTGCTTCAATGCATTCACACGTATATTCTATCGATTAATAAAGCTGCCTTGTTAGAAATAACAATTTACTGTACACAAACTTTTAACTGTCATAATTTAATAAATTATCACTATTCTATAAGGTGCATTCAAAAAGTAACGAGCCGGAGGCTGTAATGCACAAACCGGTGACGACATCGGCTAATCGTGGCGTGTGTAACGAGGTGTGGTTCCGACCAGAGCGTGGAAGGTCACAGCCCATCGCTAGAGGGCACGTGTGCACTTCACGTTACGATACAAAGCGAGCAGCAGCATGCACCAATCGTCCGACGCTGCCAGTAGCATTGCAAACAGTGACATGGTGGCGTCAAACGAAGAGCAACGAGGTGTTGTTCGGTTTCTGACAGTGAAAGGAGAAGGGGGAACGGACATTCATCGCCGAATGTCACAAGTGTACGGCAAACACTGCATGTCCCTTGTAAGGGTCGAGGCGTGGCACAAGCGCTTCAGGGAAGGACAGGTGTCGTTAGCCGATGATTCCCGGTCTGGGGCACCCCCCTGCATTACCGATGACAACGTCCTGCTGGTCGATGCACTCATTACCCAGGACCGCCAAGTAAGAGTGAACGCCAAAGCCGCCGTGGTCGGATTGAGCGTCGAAAGTGTGCACACCATCATGAAGGAACGACTGCACGTGCGGAAAGTGTGTGCCCAATGGGTACCCCACAGTCTTCAACCACACCAGGAAGCATGTCGAATGGCCTACTGTCTTGGTCTTGGTTGGACGATTGATGCATGCTGCTGCTCGCTTTGCATCATCACGTGACGTGCACGCGTGCCCTCTAGCGACGGGCTGAGGCCTTCCACGCTCTGGTCGGAACCACACCTCATTACACACGCTACGATTAGCCGATGTCGTCACCGGTTTGGGCATTATAGCATCCGGCCCATTACTTTTTGAATGCACCTTATAATGCATACAGGAAAATACTTTAAAACGTTGGTATATGAATTAACATAAAATAGCACACAGTTGTTCATTTCAGCCATTCTGAAAAGAAACTAGGCCCCGTCATCTTTGCACTCTCTGCAGATTCCTTGTCAGTGTTCTGCACACAGACTGCAAAAGCAAATCATGCACTTTGATGTTTGAAAATGGGTTAAAATGGACAATAATACATCTTGCTATTTAGGTTACAAGGGTTTACAGTGTTTTCATAACTAGACATGATATATATATATATATTCCGTATGACTTACAGAGGATACAGTAATACTACAGTATATACAATATATACAGGTAATAAATATCTAATAACATCCACAAACGAAACTAAAAGTCACAGTTGGATGTCCAGAGCAGTAATCCAGTTGTGTTCTGCAGGTAGTCATATCCTCCCTTGGAAGGACCGCGAAGGGCATTGCGACACAATATGATGGATTGTCTGCACTGAATCGCCACAATCGCACTGAGGACTAGAAATTTTCCCCCATTTGTGGAGCGAAAAGTTACATCTTCCGTGATCGGTCCGCACTCTGTTCAGTGACGTCCATATCCTCCTTGGAAGATGGAAACCAGGAGGTTTCCTGCAGGGGTCGGTGATCAATCCTAGCTCATCAGGGTTTGATGTAGTCCATTCTTCTCGCCAAGTTTAGTCCATATTGAACTTAAATTCAACAAGCATCTTGCGTAGTTGCCATGACGGATGTCGAGATTTTAATCTCCCTTGGTTCTGTGGATTACAGACCTGATGTATGGGTAAGAGATCATTTGCAGCGCATTTTGACCATTCCCTTTTTAGAGCTGTTAGCGTTCGCAGGGGAGGAGGGTGAATGTTGGATGATACTGGTAGCCGCTTGAGTGGTGTGGATTTGAGAGTGCCCGATATGATTAAATTATAGGTAAAGCAAGGTCCCTTGTACAAAGTTTTGTTACACAAACCACACCGTGGGGTCGTATGTGACCCTAACATAACAATACTCAGCAACAAAAATTTCCAAAAGCGTAAACGATTTAGTACAGTGGAACGTGGATAATTCGAACTTCTATAATTCGAAATATTCTTTAATTCAAATTTTTCTCTTGGTCCCTAGCATTTTACATACAATCAATGCTAAAAAATCGTGGTTAATTCGAATTATATGGTGGATAATTCAAAGTTTTTACGTGTAAAAAGCCGATCGGAAGCCAAACAGTTGGGTCAGGAATTCCTATATTTAAACACAAATAGTGCTAAATGTTCCGGCATAACTCAACAAAATGACAGCGTTTCGCCCCGGTGTGCTATTGGGCTCTTCAATTGGTTAAAGCACACCTCACCAAGACACTGTCAAGTACACACTGGGAAGGCCATTGCAAGACGTATTTGATACATGTGTATCCGCGTCACGAGCAAAGCCAGTGCACTATGGGAGTCGAAACTCCACTCCAAAGCAATTATAACCTTACCTTGGCTCAACGGGCAATACATAATTTTCTTTTGAAAATTGTGTATTCAGGAATTCCTGTAAAACGACGTGTCATTGGCATGCGGCCCCTACTCGATGGTTTTGCCTACATGACTGACAACACGCCTGCGATGCTCCTTCCAAGGTCAATGCCCTACCCCTCCCGCTCCCATTGTTTTGCAACGCTCCACATCTCATAACTCATAACAGTGTCATCCCTTACATCTGTCTGTAAGTGCGTGCTAAGTGGTCTGATTAGATTTGTGGTTGTTGTTTAGAAGTTTGGTTTTGCCTGTGTCTTAAAGTGTGTGTACAAAACTAAGATGTCTTCATCAAAGCCTCGGGTTCCATACAAAACTTTGACTTTGGCGGAGAAAATAGCAGTGATTAAAGAAGTGGAAAAGGGAATGAAGAAAAACATCTGAAATTGCAAAGGCTTTCGGGATTCCTCCAAACTCGTTGTCAACATACCTAAAAAATGACAAAATTCTCGGTTATGAAAATGAGAGTGGCAAAGGGCGAAAAAGGTTGAGGGAACTGGAAAATTTTAATTTGAATATTTTCTCTACCCTTTTCAAACATAATTCGAATTTTTGGATAATTCGAATTTTTTTACTAGTCTCTTGAGGTTCGAATTATCCAAGTTTCACTGTATCAACAAATATTCCGATACTGAAGGTAGACAAAATAACAGCAACCTAACGGCATTTGGCGCATGCGGAGAAGAGATCATAAAATAGCCGGGTCGTGGGTGACCCCACAATGTGGTTCTAGGGTTAACTTATTAATTACTCATCTCGTGCACTACTTATCTCTTCACTGGTCGAACAGTCACTGAGCTACATGGTGCTGACTGTCTGGTTGCGACCTGGCTGCCTTTTGTAATAAGGCCCTTAGTGTTTCTAAAGCCACAGTAGTTAGAGGCATTACGATTATTACCACCACTTATGTTCATTGTTGACAGGTACACCGTCATTGAACCCTGGGAGATCTCTCTACCTCCACCACTCATCTCCATCAACTATGACCCTCAGCTGCAGGCTAAGGTCATAGAGGAGATCAAGAAACTAACTCTCAAGGGCTACGATGTGTACAGCAACATACTGGAGCGGCTGTGTTCCCTCAGTATGGAGATGGAAGGCAAGTGTGGCAGAACGTTTTTGTACCACTTATTATTCCAGTTTCTGTGGGGATGGGGATGGGTGGATCAGATTGTAATATACCGTATTTCTTCGCATAATCATTGCATATTTTTGCCTAAAATTCGTGGGAAAAAGTAGGGTGCAACGATCATACGAAGAATATTCAAGTTCAAAGAAGAAAACCACAATTTTTAAATATATACGATATCATTATTTGCCGCACGCTTTTGCGCTCTCTTAATATTAATATTATTTGTTTAGTATGTAATTCCATGTATTTCACTGTCGTCAAGATCACCGTACAATTCTTGTATTTTCTCATTGTGGACAACATGTGCCTGGGGGGTCTCTGTTGGTATGTTTCCACGGAAGTGGCTGATGCTAGACTGGCATGAGGTCTCCCTTGCGTGAGATTCCGCCAATAGCAATCGGGCCTGTTTTAACGCCGGCAAACTGGGACTAGCGGCGCTTCGTACAGTGGCTCATTAAATCTGGTCATTCTGAGGCCAACTCACGGAAGCGACAGGTCCACTCAAGTTTCACTCCCCTGGAGTGGCGCTGAGCGCGATAGTTGTTTAGCGTGCCGTAGGCCGACCGTTCACGTAGAGTGAATCATAGCCTGCAGTCAGAGAGACAGGCTCTTTTCTTCTGATAAGGTCAGGCAAGATTATAATCTCTTGGAATGTGCTAAGTGAGGATACTGGCCGCTCGCGTTGCGGTTCATAGCCAGCAGGCATGAAGACTAGATTACTTTCTTCTGGCAAGGTCACGCCTGGTTTTAAAGTTGCAAAATGTGATAAGTGACGATGCTGGCCGCTCACATCGCGGTTCATAGCCTGTAGGCATAAAGACGAGATTACTTTCTTCTGACAAAGTCACGCCAGGTTATAAAAGTCGTGGCAGCATGCGCAACCAATCAGCACACAAATACGAACGTGCTAAGTGACGATGCTGCCCTCTCACATCACGTAGTCATAGTCCACAGGCACTGGGCAGGCACTCGTTTCTACTAACAAAGTCACGCCAGGTTATTAGCTCGCGGCAATGTGTGCAACTGACGGGCGCACAATTACAAATATGCTATGCGATTCAATTTTATAAACCTATTTTAGTATTTGAAAAGTGGGGTGCGACGATTTTGCGAGGAAATGATTGTGTGAATGTGGATTAATGTTAATTACTCTTTGTGCCCAGCATCATGCATACTGGAGGATTTACTTTTGGCAAGAGAGAATACAATCCACTTATTTGTGCCGGGCTCCTCTCTTTCATCTTTCCTGTCGACCTCCCTTGGTCAACCCTTGGTGTCCTCTGACCCTGACGGTATTAGGGTATCGCAGGCCTAGGGTGTCTTTCATTTTCCCACCTTAATTGGCCCTTGTCTCATCTTTCCTTTTGCCCCCATACTTCGAAGGGTCAGACCTCTTGTTTTTCTTTTCATGGTATCTCCTGCATTTTACTCAAGGCCCTAAAGGAGTCAGGGTGTGTAGTCCCACCCTGGATAGTGCTACACCTTCCAAGGTCTCATGGCTGGTGAGCTCTGGAGTTGGTGACTCTGTCGGATTCCTGAGCTGGGTCTGGTTTCCCCCCTTTTTTCCAGTGACACTAGGACGGACCCTCTTTCCCTTTCCTATCTGCCTTTCATGGCTCTTCTTCCTGCTAAGTCCCTCAGTCCTCATTCTTCGAGGGTTGGGGGCCATTCTTTTCCCTATCTTTTCTTCTTCAGTTCCCGGTTCTAGTGATCTGGGTCGGAGCGTGAATTAAGGACCTCCAACCGGGGCCTCGACTCACACACTATCATATTTAGGCTATTTGTACGATGGGTTCGCCTCACCCAAAGGTTCGCTGTCTTTTATTTCCCCTATTCTTTTGTTTTCCATTTCTTTTTCTGGTTTGTACTGCCCCCGAAAATTGAATTATTCTGGGACAAAATGAGAGTACGGTATTTTCTGTCCCCATGATAAAATTTAACCAGCGAATATAAATTCTGGAAGTGTGACACAGGAGGGTCGTGTTACAAGCTCGAGGACGTGGGAGAGCCCGATCACGTGACATATTGCACAATAGACTCTTCTAGGCTGAAATTGGCATAGCAACAGTGAGTTTGGAAATAAATATTATAAATATTGTTATAAATTATGCTGTTGGACCCCAGCCCAGAGCCAATGAGAAGAGGTCTTATTGAAGACGGGATCAACTTCAACTACATAATTTGGTGAAATTATGTATTTAGGCCCTTAGAAGAAGATTTTCTTCTTTGGTAATGAGGAGAACATTAAAAGAAAATATGTCTGATACTTTAAAAACCGCAGATCTACGCGCTAAAATTATGGTGGGAGATTGATATGGCCGCCAAAATTTCGACTTGGAGGGGGAGATCCAAGGATCGAGGTTCTTATTCCAGCAGTCTTTGAAGAGTGAGGAAGTGTTTTTATTGGGTTAACGGAGATCCCAAAGCTTTGTCCGAGTGCGACGACTGTCGACTCGTGGAGACGCTAGGTTAGCAGGGTAGAACATTGGAGATTACCGCACTTCCATTTTAAGCGAAGTTGAGAGGAACATTGAAAATAGAATATCTCATATGTATTTGAGACTAGACTTCAACTAAGTGAATATATAGAAAGAACAGGTCAAATACTACATTCTACTGGAAGTCGAGCATTCTAAGATTTACCATTTCGACAAAATAAGCCTGTTAAGACAGTTTTTCAAAAGTGTTGGAAATAAAGCTGAATATCATTTTAGATTGCAATGTGAAATTGGCGAATGCAGTTCAAGTGAACAGTAGCGGAGAACTTTTAACATTGATGCAGCAAATAAACGTTATCATAATGACTATCATTATTCGTCAATTAGTTTCATTTCACATAATTAACATTATTGATATGATGAACTAAATAGTCATGCGCCAGAGACATATTCGATAACAGAAGTTAAGATACAACGATGGAACTTCGTTAGACAACGTTTTCTTGAATACAGACGTAGTGTACGTTACATCTTGTACATTTTCGTCAGTCTACGAACACTATTGTAACATCAATTAGCAATAGAAATAATTCATTCACCATCTACATGAATATTTCTATAAATTATTGTTCAATGATGAGGCTGATATATATTTGCGACGGAGAATGAAGACTCTACAGAAGAGATTTGTCAGGATGCTAGGGTATCCCAGCAGCAACAGAAGAATTTGCCAGAAGGATGTCGTTCTAGCCCATGCGAAGGTTGGTGAATTCCGTAGAGGGAACGTTTTCCTATCTCTGAGGTCGCAGATCCGAGGTTCGAATGCAGATCCATCTCAGTATCTTGAACTGAGTATTGTGTAAATACTAACCCACATCTTCAAGATATCGTCCAAATAAGGTAGCAGTGTCTCTTATTTTAGTATAGAGCTTGATTAGTGGAATTCTGAGCAGACTTTCTTACTCCATATTTTCACATTTCAAGTATTTCAGTGTTCTCATGTATTTTACACTTTAGATGTGTGCCAAGATTTTTATGCTTCAAGATTATTTAGGAGATGATTGCCTTTCATCTATTTTTCAATTTTATTCTACGGATCAGTTTTAGAACTGACATTAAAATTTTTGTTTGAGGAATCATATTGCCTCATAGAAGACGAGTCGTTTCGACTATCGAATTTTAATAATTTTATTTGAACCAAGTATTCAGATATTGTATCATAGTTTCAAATTAAATTCTTTTAAATTTAATTTGAGCACTTTAATGTAACAACATAAAACTTCAAGAGAAGAAGAAACATCAAATGATATTGTCATATCATTATTGTACATAAACTTTCGATGATCTAGGAAATACTAGTCGTTTGATGAGACCAAAGTCTTATTCCCTATAGACATTCTTTGTGTAGAGTGGAAAAACATTACGATGTTGACAAACCTTTTCATTATTTGTAAAGCTGAGAGCTTTGTTCATTTAATATGTTAGAGGAAATATATTTTGATAGATTATTCAAATCTTTGGCTAGGAATTCAAAGCTAGTTTATCCCGGTCAAGATTGAATTCTATATGGCACTATGAATAACGTGTGTGTTATTTTACACTATTTGTGTAATATTACGTCATTATGTAGACCTGATTATTATTATTATTATTATCTTGATTGGTCACATTGGACCACTTGAGTCGTTCCACAATCACTTCTTCTTTGAAGGTAGTACTGCTTGGTTCTTGCGCTCTTTCCAGTACTTTTTCATTCTTTCAGATCGGGATTTTCTCAACTCATCTGAAATCTCCATAGGCTTTCTATGTGTCATTTCTGCAGAAAATTTGTGAGTTTTAAGAATGGTGTTAATTTTATTTTTCTCCTCGGCATCTGTTATCTTAAGTCCAACTGCTTTGAGATCTTGTTGGATTCCTTGGATCCATTTTCCTCCAGTTTTCTTTCCTAGATTTCTCATCACCAGTTGGCGTACAATTCTGTTTTCTGGAAGCCGTAAGATGTGAAAAAAATATGAAATTCTTTTCTTCTTCATTGTGCTGGTGATTGGATCAATCTCACGATAGACAGTTTCATTTGGGAGAATCCTCCAGACTCCCTCAACCTGATACTTTTTATTTATGCACGTTCTAATGATTCTTCTTTCCGTTTTGAGGAGCTGATCAGTTCTTTGTTCATTTTTAATTTGGAACAGTGTTTCACAAGCATAAGTGGCTTCTGGGAGAGTTACAGTTTTATAATGTTGGATCTTAGTAGCTATTGATAGGCATTTTTTATTATATGTTGACCAGGTTAGAGATTGTGCCTTTTTCATTTTATTTGTTCTACAGGGTGGGGCAGCATAACTTCCTTTTTTCAATTGCGCCCCATTTAGTAGTGTGATGTAGTACCGGAGCGCTAGTGGTCTCGTCCAATAGGCGGGTCTGTAAAGTTTTGTACTGACACAGTTCAGTCGCCATCATGCGTTGGAACAGTGTGGAGCGTGCGTTTGCCCTTGAGGCCTATTTTTCGAGCGGTTGTTCTGTGATCGCAACCCAGCGTGCCTTTCGGAATCGCTTTAATTTAGCCCCATTGGCGCCTGTCCCAGACCGGAAATCAATTGTTACGTGGGTCACTACGTTCAGACAAACTGCAAGTGCAACAAGACGTAGAACTGGAGTCCCACGGCCCATTAGATCACCTGATAACATTGAGGCAGTGAGAGCTTCAATTTTGCGATCACCACGGCGTTCTGCGCGCTAACATTCGTCTGCCCTTGGACTTTCTAATCGTTCTGTGAGGAGAATTCTTCATGATGATCTTCATTTTCATCCATTCAAGATGGCGATTGTGCAGGAACTTTCTGAACGCGACTTCAATTCTCGGAGGAACGCGTGTGAGGTGTTTCTGGAAGTCGTGCCTGAGGACGCTATTGTGTTTTTTAGTGATGAAGCCCATTTTCATTTGTGTGGATCCGTCAACAAACAAAACATGCGCTACTGGGCTGCTACCAATCCTCGAGAATTGCATCCAAGGCCTTTGCATTCACCAAAACTCACAGTGTGGTGTGCAATTTCCTCAGGTGGAATAATTGGTCCCTGGTTCTTTGAGGAAAATGAAGTCACAGTGACAGTGAATTCGGACCGGTATGTAAACATGTTACAGGAATTTTTTTTTCCACAACTGGATGAGTTGGACTTAGGGGACGTTTGGTTTCAACAAGACGGTGCAACGGCACACACTTCAAGAGCATCGATGGCCGTTTTGAGGGAACACTTCCCAGGGCGCCTAATCTCAATTAGGGGCGACTTGGAATGGCCGGCCCGATCCCCCGATTTGACCCCTTGTGATTTTTTTCTATGGGTTTTTTTGAAATCCCGTGTTTATGTAAACCGACCAATGACCCTACAAGATTTGAAGAACAACATCCAGGAAGAACTTGCCAACATAACGCCTGCTATGCTGGTAAGAATTATGACAAACGCCAGAAATCGGTTCACCCAGTGTGTAGAGAATGGGGGACGTCACCTACCTGATTTGATCTTCAAAACCAAGTAAAACAAAACTTTATATTTGTACCTACATTATATTAAAAAATAAAAATTTTCTGATTCGTACAATGTGTTTTATTAAGGTTTGAAAAAAGGAAGTTATGCTGCCCCACCCTGTATTTATCCAAGTTACTTTTTCGTTTAAGTTATGTGTTATAATTTCTCCAAGATACTTAAATTGAGGAACTAGGTTAATTTTATGATCATTTATATAGACTTCATTTATATCTAAGGGTTTCATAGGCATGATCTCAGTTTTTTCAAAGGATATCTGTAATCCTATCCCTTGAGCAATCTCTTGGAGACTAGTGATCTGAGTACAAACCTCTTCCTTGTCTAGTGCTAAAAGAGCCAAATCATCTGCAAATCCTAAGCAGTTTATTTTTATTGATGGTTTTGTTCCAATTTTGATGTTAGGAGGGTTTTCCTTTTGCCAAACCTTCATGATATAATCAAGAGCCACATTGAAAAGCAGAGGGGATAATCCATCACCTTGTCTGAGACCAGTTTTTACTGAGAAAGCTGTTGATATTTCTCCCCTAAATTTAACTTTCGAATTTGTGTTTGTTAATGTTAATTGAATGATTTTTATCAATTTAGGATGGAGACCATATGATCTGAGGATTTTTAGCAGTGTCAGTCTATGAATACTATCATAGGCTTTTTTGAAATCTATAAAAGAGATAAAGAGTTGCTTATTTCTGTTTTTGTAATATTCCATTATTAATTTCAGGCTAAGGATTTGGTCTGGACAACTTCTGTAAGGGCGAAATCCTCCTTGATATTCTCCAAGTTGTGGTTCCAGAATGTTTTTGATCCTGTTGTAAATTATGCGAGAGAAAATTTTATATGTGCAGTCCAGAAGGGTAATTCCTCTGTAGTTATCTGGGTTCGTTTTGTCTCCTTTCTTAAATAATGGATGGATTATTCCTATGGTCCAGTGTGCAGGAATTTCTTCAGTAATCCACATTTTAACTAGATGTTGATGAAGATTTATAATCGCAGGTTTACCAGCATTTTTCCAGATTTCAGCAAAGACTAAGTCTTCGCCACAAGTTTTGTAATTTTTTTGTTCTTTAATTGCGAGTTCTACTTCATTAATGTTTGGAGGATTTATTAAATCAGGTGAAGTTAAAATAGGTGTATCAGTGTTTACTTGCAGGGTTTCCAGTGGATCATCACAATTTAACAGTTTCTCGAATACTTCTGCAAGGATCTCTGTATTTTCTTGGTTAGAATGTGCTAACTTTCCCGTTTGATTTTTCAACATCAATGTTGGAGCTTCAAATTTTTTAAGATATTTACCAAATGTTTTGTAATAATCTCGAGATTGTTTTTTCTTGAAATCGTCTTCTATCTTTTCCAGTGTATTCTTAAGATGATTACGTTTCGTTTGTCTGATGATTTTATGGGTTAATTTTCTTTGTATAGTTAGTTCTAAATTTGATTCTTCTGACTTTCGAGCTTGATGTTTTATCCATGCTTGGTGTCTTTTCTCTATTGCTTGATCACAATCTACATTCCACCATTCATGTTTTTTCCTTGGATTTATTGGTGCTAACTCCTCTGCTATTGATTTTAATTTAGTGATTAATTCGTCCAATGTTTTAGTGTTGAGAGATTCTTCTCCTGTTCTTTCACAGTACTCTATATTTTTTATTAAGGTAGATGGATCAAATTTCCTCCTATTGTTATTATTAGGTTTTTTCTTGGCCATTGGAGTTAATTTTATTTTTATCTTTACCACATAGTGGTCTGATCCTGAGTCAACTCCCCTTAGAACCTTGACATTGTGAATTTCGCGATGGTGAAATTTATCCATGCAGACATGATCCAACTGCCATTCACCCCTTCTGAAGTCAGGATGTTTCCAAGTTTTCAATTTATGGGGCTGTCTTTTAAAACATGTTGATTTAGAGATTAATTTGTGGTTTCTACAAATTTCGACTAATCTTTGACCATTTTTATTGGTTCGTTTATGTGCTGTCCATTTTCCAATGATATCTCTATATCTTCTTTCTTGTCCGAGTTGCGCATTGAAATCACCAAGGAGAATTTTGATGTTTGATGAAGGGATGTTTATTAAAGTTTGATCCAAAAGATCCCAGAATTTTTGTACTTCTTCTCTGTCCTTAATGGTGTTGTTTTTTTGATTAGTAGGAGCATGTGCATTAATAATTGTATATGTTTTATTTGCCGATTTCAAAGTTAGGGTCGTAAGTCTGGAGGATTGAGATTTAAATTCTGTTATCGAGTCAATGATTCTGAGATCTATTAAGAATCCGTTACCAAATTGTGGACAATTTTTCATAACTCGTTTCCCTGGAATTCCTTTATATAGTCTGTATCCTTGTGATTCCAGATGGTCTTGATCACTATTTCTAATTTCCTGAAGGGCCATAATTAGAATTTTATGACTTCTCATGATATCCGTGATGATCTTCAATTTTCCAGTTTGAACCAGAGAGTTAACATTATGTGTAGAAAAGAATGAGACTTGTTTAGGTTTGATTTTCCATAGTATTTGTTTGTTTGCTACTTGATGAGTTTTCAGACGCTCCGATTCGTCATTATCTTCCGCATGACAGCCCACCGTATCCGAATGCTGTCTTTTCTGTAATCTATCATTACAGACGGCGGAATTATTCTTCAAATGACTTTTCATGGTCGACTATCTAAGGTTACACCTTGAGGGGAGGATAAATCCTCGAATTACAATCCTGAATGTTATTCAGAAAGGTGAAAGAACTGAGAAAAGAATTCTCAGTCCCCCCCCCCAACACTAGTCTGTTCACTGACCCAGTTTCCCGCTGGGATTGATTACCCAACCTTCCACTGGGTTGCTCAGCTTAGCAGGGGACACCACGTGCAGGTCAGTGTTGGGAGTTGGAGTGGAGAGGTTATGAGGATTCTCTTCTGCTGAATCCTTGTATTACTGATTTTGTTGGTTAGTATCATCACATCACACTCCCTTTGTCCAGGTCTACATATTTATAGACCTGATATTACAACGACATACAATTTAAAGCTTGATAAGCGAGGTGAGACAGGAGTATTATTTTTATTACATGTATTTGCGACAGACGAGTTAACAGTTAATTATCTTTTTGTGTAGTAAACTTTAGGAGGTCAATCATGACAGTCTAAGATCGTTCATTACGATTGGAAGTTTCGTTTGAAGAACTTAAGAACGTATAATAGTAGATCAGTAGTCATGTGAAACGATACTGAGGGTCATGCCATTATTTGAGAAAAGTTTCTACAGAAGAAATGTTAATAACAATTAATCCGTTTTTGGTTATTGTTTAACATAGTGGATGATAATTGTTTATACCATATATATTGTTTTATGAGGATTTGTAGAGCTATGGAGAGCTCGTGCGAAGAAAGTTCTGCATTTTAAGGGAAGTCAATGAAATTATTGTTCTTTGATAAGAAAAGGCATGGATCATGATAAGAGTTGTTGTATACAAGTAGTCCAGTTCATGTGAAGTAACGTTTTAGCTGTGTTGACAGAAGGGTTTTAGCGGAATGCAATTTGAGAACCAATGTCTACTCATGTCAATGATACCATTATTAAATTTTATTAAACCCGAAGTTATGTAATTACGTACAGTTAACCTTTGTCAGTCGACTGTATTAGACCGACAATGTAATGAAACTTATATAAGACGATGTGTGAGCTGTATATGAAAGTTAAGAGTGTTAGAAAATGTTTATGTGGAAAAACAGTGTAAATAACTAATTGAAAGTTGTTATAGTAACTGAGAATCCAGAATCTCGAAAGTAATGTGTTAGCAACGTTAAATATTGTCTATTATTATGAATAAATTACTTGTAAATATTTTTCGGAAATGATTTAATTATTTAAATAATTTTTAATAGGATTTATTAATCGAATGTTTTGGAATAGCATGTGTTTTGTGAGCGGATGTTTTTGTATGGATGATTGCCCACTGTTAAGAGTGATTGTTGAACCGAATTGGTCTAGAACAATTACGGGGTATGAATGAAAGAGTGTATAAAGATTTCAGAATGATTGTTAAAGGAATATGGGTGATATGTGCATTTTTGTAAGATCTGAAATTAAATTTCATACGTGTATTTTAAACGCACACAAGGCAGTATTAATACAAGCCAGACAGAATGATTCACCATTAGGAGTGGAGAGCTTGGTGTTATATAATGTGAACAGGTGACGAGTCACAGCCTTGTATAAAATGTTAATAGTTCTGAGCGCAACGCTATGTTAGCGTTCACTGATGAAGCAAGCCAATGCAGGTGCGTTTTCTAGACGCGTCCCAATGAAGGTAACCTGTTGTCAGGAATGTCATGAATGCAAGAGCCCCTGTTAAACGTTTTTCTTCATGTACAGTAGGCCCAGGCATCTCAAACTTTCTATGCTTGAAATTTAAAACCCAGTAAATGTAGTAAGATGTGTTGTCGAAGAGAAGTGTGTATGATTGTATGGTTTTATTTTTTGTTGTTGTTAGAATAGTTTATTGTTATTTTGTTTATATTAGATTAGTTTACTCAAGTTAATAGATTTGCTCAGTTCGTTACCTTTCGTCGTTGACGTGTGGTTCATTTTTAAATATAAGGATTAGAGTATTGTGGATGTATTGTAGGCGAAGCTGAGATCCCAGTCCCCGAGACACGTAAGTAAAGGTAAGTGTGCCCCGTGTAGTTTGTTGTTTAATCACAATATTCTTGTAACTGCTGTATGTAAATCCCTGAAGACCCTGTTGGAGCGATTTCTAATGAAGTAATTTGCCGGTGCTGTTAGAAATAGGCGATCCAGCTGGGGCAATGGATATTCCAACAGGCTACTTTCCGGATTTACAGGTACAGTACGTTGGCTGTTAGTTTTACTTACATTCCATTTCAAACCATCCAAACCACTAGGGACCAATAACCTAGATGTTAGGCCCCTTATAGCAACAATTATCAACATGATATTTATTTGGGATATAAATAGAAGTAAGCTGGACTGTGAAGAACCAGATTTCCAAGGAACACACCAATGGCATCTAGGGAGCACATAATTTACAGTTAGTGGAAACAAACAATCTGAGGTCATATTAAACCATAATTGAAAACATGAGTAAGATAGTAGCGATGGCATTTGGTAGAAAAAGAAAAGAATCAATGTTTGCTTGGATTGAGATATGGCAGAGATGGGACTAACAACAGACACAATACAGGACAGAATAAATTTCAGAAATTTAATGCAAAATTTCAAGGATTTTCAGGAGAAAGTAAGGAAAGAACGAAACTACATCTGGACAAAGGAGACGAAGAAAAAACAAAGTGATGTAATAAAGAAATATTGGCAAACGGGAAAGGAAGCAGGATACAAAAGGAAGTGACTACAATGGGTTATTTAAGATGGCCAAGATTGAGAAAAGAAAGAGGAAAGAAGCTTGGATGGAGTCCAACTGGTAATGTGAAACAGTTAAGGTACGGTTTGGCTACGGCGATGAACGCTCGGCGCACAAAGTCAGAAAAGCAGTTTCCCTAGCCGGCGATCATCGTCCTTCGTCCACTGCCTCCTACAACAGGATCACTTTCACTTCCCAACAGCTGCAGTAGCCTACTCTGCTTATACAGGTTCATGGGGATAATATTCTGCTGATTATAGTTTGAAATAATATAACATTGCCAGAATGACTTTAGCAAAATTACAGCATCATCAATATTGCTTCTTTTAGAGGAGGAAGAAGAGATGATTATCTAATTAAGTATATGTACATGGAGCGAAAGAGACTCCAAATTAATAGTGGTGATGCGATGTTTGTCAAGGGTAGCCCCCCCCCCCCCCTCCTTGAGCTAAAGTCAGTACCCAATAAATGTACAAAACTAGGCATACAGAAGGATGTTTAAATGCACTGATTCATAGACACCTGCTTAATGACCAAATAAAATTTAAGGTATACTCATGGCCAGTAGCGTAACTAGGGGGGGAGGGAGGGGGGAATTATCAGGAGATCGATGGAAGCCATTATACTGTTTGGTTGGTTGTTTCCTTAGTTTAGGGGCTGCAACAACGCGGTCATGTAGCCCCGTGTACTTTGGGTCTGTCTGATAACCATTGTTAATTGTGATGACTGTATCATTGTGTATCTGTTTTAATTCAAGTAAGGTCTGCAGACAATAATTTGAAGTAGTTCCTACTTTTTGCTACCAAATGCTATCGTCCATGACACCTAGCTTGCGAACTTGGCTATTTGAAGGCATTGCAGTCAGCACCTGGTGGTGAACGTTGGAACTAATAGAGCGTTATCAATTCTAACCTTCAAATTTTGGCTTCACACAAGTGTAGGTAGAAGGTTCTTTTTCATGCCATAAATCTATGACATGGGACCACCTGCTTTACTTCCCCTCCGAAGGAAGGCATACTGAGGGATTTTTAACGCTCTTAAAAAATCCGACGACTTCAGCCGGGTTTAACCCGCGACCTTGAGCATAGAAACTCGGCATGCTACCAACTACACCACTGAAGCCGCCATATTATACTGTTTCCCAAAGAGATGAGAGCTTTATCGTTATTCTTTTGTTCACGAAATGGCCAGCGATCATCGCTGCCGAATTGCAATTGACGCCAGTGCAGATCACTGTAGGGAAACCATTCCGATTTGTTTACATGCGTTTATAAAGCAACGAAGATCACCAGAGATGTGGCGTACCTTTCCAATACCTGGGAAGCATATCATCATTTGATGCTAACACTTGCCCAGAAGTCACCAACTGAATCCTAAAGAGGTCACATTTTTATCAAATGCATCATTCCTGCTTTGTTCCACATTCAGCCTGGAAAACTGTGCATTACCTAAAAGGGGAGGAAGTGGAAATGAAATTTCTCCTCACCATGGTGCAAAATATAAGAAGAAACAAAATGAAAAGCCAATGTCTATGTATAGAATATATATATTTTTATTTCCATATCCAGATACATTGTTAAATAATGTTCATCCAATGTTCAGCTACAAGAACAGCTTTATCATTGGCCTGCAAAACACCTTCTTTTGTGCATGGTGATGGTAAATTCGTGAAAACCAGAAGGTGCTCTTCATCCTGTAGTAGTCCACAATCACAGACCATTTCTCCTTGTGAGCCCCACTTCACAAGGTTGGATTTGCATTTCAAAGCACCAAGTCGGTTGAGGATTTTCCAAATGGGATAGCGAAGGTGGAAACCTACACAAGGCTCTTCCATTAGTCTTATGGATGGA
Source organism: Meconema thalassinum (assembly GCA_946902985.2). NCBI lineage: Eukaryota > Metazoa > Arthropoda > Insecta > Orthoptera > Tettigoniidae > Meconema > Meconema thalassinum. The sequence continues at coordinate 92,496,459 of OX336390.1, forward strand.
TTAGGCATTTGTTCCCACAGTTCACGCCTTCGTTTTCCTGCCATATCAACAAGGGGTGCAGTTGTTCTTTAAAATCTCTTCCTTGACCTGGGTCGAACGGACGGTATTTGATGACCATATGTATAGAATGACATGAATTTAATCATATCTGACACCTCGTCAACACAAGGGAACTCAAAGAAGATAAGAAACTTGGGGAGGAATGCGTGCTGAACTTCTGCTTACCATAACCCAGATTAAATGAGAGACTAAATACACTAATGTCTACTGTCAAGAAAGAAAAAGGAAGCACGTAGAACACCGAGTAGTAATTTTCAGGGAAAACAATATAATCAAATATATATTAAATACATGCATGCAACAAGATATAAAACATTTCATAATAAAGGAATATCAAAACTAAGTTGAGAATCAGAGAAGATGGAATCGAGAAAAGGAATAAAAATTAAATTACAGACTGTTGGCAGAGTCGAAACGAGGGTAAAATAAATAATTATTTAAGTGTCAGGAGACACATGTCACAGAATCCAAGGTGGATATACTAAGGTCCAGAGAGAGGGTAATTGAAATAAAATAAAAATTAAGTAGATAAAATCCAATGGACAACAACTTGATCACTGGTATCGCAGAACAGAGTGTCAGGATCAGCTTATAAAATTAAATACCTTAGACAGAAGAGCATAAATTACAAGAGAAAACCAGAGAGATGAAGGTAATTGTTTTCATGAACCAAAGTACTCCAAGTCATACATAACCTACCAACATACACGCGAACAGACACCAAGAATATGTGTGGCCAAAGTCACGGCAAAAAATTGCAGACCACGAAGGTCACATGCGAGGCTACTACATATCAACCACACTGACAAACATACCAAACTATATCGTACACATTACCAACCAAACATCCATCATAAATAAGGTCATGTCACCAGTAAATAAATTACAAACCTGAAGCTTAGGTTAAGATGAGAGACCAAAACATAACCCCTTCAAAACATAATTAAAGTCATACCAACCCTTGACTAAATCCACTCATATGCCGAAGTCAGAATCATGAATAGCGAACTACCAACCCATAAGGGTAAAACATGTTAGACTAAACGCATATCATCCATACAATCACGTATCCTGCCAACGTAACACAGCAATCATTCCAACATCCTTTCATTACAAAGGTTCACGAACACAACCACCTTTTCATATCTCCATATTTAAACATATGAACGTACCTTAACAGCTCCCAAAAACAGTTATCTTTTGGTAAAAATTAATGAAGTTTAATTCTTCTTAAGGACAACTTCGCCACATGCATAAAATGTCATACGTATCCTACGATATTTAAGGTTTTCAGAATGAAACAGGGGTCCAACGGTGGTAGATAATTAATATGTGTGAGTATGATGTAGAGTCCACGTTAAGACTTAGAAGCTCTAGGCACGGCGTTAGCCGTCCTAAACTCCTCCTTTATAGATTTTTCAATTCACATCTCTTCTCCGCTGATGGAAAATCTCAACTCATTATTGCTGTCAACAACTGTTACCGAAGCAACGGGTCGACGCAATTGAACGTAGATCGTTATATGAACAACGAAACGATACAAAGTCACAGAAGATACACCCACGCTATCTCGCGTCGGCTCACATAACCTTAGGTACCAATAGCACCCGCTAGGTTTGTAACACAAGTCCAGGTTGTAGTAATTTGTTGACCTGAAGTACTTTTCGAAGAATAGAAACGGGTCAATATCCACTTCCTGGTTTAGTGACTAGCATTCTTGGCTGTCGCCCCGGAGGTCCGGGTTCCATTCCCGGCTCTGCTAAGAAATTTAATTCTGATCTGAGGGCTGGAACGGGGTACTGTACCCGAAAATCCGAAAGTAGCCTGTTGGAATATCCATTGCCCCAGCTGGATCGCCTATTTCTAACAGCACCGGCAAATTACTACATTAGAAATCGCTCCCAACATGGCCTTTAGGGATTCATACAGCAGTTATAAGAATATTGTGGATCAACAACCAACTACACTGGGCACACCTACCTTTACTTACCTTCTTGGGGACTGGGAATTCAGCTTCGCCTACAATACATCCACAATACTCTGCTACTTATATTTAAAATGAATCACACGCCAACAACAACTAATAACGAACTGAATAAAAATTTATTAACAATGGTGTAAACTAACCTAGTATAAACAAAATAACAATAAACTAATTTAACAATCAAATTAAAATAAAAACATGCAATCATTCACACTTCCTTTCTACTCCACATCTTACTAAAATGCTGTGTAAAAAGAATTATGAGCATAAGATCTTGGCTTGTTTTAGGCCTACACCACGTAAAAAGAAAACCGTTTAATGAAGGCTCCCACATTCATGGCATTCCTGACACCTGATTTCATTCACTAGCACGCGTTTGGAGAACGCACGTGTTCTGGCCTGTTTCATCAATGAAACACTAGCACCACGCTCCACTCGGAACTAAATACAATTTATACAAGGCGGTGAGTCTTCACCTGTTAATATTATGTCACACCGCTCTCCAACTCTAACGGTGAATCATTCAAGCTAACCCACATTGAGACTGCTTTTGAGTGCGTTTATAATACACGTAAAATTAACATACAGATCTTATAAAAATGCACATAACTTCTATGTTTCTTAAACAATCATCCTGAAAACTTTTTATACACTTTCATTTGCACCCCGCAATTGTTCATGACCAATTCGGTTCAACAATTACTCTTAACAGTGAACAATCATTCATACCAAAAACATCCACTCATAAAACACACGCTATTCCAAAACAATTGATTAATAAATCCTACTAAATTACTTAAGTAATTAAATCATTTCCAAAGAATTATTTACATGTAATATGTTCATGATAATATACATTTTTAGTGTTGCTAACACGTTACTTTCGAGATTCTGGCTTCTCGGTTACAATACAATTCTCAACTAATTATATACAATGGTTTTCCACATAACCATTCTCTAACATTCCGTAGTTTTGATATACTGCTTACACATCGTCTTATATAGGTTTCATCACATTGTCGGTCTAATACAGTCGATTAATTAAGGTTAGCTGTACATAATTACATAACTTCGGGTTTAATAAAATTTAATAATTGTATTATAGACATGAGTAGACAATCGTTCTCTAATTGTATTTCCGCTAAAATCCTCCTGTCAACACAGCTAAATCGTTACCTCACATGAACTGGACTATTTGTATACAACGGCTCTTATCATGATCCATGCCTTCTTATCAAAGAACAATAATACTTTGACTTCCCTTAAAATGCGGAACCTCCTTCGCAGGAGCATTCTTCATAGCTCTACAAATCCTCATATAACAGTATATATGGCATAAATAATAACCAAAAACGGATTAATTGTTATTAACATATCTTCTCTAGGAACTTCTCTCAAATAATGGCATGACCCTCAGTATCATTCCACATGACTACTGGTCTACAATTATACATGCTTAAGTTCTTCAAACGAAACTTCCAATTGTAATGAACGATATTAGACTGTCGTGATTGACCTCCTAAAGTTCACTCCACAACAAGATAATTAACTGTTAACTCGTCTGTCGCAAATGTAATAAAAATAATACTCCTGTCTCACCTCACTTATCAAGCTTTAAATTGTTTTTCGTTGTAATATCAGGTCGACAAAATGACGTGATGTTACACAAATAGTTAAAAATAACACACATGTTATTTATAGTGTCAAATAGAATTCAATCTTGACCGGGATAAACTAGCTTTGAATTCCTAGCCAAAGATTTGAATAATCTTCTATCAAAAGGTATTTCCTCTAACATATTAAATGAACAAAGCTCTCAGCTTTACAAATAATAAAAAGGTTTGTCAACGTCGTAATGTTTTTCCACTCTATACAAAGAATGTTTATAGGAATTAAGACTTCGGTCTTATCAAACGACTAGTATTTCTTAGATCGTCGACAGTTTATGTACAATAATGATATAACAATATCATTCGATGTTTCTTCTGTTCTTGAAGTTAGATGTTGTTACATTAAAGTGCTCAAATTAAATTTAAAAAGAATTTAATTTGAAGCTATGACACAATGTCAGAATACTTGGTTTAAATCAACTTATTAAAATTCGAGAGTCGAAACGACTAGTCTTCTGAGGCAATATGATTCCTCAAACAAAATTTTTAATGTCAGTTCCACAACTGATCCGTAGAATAAAATTGAAAAATAGATGAAAGGCAATCATCTCCTAAATAATCTTGAAGCATAAAAATCTTAACACACATCTGAAGTGTAAAATACATGAAAACAGTGAAATACATGAAATATGAAAATATGGAGTAAGATCGTTGGCTCAGGATGTCACTAATCAAGCTCTATACTAAAACTAAGAGACACTGCTACCTTATTTGGACGAAAACTTGAAGATCTATGTAAGTTTTCCCACAATACTTTGGATGTTTCCTCAGTTCAAGATACTGAGATGGATCTGCATTCGAACCTCGGATCTGCGACCTCAGAGATAGGAAATGTCCCTCTCTGGAATTCACCAACATTCGCCTGGGCTCGAACGACATCCTTCTGGCAAATTCTTCTGTGTTGCTGGGCTACCCCTAGCATCTTGACAAATCTCTTCTGTAGAATCTTCATTCTCCGTCGTAAATATGTATCGGCCTCATCACTGGAATATAATTTATAGAAATATTCATATAAATGGTGAATGAAATATTTCTATTGCTAATTGATATTACATTAGTGTTCGTAGACTGACGAAAATGTACAAGATGGACCGTACACCGTCTGTATTCAAGAATACGTTGTCTAACGAAGCTCCATCGTTGTATCTTAACTCCTGTTATCGAATATGTCTCTGGCGCATAACTATTTAGTTCATCATATCAACAATGTTAATTATGTTGAATGAAAACACTTGAAGAATAATGATAGTCATTCTGTTAATGTTTATGTGTTGCGCCAATGTTACAAATTCTTCGCTACTGTTCACTTGAACTGCGTTCACCAACTTCACGTTGCAATCTAAAATGATATTCAGCTTTATTTCCAACACATTTGAAAATCTGACTTAACAGGCTTATATTATCGAAATGGTGAATTTTAGAACGCTCTACTTTCCGCAGAATATAGAATGCGACCTGTTCTTTATATATATTCGCTTGGTTATATTCAGATCTCAATTATATGAGATATAATTAATTCAATGTTCCTCACAACTTCACATAAAATGGAAGTGCGGCAATCTCTTACGTTCCACCTAGCTATCCTCGCGTCTCCACAAGTCGACAGTCGTCGCACTCGGACAAAGCCTTGGGATCTCCGTTAACCCAGTAAAAACACTTCCTCACTCTTCAAAGACTGCTGGAATAAGAACATCGATCCTTGGATCTCCCCCTCCAAGTCGAAATTTTGGCGACCATATCAATCTCCCACCATAATTTTAGCGCGTAGATTACTAATGCTTATTACTGAGTAGATTAACTGATCTGCGGTTTTTAAAGTATCAGACCTTATTTCTTTTAATTTTCTCTTCCTTACCAAATAAGAAAATCTTCTTCTAAGGGCCTAAATGGATAATTTCATCACATTATGTAATTGAAGTTGATCCGGTCTTCAATAAGACCTCTTCTCATTGGCTCTGGGCTGGGATCCAATAGCATAATTTATAACAATATTTATAATATTAATTTCCAAACTCGCTGTTGCTATGCCAATTTTAGCCTTCTAGAAGCGTCTATTGTGCAATATATCACGCGATCGGGCTCTCCCACGGCCTCGAGCTTGTAACACTACCCTCCTGTGTCACACTATTCCAGAATCTATATTTGCTGGTTAAATTTTATCATGGGGACGGAAAATACTCTCATTTTGTCCCAAAATAATTCAATTTCCGGGGGCAGTACATTCGGCCTCATGAGGCAGAACTGAGATGAGGTGGGTTCGATTCTTACCACAGCCATTCTGGGAGTGGTTTTCCATAGTTTCCCACTTCTACTGTAGGCAAATGCTGGGATGGTTCCTAACTTACAGCTACGGCTACCTCCTTCCAAATCCTCACGCGAATTACAAATGCACACACTACTACAGCCACCAAAATAACACAGATTATCAGACAAATTCTACACACACCTAAGTACACAGGGCAAAAGGACCCAAGATGCTCAAGTCCCTCAAATGAATTTTCCCCATTAATTGGGGTCGCCGGAGCCAACCAGGCTCATTTTGGTTTTGGCCGATGATTTAAGACCGGATGCCCTTCCTGACGCCACGTGATTTTTCAGGTGAAAATTTCACCCCGCTGTCACAGGGATTCAAACTCCGGCCTTCTGGGTGAAAGACAAGCAGCTAAGCCACTGCGCCTTCACGCTCCCTGAAACAACAACAATAATAATAATAATAATGAATATTTAATCATGTTTACTGTTTTTAGTAACGCACCTGCAACAGCTGACATGCAAGTTGCGATATGCTGTGTTCTGTATTAAGTCGTTGTTTCATTTGAGGGGCTTGGACATGATGGTCATTTAGCCCCGTGTACTTGGGTGAGTTTGGAATTTTGTCTGAAACCTGTGTTATTGTGATATCTGTATCAGTGAGTGCATTTGTAATTAGGCGAGGATTAGGAAGGAAGCGGCTGTGACCTTAAATTAGGAACCATCCCGGCATTTGCCTGGAGTAGAAGTGGGATTCCAACCCACCTCTACTCAGGTTTGCCTCACAAGGCTGAGTGGACCCCGTTCCAGTCCTCAGACCAGAATTACATTTCTTGGCAGAGCCAGGAATCTAACCCAGACCTCTGGGACGACAGCCAAGAATGCTAGCCGCTACACCAGTTCCATATTTAGACCTACCTTGCTGTATGAATGTGAGAGCTGGGTAGACTAAGGATATCATTGTCAAATGTACAAAGGCTGTTTTTTAAGTAAGGGCCGTTTTTTTAAGCCCGTAGTTAGTGCGCATGCCGCAACCAGCGTGCGCGCTATCTCCCGGCATCCTTTGCGAACAAGCAGGCGTCAGTTGCTGCTGTGTAGCTAACCTATACGCTGAACTGTTCATCTTTACAATGTTCAAGATTATTGATTCGCCCGCCGCGTGTGAGGTACGATCTGTGATACGTTTTTTGAGTGCAAGAAACATGTCGGCTGCAGACATTCATCGTCAGCTTTGTGAGGTGTATGGTGATAATGCAATGACGGAAGGTAAAGTGCGAAAATGGGTACGCGAGTTCAAAAGTGGCCGTGAAAATGTTCATGACAATGAACGCTCAGCTCTGTGATCACAGCTGACTTGGTGACTGCAATTGACATGAAAATTGACGAGGACCGAAGATTCATGATAACCACTCTATCAATGGATTGTCCTCAAGTGTGAATTCTTGGTTGTCAGAGCAGGCCGGCAAACTTTTATGCAGAGGGATTTCAGAACTTAATTTCAAGGTATGACAAGTGCCTAAATAAACAGGGCAACTATGTAGAAAAATAGAGGAAGGTATGTAAAACCTAAAAATAAATGTGGTTTCAAAATAAAATGTTCGGTTATTTAAAAATAAGAAACGGCCCTTACTTAAAAAACAGCCCTCGTATGTGTGCCTGTTAGAGTGTACAGAATTTCTGTAATATAGAATATTTTCCTTCCTGCTGTGAGCTTGAGTGTTTGTTTTGCAGTAGGAGCCATGATACAACAGCAGCAGCGGGAAGAGGCCCACTACGAGTCTCGTATCAAGGAGATCCAGCTTAAGCTCACGTCACCTACCCTGGAGGCCAAGAAAATGGAGGGCAAACTGGCTGAGAAAGGTATACCCCACAATGTTAATGTGAAATAACTATTACCATTATTAACTTGGTGGTGGTTTGGAGTATCTTTGTTCATCCGTTTGTACCGTGTTCTTGCTGTGGGGTTGTTACTAAACCACTGTTTTCCGAAAAAGAATCGTTACCCCCATTCTTAAAAAAATTCATACGTCGCTGCCAAAGAAAAGGTAAAAAAAAGAAAATGTTAGTTACGTAAATATATTCAATATTGGCTGTAAATAAATATTTATAACTTAATTGAATTGAAATCGGCAGCAATGCCTCATTTCTTAATGTTTTACTATATTGCCTTCCGGAATTAAAACAAACTAGGGGACTCATATGAGAAATCTCGTATTTCAACACCATTGTTGTGCATTAGCTTCACACAACAGTAAGGCTCGACGCGACATAAATCTAGCAGGGGCTTTAGTCTCATTTGTTTATAAAACTATCGTCTATATTTATTAAATGATAATATAATTCGTCACTGCTGCGGATAATCTCTTTCTTTTGAATGCTCATTTGCTATGATCGGTTACTTGTGAGCGCCCCATGTCTGTAAAACACCCGCCAGGCTTCCCTGTTAACAGACTGGACTCTAAACAGTTCCAACAGGGGCTATCGTCAAGTTTATAAAGAAATATATTGTTAAACCCTGGGGTTCCCACAGGGTATGGCCACCCCTATCACCCCCTTTCACCACCCTTCACCCCCACTTCACGCCACAACCCTTAGAGGAACCAACAACAGCAAACATCTAGCCATCGCAAGTACACTCAGCTTGGCAAGCCAACCACACACACATGTGGTAATCCTTACAACATTAATCCAAACAGTTAGATTCCTGCTAAGTAGTACAGGAATCTGCTGACTAAATTACACAACATGGACATTGAATTCAGTGAAGTTTATTATATTCCGCCCTATTCAATACAATTCAAAGACTTAGTTCATGGAAAACAATGATGATACATGTTTCGGGAACGTATGGTCCCTTCTTCAGTCCTTATAGTGACCTAATTTAACATTTGAACATCATAAGACATCGATAAAATCTGGATAGATTAACCATTAAAAATTCTAAAATTAATAATATTATCACAGAATTCGCTAAGTTATATGCCTATGTGTAAAAAACTTATTGTACTAAAAACATGTAGGTTATTATACTAAAACAACATTATGTATATGGCCTTGTGTAGCCTAGTATGTACATATTGCACTGTGAATTAAAAAAGAGGACACACTAAAACATGATTAAAATGACACAATATTATGTTATAGACTTTTTGGTTTTGGGACTGCTATATGTCCGTTCATTTGCAAACTGTAAATAGTTCAAAACTGTAAGTTCCTCTCTGGAATGGCGTTCTTCCAACATACGCTGGCCCCATTTTATCATTGGTGAGTGGCGTGAATGCTGATCAATTCACGTTCAACACGGTGCCGATAGTAAGCGTACTATGACGAATTTATGTTCTGAAAGATTGAAGAAGAAAGAAAAAACTACATTAGGTCGATATTCTTCGAAGAAATGTAGGTAAAAGGAAAAGAAAGAAACTACATTGGCTGACAACAACATGGACAATTCACTTAAATACGACCCACACTAGGAACTGAGATCTCTTTCGTCTTCCATACGCCGAGGCGCTGTCTGACTCCCATTCGACCGCTCGACAGTCCGGTAAGTGTACTCAAAAAGGTTATCCTTAGTGAGTCCTCTCCATTCCAGACCTAGTTCTTTTATTCATCACATTCATTCTTTGCACACTTCACGCTTACAGTAATTAAATCGTTTACACTCTCCTAAACCGCCTTCTTGTATTTCTTGAACCCTCTGTCAAACTCTGGTCCTCAGCCAGCGAGCTCTAGTCCGCTGCACCACGGTGGCTGTCTTATTTGTCTGTTATTTCACCTTGTAAACACGCGTCAGCATTAGCCTCGTAAGTACGGCCCACTCGCCGCTTGCTTGCTCCATTCATTACCGACCTCACACACACTTCATTACACTCGAGTCTGTCCTGCAGACAAGTACTTTGTTTTTTAGACAAAACCACCTTAACTCGAGCTATCAACCCCCTAGGACAATACAATATTTCCATTGCCTTTCAAGAAATGAAAGATTTTTCCTGTACTATTGAGACAATTTGTTAGATTGTGGTACAAACCACTCCTGCTAACTCCCTCTGGTGTAAGAGCTTGAGTTTTATGAAACACGAGCTGAAGTACCCGTGCTTCGCTATGCGTCTTAAGTAAATTAAAATGTGAAAGTGACAGTTAAAACAGGGGATAGGCGAGGTGCTGCTGCGCAGAGGGAGATTAAGGATGGAACATTTTGTCCAACTACACCGTTCGGCGTCGACCATGTTTTATAGCACAAATTTAGGTTTTACTCGCTAACCGTTGGAGATACCTTTCGGATTAAAAATGTAATTTTAAACCTCGTATATGCCATCAAAAGTTTGCTATTTCTTAGCGTTCACTTTTTATTTGAAATGGAAATATGAAAGTTTGAAACCAAAGGGTGTAGTGACGTCACTAAAATGGTCGCCATAGTGCAAAGAATTGAAATCAAAAGTAGCCTATATGTTAACCAGGTAAATCGGCTACTTCCATGTAAAATTCATGTAAGTCGGACCAGTGGTTCTTGCGTGATTGAGTAATACACAGACGCACACCATCTCATTTTTAGCCTCGCTTCGCTCGCGTGATAGTCGTGTCATATTGTTATTCAATGACATGCAGGTATAACCCCGTTAACACCCCTTTAGAACCTGAATATCCAAAAATCCCTCCTTAGTAGACTTTTTCGACACACAACAAACATATCCTCTTCTTCTAACTTCAATAGTTTTGATTGGTCGATGAGAGTGAACATCCAAAAATCCTTCCTTAGTGGACGTTTTTCTTCCAGAATTTCACCCCTCCCCATATGCCCCTTAAATTGGATTTATGAAAAAAACGGTCGAACACCTACTTATTTTAATTATTTATTCATTTATTTATTTTTAAGCTGATTGGAACTTGGAGAAAATCAAACTCCTCGTCTATGTCGTTTAAGAGATACACGCTCCGTTAGGAATCTTTCAACCCCCACTTTTCATCCCTTTCACCTCATAATATACACCACATTGAAAAACCATTAGGCATGTGTCAGCTTATTTTAAATGATTAGTATATATGCCAAGTATCACATCCCCAAATGAAACCACTCATGAGATATTGTTATTCAATGAAATGCACGTTTACCCCCTTAACACCTCATTAGAACCTGAATATCCAAAACTCTTTCCTTAGTGGACCTTTTCGACATGCAACAAACTTATCCCCAAAATTTCATGTTTATAACTTCAATAATTTTGGCTGGGCGATGATGAGTGAGTGAGTCAGTCAGGACATTTTCTTTCATTAATTTTTGAGAATTTCACCCCTCCCCAAGAACCCCTTAAATTGGATTTATGAAAAAAACGGTCGAACACCTATTTACTTACTTAAAGCTGTTTTCCCCCTGAGTTTGATGAGTGAGTAAGTAAGTCAATCAGTTAGGACACTTTCTTTCCTGTTTTTTTTCCCCCGAATTTCACTACCCCCCATGGGCCCCTTAAATTGGATTTATGAAGAAATGGTCGAACACCTATTTACTTATTTTTAAGCTGCTTTTTCCGCTGAATTTCAAACTTGTCGCCTATGTTGAATAAGAGATACAGTACACGCTCCGTTAAGAATCCTTCAACCCCCAATTTTCTCCCCTTTCACCTCATAATATACACCATATCGATAAACCCTTAGACATATGTCTGCTTATTTTGAATGCTTAGTTTGTATGCCGAATATCACATCCCCAAATGAAACAACTCGTGAGATATTGTTATTCAATGAAATGCAAGTTTAACCCCCTTAACACCCCTTCAGAACATGAATATCCAAAAATCCATCCTTAGTGGACTTTTTCGACATACAACGAACATATCCCCAAAATTTCAAGTTTCTAACTGCAATAGGTTTGCTGGGGGATGATGAGTGAATATCCAAAAATCCTTCCTTAGTGGACTTCTTTCCCCAGAATTTCATCCCTCCCCATGAGCCCCTTAAATTGGATTATGAAAAAACGATCAAACACCTATTTACTACTTTTTCAATCTGATTTTTCTCCCTGAGATTCTTAATTTTTGCCTCTGTCTTTTAAGAGATACTTGCTCCGTTAAGAATTCTTCAACACTCACTTTTCACACATACACCTCATAATATACACCACATCGAAAAACCCTCATACATATGTCTTCTTATTCTTAATGTTGAGTTTATATGCCTAGTATCCCATCCCAAAGGAAACCAATCGGGAGGTATTGTTATTCAATTAAATGCAAGTCTACCCCCTTAACACCCCTTTAGAACCTGAATATCCAAAATTCCTTCCTTAGTGGACGTTTTCGACATACAATGAACATAGCCCCTTAATGTCATGTTTCTAACTTCAATAATTTTGGCTGGGGGATGATGAGTGAGTAATTCAGGACATTTTCTTTCAATTATTTTTCAGAATTTCACCCCTCTCATGAACCCCTTAAATTGGATTGATGAAAAAAAAACGGTCGAACACCTATTTACTTATTTTTGAGCTGTTCTTCTCCCCCTGAGTTTGATGAGTGAGTGAGTTAGGACACTGTCTTTCCTGTTTTTTCCCCTAGAATTTCACCCCTCTCCAAGGGCCCCTTAAATTGGATTTATGAAAAAACGGTCGAACACCTATTTATATTTTAAGCTGTTTTTTCCCGCCGAATTTCAAACTTCTCGCCTATGTCGTTTAAGAGATACACGCTCCGTTAAGAATCCCTCAACCCCCAATTTTCACCCCTTTCACCTCGTAATATACACCACATCGATAAACCTTTAGACATATGTCTGATTCTTTTAATGATTAGCTTATATACCGAATATCACATCCCCAAAGAAACAACTCATGAGATATCGTTATTCAATGAAATGCACGTTTACCCCCTTAACACCTCTTTAAAACCCGAATAACAAAAATCATTCATTAGTTGATGTTTTCGATATACATCGAACATATTCCCAAAATTTCATGTTTCTAACTTTAATAGTTTTCGCTGGGCGTGATGAGTGAGTGAGTCAGACAGGACTTTCTTTCATTTATTTTTACCAGAATCTCACCCCTCCTCATGGGCCCCTTAAATTGGATTGATGAAAAAACGTTTGAACACCTATTAACTTATTTTTTAAGCTGTCTTTTTCCCCTGAGTTTGATGAGTGAGTTAGTCAGTCAGTTAGGACACTTTCTCTCCTTTTTCCCCCCAGAATTTCACCCCACCCCATTGGCTCCTTAAATTAATTTATGAAAAAACGGTGGAACACCGATTTACTTAATTTTTAAGCTGATTTTTTTCGCTGAGTTTCAAATTTCTCGCCTATGTCGTTAGGAGATAGGCCTACATGCTTCGTTAGGAATCCTTCAACCCCCAATTTTCACCCCTTTCACCTCATAATAATACACCACATCGAAAAACCCTTAGACACATGTCTGCTTATTTTTAATGATTAGTTTATATGCCGAGTATCACATCCACAAATGAAACCTCTCGTGAGATATTGTTATTCAATAAAATGCAGGTTTAACCCCCTTAAGACCCCTTTAGAACCTGAATATTCAAAAATCCTCCCTTAGTGTATGGTTTTGACATACAACGAACATATCCCGAAAATGACATATTTCCAACTTCAATATTTTTGGCTGGGCGATGATGAGTGGGTGAGTGAGTCAGGACATTTTCTTTCAATTTTTTCTTCAGAATTTCACCCCTCCCGATGAACACCTTAAATTTGGTTTATCAAAAAAACTGTCCAACACATATATACTTATTTTTAAGCAGTTTTTCCCCCTGAGTTTGAAGAGCGAGTGAGTCAATCGGTTAGGACACTTTCTTTCCTGTTTTTTACCCAGAATTTCACCCCTCCCCATAGGCCCCTTAAATTGGATTTATGAAAAAACGGTCAAATACCCATTTACTTATTTTTTATGCTGATTTTTTTCCGCTGAGTTTCAAACTCCTCGCCTATGTCGTTTATGAGATACAGGCTCCGTTAGGAAACTTTCAACCCCCACTTTTCACCCCTTTCACCTCATAATATACACCACATCGAAAAACCCTCAGACAAGTGTCTTCTTATTTTTAATGATGAGTTTATATGCCGAGTATCACATCCCCCAATGAAGCCAATCGGGAGCTATTGCTATTCAATGAAATGCAGGTCTACCCCCTTAACACCCCTTTAGAACCTGAATATCCAAAAATCCTTTCTTAGTGGGCGTTTGCGGCTTTGCATTCCAATCCGTTGGGTGGGCTCTGAAATTTCGTGATGAATGTGTGAGTGAGTGAGTGGGTGAGTGGTATTTGACAAATATCTAGTAGATAGTGTCAAGTCTTTGTTATGCTATACTCGGTTGACAGTGCTGTGTGAGCAGTTGAGTAACTAACGGGATTTCAAGTAAAGGTCCTCATTTTCTATACCGGTAGTGCAGAGCGCAACTCGAATCCAGTCGGCCGTGTCTCGACTTGAGCTATGTTGCCATGGAAACTATCTGCCTTGCCATTCCTTCATGAGTATATTTTATGATTTGATTAGCCTGTGCTTGAGTGCAAAAGGGCCGAAATCAGAAGAATGAGCAAGACTATCGAAAATTCATGTAGCCAGCGGTTCCTTCCGGGTCCTAAACTATGTGTATGCAAAATTAGGTTGAGATTGGTGAAACGGTGTAGATTTGTATACGGAACCAACCCACCCACATACATACAGACTTTCACTTTTATATATAAGATTTTATGTATGTTAAAACAAATCATCAGATTTTAGGATACAGTTATTAATTTGGAGGGTTCTAAAAGCTAACATCACACTGTTCTAATAATTTGCGTCATCTGTTATGCTGTCATTGACATAGCAGTAAAATGCACACAATTTCCTTACAACTGGTGAGCTATTCGTGTTTTGAATACGTGGTTGGTACTTTTGTGTTTTGCTGAAAACTTGTAACTTTGCAGACATGCCTTTATACCTGGGGTTAGTAATGTGGAGTGTACATGTTTGTGACAGACGTGCAACAGATGATGTGGCACATAGAGGATGCTGTGGTGCAGGTGAAAAGACTCATAGCAGACATCGTCGTGAACTGGAATGCTCGGCTCCAGGACCTGGTAGCTCACAGCAGGAAGAAGGATGAGAAGTCCAAGAGGACACACACGCAGACCAGCAGTCTGTCACTGGAGTGTGAGGAGGTAAGGACTTTGTGCTGAGTACACTTTGTCAGCGTTTCTCTGTTTCTTCATAACTTTTATTTTTGTAGTTCATTCACAGCTTAATTAATTCTCATCCTGGTCATCCTTTAGGGCATTCACTGTAACGAGAAGACTGTGAGTCTATGAGCTATCACCGTATTTGCTCGCGTATAACTCGCACTTTTTTACCAAAAATAAGTGTAAAAATTTTCAGTGCATGATATATGCGGGTATTTGTGTGTCATCATCATCATCATTCCGAGACAGGGTGAAGGATTAGTATTGTTGTAGAATATGACATGGCTTCCTATAACTGAAGAGGAATCACTCAATGTGAAACCTGCTCCAAGCAGTATAAACCTCACGGTCTGTCTGTTAGGTAGTCAGCCCGAAGGCTGGTTGGATCCTCAAAAAGCACCGCCGTTACGTTATGTGAGTAGATACCCATAAAAACCCAAGGCAGCGCTATATTGAGGCATATTACCTCACGGTAACATATGGTTAATTGCAAATATTAACACACCATGCACGTGAGTCTATGTATCATAAAATGTATTTCAATATGCTACATGAGTATGGTTGCCTGCAATCATGAAGGTGTACAGCCTATGTTCGAGTACTTGCTACTACTCAAATCAAGCTACTTACAGCACCAAAGTACCAGGTACTGGTGAGAAGTGTATCACAGTGAATAATAAATGTGGTAGTTATTCCTTCTTTCCTTATAAAAACGATCTACTCTATTTACGTAGTACGAATGCAAACCAAGCTCTAGTAGAGACGATTGATCCTCCACGGCCAAGTCTCCACATATAATTAGTAGCTGGCACAGATATGTATACATGAAGGACGAAGCATGTGTTATGCCACAATTGACCATCAGTAAAATATACAGTCCACTCTCCATCCTCTCCATTTCGAGCCCCATACTGTTACACGTGGGTCTTCTCGGACAAGATATACATCGTGCATCACATAAGTTTTTGGTCAGCTCCTGGCCAGATATGTACAATCAAACACTTCATGTGTTGTTATACTGCGTTGCCACTTTGAGACCTTTTCCCAGTTAAGTGGGGTCGGAATTTCCATCCTTCATTCTTTTCCGCCATTCCTTTCTGTTTTGGGCACCTCCTCTTGTCCAACCTTTTTCCTTTAGGTCTTTGGCAACCTTATCTCTCCACCTTAGTTTAGGTCTCCCAACCCTCCTCCTTCCTGGGACCTTCATCTTCTGCACTCTCTTTCCCACATAATCTTCATTTATTCTTGTATGAACATCATCACTCGTCACCGATGCCACTATCGCTCAGGAGGTGAGAACCAAGGTACCTGAAGCTCCCTAGATATTGTCATCTTAATGTTCGTGCATAGGTCATACCGGGAAAGGCGATAGTTTCAGTCTTCGCCTTGCAGTTGCAGTTTCTCTTGGATGGCATCTGCAAATGTCAATTGTTGGAAACTCGTCCACACAAATACAATGTACATTTCTTACTAGTGTGGATGCAGCTTTAGATTTTAATATCATAAAGAGAAATTTACTTGCATGTTACTGGGAACTTCTGACATGCTCCTATGTATGAAGTAATTTCCAAAACATGTAAGGGACAACCTTCATATGATATATTCCTCTTGATTTTACTTGTTCATCATCAGGTGCTGCAGGAGGTGGCTGTTGAAGCTACTTCCCCTCACAGCTCGGAGGGGCAGGACAATGATCTCCCCTCCCCTACAGGTGTGGTAGCCATCCCCATCACGGAGCCCCTGGAGGGAGAGGATGGCTTTGTGCTCAGCTTTGCTTCCCAGATAACAGGCAGTGCTGCAGAGCAAGGTAAGATGTTTGGACTGCTCAAGACTGCCCCTGCATGTGTGTAGCATGAGTAGTTTACAAATTCTCATTTACTTGCTCCTACTTTTCTGAGCTAGCAGCAGAACAGTTGTATTCCTAAAGAACAAAGGGAACTTTCCCAAGGGGAGAGTACAAGTAGCCTAACTGACGGCGGACGGCTCGGGTAGTCTAGCTCTTGACGGCGGAAAGCTCGGGTAGCCTAAGTCTGACGGCGGAAGGCTCGGGTAGCCTCACTCTGACGGCGGAAGGCTCGGGTAGCCTCACTCTGACGGCGGAAGGCTCGGGTAGCCTCACTCTGACGGCGGAAGGCTCGGGTAGCCTCACTCTGACGGAGGAAGGCTCGGGTAGCCTAAATCTGACGGCGGAAGGCTCGGGTAGCCTCACTCTGACGGCGGAAGGCTCGGGTAGCCTCACTCTGACGGCGGACGGCACGGGTTGCCTAACTCTGACTGCGGATGGCTCGGGTGGCCTAACTCTGGTGGGGGACAGCTCGAGTGGCCTAACTCTGACGGCAGACGGCTCGGGTGGCCTAACTCTGACTGTGGACGGCTCGGATAGCCTAACCCTGGTGGGGGACAGCTCGGGTGGCCTGACTCTGACATTTCTTCCTATCATATCGTGAATTGAAGAGGATGGCGGAGAATAGAGAAGATTGGCGAGTTGCTGCAAACCAGCCCCAGGGCTGTTGACTTAAGAGAGAGTTGTGTTGCTCAACCTAGTGCAAGCAAAAAATCTATAGTACGAATGATTAGCCTGCTAAAGTTTAATACTGTGACAGCTATTACATTAACACGGGTTATTAGACAGATTTCAGACACACACCTAAGTGCACGGACTGCATGACCATGATGTCACAAACCCCCTTAATGAATCAACAACAAATAACTCAACTTCTGCACTTCAGTTACTCTCCTTTCATTTTTTACCAAATCAGTCTTTTATGTAAGATGATGTACGAGGGGCATACTATATTGTTTTACACTTTATTTTATTCCACCCAAATGAAGTACATTACACATCAATTGTTCAGGGTTGGCAAAATAGCAGGTTTTTTTAAACATTAAAACAGTTTTTTTTTTGTTTTAAACAGTTTTTTTTAAAATTCTGAACATGTTTTAAACAGTGTAATAAAATGCTGTATTTTTAATACTTAAATATAAGTACTTTAGAGATCATCTTGACCAGAGTTGTATGGTAAGTAATAAACCAATGTTTACAACTGAAACTCAGCCAGCAGGAAAAGTTAGTTACCAGCTGGGATTTTTGGCTGCCATGTTCAAAGTTTTGTCACTGACAATGCTGCCAATATGGGGAAAATGAGGGATGAATTGGCAAAAAAAAAAGATATCAAAGAAGTGATAACTTATGGTTGTTCAGCTCACCTGCTTAATCTGTTAGCACATGACTTTGAGGTGGTTGGCATTACAGAACATGTTAAACAAATTATTAAATACCGGTACTTCTGGAACACTCACTTTGCAGCAGCCAAGTACAAACAGGCTGGCGGAACAGCTCTTGCTCTTCCTACGGATGTACGCTGGAATTCTTTAGCTGAATCTATAGAGTCCTATTTGGGTAACTGGTATATTATTGTCAATGTCTGCACTATAAATCGAAGTGCCATTGAACCAATTATAAGTGCAAAGGTAAATGATATCAATATGAAACAAAATATTCAAGACTATCTCAAAAAACTTAAGACTGCATCAGTCTCATTAGATAAGATGCAGCGTGATGACTGTACCATTGGGGAAGCAGTAGAGGTTTGTCTTGACCTTCTCATTTTATTCAAAAATTAAAACAATCCCAATGACTTAGAGAAATTCATGAAACGATTTAACACCGCTGTAACTGATATCCATCTCCTTGCCAATCTCATGGATCCACGCTATCAAGGACAGAGACTGAGTGAAGAACAATATCATTCTGCTATGGAGTATGTTGAAGCTTACCACCCAGATGCAATGCCTGACCTAATTAAGTACAAAGCAAAATGTTCACCCTTCAAGGAATACCTGTTTGGTCCTGCTATATTAAAAGAAATTAAACCCCTGACATGGTGGGTGGCACTGCAGAATACCAACATTCATCACACAACTTCAGGTGTTGTCGCAGCCCCTAAACTAAGGAACCAACCAACCAACCAGCCAACTTCAGGCCTAGCACATCAGCTGCATATTGCAGTTGCTTCATCAGCTGGGATAGAATTTCTTTTCTCCACTTTTGGGTTTGTGCATAGCAAAGTCGGGAATAGGTTAGGGACTGAGAAGGCTGCCCAAACTAGTTTGTGTTTTTCGTGAACTCAACAAGAAACCTGTTGAATAAAGACAAAGTGGCAGTCACATTTGGATTTATAATATTTTAAATACATCCCTATATTTTCTGATGGATGTTCGCTTGCAAAAATTTTTAACAAGGATATCAAAACCATTACAAAATCACTCTATAAACTTTATATTATTACGTAAAACCTTCAGTAGAAGGCGGAGAAGACCACTGTACTCTACTGTATTGCAAAATGATTAATTAAAAATATGAAACCCAAAAAAAAATCTTCTAAAGGAACTTATTTTAGACGGTTGTTTGACGCATTGAGTTTAAAACTAATTTTAAACAATGTGCATTGTTTTAAACAGTTTTAAACACGCCAACCCTGATTGTTACATCCACCTTCTCAACATAATCTCCTTGTAACTTTTGCACTTTTGCCATCGATGCGTCAGTCTCTCCAGACATTCCTCAAACCATTCTTTAGGAGTGCTGTGTACCTATGCATTGATAGATGTGTCCAGTTCCGCAAAATCCGCTAAACAACGTCCATGCAATGGAAGCATAGGGGCAGTCCACCGCCAAAGAAAAGTCGAACAGTGCCATCAGTTGACAAGTGAATAGTGTTGGCAAGTGTTCTGGACCACAAAGGGCATCAACCTCTGGAATTGGGGGCCACGATTAACAGTGCAGCATATGTGGCAACCCTTAAGGACTTACCCTACGTCGTGCCATTCAAACTAAGCAGCCAGGAAAATGGGCTAGAGGTGTGCTTCTGCAACATGACAATGCCAGCCCCCACACTAGCCGAGACCCCACTGCTGCCATTGATCAAATGGAATTCACGGTGCTGCCACACCCACCATACTCTCCAGACTTAACACCAAGTGTTTATCACCTCTGGACACAGCTGTCAAGGCATGGGAATGCAGCATTCCAAAATAATGGTTTCAGGAATGTCTGGAGAGACTGACACATCCATGGCAAAAGTGCATACAGTTACAAGGAGATTATGTTGAGAAGGCGGATGTGACAACTAAGAGTGGCATATACTGGTCTGAAGATCTGGGCTATCACTGAGCTTAATATTACACAAAACGTGCTTTTGAACTGCCGTGCGAAGAGAGTTCATATTTGAAAACCCTTCATTTGGCCATACATTAACTTCACGACTAAATAACAAACACGGCCAGCAATACAATTTAGACAGTTTAGAACTGGCAGATTACCTATTCCACCTAGCATATGTAGATGATGTGAAATGACGTGTACCGTATACATTGGCACACAATTGCAGTTCAGGTGTAGGCCTTGTCATATATATATAATAAACTGGCAGATTACCTATTCCACCTAGCATATGTAGATGATGTGAATTGATGTGTACCGTATACATTGGCACACAATTGTAGTTCAGGTGTAGGACTTGTCATATATAATATAAACTTTCTCACTGTATGGACGACGGCTCAAAGGAACTTCTAACAAACTCTCTATTATACAGTCATTGGCATTTAAAGCCCCCACAGGTGTTTGTTCCATAATCTTCTTACAAAATCACTACTGGTACAGTTAAAACTGTATTCTTCAGCATACACACACTTAAATAAATCACACATCAAAAATACTACAACTTCCAAAACATATTCACATCTGTGCACGCGATAATGTATATTTATTGTAGGCTATTTGTTGCTTTAAACGTTTTTAACTTCAAAGAAACCGCTGGCTGTAGCAGCAACTCGCTCGCTATGAGCGCTGTGCCTGCACGGGACAAGAGTGGGTGCGGAGCCATGGGGAGAGCGGCGTAAGGCTGCCGCTTTCTTGGTCGGTTTCTACTGCGTTGCCGCGTCGACTGCCCACTAACCATTTGAATACTTTGTTGAAACTGTAATAAAGTGTTAATTATTTTTAATGTAATACGCCCCTGACAACTAATGTATAATGTACTTCCTTTGGATAGAAAATCCCCTCGTAATATGCCATTTGACCCAACATACAGTACTTCTTCTACATTCTGTATGCTTGTGCATTCTTCCTGCTTGAAAATGTTGCAGCTATGCTGCTTTTGATGAATATCTTCAGTGGAATGTTTTGCATGTGTGCATGAAAGCTTTGTACTTGTTAGTCTCGCAGGAAACAGTCGAGCCTGCTGCAACACCAAAAGAGATTGAGACCTTCCTTCAGGAACCTGTGCCTGTCATTCAGATCATAGGTAAGAGAGCAGATATCATACGGTGGGGTCACCTTAAATAAGTTACTAACGAAGTAACCTTATCGTTTGTCCACCATTTCTACAAACCTGGTGATATGTAGTTCGCATCACCTTAAATAATTTACTAACAATGTAACCTTATCGTTTGTCCCCCATCACTACAAACCTGGTGATATGTAGTTCACATCACCTTAAATAAGTTACTAACAATGTAACCTTATCGTTTGTCCCCATCACTACAAACCTGGTGATATGTAGTTCGCATCACCTTAAATAAGTTACTAACAATGTAACCTTATTGTTCGTCCCCCCATCACTACAAACCTGGTGATATGTAGTTCGCATCACCTTAAATAAGTTACTAACAATGTAACCTTATCGTTCGTCCCCCATCACTACAAACCTGGTGATATGTAGTTCGCATCACCTTAAATAAATTACTAACAATGTAACCTTATCGTTTGTCCCCCATCACTACAAACCTGGTGATATGTAGTTCGCATCACCTTAAATAAGTTGCTAACAACGTAACCTTATCGTTGGTCCCCCATCACTACAAACCTGGTGATATGTAGTTTGCATCACTTTAAATAAGTTACTAACAACGTAACCTTATCGTTTGTCCCCCATCACTACAAACCTGGTGATATGTAGTTCGCATCACCTTAAATAAGTTACTAACAATGTAACCTTATCGTTCGTCCCCCGTCATACAAACCTGGTGATATGTAGTTCGCATCACCTTAAATAAGTTACTAACAACGTAACCTTATTGTTCGTCCCCCATCACTACAAACCTGGAGATATGTAGTTCGCATCACCTTAAATTAGTTACTAACAATGTAACCTTATCGTTCGTCCCCCATCACTACAAACCTGGTGATATGTAGTTCGCATCACCTTAAATAAGTTACTAACAACGTAACCTTATCGTTTGTCCCCCATCACTACAAACCTGGTGATATGTACAGTAGTTCGCATCACCTTAAATAAGTTCGTCGTCGGCCGATACTCGTATCCGAGTTTAAGCTTCTCACCTGCAGTTCAATAATCTCTTGTCCAGACGATGAAGATGGCACTGATGGCTTATCAGGCCAATTCTCGCATAGAACATGCGACCACATATGTTGCATCCGATGGAGGGTGGAGGACGTGGTAGTATTTGACCTAGCTTCTTCCTCTTTTTTTTTTTATTTTTTTATTAGGTACAGCACTCTTCCTCTGGCGAATTTCCTCTTCCTGTCTACGACGTTCCTGCTCAAACTGTGCAACTGCAGCCGAGATGGTAGCACGCCAGCGAGGGCGATCCAGTGCAAGAGTATGCCAAGTATTTGGGTTTATCTCTACTCTCCTCATGGTCTGCTTGAGTTGGTCTTTATATCGTTTTAAAGGAGCACCACATGGCCTCTTGCCAGTGTTGAGTTCACTACACAGGATTTGCCGAGGTAGTCTGCTGTCACTCATACGATGGATATGGCCTGCCCATCTAAGCCGATGACCAACAATGGAGGCTTCAATACTGTTCATCATTGCTTTCTCAAGGACTGCTATATTAGTTACATAGTCATCCCATTTGATGTTCATGATTGATCTAAGTTTTTGTTGATGAAAGCGTTCTAGTTTCTTGATGTCCCGGCGATATAGGGTCCAGGTTTCACATCCGTAGAGTAGCGTAGAAATAACAACAGCTTGATACACCAATACTTTCGTGCAGATACTTAGATCTTTGTTCAGAAACACACGATGTGAGGGACGTCCAAAAGCCACATGGGCAGCCTGAATTCTGTTTTCTACATCCTTCTCAGAGGTACAGTTCGCTGATAGAATACTACCAAGGTACGAGAAGTGTTCCACCTTTTCCAGAGCTGAGCCAGATATGTTGATATCAAAATCTGGGGGAATGGTTCCAGGTGCAGGCTGAGTTAGCACTTTGGTTTTCAGAATGTTGACAGTCAGGCCAAAACGTTCATAAGCTCTGTTGAAACAGTTGGCAGACTGCTGAAGCTCTTCTGGTGTGTGGGCTGGAGAAGCATTGTCATCTGCATATTGCAATTCTGTGACCCGAGTGGAATAGGTTAATCTTTTGGAACGGAGTCTGGCCTGGTTGAAGAGCCCCCCATCGTATCGATATTTAATTTTCACACCTGAGTTGTTTTCAGGCGATGTCTCATAAAGCATAGCTGCCAAGTACAGGGCAAAAAGTGTAGGTGCAAGTACACATCCTTGCTTGAGTTCATTTGTAATTGGAAATTCCTCTGAGATATCATTCTGATATAATACCTGACCAACCATGCCATCATGGAGAGCTTGGATCAAACTAACAAAATCATCGGGGCATCCAAAGCGCATCAAAACCATTCACATAGTGCTACGTGGAACCATATCAAAGGCCTTTTCAAGGTCATAGAACACTAAGAACAGAGGTGTCATTTGTTCCCTGCACTTCTCTTGGAGTTGTCTTGCGCGGAAGATCATGTCTATTGTACCACGAGAGGCCCGAAATCCACACTGAGATTCAGGTAGTAACTTCTCCGAAACAACCTGAAGTCGATTTAGTAAGATTCGAGCAAATATTTTTCCAGCTATGGCAAGCAGGGAAATACCACGGTAGTTGCCACAGATACCGCGATCACCTTTCTTGAAGATTGTAACTATTCTGGAGTTTTTCAGGTTAGCAGGAACATTTTTGGTTTCCCAAATTAGAAGAATGAGATAGAAAAGCCTGGTTTTTAGAGGTAAGCCTCCACATTGAATAAGTTCAAGGGGAATGTTGTCTGATCCTGGAGCCTTCCCTGTTTTCATTCTGCTGAGAACTTTGATAAACTCTTTAAAGTTTGGAGGAGTGTCCATCCAGGGTTGGGGAATATGTTGAGGGACAAGCTGAAGAAAATCGTCAGCAGCAGCAGCAGAACTGCATTTCAAGAGTGAACTGAAGTGCTCCTTCCATCTTTTCAAGATGTCCTGGCTGTCTGTAAGAATGGTGGAATTATCAACAGCTTTCTAGGTTCCTGATGATGATCGGACCGGTCCATACAGCTCTTTCAGTCCAGCGTAGAAGTTGCATAAGTCCCTGCTATCTGAGAATTTCTGAAGTTCCTTAGCTTTTTGCTGCCACCAGTTGTTCTTTATTTCCCTGATTTCAGACTGACACTTCCGTTTTAGTTCTTGAAAACTCAATTTCTTCTCTCTGGAGGATGGATCTTGAGAAACAGATAGATAGGCATCCCGTTTAGCTTTGATGAGGTTCAAGATTTCCTCATTATTTCAAACCAGTCTTGTCTCTTCCTTTCCTCATAGCCTTTCTGAGCAGACTCTGTAATGATATTTTGAAGTGTGGTCCATTCACATTCTACATCCTTTGTGTTAATTGGATTATGAGTTAGTTGTTCTAGAACAGAGGTTTGGTATTCTGTGGCAACGCTATCAAGTTGAAGCTTAGAGGTGTTGAACTTCTTCCTTGTTTGATTCATGAAATGGGTACTTGGCTTTTTATGGATAGAAATCCTGAATCGGCTTTTTATGGATAGAAATCCTGAATCGACTAATTAGAAGTCCAGCAGTCATCAATATTTTGGGCTGTTTTCGTGATCAGGACATCACTCTTGTCGCACTGTCGGGTAATGACATAATCAATCATATGCCAATGTTTTGAGCGTGGGTGCATCCATGTAGTCTTGAAGTGATTTGGCAGTTGGAACTGGGTATTGGTGATAAAGAGCTCATGCTCAGCACACAGGTCAAGAAGTAACAGACCATCGGCATTGCAGTTCCCAATTCCATGTTTACCCATGACTTTTTCCCCATAAGAGGCTGTCCCTCCCCACTCTGGCGTTGAAATCTCCTAGTAGTGCAAGCTTGTCTGTAGCAGGCACCTTAGTGAGGACTGTGTTCAGTTGGTTGTAGAAGCGGTTCTTAGAATCCTCGTCATCCGTAAGAGTAGGGGCATATGAAGAGATGAGAGTAATGAACCTGCCTCCTTCAAGAGGTATGCGGAGAGTCATGAGTCTTTCATTTACTGCAGTGGGAACGAGTTGATAATCATTCACCAATTTGGTCCTTACTGCAAAACCCACACCAAGGATGCGTCGTTCATTTTCCTCCTTTCTTTTCCAGAAGATGGTGTATCCTGATGAAGCCTCAATGATTTTTCCCTCTCCCACGAATCTGGTTTCACTCAGGGCAATGACATCAAAGTTAAGTCTGTTCAGCTCATGGCTGATGAAAGCTGTTCTCCTTTCTGGTCTGTTATCGTTGTCTAATAATGTCCTGACGTTCCATGCACCAATAGTAATGAACTTAGTTATCTTTCTTTCTTTCTTGATTTCGACCGCAAGTTGGGGTAACCCTCTGAGTGCGGTTTCCCAGACAGGTTATGGAAGTGACTACCGATGTTTAGCCCACATTTTCTCGGGCCTTCCCCATTCAGGGTGGGCAGCGGTAACTCTAAATAGGCCTCCCAGTCACAGATGCAGGACCGGATCCCGGAGTAGTCACAGGTCTCAGGAAGGCGACCATCACACATCTGCCGCCAACGTGCAGGTCCAGACTAGAAGCCTCCAGTTTACCCAAACCTGCTTCCGTCATCCTTATCCCATCGCCGTTGGGCTTGTAGAGAAACAGCAGGAGAGAATGCCATAGGCATGAATTTGTTTAAGGTGCCGGGCTCCTCTCCGTCTTCTTTCCTGTCGACCTTCCTTGGTCAACTCTTGTTCTCTTCCGACCCCGAGGGTATTAGGTTATCCGAGGCCTAGGGAGTCTTTCACTTTCCCGCCTTCATTGGCCCTTGTCTCAACTTTCCTGATACCCTCCTTCTGTGAGGGTTCAGCCTTCTTTTTCTTTTCCTTTTACCTCCTGCCTTGTGCTCAAGGCCCTTAAGGAGGCAGGGTGTATGTAGCCCCACCACTTCTGGTGCAACCTAGATAATGCTACACCCTCAGGGGCTCACAGCTGGTGAGTTCGGGAGTTGGCGACCCCGAGGGATTCCTGAGCTGGGTCCGTTTTCCCCTTTTGTCCCTTACCTTTGGGGCGGACCCTCTCCTCTCTCCCCTCTCCGCTCCTCTTTTCATTATATTTCCTTTTCTCTTTAAGATTCCCGCACTGTTTTTGTTACTTGGTTCACCGTGTATCTAAATTCCCTTTTAGCGATTTTTTAGGACATTTTTAATCTACGTTGCATTTTGTAAGTTTTTTCGATCTAAATTACATCTCGCGATTGTTTTCAACCTCAATTGCATTTTGTAAAGATTGACGATCTAAATTGCTTTTTAGTAAGTCTTTCAATATGGTGGAGGGACCTTTGTGAGTATTTTGAATTTCAATTGCATTTTGTAAGTATTTTCAACCAAAACCGCATTTCGCACGAATTTTGAATCTAAATTGCATTTTGTTTGGTGGGCATTTTGCACATATTTTGATTCTCAATTGCATTTTGTGGGTATTTTGAATCTAAATCACATTTTGTCAAGTATTTTCAATCTAAATTGCATTTTGTAAGTATTGTCAATCCACATGAGTCGTTTGAATCTACCATACATTTTGTAAGCATTTTCAATTTCAATTGCATTTTGTAAGTATTTTGAATTTCAATTGCACTTTGTGAATAATTTGGATTGGAACTGGGATATTTCAATCTGAATTGCATTGTGTA
Organism: Meconema thalassinum; assembly: GCA_946902985.2. Taxonomy (NCBI): domain Eukaryota; kingdom Metazoa; phylum Arthropoda; class Insecta; order Orthoptera; family Tettigoniidae; genus Meconema; species Meconema thalassinum. Next base: position 92,523,548 of record OX336390.1, read on the forward strand.
TTTTCAATTTCAATTGCATTTTGTAAGTATTTTGAACCTCAATTGCATTTTGTACGTATTTTCGATCTCATTTGCATTTTGTAAGTATTTTGAATTTCATTTGCATTTTGTAAGTATTTCGACGCTACATTGCATTTTGTACGTATCTAGCCTACGTTTTGTGGGTCTTTTTCAATCTAAGTTATTCTTTTTGTGAATCTTTTCATTCTAAATTCCCTTTTGTAAGACCATATTGCGAGTTGTTTCCATCCGAGTTCCTCTTTGTACGTATTTTCCGTCTCACATAAGTTTCGTTCTGGTTTCCATTTCACTATCATTTTCGCTATCACCCAGATAATTAGGGGCCGATAACCTAGATGTTAGGCCCCTTAAAACAACAATTATCATCATCAGTTTGTTTAAGGTGGATCTCAACTTGCCAGGGAGTGACGCACACACTATGGTCCTGGAGTCATTCACTGCTGCACATAGAGCATGGGACATGCAGTTTCCAGCTCCAGAACTGCAATGGAATGCCGCAGACTCAAAATATTATTGAGTTGCGCCTTTACAGCCAATCCATCTGGCATGACCTCCACAGCCGTTGGGAACATAAGAATAAAAGGTTCCTCCTCCGCCTGCTTTGCTGTTGGGTCGCAACACATTGCCTTTCAGTGGCATTTCCTCCACTGGGGGGCCAACACCCAATCCTAACAAGGCTCCTCCGCCCGAAGCCGTTGGCCTACCTTAGGGAGTTGAGTTATTTACCGCCGCTCAACACTCGGCATTAGCCGTTTTTATAAGCTGGTTGCCAACCCAGCTAACCCTCCTCCTTTCTCATTCCGGACTTGGGACCGGACAACGGTGGAGTTTTAAATAAGTTACTAACAACGTAACCTTATCTTTTGTCCCCCATCACTACAAACCTGGTGATATGTAGTTCGCATCACCTTAAGTAAGTTACTAACAACGTAACCTTATCGTTTGTCCCCCATCACTACAAACCTGGTGATATGTAGTTCGCATCACCTTAAGTAAGTTACTAACAACGTAACCTTATCGTTCGTCCCCCACTACTACAAACCTAGTGATATGTAGTTCGCATCACCTTAAATAAGTTGCTAACTACGTAACCTTATCGTTTGCTCCTGGCCATGGTAAGTGATTTTTGAAAGGTGGCAAAAATCATGACACGCATGTCATACGATGTTGGCATGTTAAAGAACCCATTTGAATTCAGTAGACCGTGTTCATAATTGTAAAATTAATCTCGGAATTTTCCACCAACACAAAGTTCCTCCATTCTCTACTAGAAAGCGCTATAGTGTCAAGGAGCTTAGATAATTAACCTCCTTGATATTCATAGCACTTCAAGGAACAAAACAAATTCGACATGCAAGCTGCCCCTGGGTGTCAAATAACAAAGCTTGCACCCGGTACCCGAGGCCATACGATATTATCACCTTAAATAAGTTACTAACAACGTAACCTTATCGTTTGTACCCCACCACTATAAACATGTTGATATATTGTGTATTTTCTTGCTGTTAGGTTGAAACAGGGTTGTATTCATGTTGCCACTCATGTTTTAAAGTCACCCTGTTTGCAGACATTGAAACCTGGACTTATATTGTAACTTGAAAGTTGGCAACAAGTCATCTGTCTAGTGTGATGTCATTCAGGTTGCCTAATTCTCACATCGATTGTGAAATTATAACACCTAACAGTCACCGACTGAACCGAACCAAAATTTAACTTAATTCTTGCTTCTCTGATTTTTCTGTGGTGGAAGTTGCTGTTGGGGTCCAGCAGTTGTGTTTCATCTAAGAGGATGGAGTGTCTGTAATCCACTCATTGCTCTGCTATTGCTGGTTGAGATGTGTATATCGACTGTGTTTTGACAACATACCAGCCAACTTTTGTAAATCAAAAATAGGAAGATGGTATATTGTCTTTCACGGCCAGTGAATTAAAACACAGCAATTTTTCTAGATTTGTGCAGTGTTTTATGTGGGGTTTCGCCTAGGACACCAAGCTGGCTCAACAGCGGGCTCTTGGTGTCCCCGCCCGGACCCCTACAGGAGTAGCGAACTGCGCCTCTTCACTGCGAGAACTAAAAGCCCAAGCCGCCATAACCTCACAGTGAAGAGGCTGGTACGCTTCATTAGAAGGGATGTAGCTCGCTACTCTTGTGGGGGTCCGTTTGGGGACACCAAGAGCCCGCTGATGAGCCAGCTTGATGTCCTAGGCGAAACCCCACACAATACACGGCACAAATCTAGAAAAATAGCTGAGTTTTAAAAATAGAAAGATTTTTTAAATGATAGATTTCATCGTGCATACTACACCAAAAGGCCGATACGCTCAGCCTTGTGAGGCAAAACTGAGGAGTGGTGGGCTCGATTTCTACCTCGGCCACCCTAGAAGTGGTTTTCCGATGTTCCTCATTTCTACTCCTAGCAAAAATGCTGGGGTGGTTCCTAACTTGAGCCCATGGCCACCTCCATTCTAATACTTGCCTAAATTACAAATATACACACACTTCTTCTTTTTTCAAATAACCCATTTGGAGGGTATGATGAATCAACTTTGGCTATTGTCCATTGTATTCAATTTTTTCTTTGTTTCCAAATTTCCTTCATCCTTCTAGTCGATCTTTCTCCTCTTGAGTACACTTTCTGCGAGTTGTTTGTTTCTGTCTTTCTTGAAATTCTGCCTTTTGAATGGCTTCTCTGAAGTGTGATCTGTTTGCTATTGTGTCTGTCTGAATTCTGGCGTTTGTCAAATCTTTGTCAATTTCAATGAACCATGTGGGTTTAGATTTGTAACTATTCAGTAATTTGAAGATCTGTTCAGTTAGTCTACTATTTTCCATTCTATGAATGTGCCCGATAAACTGCAATCTTAACTTTTTCATTATATCAATTAATTTTACACATTTCAAATAAAACTCTCTATTTGGCCGCAACCTATATTCTGCATTATTATTTTGTTCAGCTCCCAGTATTTTTCTCGGAATTCGTCTTTCAGTCTTCTCTAATTTGTCTAAATCACCAAATCTTGTTAATTGGGTGTTTCTGCCACATACAGAGTTTCAGGTCTGACCACTGTTTGATAGTGCCTTAATTTAGTGTTCCAAGATAAGCTTTTTTTATTATATATGAGAGTAATTCCAAAAGTAAGGTCCGATTCGCCGTAAATATTTGAAAGCGGCGCCAAGGGCAAAACACGCATGCGCGCCGACTCCTGGCATGCCTTGCGCGGCAAAAGCGCCAGTAGCGTTGTTACTGTTGCTGTGTGCTGTTGATAGTGTCAGTTCACAATGTTTAAGACAATTAATCAGCCCGCCGATTGTGAAGTACGGGCAGTGATACGGTTTCTGTCTGCAAGAAACATTTCTGCGGCAGAAATTCATCGGCAGATTACTGAAGTGTACGGTCCTAACATAATGAGTGACAGTAAAGTGCGCAAGTGGGTGCGAGCCTTTAATGAAGGATGGGAAAATGTGCACGATGAACCCCGCTCTGGCAGACCATCAGTGATTTCAGACGAGTTTGTTCATGAGGTTGACGACAATTCGTGAAGATCGACGATTCACTATTTCAGATTTAGAGGTGAAGTTCCCGAATGTGAGTAGAACAACTTTGTACAGAATTGTATCTGAACATTTGCATTTTCGAAATGTGTTCCCGTTGGGTTCCCAGGCAGCCGAGTTCTACGACTTAAGCATTTAAAAGCTTGTGAAACGATGTGACAAATGTGTAAATAAGTATGGAAATTGTGTAGAAAAATAGAGAAAGACGTAAGGAATGTCAATAAAACAATTGTTTTGGAAACAATTTTTATTTTGGATGTTTTTTTTTAACTGGACCTTAGTTTTGGAATAGCCCTCGTATATCTTTTGTCATATAGACACTAATATAGACACTACAATAACAGAGATTATCAGACATTCTACACACACACCCAAGTGTTTGGGGCTAAAATGACCACCATGTTCAAGCCCAACAAACATTGCTGTTAGCTGTAGGGTCTCAGATTGCTTTGCCGCATTTAGAATTGCTTTGCCAATGTTTCGTCATCATTACAGTAGGCTTAGTCATGGCAGAAGTTGCCACGGTGGGTGAGTGGTTATCGTGTCGGACTACCAACCCCAAGCTTGCAGGTTTGCTCCTGGCTGTGGTAAGTGATTTCTGAAAGGCGGTAAAATCGCGGCACGCATGTCATACGTTGTTGGCATGTTAAAGAATCCATTTGAATTCAGTAGGCCGTGTTCATAATGGCAAAATTAAACTCGGGATTTTCCGCCAACACAAAGTTCCTCCTTTCTGTACTAGAAAGCGCTACAGTGTCAAGGAGATTAGATATCTAACCTCCTTAACTTTCATAGCACTCCGTGGAACGACAAAATTCGACATGTAAGCTGTCCTCTGGGCGTCAAATAAGAAAGCTTGCACTCGGCATCCGAGGCCAGACGATATTATTACAGTATTATAGTCGTGGCAGAAGCCTTGTCCCTTGTATTTAATCCTGTAGTGTTGGACAACATAGAAACCTCTTACAAGCCGGACGTTTGATTTAGACGATTGCCCTTGACTTTGAAGCTTGCGGGTGAGCCTGTGGAATTCCAGATTTGAGCACATGACGACACTGTCGTGCAGACAGTACAGTCCACGTCAAAGTATTGTGTTACGCGGAAGTACACGTTACATAGTTACAAACAGAACGCCATTATATTTACCAGTGACGGTACTTCAGCAGTAACGGAAGATAGCTTCGTCAATCATCTGACCGCATGGGGCAGCATACAACAACACAGTGGTTAAACAACACAGGTACCGGTACTCTAGTAACTGGCTTCAAAGGCTTCCATTAGATTTTTCACTTGTCTGAAGCAAACTTCCGGCCTGTAACTGTCTGTCTGTCTGTCTGTTTCTGTGTTTGTCAAAGCCGATTTGATGCCAATTTCCAGACATGGACTGATGTATGCCCTGGTTACGGTTGAAATTATTGGGGTGCTTTGATATCTCTATTGCTTCTCTGATTTTTCTGTGGTGGAAGTTGCTGTTGGGGTCCAGCAGTTGTGTTTCATCTAAGAGGATGGAGTGTCTGTAATCCACTGAATGCTCTGCTATTGCTGGTTGAGATGTGTGTATCGACTGTGTTTTGACAACATGCCAGCCAACTTTCGTAAATCAAAAATAGGAAGATTTTTTTAATGTTAAATTTCATCGTGCATACTATACCAAAAGGCCTGTATGTCTGTTGTAAGGAACACTAATTCTGTATCAAATTCACAAATATTTATACACTCCTGTATAATTCATAAATTATAAGGTGCGTTCAAAAAGTAACTAGTTGGAGGCTGTAGTGCGCAAACCGATGACGACATCGGCTAATCGTGGCGTGTGTAACGAGGTGTGGTTCCGACCAGAGCGTGGAAGGTCACAGCCCGTCGCTAGAGGGCATGCGTGCACATCACGTGACGGTACAAAGCAAGCAGCAACATGCATCAATCGTCCAACGCTGCCAGTCGCATTGCAAACAGTGACATGGAGGCATCAAACTAAGAGCAAAGAGGTGTTGTTCGGTTTCTGACAGCGAAAGGAGTAGGGGGAACGGACATTCATCGCCGAATGTCACAAGTGTACGGCGAACACTGCATGTCCCTTGCAAGGGTCAAGGCGTGGCACAAGCGCTTCAGGGAAGGACAGGTGTCGTTAGCCGATGATGCCCGATCTAGGGCACCACCCTGCATTACCGATGACAACGTCCAGCTGGTTGATGCACTCATTACCCAGGACCACCGAGTGACAGTGAACGCCATAGCCGCCGTGGTCAGATTGAGCGTCGGAAGTGTGCACACCATCATGAAGGAACGACTGCACTTGCGGAAAGTGTGTGACCAATGGGTGCCCCACAGTCTTCAACCACACCAGGAAGCATGTCAAATGGCCTACTGTCTTGGTCTTGGTTGGACGATTGATGCATGCTGCTGCTCGCTTTGTATCGTCACGTGACGTGCACGCGTGCCCTCTAGCGACGGGATGCGATCTTCCACGCTCTGGTCGGAACCACACCTCGTTACACACACCACGATTAGCCGATGTCATCACCGGTTTGCGCATTACAGCCTCCGGCTCGTTACTTTTTGAACGCACTTTATATAAGGCCCATTCTTAAACGTAAGAAATCATTGTGTATTTAAAGAAAATGTATCAAATCATTCTACTGCATATTCATGTTTAGTCAAGACTAAGGTTTAGTATCCTGCTCTACGGAGTCATGGACATTTACCCATTTTTTTTTATTATTTTTTTTAATTTTTTTTTTTTTCTTTCCAGCCATGTAGTGCTATCACTGTTGCAACCGAGGCAATGTGGGAATCACTCTCTCTCTTTATGTATCAATGTGATTACAGTCCAGGCGCTGAGTGTCCGGCTCTTACGTTTGGCGATGGTGGGAGAAGAGGGGGTAAAGAGAACAATATAGCCAACTTACAGCAATGAGAAGCTGTTATTAGAACCTTGAAACTTAACCATCATTGTAATTCTTCTCTAGCCTCTTAACTATGTATCATGGAAGTCCCACACCCCATTTGCAATTTAATGCTTCATTTTGTTATTCCGACATTTTGCAGTTACAGCTTGTGTTTGTCATATTGCAGTAACAGATGATACAGGCTCTTCTGCACCTGTTTTGACTCAGCCATCCTCTCCAAAAACACAAGTGCGTCAACATTCCGACTCGACGGAAGATGGCCACGAAGGTAAACCTACCCAGAAGATCAAGACCATCCTCTCCCAGCTGCTTCCATCGGCTGCAGGCATCACTCCCATCCAGGTAGGTGACTACATCGTACTTACATTGCACTGTTTAGCAGCTTCGGTGGCGTAGTTGCTGAGCTTCTATGCCCAGGATCTCGGGTTCAAACCCAGCCAAAGTCTTCGGATTTTTTAAGAGCGTTAAAAATCCCTCAGTATGCCGGCGGTCCCATGTCATAGATTTATGGCATGAAAGAGATATTTTGAAACTTTTCTCAATTCTTGAAACTTCTGAACATTATCTTCTGTAAACAATTACCTAGTAACCCAAAAACAGAAGGAATCTCCGTCAATCAATACTTGTATATTCTTATACAATTAAATCGGGAACATGTTTCGGACGCAATAGGTCCTTCTTCAGCCCTGAACTACAAAAATTTTACAATCAATCAATAATAACAACCAACATCAACATAATACTAGTTACCTAAGCTGTACATAAATACATAAATGAACCCTGAAAACGACAAAAAACTCATCATCATCATTTCCCCTTATCCAGCTCCTGCCGGGTCGGGGTATTTATGGCACTTTTCCACTTTCCTCTTTCCTTCCACCATTCTTCTTCCACGATCTTGTCCCAGTCCAGATTTCTTTTTCTTATGCTGTTCTTCACTGAATCAATCCACCTTGTTCTAGGTCTTCCTCTTGCTCTCTTACCCTTGCACTTTGCCTCCAGCATCTGTCTTGGTATTCTATTTTCCTCCATCCTCTTTACATGACCAAACCACCTCAGTTTATTCTTCTCAATTCTCTCATTTAGTTTTCCCTTCCCAACTTCCTTCCTAACATCTTCATTCCTCACTCTGTCTTTCCTTGTCTTTCCTATCATACTTCTTAGGAATTTCATTTCACTGGCTTGGATTCTACTCTCTTGCCTGCTTGTCAGGGTCCAAGTCTCGGCTGCATAAGTTAATATGGGAACATAGTACACTTTATACATTACCTCCTTGCTTTTCCTTGGTACTTCCTTATCCCAAACAAGTTTTCTTACACTTTGATAGAATGCATTGCTCTGCTGTACTCTCCTGCCAATCTCCATGTCCAACCTACCAGTTTGCATCAATTCACTTCCTAGGTATTTGAACGTGTCCACAATTTCCAAACTCTGACTTCCAATTTTCACAGTGCCCTTTCCTTGTCTTTCCCCCCTTGTCATCACCATGGTCTTGCTTTTCTCTATACTGATTTTCATTTCTTTATGTCCATATGCTTCCTTTGTTTCCTTTACACAAACTAAAATATGTTAAAAACACACATTAAAACTCTGTAGTAATTAAGGTAATGTTTGTTGTGTCGTAGCATGACGACTTAGCCCTGTTGAATGATTGACCATGTGAATTTTTCATGAACAGACTTGAATTTGAGTTACACTGTGGAATGTGATACTGTATGTCATGTTGACAATCAAACGGGTTTTGCCCATGTGACTTATGACAGAGGCTTCTTCTGTATGGAATCTTAGAAGAGAATAAATAACTTGATTTCCTTGTGCAGAGTCTATCCAAGAGAAAAGAAAAAATCAATTAGAATGATGAGTCCATAAAAATGAAATTTAAAAATGTTATTAATAAAACTTATATAAAGCCTTTAAACCCTGATACCCGTAAAATGCAAACCGACTTACACCTGTTGCAAAATGAAGAATGAAGGAGAAAGGGCCCGTGTTTCTGGCCTGTCTATCTTGAAGTTAGCTGCAAAATAAACAAATTAACTGTGTATAAGAAAAATGAAAAATATCCCGAAAGGAAAGAAAGGTGACGAAACGAAGTGTGGTGTGAAAACGAAAATCAAAGTTACCTGGTTCGATGTTGCCTGAGCGGAGGTCACTAGTGGAGTACTGTGAAAGCTACGACTCAAAGAATATGTAGTCCTGCTGCGGGGAAACCGGCGTGTGAGGGAAAGAGGAGAGGTGTGGGAGTGGTTCAGGGGAAGGGGTGTGATTGGGAGTGAGGTCGTTGAACCACGGAGCCTATCGAACCTATTCCAGAATGTTATTCATCTTGTATATTTGCCCTGTTCAAATGGACAACTCTCCAAATTTGTAAGTGAAGTAGTATTCAAAATGTTAAGAGTTCAAAATATTCAAGTTGGGGAATTTAATCAATGCAGCACCATTAAGAAACAAATGGTAACTAGTTTTCTAATGTAGAAAATTCCACACATATTTAGGGTCTTAAAAAGTACCTTGAATTTAGAGGGATACACCAAGAGAAGAAGATCGAGAGAGTTGGGGGTGGGGGCTGGAAATATTAGCCCCAGGGCCCAATGTAGCTCTCCACGGCCCTGAATGTGACACCTTTGTGTCAATAGATTTGCTCTCATGTCGAGGAATGCCTGCAGGGTAGGTTTTTAGTGTTTCAGCATCTGTAAAATAGTCGTTGCGGCTTCGCTGGCATAGTTGGTAGCATGTTAAGCTTCTATGCCCAAGATTGCGGGATCAAACCCGACCGAAGTCGTCGTTTTTTTTAAGAGCGTTAAAAATCCCTCAGTATGCCTTCCTTCTGAGGGGAAGTAAAGCCGGCGGGCCCATGTCATAGATTTATGGCATGTAAAAGAACCTTCCACTAACTACACTTGTGTGAAGCTAAAATTTGTAGGGTGGATTTGATAACGCTATATTACTTCCAAAGTTTGCCGCCAGGTACTAGTTGTGATGGCATCTAGTAGCCAAGTTCGCAGCTAGGTGTCGTGGATGGTAGCATTTGGTAGCAAAAGTAGGAAGTACTTAAAATTGATCGTCTGCAGTCCATACCTGAATTACAGACTAATACAGCCATCACAATTAACACCGGTTATCACACAAATTCTACACACACCCAAAGTATAGCTCATCTACTGTAAGTTTGCACTTTTTTGACAGTTCTCACGGGAACAATACTCCTACATAATATATCAATCCGCCTCTACCACGTGCATTCCAGCCAATGAGCTATCACCCACATGGCAGATTGGCATCCAGCAATGGCCGCTGTATTCCGTCAAGGTGTCAACAGCTGTTATGAGTTGCCTAAACCTATATTCATCTCGCAATATCAATTCATTGCCCTTTTGAAAGGAAACTTGTATTTCTTTGTGACATTTATCAAATAATAATTGTTCTAACAGCACACCTAATGTGTGCTGTTACATCATTGGACGCGCTATGAGCAAGACCTTGGCCATGACACAGCAGCTGATAACTTAAATGTGCGAGTGGAATTATTTTAGGCCCATCATTTCACAGCTCGAGGAAAATGCTTACTAAGGTATGGTGTAAGATGCCCTTAAGACGATACAATCATTACTTGACCTGTTGGATTGATATTAAAATAAAACGTACGAAACATTTCACCATGTAAGTTAACTTTTATGCCTAGGCCTACACAACAACTCATATTTTAGGCCTACTTTTTTGCACAAATCATGCCATATGAAAATTATTCACCACGCCAATGTCCTTGGGGAAATCAATAGTTCTGATGCCTTTTCTTTTACCTTCAAAAAGAGAGAAATTAAATAAATATCTTGAACAAGAAATTCCGTATTTGCTTCTGACTATATATTCAAAACAAAGATGTCCGACCTGGAGACATCTCGGGCTACATATTTCCTCAACATTTAAGATAACCATTATACATTTATCTGAAAAGTGAACACGCGTTCAAATGGAAATAATACTTTCAGACGACTTTGCGCAATATTATCAATTATAATTATTATTATTATTTAATATACACGTCATTTTCTCAGGCGGATGAACACAGTAAAGCGTCCATTACCAACCTCACGCCCATCCCTCGAGCACGTGGTAGTTCAGTTTGATAATGCAACTTTTCAGTCTGGCTGACAGAATATGTTGCCAATATATTCACAATTACTGGAACAAGAGAAAAAATAACCTGAAAAAGCTTACATGTGATAAAAAAGTGTATATATTTGTTATGGACTACAGGTTATAAATTGAGTCTTTCCTTATGAAGGTTGGCAACCCTAGCTGTCAAAAAGGTGCAAACTTACAGTAAATGAACTATACAAGGGGCTACATGACCACGCTGTCACAGCTCCTAAACTTAGGAACCAACCAACCAAAATAGTTGTTAGTCACAATATTATTTCATCACTACCCAGAAACACTTTTAACTTCTTTCTATAATGGTTGTAACTTGTGCTTGTGTGCAGAGCCCATTGAGTCCACAAGAGCACCATCTACCGCCTGCTGGCTGTTCTGTACCGGTGCTCGTGTATGAGACGGAGCCGTCTTCCATCATAGCTTATGCCCTGAGCTCTCAGGAGTACCGGCGCATCTTGGACGAGCTGAGGACCAAACGATCATCGTACTCAGAGCAGCCCACTCCCAGGTACAGGCTACTGAGCAAATACTTCATTATTGCGAGTCAATTCCGTATGATGCTAGACCAGAGATGCTGATTATATGCCACTTGTTTCCAACAGTACTCAACGATATGCTATCATGGAAGATGAACCCATTAATCAGTATCCAATATGGGCAGAGTTTTTAAAAAATAGAATGTCATTTTCCATTTTTAACTGGTAGCTTACTAGAAATATATTTGTTTCTGTTTGTGGAGAATAATTCTATAAAGGTTCCTTCTTCAAATTGAACAATCAAGCTGCTAGTCTCCCTCCCAGACAGACAGGGTTTGATTCCCAGTTAATGCATGTGATTTATTGTTGTCTTAAGGGGCGGAATTACGAGGTCATCTGCCCCTAAATGCATGTGAAATTCTCAAGATGAAATGTCATGTCCAATGGTTCTGATTCCTTGTTACAAAAAAAAATTCGTTACGAAGCAGCCAGGTGCAGAGTTCAGAAAGAAAAACAAACTTCAATCAAACAATTTTTCAAGTAAACTTCATTTTATTTAAATTGTTTAGTACAGTACTTCAGACTTCTTCTTTGTAGATTATATAACTCAAGTCTAATGGGTGTCCATTTACTAAAACCCATACAAAATTCCCGTGTTCTAGATAACGTCGCTAGTTTGGAGCGGGCACCCACTTGGCGAAATGCCCGGTTTTAGCAAACCTGCTGTAGACCCTGACATTTCAACTTCCCAGTCTTATCAGGAGGGTGGGCAGCAACCAATTCTTCTGTTGCTTTCAAAATAGTACATTACATAGCAGGGGGAGGGTTGAGCGGAGAGCATTTTTATATACAGTGCAGTTAAATGTACAAGTCAAAATGCTAATTTTGTTTATTTTTTTTTAACTTAAAATTTTAAACTTAAAACTTTGAGACATTTGTATCAAGTTTTGATTGATTAATTTCCTCAATATCCCTCATTTTACATTCCTGTGGGTATATGTGTTAGAGGGAAGGTGATGGAAGACTTAGTTACATTAAAAGAGTTTAAAAAAAAGTCTAAAAGGACCTTAGAATTTCTATATAAAGAATTTTAAATTGTAATGTTAGAATGATTAAAAATACAGTAGAGTCCCGCTAATCCAAAAATCCGCCTAATCCGAAAAGGGCTAGGAAAAAATGAATGAAAATCCACAGCCTGCTTCCAGTCTCCGACCGGGTCAGGAATGGAATGAATGAAGCCCCCAACTAGCGGCGAGGATATGAACTGTGCCGGCTGCCGAGGCCTGACGCACACCTCTGGGGCAATGATTAAATGAATGACAGATGAAATGAAATGATAGTGGAGAGTGTTGCTGGAATGAAATTTTGACAGGGAAAACCGGAGTACCCGGAGAAAAACCTGTCTGCCTCCGTTTTGTCCAGCACAGATCTCACATGGAGTGACCGGGATTTGAACCACGGACCCAGCGGTGAGAGGCCGGCATGCTGCCGCCTAAGCCACGGAGGCTTGCTAGGAAAAAATATTTACCAATTTTGTTTTGAATTTCAAAACAGAAAAAAATAAAGATTAAGATTTCTTTGCAAGTGAAAATCCACAGCCTGCTTCCAGTCGGCCGACCAGGTCAGGGATGGAATGAATGAAGCCCCAACTTAGCGGTGAGGATATGAACTGTGCCGGCTGCCGAAGCCTGTCGCACTCCCCTGGGGCAATGATTAAATTAACTGACAGATGAAATGATAGTGGAGAGGGTTGCTGGAATGAAATTTTTGACAGGGAAAACCGGAGTACCCGGAGAAAATCCTGTCTGCCTCCGTTTTCTCCAGAACAGATCTCACATGGAGTGACCTGGATTCAAACCACGGACCCAGTGGTGAGAGACCGGCGTGCTGCCGCCTAAGCCACAGAGGCTCATTTCTTTGCAAGTAAAAACTTAAATTTATTAGCACAGATCAAAATTAAATAAATGCTCCAGGAGTGAATCTGTGGTTTATCTTATACACAAAAACTAAAAAACCTACTAACAATGTACATAACAAAGTTTGAATGCAATTTTCTTACGTTAACGACAAAACAAACGGAAAAGCAAATCAACACTTAAGAAATGAAGTGAGTGATTTTTGTAAAAAACGTGGTGTGAGTTCACGTTCATGTTTTCGAAACACCGTGGTTCTGCCGATTACAGTTAGTGGAAGCTTATGTGTCGCAGGTACATTTGCTGCAAGCTAGTAGATGCCAACAGTGCAGTGTTCGTTTTCGAGCCTTAATGTCAATATGTTGTCGTATTTGATGAAAATCCGCCTAATCTGAATTTTCGCTAATCCAAACGGGGTTAGGTCCCAATTAGTTTGGATTAGCGGGACTCTACTGGATTGCTGAAAATGAGCTAAAAAGGAAGGCTCGAAACGAGTCCAACAAATAAAATAAGGATAATTAAGTTTGACTCCGCGGACAAAACCAATCAGATAGTTTCATTGCATGTGTGAGTCATTACGCTACCAATTTTTGAAAGTAAACCATCCTGGTTTATTTTAAAGCTTTGTATGTGTTATGCAACAGCCCGGTGCATAAAAGGAAGCTGGGGCAGACTCAGAGCGAGAGGGAGAGTACCTCGGACACCCCACAGTCGGGGGAGAACAGGCGTTCCGGTGTGCTGTCCTTCCTGAGAGGCAGTTCCACCAGGTATGGCAGAACATTGATTCTATAGAATAAGAGCAGAAATAAGTGTTTCAATCTGAAATCAAGTACAGCAAAATCACCATTTTAGTATTTTCATGCATTTTTTAGGGAATGTTCACCGCAGCGCCTACATACTGATGCGAGAAGAAGCATCAGCAGTTACGTTGGCAGCACGGCTGCCGCTTGTATAAAAACAAACAGAATTTACTTGTCAAATCCTAAACGGTATCCCGGTTTGAACACTTTGAATTAGGAAACCGTGCCTGAAATTTTAATTTTACATTTTTTGTAAACCAATCATCTTCGCAAAAACGTATTCCCCCAAAAAAGCTCTCTCTTCAGTAGGAAACATTACCGCCCGTATACTGTTGCACTCTTCAAATAATCTATCTGAACGCTCGCTTACTGCAATACACACTGTTGATTTTGACAGCCTACAGCCCTTACTTGTGGCCTTCACTGTACCGATACCCTGTCAAGGACACTGTGCTGCCAACTTAACTGCTGATGCTACCTCTCGCAACAGCACGTAGACGCTATGCAGAACATTCCCTTAACTTTATCGTCCCAACAGCACAAATGGAATCTCATGTATTGCACATTTATTTATGGTTTTTTTTTAATGTTGAAAACTTTTCTCAGCAGACAAATTAAGGGTCCCCATCATACAACTAAGCAATTTCCTCAATTGTGACAAAAGTTGAAGGGCTAAAGGGCCTGGAAAGGTGAGTCTGGATGAGCTCTATCAAACTAAAAAAACAAATTTCAAAAATCACTTATGGCCTGAATACACTTCCGGAAAAACAGCCTAAAATCGCTTGTTTCAATTATTTGTTTTCTTTTTTATTCAAATCCTAGTCAAATTAACTTATTTACATAATTTTTTCTTTAATGTGTTCCATGGCTCAATACCCTCAGGCGTTTGATGATTTTTAGAAAATCTTCGCACCGGAAGTAGTTGTAACGGCTTAAGTGAAACTTAGCATTGACTCACACTAGTGCTTGTAGTGTTAGAAAAGGCAAACTGCTAATCTAATCGACCGGATTCAAAATGCTTAAAACAAAGAATGTATTTTCATACTTTATCATGTTTTATTTGACTAGAATTCCTAGCTCATATCCCTAGAGGTTGATGGTGCGTAAATTACCAAGTCCATATCCCCTAAAGCAGCCGCGACATGGTTTCGAATTATACTACCTACAATTACACATACGTCATATTTTCTGTTCTGTGTACCTAGAAGTGAAAAACTGTTTCAATCTCATTGTGTTGATGCATTTTGTGTAATAGAGTTGCAGCTAGAACTGATTACCGTATTTACTCGAATAAGACCCGCACCCTGATTTTGAAGAACAAAATTTAAAAAAAAAAAATTTTACTCAAAATCATTTACTATATTAACTAAATAAACAGAATTGCATTTATCCAAAATAGTTTCCAACATTTTTGAAGTCATCCTAAATAACACACATCAAACTATTAAAAATACAAATAAAAGTACACAAACACGTCATTCGTCATCAGAAGTACCAGCTTCGGAACTTTTATCACCATCACTTTCCCACTAAATGTCGTCATCACTGCCTCCATAGCATTCGAAATACTACATTTCTTGAAGCTCTTCCGTATGAGATCTCCAGAGATACGATTCCATGCCGTCAAAATCCACGAACACAGCAGCTGAACTTTCGGGCGCTGAATACGACCAGTTGGAGTCGGTGTGTGCTCATCGGCCGCCATCCGCTCCGTATACAGCTGTTTCAAGGCTGCTTTGAACGGGCGGTTCACGCGGACATCCAGTGGTTGTAGCATAGACGTCATCCCGCTCAATCACGAATACATGACTCATCAATATCATATTTCCTACCGGGCACGATTTCCAATAACTTCAGCTTCCCTCACAACTTTCAATTTCTCACTCACAGTTAATGACCGCAAACGTTTCGTAGCATTCATGTTTACACTCGGAGAACGTGCGCAGGACCTGCGCGGGACTGTATGACGCCGTGTGCGTACGGTAAAACAAAGTTATAGCCGGAAGAAGGCTAGCACCATCTAGTGGATACTCGCAACACCCGATATCGCGCGCGGCGGGCAATTTAGATCTTTCAAATTTGGATGACTCAAATAAGAACCGCGCCCCAATTTTTCACCTCCGAATTTGTTTAAAAATGTGCGGGTGGTATTCGAGTATATACGGTAAGTAACAATGTAACAATGAATTGAAGCTTTTATTCCTCATCGCTTCGAAAGTTGAGTTTTACAAGACCCTACCAAAATCAAGCTTCCCATACTTGAAATCTCATGCACAGAAGATAACTACAATGTTCGCAACTTCCTATACCTTATAGATTAACAGACCACCATTTAGCTGCGCTACTAAGAATCCACTTATCCCAGTTTCAACCCGATTTTGAAAAGCTATTAGAAGCACTGTCACAGTTTCACTTGTCACATACTCCTTTCTCTTCTAACAAATAATGAAGGTGTGTTCTTTTTCGTAAGTTTTCTACCATTGTAGCCTATCAGTTCTGTTTGATTTAAAATTCAGAAATAAACAGTTTATAATCTATAAACATGTGTTGTTATTTTTTTTCCAGACCACCCAGATTTTTGTGTATTGTATCTGGGCCTGCCCCTAAAAAGTTTGCCCATGTCTGCTCTAAAGGAATAGTGTTCCTGGAACGTCTAGTCTATGACATTCAAGGATGAGTTGCTTGCCTGAAAGGCTAGAACAGTGTTGTTTGTTTGTTTTTTTGTTTTTTTTTCCTTTTAGTTATATTGACGCTGGGAATGTGAGACCTTGTGAGCCACAATGCACTGCATCTCCATTCTCTTCCTCATAGCTGGTCACAAGTGTGGATAAACTGTACATCCTCATTGAGCATTGTATTTAATGTAGTTTTCTCTAAGGCCAAGTGCAGAGGACATTGAACCTCAAATACACTGGCCGGCAAAAAAAGACGATCACTTGAAAAATTCAACCTATGCCCAAGATAGCGGGTTCAAACCCGGCCGAAGCCGTCGAATTTTTTAAGAGCATTAAAAATCCCTCAGAATGCCTTCCTTCGGAGGGGAAGTAAAGCTGGCAGTCCCATGTCATAGATTTATGGCATGTTCAAGAACCTTCCACTTTATTACACCTGTGAAGGTAAATTGTATAGGTTAAGAATGTAAACAACGCTCTTAGGTTCCTGCGTTCGTTGCCAAGAGCCGACTGTGGTGGTGTCTGGTAGCTAAGTTCTGAACTAGTAGTCATTGACGGTGGTGTTTGGCGGCAAAAGTAGGAACTATTTGAAAAATTCAAAAGTTGCAGTCCTTACTTGAATTTAAAAAAGTCCTCTCGGCACGCCGGAAGGCGGAGGTAGATTTCACCGGACAAACTTGGGGATAGGCGAAAATAGGCAGAATATGCAGGTTTTCGTAGAAGGATCAGACCTCATTTATTGCGAGAAGGTATTTTATAATTGGAGCTTAATTAACTTTGTTTTTCGTCATTTTATGCTTATTTTAAACATTTTATTGTCTTATGGGAACGGTAACCTTCTTGTCATTTGGGGTCCATTTTTATACTTGTGGTCACACTGTCCTTATGCAAGGTTTCGACACTGATGTGTAACTATGTAACGGTCTGTTACTTCTTCACGCAAAATTATATCTCCCGCAGAGATTTTGGTTGGTTCCTCAGTTTAGGGGCTGCGACAACGCGGTCATGTAACCCCGTGTACTTAGGGATGGCTGTATTAGTCTGTAATTCAGGTAAGGATTGCAGACGGTCAATTTCAAGCAGTAGTTCCTAATGTTGCTACCAGGTACTACCGTCAACGACACCTACCTGTGAACTTGGCTACTAGATGCCACCGCAGCCAGCAACTCGCAACGAACGTTGGAATTTCCCCTCCAAAGGAAAGCATACTGAGGGATTTTTAGCGCTCTTAGAAAATCCGACTACTTCGGCCGGCTTTGAAATCGCGACCTTGGGCATAGACATTCAGCATGCTTGCTACCAGTTACGTCACCGAAGCCGCTTCACACTTAGTCAGATGGAATTCTGAATATGATCTCGTGCAAGTGCGTTATCTTGGCAACGTCTGATGGCTCATCCCTCATCAATTTAGTAGAGTTGCCATGGCAAGCACTGATAGCTCTTGGCATTTTCTTATAATTCCGAAATCATTTTTCTCATCCCTTGGCATAATGGTGGGTCATATCAAAAATTCTTTAAGACAAAATTTTAGGTAATTATTAGGGGAATATTGTCCATTTTGTACGGTTTTGAGATTGTGCCTATTAAGAGAGATATGATTAATGTTTCCCGAAAAACCCACTTTTTCCCACCCCTTTGGTCAATGGTTGGTGCTATAAAAAAAACTCTTCAAACATAAATTTTTGGGCTTTATCCGACACATAGTATGAACGTTGAATGGATTCGATATTTCACATATTAAGAGAGTTATAGCAATATTTCACTTTTTCGAAAAAAGCCCCCCATTTTCACCCCCTTCGACCGATTTAGCCCATTAACGAACTCGACCGAGATTTTATAGGTATACATATTCGGTAAAATATTCAAAGTGATTGGTGCAAAATTACGGCAGTTATCGTGTCCACAAGAAACTGATATGCATATATATATATACACATATACATAAATTATATATAAACTTTTGAACTGACGGTGGTTTTGGGGTCTGGGGGATGTGAAACGCGAAGATATGTCGAAATTTTCCGGAAGTCGAAACATGGTACCCATTGCAATAGTTAGCTTTCTAATGAAATCTACCTCTGGTTGGTTCCTCAGTTTAGTGGCTGCGACAACGCGGTCATCTAACACCGTGTACTTTGGGTGAGTGTAGAATCTGTCTGATAAACGGTGTGAATTGCAATGGCTGTAGTAGTCTTAATTCAGGTAAGGACTGCAGACCGTCAATTTCAAGCAGTAGTTCCTAATGTTGCTACCAGGTACTACCATCAACGACACCTAGCTGTGAACTTGGCTACTAGATGCCACCCTAACCAGCAACTCGCAACGAACGTTGGAACTTCCCCTCCAAAGGAAAGCATACTGAGGGATTTTAGCTCTCTTAGAAAATCCGACGACTTCGGCCGGCTTTGAAACCGCGGCCTTGGGCATAGACATTCTGCATGCTACCAGTTACGTCACCGAAGCCGCTTCCCACTTAGATGAAAATACTGAATCTGATCTCGTGCAAGTGCGTTGTCATGGCAACGTCTGATGGCTCATCCCTCATCAATTTAGTAGTGTTGCCATGGCAACCTCTGATAGCTCTTGGCATTTTCTTATAATTCCGAAATCATTTTTCTCATCCCTTGGCATAATGGTGGGTCATATCAAAAATTCTTTCAGACAAAAGTTTTAGGTAATTATTAGGGGAATATTGTCCATTTCGTACGGTTTTGATATTGTGCCTATTAAGAGAGATATGATTAACGTTTCCCGAAAAACCCACTTTTTCCCACCCCTTTGGTCAATGGTTGGTGATATAAAAAAACTCTTCAAACATAAATTTTTGGGCTTTATCCGACACATAGTATGAACGTTGAACGGATTCGATATTTCATATATTAAGAGAGTTATAGCAATATTTCACTTTTTCGAAAAAAGACCCCCATTTTCACCCCCTTCTACCGATTTAGCCCAGTAACGAACTCGACCGAGATTTTATAGGTATACATATTCGGTAAAAAGTGATTGGTGAAAAATTACGGCAGTTATCGTGTCCACAAGAAACTGATATATATACAAGTATACTTTTGAACTGACGGTGGTTTTGGGGTCTGGGGGATGTGAAACGCGAAGATATGTCGAAATTTTCTGGAAGTCGAAACATGGTAGCCTACCCATTGCAATAGTTAGCTTTCTAATGAAATCTACCTCTGGTTGGTTCCTCAGTTTAGGGGCTGCGACAACGTGGTCATCTAACCCCGTGTACTTTGGGTGAGTGTAGAATCTGTCTGATAAACGGTGTGAATTGTAATGGATGTATTAGTCTGTAATTCAGGTAAGGACTGCAGACGGTCAATTTCAAGCAGTAGTTCCTAATGTTGCTACCATGTACTACCGTCAATGACACTTAGCTGTGAACTTGGCTACTAGATGCCACCCCAACCAGCAACTCGTAACGAATGTTGGAACTTCCCCTCCAAAGGAAAGCATACTGAGGGATTTTAGCGCTCTTAGAAAATCCGACGACTTCGGCCGGCTTTGAAACCTCGACCTTGGGCATAGACATTCTGCATGCTACCAGTTACGTCACCGAAGCCGCTTCCCACTTAGTCAGATGTCAAAGTCAACCCCTGGCACCATCCAGCCCATGACGGGCTAAGGCCGACAAAGCGACCGCTGCCCAGCCATTTGGCCTGCAGATATTGGGGTGACGCGTGATCAGCGCGTCGGGTCCCCTCGGCCGTTAATATTGGTATTCGTGATCGGGGTGCTGTCTCACTGTGAGACAGCTACTCAATTGTCCTCACGAGGCTGAGTGCACCCCGTTCCAACCCTCACGTCAGTTTTAAAATCCCTGACGGAGCCGGGGATCGAATCCGGGGACTCCGGGTGAGAGGCAGGCGCGCTACCCCAACACCACGGGGCCGGCTTAGTCAGATGGAAATACTGAATCTGATCTCGTGCAAGTGCGTTGTCATGGCAACGGCTCATCCCTCATCAATTTAGTAGGGTTGCCATGGCAACCTCTGATAGCTCTTGGCATTTTCTTATAAATCCGAAATAATTTTTCTCATCCCTTGGCGTAATGGTGGGTCATATCAAAAATTCTTTCAGACAAAAGTTTTAGGTAATTATTAGGGGAATATTGTCCATTTTGTACGGTTTTGATATTGTGCCTATTAAGAGAGATATGATTAATGTTTCCCGAAAAACCCACTTTTTTCCACCCCTTTGGTCAATGGTTGGTGCTATCAAAAAACTTATTTGACATAAATTGTTGGCACATATCCGACACATATTATGAACTTTGAATGTATTCGATATTTCACGTATTAAGAGAGTTATAGCGAAATTTCAATTTTTCGAAAAAAGACCCCCATTTTCACCCCCTTCGACCGATTTTGCCCATTAACGAACTCGACCGAGATTTTATAGGGATACATATTATGTAAAAAATTCAAAGTGATTGGTGCAAAATTACGGCAGTTATCGTGTCCACAAGAAACTGATATACATATATACATATACACACATCAAAAAAAGTTTTGCATCACCTCGGTTCCAAGAGTTCCGGAACCGTTAAATACAAAGGGAATAGAGATCAACACAAACAACATTTCAGCTCGTTTTATTGCTCATGAGACCCACACATTGCATGTTGTACCATCATACAGCTAGACTTTCAGCATTTGTGGTCCAGATTGCAGTACACACCACTACCTCTAATACCCAGTAGCAAGTCCTCTTGCATTGATGCATGCCTGTATTCGCCGTGGCATACTATCCACAAGTTCATCAAGACACTGTTGGTCCAAATTGTCCCACTCCTCAACGACAATTCGGCGTAAATCTCTCAGAGTGGTTGGTGGGTCAAGACGTCCATAAACAGCCCTTTTCAACATATCCCAGGCATGTTCGATAGGGTTCATGTCTGGCGAACATTCTGGCCACTGTAGTCGAGCGATGTCGTTATCTTGAAGGAACGCATTCACAAGATGTGCACGATGAGGTCGAGAATTGTCGTCCATGAAGACAAATGCCTCTCCAATATTCTGCCGATATGGTTGCACTATGGGTCGGAGGATGTCATTCAGGTATCGTAAAGCCGTTTCGGAGCCTTCCATGACCACCAGTGGCGTACGTCGGCCCCACATAATGCCACCCCAAAACATCAGGGAACCACCACCTTGCTGCACTCACTGGACAGTGTGTCTAAGACGTTCAGCCTGACCAGGGTGCCTCCAAACACGTCTCCGACGATTGTCTGGTTGAAGGCATATGCGACACTCATCGGTGAAGAGAACGTGATGCCAATTCCGTGGGGTCCATTCAGCATGTTGTTGGGCCCATCTGTACCGCGCTGCATGGTGTCGGGGTTGCAAAGCTGGACCTCGCCATGGACGTCGGGAGTGAAGTTGCGCATCATGCAGCCTATTGCGCACAGTTTGAGTTGAAACACGACGTCCTGTGGCTGAACGAAACGCATTATTCAACATGGTGGCATTGCTGTCAGGGTTCCTCCGAGCGGCAATCCGTAAGTAGCGGTCATCCACTACAGTAGTAGCCCTTGGGCGGCCTGAGCGAGGCCTGTCATCGACAGTTCCTGTATCTCTGTACCTCCTCCATGTCCGAACAACATCGCTTTGGTTCACTCTGAGACGCCTGGAAACTTCCCTTGTTGAGAGCCCTTCTTGACACAAAGTAACAATGCGGACGCGATCGAACTGCGGTATTGACCTTCTAGGCATGGTAGAACTACAGACAACATGAGCAGCGTACCTTCGTCCTGGTGGAATGACTGGAACTGATCGGCTGTCGTACCCCCTCCGTCTAATAGGCCCTGCTCATGCATGGTTGTTTACATCTTTGAGCAGTTTTAGTGACATCTATGAACAGTCAAAGGGACTGTATCTTGGATACAATATACACAGTCAACGTCTATATGCCGGAGATCTGGGAACCGAGGTGATGCAAAACTTTTTTTGATGTGTGTACATAAATTATATATAAACTTTTGAACTGACGGTGGTTTTGGGGTCTGGGGGATGTGAAACGCGAAGATATGTCGAAATTTTCCGGAAGTCGAAACATGGGACCCATTGCAATAGTTAGCTTTCTAATGAAATCTACCTAAAACAGATACACACACTAATACAGTCATCACAATTAACACAGGTTATCAGACAGATTCTACACACTCCCAAAGTACACGGGGCTACATGACCGCATTGTCGCAGCCCCTAAACTGAGGAACCAACCAACCGACTTTCATTTAAATCATAAATATGAATGCTCTAGGCCTAGTGCATAACTTACTGTTTATAGCTTAGAAGTAAGGTTAATTGTTTTCCTGGATGTATTATCATTCTTCATGTCATTTCACTTAACAATAGCGATTTATTAACATGATGCTGTTTCCCGCGGAAAGATGTGCGTGCAAGCATTTTCGATCAGAGCCACTGCTCTGGCAACATCTTCCGGCCTCAAGCGCATATTCGTTTCTGAATTGCACAAGAACAACTGAGGATATGGCTGTATTGATCTTTTCCTATGCCAACAAATGGCAAAAGGAAAATAAATAAAACATTGCATCGTTGACGATAGCGATGGAGTGTGCATCTCTCCGCGTGAAACAGCATCATATATAATTTTTACAAAAGAGAAATATGCATTGTCAATTGAGCCATTATACATTTAAACATAATGTGATAAATGTTCCGGCATAACTCAACAAATTGCCAGCGTTTCGCCCCGGTGTACCATTGAACTCTTCAGTTGGTAAAAGTACACCTCACCAAGACACTGTCTAGCACACACTGGGAAGGCCATTGCAAGACGTATTTGATACATGTGTACCCACGTCACGAGCAAAGCCAGTGCACTACGGGAGTCAAAGCTCCACTCCAAAGCAATTATAACATTACCTTGGCATTGAATATATAAGGTGCGTACAAAAAGTAACGAGCCGGAGGCTGGAATGCGCAAACCGGTGACGACATCGGCTAATCGTGGCGTGTGTAACGAGGTTTGGTTCCGACCAGAGCGAGGAAGGTCACAGCCCGTCACTAGAGGGCACGCGTGCACGTCACATGACTATACAAAGCGAGCAGCAGCAGCATGCCTCAATCGTCCAACGCTGCCAGTCGCATTGCAAACGGTGACATGGAGGCGTCAAACGAAGAGCAAAGAGGTGTTGTTCAGTGTCTGACAGCGGAAGGAGTAGGGGGAACGGACATTCATCGCCGAATGTCCCAAGTGTACGGCGAACACTGCATGTCCCTTGCAAGGGTCAAGGCGTAGCACAAGCGCTACAGGGAAGGACGGGTGTCGTTAGCCGATGATGCCCGGTCTGGGGTACCCCCCCTGCATTACCGATGACAACGTCCAGCTGGTTGATGCACTAATTACCCAGGGCTGCCGAGTGACAGTGAACGCCATAGCCGCCGTGGTCACTCCACGACAATGCACGACCTCATACG
Source organism: Meconema thalassinum (assembly GCA_946902985.2). Taxonomy (NCBI): domain Eukaryota; kingdom Metazoa; phylum Arthropoda; class Insecta; order Orthoptera; family Tettigoniidae; genus Meconema; species Meconema thalassinum. The sequence continues at coordinate 92,547,504 of OX336390.1, forward strand.
GCCAACACAGTCGCGGCACTCCTGCAGAAATTCAAATGGGAGGTTCTCGGCCACCCTCCATACAGTCCCGATCTCGCTCCCTGTGATTACTCCATGTTTGGTTCCCTGAAAAGGGCTCTGAGGGGCCAACGATTCACCTCGGACGCCGACGTCCAGCTGTACGTGCGGAACTGGTTCACATCACAGCCCAGGGAATTTTATGAGACAGACATTCACCGCCTCGTGTCACAGTAGGACAAGTGCCTCAACAGCCAGGGCCAATACTTCTAGCATACAGGTACTGGTTTCTGTAATTATGCCTCCGGATCGTTACTTTTTGAACGCACCTTATATAATTTTGACAAAAGAAAATATGCATTTTCCGTTGAGCCATTATACATTAAACACAAAATGTTACAAATGATCCGGCATAACTCAACGAAACGCTGGCAATTTGTTGAGTTATGCCAGAATTTTTATCACATTTTGCATTTAAAACAGCATCATGTCAAAGAATCGCTATTGTTAAGTGAAACAATGACATGAAGAATGGTATTGCATCCAGGAAACCAATTCACCTTACTTCTATGCTTTAACTACAGTAAGCACTGTACTAGGCCTATACCATTCGTATTTATGATTTGAATGAAAGTAATGTTGAATTTTCAAGTGATCGTGGTTTTTTTTTTTTGCCGGTCAGTGTATATAGTTTAATGGGAGTGTACGTATATCTACTTATGACTGGTTGTATACTGGACATAACGAGGAGAATGGAAAGGAACAGCATAGTGGCTTACGTGGTCTTGCTTGGCCACCATCAATATGATTCTAATTTATATTTTTTGCCATCTCAAATTAAACTCTACCGCCCTTGGTCTATGTAACAGATTTAATAGGGATAAGTGCAATAGCTGTCCATCCAAATGGCCGTGGTTTGATTCCTGGATGTTATCACAGAGTTTTATAATTCTGAGGGGGGGCAGGTTTTGAATCTCAACCTCAACCAGCCTAAAGCATTCTTCAGCTTAAGGCCAGATGTCCTTTCTGATGCAGCACAAATTTTCAGGCAAAAATTCCAGTCTGTAGTCACCAGGATTTAAAACTTGGCCGTCCAGGTGGAGGGCTGAAACCATGGGGCAGGGAAGCTGTAGCTCAATGTGATGGTTCCAGAATTGTGAGCTCTTGTTGTTTGAACGTTTCAGTGGTAATAACTCTAGCCGTGCTGGTGTACTGGATGGAGTTCAGTACAGTACCGGCTCTGCTGGCGATTCGGGGTCTGTAGAGGCGGAAGAGCCCCCAACCAGCTCCAAGAACAGCAAAGTGCAGCCTTCGCAGCACATTGAGGTAATAAGGACAGTACATCTCAAAATATCTCTTGCCAAATCAGTTATGACTTAAGGAAGCAATCTTATTTGAATTCACAGCACTTAAAACAGTGCGGAGTAGAATTAGAGACAGTTAAGTTAACCTTTTGAACTCCATTACCCTTAGCGTATGCTTCCTGCTCCACTCCTAATTAATTTCTGCACTATGAGCAGCAGTAGGAAGTGAACACTGCAAAACAATTAACACAAAATATAATTCTGATATGAAATATATTTACAGTTAAAACACAAACTACATTAATCCTTGTAGTTTTTCATAGTGTGGTACTTTTCGAAGATGAAGCAAATGCCATGTTTGCATTCAATCTATATCATCAGTAAAACTGTCATAAATATTTGAGAATAACGAAGTTTATAAGTTCATTACAATTCCCGCAAACTATAGTAAATCAGGAAAGGTGTTCTCTCGGAGACCACTAGATGGCTCCACAATACTGGAATACAGCACAGAAGTCATATGAGCGCTGCAAGTACTGCTCGAGTCCAAGCTGCGTGGACCTGAGAGGAATGTGCATTGCAGACTATTATGAGTATTATGAGTGGTGGTGACGAGTGATGCGGTTTCTCGGTCCTTGTGTAGTAACAGAAGCAAATACATTAGTCGGTGACTCAGTCACTCATTCCCAACGCCACACTTATTTCAGAAAAGACCCATGTTAGCAGTATTGAAATAGACGAGAATGTCAGGTAACACGGCGGGCTGTCGACAGGCTTCTCAATTCACGCCTGCTCCTACCCTGCCTCTGCTCTTCATCCCGCAAGTTCACAGAGCTTGGAACCGAGCAGTACAAGCTATTGTCATGTTGTGTGGGACTCGACATCGGAGAGTAAGTTAAATATTTTAATGTCGAACTCCACCCGACATTAAAAAATTAATTGGTATTCTGCCCGAAGGCAGGTCCGAGCCTCCGAAGAGGCTATCCTCAGCTGGAGTTTACGTGCGGTAGGGTGGCCAGGGCCTTTCCGCTCCTCCTTATGTTGGCCAACAGCACGCAGTGCCTAGAACCGGCATACCATCCAAGTTCGGACCACGCCCGAAGCTGCTTAACTGCAGAGTTCTCATGGGATCCGGTGTTTCAACATGGCAGGCCATGCAAATGGTTAAGTGCTCCAATGCGGGCGTAACATATGTAAATAAATAAATAAATAACCATGCAAGTACACGAGGTTAAATGGTCACGATGGCGTAGAGCCACCAAACGAGTTAATTCATTTATTATCAGAGTACAGAACTCATTTTACTGCACTGACCATTTCAAGCTCCAAAAATTGAGAACTGTTACAAGAGTGGGAGAGTATGACACTCTTCTATGGAAGAAGGCTCAAAAAAGAGATGAAGAAAAATACTTCTGAATATGATTATTTCCCGAAAGTGAACCGAGAGAAATTTGCAATGCTGTATGTTCAGTAAATAAAAGTGTCATATGTTTGTACAGGGTCATTATCTATGTGCGCCCCGATAAACACGGCAAGCTAAGTCGGCTTTGACTGCCGCAGATCACGGGTGTGCATACACGGTTCAGCCGGTGGTTGGCACTCACTTTCACATTTTTACCAAACATGTTCAATAATGTGTACTTACAGTGCTCATAGGCGAAGCTGTCCTCCCTCTCTTGTAACACACACCTGACACCTCTCTTGTAACACACACCTGACACCTTCTGATGAAAGAATGGACAAAAATCTCATCTAATTTTTGTTCTCTAAGAACACAACGTTGTTTGTTGACTTTTTATTATTTACGGAGCCTGTTTTCTTGAATCGTTTAGCGAGCCTCCTAATTGTACTGGCATTAGGCACAGGTCTTCCTTGAACCATGATTCGAAATTTTCGTATTGTTTCAGAACAAGACTTTCTGCTATTCATATACGAATTATGGATATACACACGTTCGTGCAATGTGAATTGGTGTCTAGGCCTGACCAACAATCACAGTAATCACAATACTCACTGAACGTGCAACACTAACATTAAGCTTTGCAGATACACGTCCATATGAATGACAAAACACATGTGAACTAATAATATGAGTCAGCGGAGCGCGCCAACCACCGGCTGAACCGTGTGCGCCCGCCACAATCTGCGCCAGTCACAGCCGGCTTAGCTTGCCGTGTTTATCGGGGCGCACATAGATAATGACCCTGTATTATCCACATTTTCCAGTTATCCATGTGATAACAAGTTCGCATTCATCATCATCGTTGAATGACTCCAGTTTTCCGGGTGTGGTATACGAGCCCCTGTATCTCTGTCGATCCATGAACCATTCTTTGTTCACAGTCCTCTCTCAATCCTGGCCTCTCTCCTGCACATCCTTCTTCACCAGATCTGTCCATTGTTTTCTAGGTGTGTCAACTGGCCTCCTCGCTACTAGGTCTCTTTCATACTCCCTTCTTGCAGTTTTATTGGCACTCATTCTCTTCACGTGGCCAAACCACTTCATTCTAGCCTTCTGGATCTTTTGTAGTATAGTGTCTTCTATTCTCACCTCTTCTCTGATTTTTGCATTCTTGATTTTGTCTTTCCTGGTCTTCTGGATCATAGTACGCAGGAACTTCATTTCCGCTGCTTGGTGTTTCGAGTTGTCCTTCCTGGTTAGTGTGGTGGTTTCTAGGCTGTATGTGAGGATTGGTGTGTAGTATGATTTGAACAATGCCACCTTGGTTTTGAGTGGCACTAGTTTAGCCCAGAATAGTTGTCTTACTTGGTAGTAAAAGTGCACGATTCGATTGTTCACTTTACATGTGGCTAGGTTATCTTTGGATACTATACTACCAAGTATTGAAACTCGGAGACACTGTCCAGCTTTGTGCCATTTAGCATGATTTCTGGCTCCTTGTCATCCTTCTGTACTTTCAACACCACTGTTTTAGTTTTCTTGGTGTTTAAGCTTTATCTTTGAAACTCCTGGCTCCACCTTCGCAGTCCTCCTTCTGCCTATATCACTTTCCAAGTCACCCCAGGTCACATCATCATCTGCAAAACCAAATGCATGTAACTCTTCTTGTCCCTTCCCTTTTAGCGTCTTTATTACACATTAATGCAGATAATCAATAGTTTATTATGACAATTGGCAGAGCGGTGGTATAAAATATCACAATTATCTCTGTAACGAATTAGTACTGAGCCTTGTGATTTCGGATTTAGTCAGCTGTTACTTCATAGACACGGCCTGAAAAGGAGTCACCTCATTTTTTGAAACACCCTGTGTACAGTATAACCCAATTCTAATTGGAACATGAAATGGATTGGTTTTATCAATTTGTTAGGTTTCCTTCAGTGATACAAGCACCAACTTCTTTTGCCGTGTGTACTTCGCGGATCAGTTTGCTGCCCTGCGGCAAGCAGTGCTGCCGGTCGGTGAGGAGGGCTTCCTGCGGTCCTTGGCTCGATGCGTGCCGTGGCCAGCGCGAGGCGGCAAGTCTGGTTCCACCTTCTGCAAGACCAAGGGTGAGTACTTTTCTAATTCTCTATCAGTCATGACCAGGGCTTCCTGTGGTCCTTGGCTCGATGCGTGCCGTGGCCCGCGCAAGGCGGCAAGTCTGGTTCCACCTTCTGTAAGATCAGGGATGAGCACACTTCTAAATTCTCTATCAGTTGTGGGGAGGGCCTAAGACTAGTGCGAGGCGGCAAGTCTGGTTCCACCTTCTGTAAGATCAGGGGTGAGCACACTTCCAAATTCTGTATCAGTCGTGGGGAGGGCTTGTGACCAGTACACTCAGCCTTATGAGGTAAAAATATATTCTTGATCCAAGTTTGGCTGAAGATGATCTCACCTTAGACCAAAACATATACAATGTGTTATAATTAGGGCTCGGATTCGAGCATATTTGCTTTTTTTTCCCCCTGAATAGTACACATTGAAAGAAGCCTTTCGGTGTTATTTTCACCTCTCTGGGACCAACAGAATTGAAATTTATCGAGCATATAAATGCATAAAACCGCGATTTTCAGAATAGAAGCATATGGATGCATATTCTTGTGGTTTTCGTCTAAATAGTTTGTTTTCCTTCGAATTCCTCAATCCCCTCTTCTCCAAATTCGGGCCCTGACCATCCTTAAGGTTCGAAAACAGAAATAGTTATTGAAAAGCCTATCTGGTGCGAATAATAAAACCACAGGTTCTTAACCTTTAGTGAGGTCATTCTCGTCATTGAAACTTTTATTGACTGATTTAAGAAAATCATTCAAAACTGAAAACCTAGAAAAAATTCTAGTTGTACAGACCAAAGCAGATCTACTTCATTGACTCGCCTAATTTTGAACATTTTGTAAATGAACTTTTAAACTGTAACTTTTATAATAAAACTTCTCTTATATATACTTGAAACTTGAATGCGATTATATCGCAGTGTATCATACATACAGTTAGAAAATAAAGCCCGTATATAAAGATATGTTATTGGTTTTTTCGTTTCACTTTCCTTTCTATAATTTTTAACGGAGTTTTTTCGATCATATTCTGCATATTTAACCGCATATAATGTGGTGTTTTTTTTCGAGCATATCTATCGAGCATATAATGGGTTTTTCGAGCATATCTATCGAGTGTAAAACACATGGTTTTCGAGCATATCTGGAGATTTTATCGAGCATATCGATCCGAGCCCTAGTTATAATTGATAAGATGTTTCATTTTAACTTGTATTGATTGACGCATTTTAACGTCTTTTGAGAATTATGACACAAAGGCAATGAATGACCATCGTGTTTTATATTTTCTGTTTTCCAGATGATCGGTTTGTTTTGAAAGAGATGTCTCGCCTGGAGATGCAGCTCTTTCTGGACTTTGCCCATCACTACTTCAGCTACATACAGCGTTGCCACTCATCCTGCCACCCAACACTTCTGGGTAAAATAGTCGGAGTGTACCGCATCAAGTTCCGCAATGCCAACACCACCCTCGTGTCCAATCTGCTGGTCATGGAGAACCTCTTCTACTCTCGCACTGTGACTCACAAGTTCGACCTCAAGGGATCCGATCGCAACCGCCTGGTCAACCCTGCCACTGAGAGAGAAGGAGAAATAGTCCTCTTGGACGAGAATCTTCTCAAAAGTAAGTGTTTAGTGTGTAACTGAAATTAGAATACTGATATACAGTGCACTCCCGATAATTTGCGCTAATTAATGCACAAACTTCCGCGAATTATCCGCAGTAATGATTCTAGCATAGTAAAAACAGGACTATTGGTTAGAATATTGAAATTTATTTTTTGAACATGTAAAAAAATAATTCAAACTCAGCAAATTTTCTAGGTTTGTGTGGGGTTTTCGCCTAGGACACCAAGCTGGCTCATCAGCGGGCTCTTGGTGTCTCCGCCCGGACACCCACTGAAGTAGCGAACTGTGCACTACCTCCCCATGAAGCGCCCCTGTGCCTCTTTACTGAGAGAACTAAAAGCTCAAGCTGCCATAACCTCCCTATGAAGTCTTCCTAACAGATGGTATATTGTCTTTCACGGCACAACGATAGAAAAATTGCTGTTTTAATTCACTGGCTATGAAAGTCAATATACCACCTTCATAGGGAGGTAATGGCTGCTTGAGCTTTTAGTTTTCACAGTAAAGAGGTCCAGGGGCGCTTCATAAAAAGGGAGGTAGCGCACAGTTCGCTACTCCAGTGGGGGTCTGGGCGGGGACACCAAGAGCCCGCTGATGAGCCAGCTTGTTGTTCTAGGCGAAACCTCACACAAGACACGGCACAAACCTAGAAAAATTGCTGAGTTTTAATTCACTGGCCGTGAAAGCCAATATACCAAAAAAATAATTATAACAATTTATAACATTGCATTGTAAGTTACACTATGCTAGAGGCATGTGGATTATGCGAACATTAACCCTCTTAGTGCCAAGCCATTTTCATTGGTCATGCAGACTATTCGAAAAAAAATCATAAATACCACATTGTCAATGATAAAATCATTATTTTTGCTTTGTTTTATAAAAAATACCTCATTCTTTCATAAATGTTGTTGTTGTTTGAGCCTTCAGTCTTTTGACTGGTTTGATGCAGCCCTCCACGCCTCCCTGTCCTGAGCCAATCGTTTCATCTCTACATAGCTACCACACCCTACATCCGAGGCAATCTGTTTAACATATTCTTACCTTGGTCTACCCCTACAGTTCTTGTCCTCGACCCTTCCCTCCATAACTAAGCTTGCTATTCCTGGGTGTCTTAGTATGTGTCCTACCAACCTATCTCTTCTCTTCATTAGCAGTCGCCAGAAACATATCTCCTCTCCCACTCGCCTTAATACCTCTTCGTTTGCAACCCTATCTACCCATCTGATCTTCATCATTCTCCTGTAACACCACATTTCAAATGCTTCAATTCTCCTCTTTTCTGCTGCACCAATAGTCCAAGTTTCACTTCCATAGAGTGCCACGCTCCAGACAAAGGCTTTCAAAAATGACTTCCTAATACCTAAATCTATATTCGATGTCAGCAGATTCCTTTTTTGTAGAAATGCTTTCTTTGCCTGAGCCAACCTACTTTTTATATCCTCTTTGCTTCGTCCATCACTGGTTATTCTGCTTCCTAAGTAACAGAAGTCTCCTACTTCCTTCAGCTTTTCACCTGCCAATTTGATCTCCATACAGGTTTCTGATTTATTTCGGCTGCATTCCAGTATTTTTGTTTTGCATTTATTAATTTTCATCATGAATTCTTTCTGCAAGACGGAGTCCATACCATTCAAAAACTCATGTTTAGTTAAGCCGGAACATTTAGCACAATTTGTGTTTAAATATATAATGGCTCAACGGACAATACATATTTTTCTTTGGAAAATTATATATTCAATGCCAAGGTAAGGTTATAATTGCTTTGGAGTGGAGTTTCGACTCCCATAGTGCACTGGCTTTGCTCATGACGTGGATACACATGTATCAAATACGTCTTGCAATGGCCTTCCCAGTGTGTACTAGACAGTGTCTTGGTGAGGTGTGCATTAACCAACTGAAGAGCCCAATTGCACACCGGGGCGAAACACTGTCATTTTGTTGAGTTATGCCGGAACATTTAGCACAATTTGTGTTTAAATATATAATGGCTCAACGGACAATACATATTTTTCTTTGGAAAATTATATAGTCAAATTCCATACAATATCCTCCTCATTTAGATCGTAGGCTTTCGCGGCCGGTGTCTAGTTTATCATCTAGGCTTACAGGATTGAGCCGCATCGTATAACGGTGATTATTTCCCGACGTTTCGGCTGACATTACAGCAGCCTTAATCATGGGTAGGTACGAGTTGGTGTCCGTACTCAAACTAACGGTTATTGTCAGTCAGAGGTGCTTGCTTGGCCTGCATTGTCGTCACGCTGCTCGCTGATTGGTCCGCGCCGCTGGCAGTTGCGCGCTAGGAGCACTTTCCAAGTGTTGCTCAGTTTGAAACCATCTTCGCGATTGAAATTATTGGGATGCTTCACGACCTCTATTGCCTCTCTAATTAACCTGTTTTGATAGCCGGGAATTTTAGCAAAAGTTTCGACCTTATCAAATTCGATGGCGTGTCTCGTGACGTCAGCATGTTCAGCTATTGCAGATCTGTAGTTTATCTGTTTCGTGTCTCGAATGTGCTCTGAAATCCTAATAGAAACGCGTCTTTTAGTTTGTCCAATGTAAACCTGTCCACAGGAGCAAGGCACTTTGTAAACACCTGTGTCCTGGTTTGGCTGCTTAATCTCAGTTGATTTACGCACCACTTGCGTCAGCTTGTTTATTGGATGCATCACCGTTGTCACATTGTGTTTCTTTAGCAGCCTGGCGATTCGATCAGTCAACCCCTGTACGTACGGCAGAAAGGCTTTATGGTAGGACCTAACTTCGTTCTTTTTGCAAAAATAATTGCTATTTACAATACGCTGTCTGCACATCTACCCTTCTCAACTCGCAGGCCAGCGACTATGGAGTGTGGCTGTTGGGAAAGGCAGGGTAGGTTCTGAGTGAAACTGCATTCTTCTTTGCACTGTCTTGGCATTGAAGATAAAAGAAATCCGTGCTATACCCCGTTCGGCGACATGCTCGTATACTTCCAAGATTTCGTCATTCCGGTAGCTCTGCCCAAGTAGGCCTAATTTTACATCGCTGAGAAACGCAGTTACTCATCTCAAATCTCAATGATTTCGTCTCCATGCATCATGCATCATATCACGTTAAAATTCGTTTAAACGACGAAGAGATTATTTTATTTAGCGGGATGATTAGTTTCTGTAAGAATTGCTACATTTAAAAATTACTCTTGGAGACCCGTAAATTATTAAAGCGAATAATCCGCAAGCAAATTATTGGGAGTACACTGTATAGCTAATTGTTTCACACCAATGGATTCTTGTCGTCGTCGTATTGATGCAGCTACCCATGTCTCCCTGTCGGAGCTAATTGTTTCATCTCTACGTTTAGCTACAACATTCTGCAAACAAGTCAGTGACAGCATATACAGTGAAACTTCTCAATTGCAGACACTAATCGGAATAAATAAATTGTCCCTATCAAGCAGTGCAGAGCTATACTGAGGGATGACAATAACACCATTTTGGTAGGAGTCGAAGACAAGTTGAAGTGTTGGAGAGAATATGTTGAAAACCTATTTAGTGATGTAAGGCCAGATAAACCACCTTGCATTGGTGAATGCAGCGAAGAAAGTCCAAGTACGGTATAAGCCAAGAGGAAGTACTGTATGCAATCAAACTCCAGAAGAATGGAAAAGCTGTAGGTCCGGACAAGATTCATGCAGAAACTCTCAAACTTATTGTTGAAGGCCATGGCAGAGGACTAGAGCTGCTAACTGCTTTATTCAACGCAATATATAAATCTGGTAGAATTCCATCTGACTGGCTAAGATCATCTTTTGTCACCATACCTAAAAAGGCTAGTGCATCATATTGTGTTGATTATCGTGTGATCAGCCTGATGCCCCATGTGCTAAAGGTATTTCTGCGTATCATCCACAATCGAATCTACTTTAAATGCGAACGCTATGTTGGTAATACTCAGTTTGGCTTTAGGAATGGACTGGGTACTCGCGAGGCTCTTTTCTCCTCGAATGTTTTGACCCAGAAATGCCTCGATGTGAATATAGATGTGCACGCTTGCTCCATTGACTACCGAAAAGCTTTTGATTCCATATCTCATGTAAAACTTGTTGAGATTTTAAAATCTACTGGTGTAGATGTTGGTGATCTTCGTATAATTTCCCATCTGTACTGTGATCAAACGGCAGAGGTCAAAATATAAGGAACTACTTCTGAGGACATAGCTATACGAAGAGGTGTCCACCAGGGATGTGTCGTGTCCTTTTTAACATCTATTCTGAAACTGTGTTCAGAGAGGCTATTGAAGATGTTAAATCTAGGCATCAAGATCAATGGCTATGTCATTAATAATATCCGATTTGCTGATGACACGATTGTGCTAGCCAGCAACCCTAGTGATCTTCAAATTATTATAAACAATATCGTGAGGACCAGTGAAACCTACGGTTTATCCTTGAATATTAACAAGACCAAGCTGATTGTATTCTCGAAAACACCAAAACAGGTCTCCCTTCACATCAACAACACCATCATTCAACAAGTATCTTCCATCAAATATCTTGGAACTTTAGTGAACCAGCATTGTGATACAAAGAGTGAAATCTTATCCAGGATTGGACAAGCAAAAAATATGTTCAATACCATGAGGACCTTATTCACCAGCCGAGAACTCAACATTCAGCTCAGAGTTCGAATGTTACGTTGCTATGTTTTTCCTGTCCTTTTGTATGGTTTCGAAGAATAGACGCTCAGCCCATTACTGGAGAAGCGGATTGAATCTTTTGAGATGTACTTATACAGAAGAATACTCCGAATATCTTGGGTTGAAAGGAAAACAAATGAAGAAGTCCTCAACATCTTGAACAAGAAGAAAGAGCTCTCACAACCATTAAGGAGCGTAAGCTCAGCTACCTCGGGCACATCATGAGAGGTGAACGATATGAACTTCTCCGGCTGATCATTCAAGGGAAGATTGATGGGAAAAGATCTGTGGGAAGACGAATAAATTCCTGGATGAAAGACTTGGCGGCGGTGGTATGGACGTACGTCGATAGAAATCTTCCGTGCTGCCGTTTCGTGTGTAATGATAATCAATTGGATCGCCAACCTTCGGAGGGAGACGGCGTCATAAGAAGAAGAAGAAGATCAGGGAGGTGTCCATAAATGGGAGGGGCCACCTTTTAAAAATGAAATTGGGTCAAGACAGAAATAAAATATGCACATTACATACTGAACAATATACAAAACTGTACTATAGTTAGGTTATACACAACTCCAATTACTGAAAAGCAGTAATGCAGTACAGTACTTACAATTTTATGATGATTTCTTAAATAAATCCGGCAGGTTGGTTTGTCGAGCGAACTTTGCATGAGTAAATTAAGGAGGTGTGAACAGTAACAGCCAGCCAACCCTTATCAATTGTTCATGAAGTTCACTGACCTGGGAGGTAGACTACAGTTTTCAGTCTTTAGCCCATTCTTCTTAAAAATATGTACGGGAGTAAAGTACAGTCTTCAAAGTAGAGATTTTCTCATTTTGCAAAATTTTACGTTTGAAACTCGGATGACTTTGTCCAAATAACGCAGGCTAAGCAGACTTCTTGGCCTTAATGAGCTGTCCGTGTGTCCGTAAACAAGAGTTTATTTTATTAGCAGTTAGATATAATTTAATTTGGGACATAAAATTGTCCCTATCTAGGGAGTGTCCACATCAGAGAAGTGTCCGTAAAGAGAGGTTTCACTGTATCATTAATACGAAGGTGGATCAAAAAGTTAGTTGCACTAACGCGCTGCAGCAGCACGCTGTGTGTCGCAAATGTGGGCACAGCGGAGAAAGGGACAGACACTGGCCACACGTCTCTTAGGCAAGTCGCTGTGGTGTCTGGTCTTGTATGGTGTGAATAGCGGCCAAATGCAATGGCGCGTCGACTGGACGTTCATTCCAAATACGAGGTGCGTGCGACAATCCGATTCCTATGGGTCGAAAGGAAGAATTGCTCGGACATTCATCGTGAAATTAGTGCTGTGTATGGGGAGCCGGCCATTTCCCGGCAAGGGAACGTAAACTGGTGCAGCGTTTCAAGTGGGAGATCTGGCAACATCCACCCTACAGTCCCGACCTAGCGCTATGTGACTTTCATCTGTTTGGTGAGATCAAAACGGAGCTCCAAGGTCGACGTTTCCAGACCGATGAGGAGGTGAAGGCCGCTGTCTCCATGTGGTTGCAGAACGCTGGAGGAACTTTCTATGCATCCGGCATCGACAAGTTGGTTGTGGGTTCGCAGAAATGTTTGGAGTCTCTTGGATACTATGTGGAAAAGTGACGTTACATTGTATGTCATTATAGGCGTGTTGCTGTTGTATAGATGGTGTAATAAATGGCCATAACTAGGAAGTGCAACTTATTTTTTGATCTGCCCTCGTACATATCCCACTTCTAGAGGGCTGCGTATTTAAGTTAGATATATGGTGTCTCAAAATGTTTTGTAGAGCGTTTTATGCTGAACAATAATATTGAAGAAATATTTATATATCTTTAACGATTTATGCAGCGTAAGCTGAAAAGGCACTCGGACGTTGGTTTTTCCTTCAACTTGCTTCTACCATACATTTTGTAAGCATTTTCAATTTCAATTGCATTTTGTAAGTATATTGGATCTCAATTGCATTTTGTACGTATTTTCGATCTCATTTGCAATTTGTAAGTATTTTGCATTTCTGTTGCATTTTGCAAGTATTTCGACTCTACATTGCATTTTGTACATATGTTGAACCTACCCTACATTTTTTGTGTGTTTTTCAATCCATTCCTTTTGTGAGTTTTTTCTTCTAAATCCCCTTTTGTAAGGATTATCACTCTCCATTTTGTGAGTCGTTTCAATCTGAGTTCAATTTTGTAAATATTTTCAGTCTCACTTAATTTTCGTTTTGATTTCCATTTCATTGTCACTTTCGCTATTACCCAGATCATTAGGGGCCGATAACCTAGATGTTAGGCCCCTTAAAATAACAATTATCATCATCAACTTGCTTCACTTAAATTGTCATTGCTTGGCTTCCTTTGGTGATAGATGAATGTTTCTACATATACAAACCTTTTGTCGAAAAATGCTTTACAGAATGGTGATAGCCGCATTAAATTCCGTCCAGTAGTTCCGGAAATTAGCTCGAAAACAGACAAAATGAGGATCTTTATTTTATACTACAAATAGATCACTTGTATTTACAATATTTACGTTTGATTACAAGCTCCCACCAAGTATTAACACAATATGTATTCTCGAGTTTGTTGCTATGTTCCATTGTGTTTTGCCAGTGACCTGTGACTCTCCGCTCTACATCCACCCTCACTCCAAGACGGTTCTAATGCAAGCCATCAACAGTGACACCCAGTTCCTCGCTTCTCAGTCCGTCATGGACTACTCCCTCCTTGTGGGGCTGGACCAGGAGCGGAAGGAGCTGGTCGTCGGGATCATCGACTACATCCGCACTTACACGTGGGACAAGAAGCTGGAAGCCATGGTTAAGTACTACGGGAACCTCGGTAGTGGACAGGGCAAGCTGCCCACCGTGGTCTCTCCCGAACTGTACCGCGCACGGTTCATAGCGGCCATGCACCGCTACTTCCTGCCCGTCCCGGACCGCTGGGCAGGGCTCGGCAAGGGGCTGGAATGTTAGCACAAGTTGGTCTGTATTTACTGCTCATTCCAGACCACTCGCTAGGGCTGCAATGGCTTCTATTGTACAGTAGTTCCACCAGGCAAAGCTTAGAAGCAGATGCAGTGCGCTGCATAGTACTTAAATCAGTCCATGCAGAAAGGAATTCAGCCCCGATGAGAAAATCTGTCTCATAAGTATACTATTTAATCACGGTATTACTTTGCGAGTAATTTAATGAGTATGAAAATTGTTTCTGAATTACTAAAAAATATGTACACATATATCTAAATCTATTTTAAACACAAAAGAAGTAAAAATATATATATATTCACTCCTGAAATTGGTGACTTTTTGCATGGACCAATTCATTTCTATTTTAGGAAGTAATAGCATATATATATGCCCTGTGAGCACTCAAAATTTATTTTTGCAGGTCAGAAATATCAGACTGATGTTTCTTTTCTGTATTTGGATTACCTTTCATCTGAATCTCTATTAGGTTAGGTTAGGTTTGTTTAGAAATTGCCTAATGGTATTCATATCTAGTGTTGAGAAGGACAGAACAGAAATGAAAGAATTCCACTTGAACAGGGAAGTCAGTGAATAATTGAGGGAAACATTCTAGCAAGGGAAACAGTCTCCCACCCCTTTATTTAGATTGAAACATTCGGTATGCATTTTAGTATATTTCTCACCTGTGTTTCAGAAAGGTCTCTGAATTTTTTTTTATTTTTTTTTAATTTTAAAATTTTTTGTCTAAAAGTGCTTCAATATTAATACTGTACTAGTATTATATGCATATTAATGAAATATGCATCAGGATGAAAATTTCCTGTGAACGGTTGTGCTTAGTTAGTAAATACTGTGTAAGATATGTAACAATCGTCTGATGTTGACATAACTTGCAATATTTTGAATTATTCAAGGAATTTCAGTACTTTCCTACTTTTTATTATGTTAGCTATCATTTTTATTTTATTTTGATTATTTTCTGCAATTGTAGATGTAAATGATCATGAGAATTCATGAATGCTTCTATTGACAGAGAGGTTATCTTGAAAACTAGGCTACTAAAGCAAAATAATTTCCATCAATATCATGAAGTTTGCTCCTTATTTTACATATGTTTTTATGTATTGTTTCCTCATTAGTAAATCAAAACGTTGCTGTAACAAACTTGATCACTAGAGAAATAACACTTGATTATTGCCATACATAGCAGTGTCTTCCCTGAATCCAGTAATCTGATGTAATTTTCTTCCTGATAAATGTTCCAAGAGTTTTGAAATTATGTATCGGGTGCAACACTGATTTAGAATATTTTAGTAGAAGCATATTTTTTATTATTGCATGCTAATGATAGTTCAAAATAGGTTTTAAATTTTACATTTTTCTTAATGCAGGTTACATTGTGTGGTAAAATATGTTTTCCCAATAGTTCTCTAATTTTTTTAATTCAGAGTTTTACAAATGAGGAATTTTGGAGAATTCTGTTTTAGGTTAGATTCTATAATATCCCTTCCAAAAAAAAAAAAAACTGTTTGTGTTCAACGGTTATGAAACTGAAAGGATATCATGGAAAAAGGACACCTTATACTTGGTCACATGTCGTGGATTTTGTACACTTCATTACATTTAGGATTTCTCCATTTATTATTGATTGGTGTTTGAGGGGTGTAACCTGTGGATCTGCCCCATTTATGAAGAAGGAAGTGTCTCTAGATTTTGGGGAAAAGAGAGAAGTAGAAAATAATATTTCCTCAGTATTCAAAAGCAGTGTAGCATGAGATTTGGAAGAGAACAAGAGTTGACTAAGGAAGGTTGGACTGGGGAAGATAAAAGAGAGGAGCCTGGCAAAAGTGGAACCTTAGAGGAGATAATCACTCTGCAGTGTAGTGTCCACTGCAGTGTCTGCAGTGTACAGTTGTATGGAACAGTTAACAAAATTATACCAGTGTTGTGCAATGATCTCGGTCTCAAGATACACCATCATATGGTTGGCCATTGCTGCTCTGCGGTGTGCAGACATGTAGGACATAATATGATAGGCTTAACTTAAGATACAGTAATTATTATAGCTGGGCTAAATTTAGATATAGACTCAGTCTAATATTAATTATACAGTCGCACAGGGCTATTACGAACACCTTACACTATACAATACAATCAAATATCACTCCAAAGATGTGCGCATGCTGAAAACCGCGCAAAATCGTAACCCATAAGCCCGTAGTGTTGGTTTAAATTCAACCAATAGCGAGACTTGAGGATCTCGTTCGACGTCCTCAGAGCGCCATTAAACAGGCCAAACCTGCCCCTTACCCCTCAAGGGCTCCCATGCATTTCTAAAGCTATAAACACAAGCTTTGAGAATGCAAGGCTTCCTTCCTCAGCTTTCTACTCTGGACGGTGAAGATCACACTTCACCCATCTAGGGGTGAAATGTAGAACTAGTTACAAGTAGTGACAGTTAGACAGAGCTTACGGAGAGGGCGCCGCGCAATGTAGCCCCAAAGAGTATTTTACAAAACAATCCATTTAATTTTTTAAAACAGTTCCAGTTGAAAGCTGATTGTAGGATGATCCTCACGTCCTACATGGAGGAATCACCACTTTTTGCTACATGCGGGAGGGGGGCAAAAGCAAATATCTGATTCGGATATTTCGAAACCTCCTATTTATATTTCTTTCATGTTAGATCACATTAACATTTGATATGTTGTATTTTCAATGTGCAAATGCTGACAATATTAACAATTTTGTTGATATAAAATTATCAAGTTCAGTTTTCTTTGCAAAATCATCTGGCTCTTTCCATTTCCCGACATAGTATAAATATTAAGGTTGGTTATTTGGTTCCTCAGTTTAGGAAATGTAACAACGCGGTCATGTAGCCCCGTGTACTTTGGGTGTGTGTAGAATATATCTGATAAGCGGTGTTAATTGTGATGGCTGTATTAGTGTGTGTTATCTGTTTATAATTCAAGTAAGGACTGCAGACATTCGATTTTCAAGTAGTTGCAACTTTTGCTACCAAACGCCACCGTCAACGACCAACTAGTTCTGAACTTGGTTACTAGATGCCGCTGCAGTCTGCTCCTGGCGACGAACGTTGGAATGTAAGAGCGTCAGTCAAATCTAACCTATAATTGAGCTTCACACAAGTGTAATTAGTAGAAGGTTCTTTATCAAGCCATAAATCTATGATATCGGACCGCTGGCTTTACTTGCCCTCTGAAGGAAGGCATACTGAGGAATTTTTAACGCTCTTTAAAAACCTGACGATTTCGGCGGGGTTTGAACCCACGACCTTGGGCATACAAGCTCAGCATGCTACCAACTATGCCACCGAAGCCGCTAATATATAAATAAATATTAATAAACTGTAGTTTTCCAACAGTTCAACAGTTAAACTTAAAACAGCAATACTGCTTAACACAATATTATTTACTTTCCACAATTACACTCCCATTCGGATACTAACAGAATATTTTTATTGTTTGACTCTGGGGGGGGGGCGGGGGAGAATTGATCCCGCTGATCACCCCCCCCCCCATAGTTATGCCACTGCTTCCAACAGGATAATTTTAAGTAATTTTTGTAGCCATCAACTTCTAGTTCCAAGCTATAGCTTCTGAATATCTTCTAAGCTTTGCCTGGTTATTTGAGATGCGACTGCTCCACAGGCGTCAGACTAGTAGCATATAGACATAAGGGATGTGGAAAAAAGAGAAGAAATTGTCCACTATTTTTATGTGCCAGTCAGTAACTAATATTTCTTGTACAGTACATTGAAAGAGGTTGCAGAAATTTCAAAAAATCATATCTCCCATTGTAAGTGAGATAAATTAATAGTTCGACCTGAAAACTAATCAAGAACTCATCGAGTCTTAGTTTTGGTGTGACTGTAGGCCTATTCCTCCCGTGACCTTTAGCCGATGCACAGAATGAGTGCGTGACAGGAAGCTGTTTCAGTAGTGAGTGTGATTGCAATGGCGACAGTTCAGCAGAAAGCACAGTGTGTGTTGTGGTTAGCGGAGTTTAAATCTGCTATAACTGTTCAGCGCACTTTCCGACATGTTTATGGTAGGGATCCCCCACATGCTAATAGCATTAGACGGTGGTATGAACAGGTACAGGAAACTGACAGCGTTGATGTGAAGTAGTCCCCCGGACGCCCTAGAATGAGTGACGAAACAGTCGATTGCACACAGAAACATTACTGTATATGGAATTTTAAAAAAACATTTTGAGATGGTGAATTTAACAAAAGAATACTCGTTTTAATATCTCAAACAGTTCCTGAGCCATGATTTTTTTAAATTGCTGCAATCTTTCTTCGATGACCCCGTATACCTGTGGCAAGACATCACCATGTTGTTTCTTATATATCCTTCACTTTCAGGGCTGTAGATTCACTTTAGGTATAACAGTAGGAGTTGGAGTCTGACAATAACACTCTACTATGCTGAAGAAAAGGTGTTAATGGAGATTTGAGATCGTAGGAATATACAAACAAACATAACCTTACTTGAAAATCACAATTTTTTTTACTAAGCATATAATGTATGAGATACAAAAGCCATTGCATTACAAATTTCTCTCAGTTCTTGACTTGGCGTACGGTATTTCCGGTCACCCCCAGCCATAGGGCCCTTAGACACAAGCGATTTTCTGTCATCGTTGTAGACTGAGAAATGTGGTTCATGTGTGCCGCCACCGTGCCGTTATCATATACCCAATACAATGGGAGAAATTTCTCTTGCATACTTGTTGCTGTGTAGCAGCACCTTCTTGGAAGAATCTGCCAGTACTAAACTGTTGCCCAGGGATCGCCCGATTGCGTTAACCACAATCTTCGGGGGGGCTTCTTCCTTGACCATATTGTTAAGGAGTTCCCTCTTCGAGCATTTGACGATGATTTGAGGTCTCTACACCAAGTGACTCCGAATGCTCTGGACTGGTTGTCAAGTTTGGACATTTCCATTTGAATGATTCTTTTGTATACTGTACATGTAAAGCCATACGATATACCGTATATATGGGAAAAATGCTTCCCCTTTACAGACGAACGCTTTCCCGACCACATGTAAACCACTGTCGCCAGCTGTAGCCGATCCCATCCACTGACTACATCCCGACTGAAGTGCTTTCCTTTTCACATGGGCGACATGTCGGCCACATCGTGGCAATTTCCCGCTCGCATTAATCAACTGTCGATATGGCATTCCTCACCACAGTATCTGTCCTTGAAATAATTGGTTTAATTTCCTGTAGTAGCTCATTGAAAAAAATTTAGACATTCTGAAGAACTGGAAAAACTTATCCGGATAATTTCAAAGTTCGTGATACAACGAATGAAACTGCCCAAACTGTTGCCGGACTTCTACAATTGGATGTATCCATATTTTTCGCGTTTTCCTTATTTTTTTTGCGTCTTCGCATGAGCGAAGGAAGTACAACGTCCTCTTCAAAATCCATACTGTGAATGACCAAAGTTCCACTTGCCGAACCACATTATTGAAATGAAAATCCACAGCCTGCTTCCAGTCTCCGACCGGGTCAGGAATGGAATATAGTAGATTATGCAACGAGCCTATCAAGGCAATAATTAAGATACAAGTATGTTTATAAAACTCGCTTCCCTCATTTTATAATTTCCATAAGAGTGTCTTTATTACCATTGTAGGCGAGTTGCATACGACTGTTTATGTTTGACGATAATTATAACTATTTTATATTCAAACATAAATATTCATAAATATCTGTCGAGATTTCGCCAGTTTTATGAACTAAGCAGAGCGCATAGGACGCAGTGAATACCTTGTATTTGACCATGGTCCCCTCAAATACCCCACTATGACACTAGCCAAGCAGTGAAATTTTAAAAATGGAGGCCGTGGAAGTCAGCACAGATGCGATGCTATCCTTACCTAATTGGTCACACAATTGTTCCTTGAGCTTTCATTGGTGGGAGAAACTGTTTCATAATGAAAAATAGTGTTATAATGACCCTCATTAT
Organism: Meconema thalassinum; assembly: GCA_946902985.2. Lineage (NCBI taxonomy): Eukaryota > Metazoa > Arthropoda > Insecta > Orthoptera > Tettigoniidae > Meconema > Meconema thalassinum. The sequence continues at coordinate 92,567,590 of OX336390.1, forward strand.
GATACAGTTTTTCTGACATAATATTTACATTTCGACATTGTCAAACATAAACCCTATTATACTGAATTACTTCATCCGCGGTGAAGCTGGCCGGACCACATTTTGACGCTGGTCTAGCCACAAAATATGGCCATACTGAACGACAAAGAAGCGTATTTTTGTAGTCGACAGAAAAACGCTTGTGTGTAAGGCCCCTTAGGGCAGCAATAAAAGCTCTCCATTTGGTCTGGTTAGTAGCGAGGTGTTTTACTACTCTCCGAATTTTCTTGGCTTCCATTGTTTCTTCCTTTACGGTTGTCTTTGGGGGGGCACCCTCATCTCCGTGTTCCAGTCCAGTGTTCACGTCTCAACCCCTCCATTTGGCTTCCTTAATGCATGGCCAATCTAACACCATTTCCTCTCCTAGATTTGGTCATTGATTTCTTGTCTCGCACAATTCTTCATTTGATATTGTATCTGGCCACCTAACATATTTGATATACTGCAGACATTAGTTAATGAAAACCTGCAATTTGTTAGATATCCTCTCGGTGACCTTGCATGTTTCACCCCCATATAGGAGGACTGACTTCACATTGGTACTGAACAAACAAGTTCCATTCTTCTGAGATGTTCTTATTTCCCTTAGTTCCACACCTTACGCATAAATCGTATGACCAATATGAGCGGCAGAATACAATAACGAATAAACGTCACCTCCTGCATCGTAACTCCCAAGTGATTAATGACCTTCCAATACTATATTGGGATGCCAGAAAATTGATGAAATAAATTCCAACATACCTATGGTATACTTACGGCTCATTCTTCACGAGTATGCCTTTGGAGATAGCTCTTTTGTCTAGCACGGCAGCACAGTGGTCATCTAACAGATCATTCGTGCTACCAAACTGTATCACAAGCAGTGTAAATAAAAATTAGTGACCTTATTACTGTATTATTAACTACCAGCTGGTTTCCCATGGCTAAAAGAAGTAATTGTGTTGCTGCAAACATTTTTCTTTTCTAACCTCAATAAATAAACTCTGAAGTGAAAGCAAACATTCTGCAGCAAGAAGCTTACTAGAATAACTTGTTGATTTTTGCCCCTATGTCGAATTTGGTAAAATGAATATTAGCATTGCCTATTTTCAGCCTGAGAAGTAGTGTTCTGGTCACAAAGAGATGCCTTACCAAACAATAAAGTTATATTTCTAGCCTAAAAATCTAGGTCAGGGCCATCCAGTCATTTAGCTCGGAGAGCGCGGCCGCGCTCGGGGAACACTGGGCAGTCAGACTGGCGCTCCACACCCTACCACCACTACACTGTGGCAGCGAGGAGACCTGAGACAGGCGGACGATGCTTGGACCGCGCTGACTAGATACGTACGGTACGTACAGTCATGCGGCCGACGGCTTTTGTGAGTTTGTTGACATATTGATAAAGCTATTTTACCATAAAAAAATATACCGCATATACAAATCGAATGGCACTCCAATGTATGGAAATTGCAGGAAACGAACGCAAGTGTTAAGTACTGAATCATCATCTTGAGCAGTTTCCAACCGCTGGTCGGGTCTGCTTGGAACATAAGCCTCTCCATCGTTTCCTGTCCATCCACCATCTCTCGTCATTTACTGTGTCCCAGCACACTCCTCTTTCCTCCACACTCTTCTTAACTCCTTTTGCCCATCTGTCCCTTGGTCTTCCCCTTGGCCTCCTTCCCGTCATTTCCATTCCAAACATCTTCTTCGGTATCCTCTCCTCTTGCATCCTCCTCACATGTCCATACCATTGTAGCCTAGATCGCTCTATTCTATTTTGCAATGGTTCCTCTCTTACCATCTCCCTGACTCTCTCATTCCTTACTCTGTCCATTCTTGTCACTCCTACCCTACTCCTCTGGAACTTCATCTCCACTGCTCGTATTTTATTTTGTGATTTATTCCAAACTGAAATGTGAACATATTAGAGAGGAAAATTGAACATTATTTTACCAATATGAACAGATAGTACAGACCTTGAGTGACTTTTGCTCCGTCGTTTTAATGAGCTTTTTAGTTTTGGAGGAAACAATCTTCTCCAAATTGGGTACAATATTTTTGGACACAGCTATTCGTAAACAATTGCGCAAGTTTACTTTTGTTAAGCTTAAGAACCG